>SMMW01000186.1:0-600000 GCA_004794655.1 Marisa cornuarietis | reverse complement strand
TAAAGATATGATTTATTACTTAAAAATGTTTTTTAAATCAGATGAGTAAAGAACAAAAACATTGGCGAGACAATTACACAGTGCAAATTACCTCTATCCCTTCTGCATTTTGTGCAAGGTCTGCTAGTGTCTGGGACAATGTGGATGCAAAGTGTTGCTGAGCCTCAGCTGAGTCTCCTACACAAAGACATTTGCATATTAAGATAAATATGATCCTGCCTTATTTCCTTTTCCAAAGCTAGGTTTTGTATTCACATAAATATTATCCCCACCTTTCCTATCATTCATTTATTCTGGGGCTTGGTAAATTTCTTTTCCCAATGGTTCAGAAATAGCACGTGATGTTTCACTACATACCACACCATTCTTACTATGTCTTAATGAATATCCAGCTAATTTCATCTGCAATCACAAGGGTGAAATGATTTCATTTTGTTCATCAACAATTTCAGATTCTGAGTGATATCAGTGGAAATGCTATGGAATGGCAAATGAACAAAATCTCCCTCCCACACATCCAAGCAATAGCCTCCCTAACCTGCCCACCACACACATAAAGAGAAGACTGGAGATTACTACATTGTAGCCACAGACTGCCAGATTCTGGTCTTCATGAAATATACCCAAAAGAGGTACAGAACATAGGTTTATACTGAAACTGCTTAAAATATTCACAAGTACTTGCTCTCACCACAAAGAAATAAATTTAGAAAAGTGAATCACATTTGATTTTTTTTAAAGACTGAACTTGCAAATATCTGTAAACTATCAGGATCTGTCAGCAAATTAATTCCATGATTTAAACCTGATCATCTTATGAAGTGACTTGAATATAGGGAATGTGACTAAGAGACCTGCATTTCCAGCTGCTTCTGCCAGCTTTTCTATCTGCTCCAACATGTGTGGATCATGAGACAAAAACGACTTCATTGCTTCTTCAAACTGTGCTGCTAGTTCTGTTGAAAATTCTTCTGCAAACTCAGCTGAAGTTGGGTCTTGGGAAGAAATCTGCAGAACACACACAAAAATACCCTTAACTCAACACACGAATCAAGAGAGAAGGAAAGTCACCAAAACTCAAACCAACAATGCATACACTATTTAAAATCCTACCCAGGATGAAAAATATATAAAAAATATTTTAATAATAATAATAATGCGAACTTATAATGCGCAGAATCACGAATAAGATAGATCACACTCTCTGCGCAGTACAATTTGATAGAAAGAAACATAACAACCAATAGACAGTCAGGTACACATAGGGACGCTGAACAACATAAAGATGAGGTACAAGTCAGGAATAGTACTTTGTAAAAAGATATGTTTTAAGAGAGCGTTTGAATGCAGCCTTGGAGGCTGAGTGGCGAATGTGGTGTGGTAGAGAGTTCCACTGCTGAGCAGCACAATTGGAGAACATCCGTTGTCCATATGTGACTGTCTTTGTGAGAGGGAGGGATAAAATGCGGGAGTCTGATGAGGACCGAAGGTTTCGGGCAGGAGTTTTGACAGACAAGATTTCATTAAAGTAGCTGGGGGAGTGACCTTCGAAGAAACCATAGCAGAGAGTTGAGAGCTTGTAGTCTATTCTAGCTTTAACTGGTAGCCAATGAAGAGAGCGAAGAAGTGGTGAGACATGATCATGTTTGCGAGTCCGAAAAACGAGACGAGCAGCTGAGTTCTGGACCTTCTGAAGCTTATCAATGAGGTATTGAGGATGACAGCCAGCAAGAAGAGAGTTGCAGTAGTCTAATTTAGACAGAATAAACGAGCAGATAAGAACTTTGGTGATTGAGACGGACAGAGTATGGCGAATGGAGCTGATCTTCCGGAGCTCATAGTATGCAGATCGACAAATGTGAGAGACGTGTTTATCAAGAGACATGTCAGCAGACATTATGTAACCTAAATTATGTGCCGAAGTTACAAAAGGAACATCGGCATCGCCTACCCGAACAGAAACAGGCAGTGAAGAGTAAACCCTGGCTCTCTTCTTTGAAAAAAGTAAAGCTTCTGTTTTTCCGTCATTTAGCTTTAACTTGTTGTGGGTCATCCATAGCCTAATATCCAAAATACAATCTTGGATGCTCTGGATAGTAGTGTGAGCCTGAGAAGGAGAACAACTGGTATACAGCTGGGTGTCATCAGCAAAGGATTGATGGTATATAGAGTGAGATTGAATTAGAGTGGTAAGTGGCTTCATGTACAAGATGAAGAGGATGGGACCAAGTACAGAGCCTTGTGGGACTCCTGAGTGAATAGAGACAGGTGAAGACACGCAGCCATCCACTATAACTGACTGAGTCCTATCTGAGAGATATGACTGAAACCAGCTGAGTGGGGAGCCTGAGATGCCATAGAGTGTACTGAGTCTGTGAATGAGAGTAGTGTGATCTATGGTATCAAAGGCAGAAGACAGGTCTAACATGGTGAGAAATGAGATGTCACCTCTATCCAGAGCAGACAAAATGTCATTTGTCACTTTCAGCAGAGCAGTCTCAGTGCTGTGAAAAGGGCGATAACCAGACTGTGATGGAGAAATCAAGTTTTCAGAGTTCAGATGGGATAGAAGTTGCTTGAGAACTATTTTCTCAAGGATTTTAGACAGAAATGGTAAGTTTGAGACTGGACGGTAATTGTCTAATACATTGATGTTGAGGGTAGGCTAATAACTATTCCCCTAAGCACAAGGATTGATCAGCACTGCCAGAAGTGATTTTTTTCCAATTCTTTCTTTCCACTACTCTCAAAAATAAAATTAAATGAACACTACGTTAGTAAATATACATAGTTATCTCAATATGTCTTGAAAAGTTTATACCTCGGATGCTGCGCAGGCTCCACCCGCAGCACCCACTGCTTGCTGGGTGGGTACTTTTTGCTGGGCAGCTATTTCTTTCTTCTTTCCAAAGTCTTGTAAAGCACCTGAGAAATTTGAAAGCAAGAAATAAATGGTATGACAAGAACTGTTTTAACTTCAGTTGTAAACAGTAGGTTTATCATCAAGATACCAAAAGATCTGTATTGTTGAACAAAAATGGTTAAAAATGTACAGACAATGGAAAAGCTTTTAAGATTAACATAAATTATGTACATTTGCCCTGACATTTTTTCAGATTTACTTGTGTCTTATTTAGTTAACATGAACTCACTACCTCAAATGTGATATTGTCCACTGTTTTAACAATAATTATTCTGCTTCCTGGTGTGCATTGCTCATTCAAGTAATTTACTGCACTTTGATAGTCAAAATATCAAGCTTCAATCATATCACTCTGTCCAATATCTGGGTGTGTGTTTTATTCTAACATCAATCTAGCACTAATCTTATTCCTGTAACTCCCAAGAATATCATGGAATATTATCCAATCCTGCTGGTAGAGGAAATTATGAAAGTGGAATGTTTTGAAAGAAACGTCGTAAATGAACGAAAAGACTCTAACTCTATTTCGGCTTAAAATCCACACCCACTCCCTGCATCTGTAAGGTCAAAGGAAAACACAGAATGCATTTGTCTTGCACAATTTCCAACTTGCTGGTACATATATATAAATATATGTGTGCTTGTTGCTCCGCCACAAAAAGGTCGATCATTGTTGACATGATATATAAAAAAAGCTTTATATGTTATTGGCAATCCTTTTAAGCAGCGTCGGAGCGAGCCTTCATCAAATCAGTCCTACAAATCTAAACCCGTCTGATGTCCCCCTAACCTTAATCCACATTGATATCAGATTCCCCTCACACCGTTATCACACCACAAAGGTAGTTTCTATAGCAGTCAGTTAAGAAATTTTGCTATGGTTTTTAGGTAATGCATTAAAAAAGAAAATAACTTAATACAGAAATCTAACACGTTTATGCAATAAGTACGAAGGACATAGTTGCGGACTTTGCTCTTTAAATAGCCAGGAGGTGTAATCGTGATGACGAACATGCTACGTTTAACTCACTATTTAAAAGCTCGTCTAGTTCAGAATCTTCCGTTGGAGGTATTTTCGCTTCTTGTTCTGGACTTTTTGGAAGAACTTTTGTTCCATCGTCCACGGAGGTTTCCTCACAAACATCTGTCGTCTGCGCCTGACTTTCAGCCATGCTGTTACTTATAACGCTTCAGAACAAGTTCTATTTCACGGACTTTTGAGAACTCAAGCCACACAAGAATCTCTCAATCCTGGAATCAGAATCGGGAGGATTCACGAACAATAGCCACAAAGTACACTTATATTCATAAGAAACACGAATAAACGTCAGGAGGAAACTAAACTTATACTTATTTATTCTGACCAAACAACCATTGCTGAAAAAATCACCAAATTATGTCAATGTACAAGTAATAAAAAGATATAGTCTTAGTACTAATAAATCCCCCCAAAATGGCAACAAAAACAAAGTGACAACATACCCTAAAATTACAACCTATACAACGTCTCTTAAAATATAGGATATGTTCCATAGCTGCTTTTTACTTTTTTATACATAGCATAAGTTGTTATTATTCATAAACGCTTAAACTTAAAGGCACAAGGCGCCCTTCATCTCTCTAAACAAGGTAAAAGTAGGGCCTACTGTAAATGGCTGTATAAAAAATACATTAAAACAAAAAGCAGTGTCTTTTAAAGTATTGCCTTGCTACAAGGTGATATGAGTTTTGTGACGACCAAGACTGACCATTAACGTTAGCTGCAAATAAAACAAAAGTTCTTTGTTGCTTATCCAATTGAGAACTTTTACTGGAGTTTTCCAGTTATGCCCAGGGGTTCGTGAGCACTGTGGAATCACAGGTGGTGAGGTATTTCTATTAATCTAAATTATAGAAATCGCTGTACATCGTTGACTGCACTACTGTCCGAGTGAACAGAAAGTACAAAGCAAAGAGCAACTGTTTGCAGCTGCAAATTATGTGTTAACCTAGACTACAGCTGTTATCCTGGATGACAGTAGCACACTGTGATACAGACAGTTGCAGACTGGAGATGGCTACATGCTTTTTGAGGTGGGCCTTTAGAGAGCTTGAGTGTCAATACTTCTGCTGGCAGATGTGACACTGATAAGGAAAGACATTTTCATGGTAAATTGCATTGGTCACTGAAGGGGTTGCCACACAGTTTACAGGTGAAGGGTTTCTCTCCACAGTGGATAGTCCAGCAATGAGGATGCATAGACTGCACACGGTTAAAAGCCTGGCCACACAGATCACACAGGTACTGTTGCAGATGGTAGCAAGCTCAGTGATGTGACATGAGTCGTGCATGCTGAGAAAACTCATGGTCACATTTGTCACACACATAGTGCTTCACCTCACTGAGGAAAAGAAAGAGAAAAAAGTTAGCATGATTACCATGGTTGTAGCATTTCTCACATGTTTTCCCACTGTCAACTTAATGGTGTTGGGAAAATATGTTAAGACTATAAGTAAAAAGTTGGGGAATTCTCCAAAACATGTTCCTTTAAAAAATATATTTTGTGAGGCTAACATAATTTTTGAATTTAAACACTAATATTGTGTTTGAAGCATACTAACCATAAAGTCTTTTGTACTAAATATATATCTAAATCACTATAGTTCCAGGTGCTGTCTACAACAGTGGATGTGATGTAACCTTTCTGCCAGGTGCAATTGTATCAATAAGCACAGAACACATTAAAAATAAATTACAGTCACCTCTGAATTTCTGAATGGTGATGCAAGAAATCTGATCCCCAGGTGGTGTACTTAAGTACTTCAAAACTGCTCCTGACTATTTGCAAGAGGGATCCTTACCAGCCGTCACGTCGCCTGCGCTCTGGCTCCCAGTCACGCTTCTGTCTCCCTGCAGTCGAAGACACAAACAAGAAGCGCACTGGAGCCAGGGGCTTCACAAATGCTGCGCTAAGCTGTGGAATGCTCTGCCATCGTCACTGTCCACCATCACCTCAGCAACCACATTTTGAAAAAGACTGAAGACTCATTTGTTTACTTAAGATGGACTTAAACAACCTAGCACTACTTATGTCGTTATTATTTTTTACTTTCCTGTTGCTTTATTTTTTTCTTCTCTTCTGTTTTTGCTGCGCAATGAGCATTCTTTTGAATGGATACCTGCGCATTATAAATCGACATCATCATCATGTACTTCATCCAGGAGAATCACATTGGAATGGTTTGCTCTCATTGTGAGCATCCATTGCATGGGGTCTCAATTCACCTTCTGTCTTTGCCAGGAAGCCACACTGTATGCATGACGTGGTGCTGCATGAAGTGGCTTGTTCGCTTGTGCCGAGTTAGGTTGGACTTTTAGAAAGAGATGTCCTCACTAATATTGCACAGGTATACTGGGTGGTTCTTCAAATGCTCTTCATAGTCTTCCATGCTGGAATACCTGGCCAAGCACTTCTTACAGTCGATATAACCTAATTTTCCCAGGTAAAAATTCTGCTCTGCACTGTCATTTTTTATTTCAGGAACTGGCCATGTGATAAAAGTACTTTTCAACTCAGGTTCTTTTTTCTAATGCAGACATTCTAGATTCAACCTGGACAGGGAAAGAAGCAGAGGACCTACAATTTTTACTTTTTTTGCTCCTTTTGTGTTTTGTGCCATGATATTTTGTGAGCTTCTTAGTTATACAATATTTTCAAACTTAGCCTGATGTCAGTATACTGCTGCCAGATCTTATAAGAACACAGTCGGAATACACGTTTTCTGCAACAATTTCTAAAGAAACTTTACTTTCTTGCTTTGCTGAAACATTATTGACATCTGTTTTGTCTTCTGCTACACTGTTATTAATATCTGCTTGCAATTTCATATCCTGTATTTCTTGATCTGAATGTTTATTGGGCTTCTTTGGGGCCTTGTGTGATTTGTCATCTTTATTTTGTTGGAGTCACTTTTCTGGAATCCTGTTTTGCTTGTTTTACCCTTGTTCCTTTTCTTCATGAGGCATAGCTGGTAATATAATTGGGTCACCGACAGATTTTAGTGTCCAAGTGTTACTCCTTTTTCTGATGGTCACCTGCTACATTCACACAAAGTAAGACTGCTTCATTTGGAAGAACCTCTTCGATCCTCTTCTTCTTTCACAGTTGAAGAACTCTAAGTGTCCCTTTTTAAGTCCTGGCACACTTTAACAATTTCTTCCATCTGCAACCATATTGCAGCAGACAGCACAGAAGATAAAAGTGAAATACTAAAACTGAGAATCCCAGTATACATTGTGTTTATAAGGCATCTAATGACACTGTAATCAAATATAATTTGCAAAAAGATTCCAGTAAAAGCAGGGGATGTCTGTGATGCATTCTCCAGCAGCATTCTAATTTTTCAACTGAAGGCAGGCCTGACACATGAGTGTGCATGAAGCTCACCTCATTTTACTGCCAGGGTCAGATTATAATTTCTACTTTCCTGCCACTGCTTAACCCTCTTGGTTCAACATAAAAATGTAACATTACAATGACTGGCTTATAACTGAAGACTGCAAAGATGACAGTGGGTGAAGTTTGTTTTTTATTATTGCTGCTCTGAGATAAACATTAGACCAAAAAACCTATACATTTTTGGAAAAGAGAGAACTTGAACTTTGCAATAAAAAGTAATGAAAATTGCCTTGCTGTGCTAGCCGGCAAAGGCCTTTCCAGCCAAAGAGAGTTAAAAAGCCTCATGCGTAACTCAATTTCATGATCATGAAGTATATGAAGAAATTCAGAGGAAAGTCCATCTGATGAATCTCAAACTGGTGTTCTCAGTATCCATTATATATATATATACATTTTTTTCTTATCAAAGATACATTAATGGCATTTTATATTTCTATTATTAAATATTGATATGATGCATAGCTGTCTCCTTCGTGGGTTTTTGTTTTTGCACCCCAAACTTTTTTAGACATTATTAAGGAGTGATCTATCACATGCCCCATAAATGTAAAGTATTGGATTATTTCCCTTCGTGTATCTGAGCAGACACTGACTTCGATATGTTTTTGTTATCTGTCAATAACCGATCTAGCTGTTTATGACCATTAATTTTCTTTTTACATTGCTACTCGTGTTAAAAAAGGATTAACCCGGTTGGGGGCACCAAACATAAATTGTGTGTGCATATTAAACCTCTAATAGATGTATAATAGTAATACATGCTATTTATATAGCGCAATATCATGCTCACGAAGGAGCATGCTCTCAGCGCTTGTGACAAATAAGACACAGAATACGAAGGACAAAAAGAGAAAACAACTATGAATACAAGTAATAAAAGACAAACATAAAAGACACAAAATCTGGGAACAGTAAGGATGGAGAGTGTCATAAATCAGCATATCAATATATATTTAAAATGGTGTCCACCAAAGTAGGAAGCATGAAAGGTCTGGCACGGACCTGTTTTGTTTTGGTTTTTTGACCTAAGGACTGGGAAAAGCCCACTGCAAGATATATCCCAAAATCTGGACAAATCCCCCCTTCCATTCTCAAGATACAGGCAAACAAACATCACCATGCACAGAAAGATGTTAACAACACGGACATCAAGTTTATGCATGGATACCTTTAGATGTCAAGGCAACAAATCTGCAAACAAATGTGATGTCACAAGTTTGACCTCTTTTGTGCATGTGATGTTAAAATCCTGTCCTCAACATTTCTAGACAAAGATTCACTAAGCTTTACATACAGTCATTTAAAAAAATGCAATTTTTGCTGTAGTGGTGACAAATGATGGTTTTAACATTAGCACTACTCTTGTCTCTACTTATGTTGTGAGTCCTTTTAATGGTTAGGGGCCTCACTAACAAGCAAGTTGACAAGTTAGATTGCTTCTCTAAATGAGGAAATATAAACTATGTCACTGTAGGAGTTTTGAGGGTTGATCATGACAACATTTGACTGGTCAAATTCAAGTATTCTTATATTTTATGGACTTAAATGGTGACATTAAGACGCTTCATATTTATCCCTTTTCTGTTTCAAAGGAAGGGGAATGAGGCAATAAACCCCTTCTAAAAGCAGACACAATTTTCATGCACACAGAATCCTATGTGCACAAGATAAGTCATACCTGTAAAGCTGAATTTTTTTTAACATCCTGAAAAAACAGAAATAGAAGATTATGATAAAAGTAAAAATTATGGGTAACATGTGTGGGGGGGGGGGAATCATAAGAAGAAAGTCAAGGGAACGCACAATGAATAAACTGAAACATAAATATTTTGTAAAGAAAATAATTTATTTTTTATATCCACAGTAAATGGCTGTGGAAAATAAGCCAGTCAAAGCATGATTTTCATTCAAGTAGCAGCAGAAATGGAGCTATTATTTTTATAATTATTTCTGGGTCTATTATTTTAAACTTATGTGACTTTTTATTTTCCTGTACTTCTCATTTTTATGAGACTGCATGATGCTTTCCTCACAACATTCACTTTCATTTTACATTCACTGTGTTATGGAGCCTCACACACTTTGAAAAAGAAGTTAAGCTTGAGTGTCAATACTTCTGCTGGCAGATGTGACACTGATAAGGAAAGACATTTTCATGGTAAATTGCATTGGTCACTGAAGGGGTTGCCACACAGTTTACAGGTGAAGGGTTTCTCTCCACAGTGGATAGTCCAGCAATGAGGATGCATAGACTGCACACGGTTAAAAGCCTGGCCACACAGATCACACAGGTACTGTTGCAGATGGTAGCAAGCTCAGTGATGTGACATGAGTCGTGCATGCTGAGAAAACTCATGGTCACATTTGTCACACACATAGTGCTTCACCTCACTGAGGAAAAGAAGACTCATTGTTTACTTAAGATGGACTTAAACAACCTAGCACTACTTATGTCGTTATTATTTTTTACTTTCCTGTTGCTTTATTTTTTTCTTCTCTTCTGTTTTTGCTGCGCAATGAGCATTCTTTTGAATGGATACCTGCGCATTATAAATCGACATCATCATCATGTACTTCATCCAGGAGAATCACATTGGAATGGTTTGCTCTCATTGTGAGCATCCATTGCATGGGGTCTCAATTCACCTTCTGTCTTTGCCAGGAAGCCACACTGTATGCATGACGTGGTGCTGCATGAAGTGGCTTGTTCGCTTGTGCCGAGTTAGGTTGGACTTTTAGAAAGAGATGTCCTCACTAATATTGCACAGGTATACTGGGTGGTTCTTCAAATGCTCTTCATAGTCTTCCATGCTGGAATACCTGGCCAAGCACTTCTTACAGTCGATATAACCTAATTTTCCCAGGTAAAAATTCTGCTCTGCACTGTCATTTTTTATTTCAGGAACTGGCCATGTGATAAAAGTACTTTTCAACTCAGGTTCTTTTTTCTAATGCAGACATTCTAGATTCAACCTGGACAGGGAAAGAAGCAGAGGACCTACAATTTTTACTTTTTTTGCTCCTTTTGTGTTTTGTGCCATGATATTTTGTGAGCTTCTTAGTTATACAATATTTTCAAACTTAGCCTGATGTCAGTATACTGCTGCCAGATCTTATAAGAACACAGTCGGAATACACGTTTTCTGCAACAATTTCTAAAGAAACTTTACTTTCTTGCTTTGCTGAAACATTATTGACATCTGTTTTGTCTTCTGCTACACTGTTATTAATATCTGCTTGCAATTTCATATCCTGTATTTCTTGATCTGAATGTTTATTGGGCTTCTTTGGGGCCTTGTGTGATTTGTCATCTTTATTTTGTTGGAGTCACTTTTCTGGAATCCTGTTTTGCTTGTTTTACCCTTGTTCCTTTTCTTCATGAGGCATAGCTGGTAATATAATTGGGTCACCGACAGATTTTAGTGTCCAAGTGTTACTCCTTTTTCTGATGGTCACCTGCTACATTCACACAAAGTAAGACTGCTTCATTTGGAAGAACCTCTTCGATCCTCTTCTTCTTTCACAGTTGAAGAACTCTAAGTGTCCCTTTTTAAGTCCTGGCACACTTTAACAATTTCTTCCATCTGCAACCATATTGCAGCAGACAGCACAGAAGATAAAAGTGAAATACTAAAACTGAGAATCCCAGTATACATTGTGTTTATAAGGCATCTAATGACACTGTAATCAAATATAATTTGCAAAAAGATTCCAGTAAAAGCAGGGGATGTCTGTGATGCATTCTCCAGCAGCATTCTAATTTTTCAACTGAAGGCAGGCCTGACACATGAGTGTGCATGAAGCTCACCTCATTTTACTGCCAGGGTCAGATTATAATTTCTACTTTCCTGCCACTGCTTAACCCTCTTGGTTCAACATAAAAATGTAACATTACAATGACTGGCTTATAACTGAAGACTGCAAAGATGACAGTGGGTGAAGTTTGTTTTTTATTATTGCTGCTCTGAGATAAACATTAGACCAAAAAACCTATACATTTTTGGAAAAGAGAGAACTTGAACTTTGCAATAAAAAGTAATGAAAATTGCCTTGCTGTGCTAGCCGGCAAAGGCCTTTCCAGCCAAAGAGAGTTAAAAAGCCTCATGCGTAACTCAATTTCATGATCATGAAGTATATGAAGAAATTCAGAGGAAAGTCCATCTGATGAATCTCAAACTGGTGTTCTCAGTATCCATTATATATATATATACATTTTTTTCTTATCAAAGATACATTAATGGCATTTTATATTTCTATTATTAAATATTGATATGATGCATAGCTGTCTCCTTCGTGGGTTTTTGTTTTTGCACCCCAAACTTTTTTAGACATTATTAAGGAGTGATCTATCACATGCCCCATAAATGTAAAGTATTGGATTATTTCCCTTCGTGTATCTGAGCAGACACTGACTTCGATATGTTTTTGTTATCTGTCAATAACCGATCTAGCTGTTTATGACCATTAATTTTCTTTTTACATTGCTACTCGTGTTAAAAAAGGATTAACCCGGTTGGGGGCACCAAACATAAATTGTGTGTGCATATTAAACCTCTAATAGATGTATAATAGTAATACATGCTATTTATATAGCGCAATATCATGCTCACGAAGGAGCATGCTCTCAGCGCTTGTGACAAATAAGACACAGAATACGAAGGACAAAAAGAGAAAACAACTATGAATACAAGTAATAAAAGACAAACATAAAAGACACAAAATCTGGGAACAGTAAGGATGGAGAGTGTCATAAATCAGCATATCAATATATATTTAAAATGGTGTCCACCAAAGTAGGAAGCATGAAAGGTCTGGCACGGACCTGTTTTGTTTTGGTTTTTTGACCTAAGGACTGGGAAAAGCCCACTGCAAGATATATCCCAAAATCTGGACAAATCCCCCCTTCCATTCTCAAGATACAGGCAAACAAACATCACCATGCACAGAAAGATGTTAACAACACGGACATCAAGTTTATGCATGGATACCTTTAGATGTCAAGGCAACAAATCTGCAAACAAATGTGATGTCACAAGTTTGACCTCTTTTGTGCATGTGATGTTAAAATCCTGTCCTCAACATTTCTAGACAAAGATTCACTAAGCTTTACATACAGTCATTTAAAAAAATGCAATTTTTGCTGTAGTGGTGACAAATGATGGTTTTAACATTAGCACTACTCTTGTCTCTACTTATGTTGTGAGTCCTTTTAATGGTTAGGGGCCTCACTAACAAGCAAGTTGACAAGTTAGATTGCTTCTCTAAATGAGGAAATATAAACTATGTCACTGTAGGAGTTTTGAGGGTTGATCATGACAACATTTGACTGGTCAAATTCAAGTATTCTTATATTTTATGGACTTAAATGGTGACATTAAGACGCTTCATATTTATCCCTTTTCTGTTTCAAAGGAAGGGGAATGAGGCAATAAACCCCTTCTAAAAGCAGACACAATTTTCATGCACACAGAATCCTATGTGCACAAGATAAGTCATACCTGTAAAGCTGAATTTTTTTTAACATCCTGAAAAAACAGAAATAGAAGATTATGATAAAAGTAAAAATTATGGGTAACATGTGTGGGGGGGGGGGGGAATCATAAGAAGAAAGTCAAGGGAACGCACAATGAATAAACTGAAACATAAATATTTTGTAAAGAAAATAATTTATTTTTTATATCCACAGTAAATGGCTGTGGAAAATAAGCCAGTCAAAGCATGATTTTCATTCAAGTAGCAGCAGAAATGGAGCTATTATTTTTATAATTATTTCTGGGTCTATTATTTTAAACTTATGTGACTTTTTATTTTCCTGTACTTCTCATTTTTATGAGACTGCATGATGCTTTCCTCACAACATTCACTTTCATTTTACATTCACTGTGTTATGGAGCCTCACACACTTTGAAAAAGAAGTTGCATTTTGCTAAAGAACTAACGAGAATACAATATCTTTCTTAATAATGTTATATGACATGACAGTGAAACTGGATAGCAGTATATTGTGCATACATAATCAAGCTTACAGCTGCTCTAACATCCAACAGCTTTAATTCCTTATAGCTCAGGGTTTCTTCCTCAGCCAGACTGGATGTGGTTTTTTCCAATAAATGCATTTGACTGAACTATAAAGAGTTAGCATACACTCCTCTGCTCACAACCTTACATTACCTTAGCTCTGGCCTATACACAAGTTGCTGACACTAGCATAAGCCAACAAGGCACAACTTCTAGTGACTGTAATTTAATAGAATTAGCAAATTATAGCAAAGGCAGTTTATGCATAGACTACAAATACTTGAACAAGATAGCAGACACTGCTGTCTCAATGCAAACTGTACAAATTATAAACAGTTTTATGAGATAAGGTTGATGAAAGTAAAGGCTTAATAAATTACCACAGAACTTTAAAAGCCTAACAATTTGCATTTCTGTATTGTTGTCAAGCAACTATTCAACTTTGTGTTCAAGTCTAAGACAAATCCAGGTGCTCTGTCCTGTTAGAAGAGGTTTAAATTAATATCAACTGGTGGTTTTCCTTTACTTGTGTGCATACAACAGATTATAGGGTTCCTTCCTGCAAGCAATTAACATTTTTATGTGGAAATTTATCTCTAACCTTTATCATATCTTTAGCCTTTTCTGTCATATTGGCTCAAATGTAAAATATGGTTATAAAGATCATACAACTATATGTTGTTTAATGCTGTATGGTGTTCAGTGCATCATTCATTTAGAGGGGCATGTCTTTTCTCTTAGTGTAAAATGAAATGAAAATATTTATTATGGACTAATTCGATGACAAAAGATTAGGAACTAAAGGAAAGTCATATGGTTATGGTTATGGTTGGAAAAAACAAAACTCTATAAAGTCTATACACAAATTTCCTGCAGTGAGATTGAATACCATGAATACCGTGGCACTTTATCTATCATCATCGGCATTGACATGAGAAAAATATTCCAGTTCAGTCTGGAAAAAGAGAAAACTATAGAAATGTAATATCACATTTTGCTGTAATCTCATTACTATAACAACACAATACCATGCAAAAGATAAAGATGCTCTTAACTAATGGTGATTTCCCACTATTTGAAGGGACAGTGAACACATATGTCAAAAGAGAAGTGGGGAAATTGGTGTTTTACACCGAGCCAGCAATTAAGGCTATATCTCGCCAAGGCAGCCAGCCCTGTAAACAGATGCCACATGCACAAAAAGAACAGAGTTCCTGAGACAAGATCTGAGCCAGCCCTCACTGTATTGGTGACAGGCGCTAACCGTTGTGCCACTGGACCGCCCATATTTCAAAGGGGTTTGCCTTCCTTTTCTACAGTTTAACTACACAAATCTGTTGTTATGTGTCAACAATGAATACATTAGCTATGTCAACATCTGGCATGTAAAAAATCTGTAATGAATAAAAGTAATAAAGAAAGTATATGTTTGCAAGGTACTTATTTTGAGTTTGCAGGCAAGCAATTATTTAACAAAACAGCTGTGGAAACGTTGAACATTTCTCTTTCAAACAAACAAAAAAAAGTTATTTTATAACCAAACTTCTCTACTGAGATGAATTGAAACAAATCTCTGCCAAAGTATCAAGACCATATCGAGTCTGACCACTGCCTGTATCACCATTACTATCACTAGCATCAATGGCACCATTGCTTACACTACCACAAGTATCACCATCACTATCAGGCATCTGCCTGTCTTTTCCAACAGTCTGGTGGGTCAAACTTGTACTGCCATGTGTGGAAAGTGCGCGGTTGAACCCAGCAACATGGACACTGACGCTGTGCAAAGGCACAGTTCTCACCACTTGTGTGTATGAGCTGGAAGGTGAACTGTAGAGTCCACCAGAGTTAGTCCCAGGCGTGACAATGACTGTAAAGTTCTGCGGAATAGAGCCAAGGGTAGAATCATCCATCAGACTCTGTGACTGCGAGTCAAGCGTTACGACAGGCAGGGAAACAGAGCTGGCAGAATGAGAAACGTCTCCTATGATGCCTTGAAGCTGCTGGTCAACGCTGACTGGCTGGACATCAATAAAAGATTGGATGCCACTGCCCAATATGATGGAAGGGATAGAGTGAATCTCAAAGCTGCTGTTCATCAGGGCATCAGATGCAGGGTTCATAGTAGAAGGACAAGCTGGTGAGGCTGCCATCTCCCTGACACCATTGCTGTTGGCTCTTTTCTGACTGTTGAGGCCGTGGTGGCGGATATACACCCTGGGCGTTGAGGAATGCTCAGCAGACCTCTCCCGCCTGTTTTCAATCAGCAATGACCGGCTAACCAGGACACTGCTGTCATCCTGGCCAACAGTGGCACGTTTAGATGTCACATGTCTTGCATTTAGTGCTTGACTTTTACTTATGCCTCTTGCTTTGCTGCCTTCATCCAGGTCTGGTTGTATCTGACCAGGAAACACAATGTTGGATTCCCCACTGTTGCTAAGATGTGGGTAAACATTGTACAGACTGCTCTCTCTGGAAGGTAATTCAGAAAAAGCATCTTTAGACAGACCATTAAGAGCGTCAGAAGTGCCAGGCGAATGGTCTTCCCTGTTATCTGGGCTGGACAAACTCTTTGCGTGGTGTAGCTGTGCACTTGCAAGGCTAAAAGCACTGGCCATCTGGACATCAAAGTTGTTATCACCATGCTTCTTCAAGTGAGCTTTCAGTGAATTTGAGTGTCGATACTTCTGCTTGCAGATGTGACACTGATAAGGGAAGGCATTTTCATGGATTCGCATGTGTCGCTTCAAATTGCGCTGGTCACTGAAGGGGTTGCCACACACTCTGCAGGTGAAGGGCTTCTCTCCATAATGGATGGTCCGGCGATGAGCTCGCATAGACTGCACATGGTTAAAAGCCTGACCACACAGATCACACAGGTACTGCTGCAGATGGTAACAGGCTCGGTGATGTGACATGAGTCCTGCATGCTGAGAAAACCCCTGACCACACTTGTCACAGATGTAGCGCTTGACTTCACTGTAACAAAGCATTATCTTAGTGACCACATGTCAACCATTTCAAGAATGTCATACACGCAGTACAATCTGGAAAGTGGGACATAGATAATTATATGGTAAAGATATGGAACAAAATGAATAATTGCATAACTTTCACATTGACTTTTACAGTTACCAACCCCCCGCCCTTCACTTCACTTTTTAACAGCTGGTTTAAAATGTTTTGCAGTTAAACTAGCATACTGAAGTATTGTTTAAGATATATGTGTGTGACATATGTGCAAGTGCAAGTAAGCTCACTGCTGAACGAGCCTTTTCTACCTTTAAATATTTTAGCTTCATTTATACTCACTTGTGAAAAAAGTGTCCACCAGTGTGCACAAGGAAATTTTGAATGGACATTTGGGAAGTCTGTCCTACAAAGGTAACGTTAAGCGCAAATTCTGTATAATAGTCTCTGATCCATACTCCCAACATTAATTGGTCTAACATTAATTTAAAAGGGTACAGCAAACATGCAAAACAGTTATGAAATTACCTGTGGATCTCTGCATGGCGATGGAGGAAGTCAAATTTCCAGGTGGTGTACTTGCACCCTGGGTGCTCACACTGGAATGGCTTGCTCTCATTGTGTACTTCTTTGGAGTGGTTTCGCAGTTCACTCTCTGTCTTCGCCACAAAGTCACATTTCTTACAGTTCAGGTGGTGTTGGTTAAAGTGACTTGTTCGTAAATGCCGAGTCAAGTTGGACTTCCGAAAGTAGGTCATTCCACAAACGTCACAGGAGTAGGTCGGGTGGTTGTTTAGGTGTTCATTATAGTCTTCTGCCTTTGTGAACTTGGCCAGGCATTTCTTACAGTTAATATGTCCCAGCTTTCCCAGGTAGAAATTCAGTTCTGCACTGTCAGTTTTGCTGATGCTCTCTGCTTCAATAAGGTCATTATGAGACAACAAGGTCCCTGCCAAAATTAAAGTTTCCTTCTCTAACGAAGACTTTTCTGAATCTGTCTTAGATGGCGATGAGTGAGATGATCTGCAGTTTCGTCTTGTCTTGTTCTTTTTGTTTTCCAGGCTGAGGTATTCTTCAAGTTTTTTAGTGGTGCGACGCTTCCTGGGTGATCTTGGTGTTGATGTACTGTTACTAAGCCTCTTAGAGTTATGTTTAGCATCTGACTTTACTTCCCCAGTAGTATCTGCCTCCTCCCCCTCAGTTTCATTTGTGTTCAAAGCATCATCACTTTCTCCTTGATCTTCCATTGAACTGCTGTTAATGTCTGTCTGCACATTTGTCTCATGTGATTCTTGCTTTAAGCTTTTAGTTCTTGGCCTTCCTCTAGGTCGATTTTGGCTGTTTGATTTCTTTTCAATTTTTGTAGGGCTATTTTTCCTATGCCTGGGTTCCACTCCCAGAATTGACTCCCTGTGTTCCTTCTCTGAAAGGGGCTGTGTTGATAATTCTAGTTCATTGTCATCTTTTGGTTCATGAATGTTTTGATTACTTTTCTGATGGTCGCTTGCTGCATTAATATGGAGTAAAACATTTTCGTCTGTAAGCACTTCTTCCTCTTCTTCTTTCACAGTTGTCGATGTGTCTCTTTTAAAGTCCTGACAGACCCGAACAATTTCTTCCATCTGCAGCCATCTTGCAGCAGATAGCACAGATGACAACAGTGAAGTGTTAAAACTGAGAACTCCAGTATACATCATGCTAAGAAGGCATCGAATAACACTGTACTCAAATATGATCTGCATATAAGTTCCAGTGAACGCTGGGGAGATCTGTGATCCATTTTCCAGAAGAGTTCTAATTTTTGGACTAAAGGCAGCCACCACACATGAATGTGCATATAGCTTTCCTCCTTTGGCTGCCAAGATCAAATCACAGTTCTTACTTTCCTGCCACTGCTTGAAAAGCCTTGTGCGCAGCTCCAGTTCATGATCATGTAGGATATGGACAAATTCCGAGGAAAATGCATCTGAAGAATCAAAGGCTAGAGCATTTCCCACCACCGTTTCTTTTGTGGCTAATTTGACTTGCATGGCACCTGAAATTGCATACAACTTGCTTTAACAGTTTTGTAGGAATTATTGCAGAAAAACATACAGTTCACAGCATCAAATGTTTTATTATTTAATTTTATGAATAACATCAGATAATATAGTATTTATACACTAAGCATCTTGAATTTTATCCATGATATTATGGAAGTTGAAGTAAGCTCACTTGCAAGCTTTAATGGGGAAAACACAACAGGAGAAGTGTCTTCTTTATACTTAGTGTTTATGACATAGCTTGGAATTTTCCTAGGAACTGTATAATGTAATGGATTACATGTGCAGGAACACATTTATTTTCTTCTGTTAAAGTCATCCATTCTTACAGGTCATATTCCACTCATCTTCATTTCTACTTTCATCTTACAACAACAATAATAAGGAAATAGTGTTGCAACACATTCTTCTAGGAGTGAGCTCAATATACATGTTATAATAAAGCTTCTTAGATTAAGCAGCAATATTCAATTAAAACTTATTGTATTGATTTCAGTGACATAAATCACCAAAAGGTCTTCCAAAATAAACTATTTGCCTGAACTGCAAAAATAAACCTACAAAAAATCATTGCACACCCATCCTATGCTGCAGCACTCATTTCTACTGCCACCTCCCTCTAAGTCTTCCTACTCACCCAATGCAATAGCTCTCAGTCAAAGTATTTCTTGCCTTTCTGTCACATCCTGCTTTAATAGTCATTTTATGAATCATTATGAGACGAACTAGTCAATTTTTTTCAAAATATAAACTGCAACCATGCGCTTATAAAACAAAACCTTTAGCATTATGATGCCTATCTTATGACAAGCTAAAGGGCTGTTAAAAACAAACACATCCATCATCCAAACTATGTACAAGTGCTGCATGACAAAAACAGAGTTGTTTTGATTGTGTTGCAAAAGTCAGACAACAGCCATCCGTCATTTAAGTGCAAAAATATACATTAAACTAAACTACATGAACTATATAGGGCAGATTTTTTACTGGTTTGGTCTTTTGACAGTCAACAGGCATCTTACACGAGGGAGCACTATATACAGCTGGTCATGGAGTACATTTCAAAAACTTTTTAACAAGACAATTTGCCATTACCTTTAAAATGAGGATGTGTATTAATCTGTATGACACGGCACGAATGTGACAATTATGTGTTTTGATAAGATGTGTGTAACTATGTCTTATAAGAAGTATAACTGACAATGGCTAGCATACTGCCACATCTAATATGAAGCAGGATGCCTGTTCATTTAGATAACAAGAAACTGCTCTTCTATTCAGGAAGTCCTGAAGCCACTTCTTTCTGCATGCACTTGTGCCTATCACAGTGTACAGATTTAGCTTGGTAACAACCTCTTTAGGTGTTGGTTATATAAAGCAGTTTATCCTAACTTCTTAACTCCATTTATATGCAAGCATATTAGCTGTCAAACTAGGTTTATGTGTGCAACCTCTTATGTACATAATTACCACAAATGCATTTCTTAATTGATTGTCAAAATAGACCACCAGAAATGAAATTAGAAAGCAATTAGGTATCACCTGACGTTGTCCTTTATCAAATACTTGCACAATCTTATGAATTATTTTCTTAGGTTTATGGCCAAGTCAACCCAATAAATATAAGACCCTTATCCCACTGCCCTCTCCTACATGAAAGCCTTCTTGTATAAAGATTCCAACATTCCAACCTTGTTCCTCTCCCTTTCTCTTATACTGACACACTCCAGACAAATTAGCATTTTTACAAAGAATCAATACTGTGTTTTGAAGCTGCATGCAAGCCAGCTTTGCAGCCTTGGCTGTGTCAGATTTTCACAAACAAAAAGTTTGAGAAATCTATAAAATGACAATGGTTTGCTTTTATCGACTTCAGTTCACAGGATATAAGTACAGTTACCATACTCATCACCTACAAGAAATGGCATACATACAAATTTGGCTGATACAAAAAATATTTTGCTATGATCATCTTCATGAACACAAGGAGTATTTTTATTTTAATCAGTGCTATATGAGAATTCAACAAGAAATGTGAGGCACTAAGGACTCCAGAACTGTGAGATCTAATATAATGTGCTAAAACAGTCTGTATGCAACATTTTACACTGTAAGCACATTTTCAAATCTCCTGTTTTGTTTTCAAAAAAATAAAAGCAGATTAGTAATTTTTATTTTGGACGAAGATTTAAAAATGGTATTCAAGTTGTTGTCACACACAAAGCATACTGACAGAATTAAGTGCCATGCTGCTGAAAATGCACATAAAAACGCTGTGTTTACACAGCTGATAACATTAAGTTTTGGTTATATGAAGTATTTCTACATATGCCTTTCATTCTTTGTTGCAAAGTAAAGAAATTTTGTTCTCTGTATTCCCTTAGTTACACTAAGCACACTTAATTATACATATGTACTGCACATGCACTAAATAACTGACAAATTATCATCATTTCACTCCTTCAGGACGTGATGACTTGTTTTACAAGTTCAGGAACTTGTTCACTGCTTTTCCACTAGTGGTCAGTATGATAAGGTAAGGTACAAAAATAGACATGCATGCAAGAATTAAAGGTTTTAAGGCAGTAGGTTAGTAGTAGTAGTGTTATGGACCAGCTCTTATGAGTGTGGGTTAAGGTTTGGTTGCAATTTTTCATCATCGATTTTTATTTGAAAGATCTGTAGCATAAATCTGACCAAAAAATGGTGAAAGGGTGGGGATGAACAACCTGAGCTGAGCTTTCCATCTATATACTCACTTCTACTATATACACATGTGAATTCACCCAGTGTTGTACGCTGTCATGCACATTAATCAGCAAATCCATACTGCAATAAAATGTCCCTTAATATTAAGATGCCTACATATTTATTAAAAGATAGGCCTATTATAAAACTGCGACGATAATTGGACAACGTTGCAACTCGCTTGGAAAAGTTGCTTAATTGTTACTCTTGTTTTTTTTAAACTTTATTGCTTCATCGTAAAGAGCTGACTGATTATTTTTTTAAATAGTACACATTATCACAAGCCAAAATGCTTTATTCTATGAGATTATTTCCATTAGCTCCACTAAGTTACTAAACCACGTAGCAGGGGTACACGTTGGTACATTACACACCCAACGCTGCGAATGCATTGCCTCCTAAGAGCATTTAAAGAAATTGACCTCACAAAAAAAAAAGAAAAAAAGAATTAAACCTCACATAACACAAAACCCTACGTGACACAGTGCCCTGACCCAGACTGTATATCTGTGTTACACGCGAACATTGTGGATCAAACCACTGATACGATGAACCAAACACGTTATCGGTAACTTCACCCTTCTGCGGCCGACATAACCCCCTCCGAAGTAATGTTAACACCTTGTCTCCCCACGCAATCTTCCCTCGCTTTTAGGAAATTTAACGAGTGGAAATGGATTTAAAAACTCAATTTTGTACTAACCTGCCATAATGCTAGCGACAAAACCTTTGTGACGCCTCTTGCATCAGCGATGAAGTAAGGAAAATGAAAGAATCGAATGGATAATAATCGTGCAACAAGATGGCGTTGGCTGCACAACACTGGCCTCAATAAGGTCAAGGAGAGGTTGTGCAGTCTGTGTGGGAGATTGTTTCCCTTCGCGAAAGTTTTTGGGGGGTGTGGTCGCTTTCATCGCACCAGCACAAGGAAATCGAAACTGTAGAACATCACTGCTATTCTGTAAAACCAATGCGGGCTGCGGCCATTAAGTTCTTCGGCAAATTAGATATTTTAATGTGTTTTTATTGAGACATCCGTTCATGTACCTGCTGTGTTTTAATTGTTATGTGCAAAAACAGAGAAAGAAGAAGACACGAAATATATAATATCTGGATTTGTAAAGAAAAAAGAAATGATGAAAATTGTGAATTCCGAGGCGCGCGAAAAACAGTATATTCTTCTGTCTTTAACAATCAGTTCATATCTTAATGAGTCTCTGTGTGTTTAATTAAGTGTGCGAGCGTGTTTTAATTTGTGTGACAATTATATGGGGGAGGGGGAGAGAGAAAAAATCTGTGCACACACGTACAATTAAGCACATGAATTCAGCGATGCCTGCCCGGCCGTTGACTATAACAAAACACCAAACCCAGCGGAGGCGGGGTGGGGGGGGGTCGATTCGCAGTCAGAACCATACGTTCGTAGATCAGGCTAGACCTGTTAAGATTTATCGACATATATAATCACTATTAAGAAGTTTTAGTTCGCTTAATATTACACTAACAGGATCTGTCAAAAGCAATTTATAAACAACAACAACAACAACAAAAATTCTTAACCGGGAACGCCTCACTACGGAAAGAACAAATTTTGCTGTTTTTTATTATCAACAAAACATGTAAATACTTTCGTTCTTATTGACTACCGGGCAAAAATTCACTTAAGGGATGCATGCATTATTCTAATAATAGTTATATAGTGAGCACTTCATGCCAATACATATAAAAGGCTTTACAAACACATTCAAAGATTACCTAGCTTAGCAAACACCAAAATGTGTTTTGTTAAGATTTATTTATATTGTGATATTTCCGTTAACTGCTGCCCCAAGTCCTCACTGTGGCCGGTCCACACAAAGTAAATTAATTAATAAAGTAAATGTGACCAATCGTCCAATTTTATATTATATCCTGTTGAATTTTCTTCTCAAAGCATATGCCAGCACTGGATGGGGTAGCAGCAACGAAATTTCCCCCGGTAATGCTTAATTCTGATTTTTAAAAAACACCAAGGGGATAACTATATATACAGTATAGTATATTGAACCGAATATGAGTGTCACGGTCAAAGTTCGAATATTATGTCGAGTTTGGTGCCTTTCATCGTCTCGTTGAAGACCTCGTCAAACTCCTCGTTCTGCCTCACTGTGAACCAATTCTTCCAGTCACCAACTTTTCCTTAAAAAAACAACAAAAAATTCAAATATATAAGTTGTGGCAACGTACTTGGCATATGTGAAATACTAGCTGTTATAGGTGAGCTTCATCCGTAGCAGATTAAGGGAGAGAGAAAGAAGAGTTCTGTGCTCTTGTTCGAGAAAGGATTATTGATGTCTACCACGAACTTGTATACACTGGCCGTTGCTTACAACGGACTTACAAAAGCTTTTTTCAAGCAAGTCTGGTCAGAAATATAAACTTTATAATAAAGCAAACGTTACCCTCAATTTATTAACTGCACACGCACACGGTTACAAAGCGTGACACAATTAAAAACATATCTAGCTCCTTAGATACCTTTGCGGAAAAATCCGGAAGAGCCTTCCTTCCACAGATTCCTGAAATGGTCCACTTTAATGTCTGGATTGTGGCTGGCAGATTTCAACTTATCGAAGCTACAGGCGTCTGCAATCTTCTCACACAGCTCGCGAGATCTTTCCAGACCAAGGAAATCGTTCAGTCGCACCACGTGATTAATGGGATCCTAAACAGTAGAGACATTGACATAAATACAAAGTTCATTAATAATTGTGATTGTGAATTTGTGAACCAACTTAATTAAAACTGGTATTTAGAAAACTAGTATCGAACTGTCAGGATGGCCGAGCGGTCCAAGGCGCTGCGTTCAGGTCGCAGTCTGGTTCTCCAGGCGTGGGTTCGAATCCCACTTCTGACAATTACTTTTGGCTCCTGAGAAATATTTACACAAATTTACGAATGAGCTAAATTTAAATATCTCCAGGTGACCCACCCGTATGGCCTCTTCATACTCAGCAACGAAAATTGGATGTTCGGGGTGCGTGGCGATCTCTTTTTCCCAGTCGCGTGCCATATCGAACCAGCGGTTAGTCCAGACTGCATCAAACACACAGCTTTGGGTCTGAAGGAACCTAAGTAATCTACTCAAAGATCCGTGAATATTACCCACCCTCCCTCTCCCCAGTACACACACACACACACACACCAAATTCCCACACACACACATACACCAACACATGTTACCCCCCCCACCCCCAGACGCCCATACCTCACCCCCGCCCCCACCCCAACAAAAAAGTGGGCCATTAAAATAACTCAGTGATTAATCAGATTGATTTTAACTCTGATGATACATTGATTGATGATGGATTATGATTGGCTGATGAATGGCTTTCGTCTATTTCACAGTTCAAAATGTCACATTTCGTGTTTACTGGTACTGGTAGATGTTACAATATACTGTTGCTTACCTCCTGTGTACAGAAAAAGCTGCAGGAAGTCGGGCCATGAGCCCTGGTAGCCGAGGACAGTCCAGTCCCGCACGTGGTTGTACAGGGACACGGCCACATCCTTGGGGTTACGTAACAGGTACACAATTTTCGTTTTCTTCTGCAGATGGATAAAATCGTCGATCAGTTATGGTCGTGGCAACAAGTCGCGAAGAAGTTTGCAAAAGCAAAATATTCACAGTGCACGCAGTGTCACAGGTAAGAGCAAAATATGCAAAGTGCACAGTATCACAGGTATTAACGTCGCACGGGCGCGCACACACACACATCCTCTCTCAATCCTGCCTATTCTTTCATGTGTAGTCTTTGACATCTTGAAGTAGGTAGGTAGGTAGGTAGGTAGGTTAGTTGGTTTGGTTGGTAACCAGTTGGGTCAGTTTTTCTCTTTCTGTCGGTAGTATGTACGTCTGGTTTTGTTTTGTTTGTTTGTTTGTTTTTTCTTGTATCAATAATTTGCTGTAGGATTAAAGAAGTGATTGAACGAGGTGTATCGGCTGGTGAACAGCAGCAATTAACTCTCTGTGTGCGTTCACTCAACGTGCAGTTTCAATAATTTCAGTAACTCTTGACGCTTGACTGACGTCTTTACGGTTAATTTAACTATTATTTACTACAGACAGTCCAGGTGAATATTTTTCCTCAGAGCGATTTTGTGCACAGACGCACATAATTTAGTTTTAAACGTTAACAATACTTCATCAGATGATCATAGAAAGATCAATATTAAGGGATGAAACATGAGATGGTGTGTGTGTGGGGGGGGGGGGAAACTATCATTAGCCAAGAGAAGAGTGAACAAGAAATCTAAAAATCTGAGGGGTTGGTTTGGAGGAAAAGGTGTGATCTCTCTCTCTCACCCACACACAGAGAGATTAACGTTAACAAATGAAATTAATAACAAAATCATTTCGGATGACCATTACAGACCGCAATAGTCGGGCTTCTCCATGTAGGAAGTTGATGGTACACTAAAAGAAAACATGAGGTAAGAAAGCAAACTTCCAACTCGTAGCCCTCGCGGGATAAGATCTCAAAATGTTTAAACTAAAATTAGATTTGACATAGAACAGCCTTCCACACTTGCAACTATTCTGTTAGAAAATATTAGGAGTGTGATTAATATATATATATATATATAAAGAAACATATGTGGTAACAAAAACGATTGTCAGAAGTGGGATTCGAACCCACGCCTGGAGAACCAGACTGCGACCTGAACGCAGCGCCTTGGACCGCTCGGCCATCCTGACAGTTGATGTTCGAGGTACAACATATTATATACATTTTCACATCTATCTTCCACGTATTTTCTTAATATTTATACAAAGAACATAATCAAATTAAGAAAGCAGATCCTTTTACTATGTTTTGATATTTTTTATCTGAACGTTTTCTGTGTTTACGCCAACGTACACACGCTAATTGGAACACCTGAGTAAAACAGCTGAACGATTAAGTGGAGGTAAATATTCCGACAAGGGAATAAAGTTCACTGACAACAATATCGCTGATCATTGCTCTGATACGTACAGTGATAGTAGAATCATTGCATGGTCGTTCTAGATAAAATGACGAACGAACGAACAATTTTCTGGCGATGGGTCCATATATTATAAGTGGATTTGATACATTATACTGTCCAGATACACAAATTTAATAACTAGCCACCCGCCTATCGTTATTTACAAAAAATATAATATAATTTATTAGTCATAATTGTACTCACATACAATCCTGCAGGAATCTGCAGAACATTGTCATTTAGCACTAATGCCTTTAAGTTGTAAAGCGCTGTTAGTTGTTACATATTATCATTCTACTTCGTACTGCTGCTATAAGTAGCAAGATATATAAGCTTGAACATTAATTAGGACTTCTAGAAAATTTAAAAGGTACGCCATAAACATTTCTGATGAAGATCGATCTTCATTACACCAGGGACAGATAAATAGGAATTGAAGTTCTGTTTCATCTATGTCTTTGCAAAATGGACAAACCAAAAACAGATGGTAACAGCGCGGGACTAATGGTTGAGAGGCACCTATAATCTAATTAAAACATGTACTTCTATACCCTGTTTCCCCGAAAATAAGACATGCAGTGTCTTATATTATTTTTTGCTCCCAAAGATGCGCTAGGTCTTATTTTCAGGGTGTGTCTTATTTTTCCATGAAGAAGAATTCACATTTATTGTTGAACAAAAAAGAACATTTATTATACACTGTACAAAGTGTACAGTATTTGTTATCATAAACCAGCATTACCAGAAAAAAACTGAATCCTATCAAGAATTTCTTGTTACTACCATTATTTCCATGTACAACGATCTAAGGTGTTCTGTTCGGCGGGCCATATACTTCCAAACAAAAACTTTGCTATATAGGTCTTACTTTCTGCATGGGGATGCCTTATATTCAGCAATTAAGCAAAACCTCTCTCTCTATATATATATTAGGTCTTATTTTCAGGAGATGTCTTATTTTGGGGGAAACACGGTAAGATATAATGTTGGTTCTTATAAGTGCTAGCGATAAAAGGGGATTTGAACGATTTACGTAGAGCTGATATCATTCTTTGGAATATATATATATATAAATGCCATTCTTTATTATTACAGTCCTGTAGTCTCTTTTTAAACATTGTAACAAATAGTTGATCAGGGTCTCCAACACCTCGATTTTGCCAAACATGTACGAAACAATTATAACATACGTACGATACAACAAAGAACATAAAAATAATGTGTTCTTATTTTGCTTATTCATTATATGCTTCGCCGCATAATTTAAGCTCTTTTAGTCGTGTGCTTGGAGATATGCACAAAATATGGAACCAATATTTACAATTTTTTACAAATATATTCATATGCAAGGGGTATCTTGACATTTAATTATAAGCCAGTGTATTCGGGATTCGTAACGGTAAAAACAGTGAACTGCTTCCATCAGGTTTTGACTGGAAACAGCGCTCCATACTTCTACTACATATGTCATCTTAGTTTGAATATAACCACCAAACGGATTGAAAGAAGTATATGTTACCTATTCCAGCTACACCTGTTTTGGGACGGACTAGCCATAGCGTTTGAAGGAAGAATGGTAAAATGGACTAAAATGATAGAGACTGAAATTCTTAATCATTTCCGATTAAAATGTCGGGCTGCAAAATGATACAAAAACATTCTCGATAATACTACAACCAGAAGTTGATGATATATAAGTAAATTTGCCCAGTACATCACCATGGCATCATTTAAGTGTCCCGTTTCAAACAGACAAGTTAAGGAAAATTGAGGCAATTATCAACCAAACAGATTAGAAATGCGTCCGTAAAAGAATGCCTATCAAAAGTATTAGCAGAGTTATCCAATATTTCGTCCATTACATCACCGAGAAAACATTTTCCCACAGGACATTCTTTTCCTATCCTTTCATTGAGGTCTTTGAGTATAACAAGATGCTGATCGCCCATCAGGAAACGAGCTCACACGCAACCCTTTAGACCATTTCAGATAGATATTCCGACATGATATCGTCCCTTACTCCCTTTGTCTTGCCAGGTAGGGACACAGTCCACCCCAGTGACTGGTGGCTGCGTGGCTCTGCAAAACTGAGCAACAGGGGAAAGCAGATCGTAAAGAGAAAACGACCCATTTTATATTCACAAGAAAATCTTGAAGTCCTACAGGCATGAACGTGAAAGAAAAGAAAAGATAATCTCAAGATCAAGCAGGCATATCACTCCATTAGGCGAATCGATAGGTATCTATGATATCTGCAGGTAAACATGAAAATTAAGGCGCCTTAATATTTTAAATACAATCAAGTTATTGTATTCAACGCTAATTTCTTCAACATAAGCTCTTTGTTCCTTTTTTACATGGACTACAACACCAACAGGCAACCGGGCTTTATTGGCAGAAGACAGCTACGTAAGCATCGGAAAAAGGAAAGCTGGGAGCTGAAAGCGTAACTAAAGAAGTTTCAAACCAAAAGCGCAAAATCGAATTTAGTAATTTTTAAGGACACATATCAGGCTCATAAATATGCATAACGCTTTCTATATTATAATTCAAGAAACGCGTCTCTTTGAAGACTTGATAGTAGATGCGGCATGGATACCATTGTCCATTGGTTTGGGCAGCTTTTGCTGCAGTCAACGGGGCTAGGCATAATTCCTATTGTTTCCGTCAGATGTACTGGGTTCGCTATCCGTTCACTGAGATTTTTTTCGTGATGTAAACAAGTAAACCACGATCGATGCTCTTTCACTGTCAATAGAAACAAAGAAAAGGAATGAAAGAAAAGTAAAAGGTACTTGCAAAAATCCAGCGCTGAACTAGAGGTCAGGTGCATTCGCACAACAGTCACGGTTGACACGAATGGCCTGCACCTACGCCTAACAAGAACCTACAGGACACACCTCAACGATTGCTTAGAAGGTGGTGGTGGTGGTGGGGGGAAGTGAGTAAGGATTGTAAGGTCGGTCTGGTGACGTGGTTACAGCTAAAACAGAGTGGATCGTGGGTTCCGGGTTTTTTTTCTCTCTCTCTCTTTCCCCCCTCCCCCTCCCCCCACACACATTCATTTTCTCTTTTTCTCCCTCTCCTCTCCACGCCTCATCTCTGATACAATATCGGCCGCTGACTGAGCGTAAATGATCTTCGTCGCTGTTTTGGCAAAAGAAACGATAAAACCTGTTTATGACATTTTTACTTCATCACCCGTTAGACTCCCATGACGACGCTCCTCCAGCATACCTGGACAGCTTGCCGCGGCAGCAGTCGAAAAGGCACGTGCGTGTTGAGAACGCGCGGGGAGGTCAAGGCCGCGGCCTGCTCTGACGTCAGGCGGTCCAGCATTTCGGTGGGTTTATCTGTCCGCACGTAGTCGGCGCGGCCTCGGGCCAGCATAGCCAGCATCTCGTAGTGCCAGTGGGAGCCTGCAACATGTGGGTCGTTGTGGGTTGGCCAACCAACAGCGTCCTCAACAGCTATTGCACTTAGTCGTCATGTTAGCTAAAACCCCGTATCATGTGGGCTAACGTTGAAAGCTCTGTCCACAAATACTTAGCTACTTTTAGTTACCCAGAGGCGAGTTTTTATGCTGGTTTGCTGTATGTACCATTATGATCTTAGTATGTGTTTTTTATTATTTTTTTTGTAAAGCGCTATAAGCCATTAGCGAAGGACGCTCTGTAAGCAGTCTGGATGCTGTTCAGCTCTACCATGTATATGATGTATCACAGGAATTTATCTCCCAGAAGTCTGTAATAGTAGGGGGTGAGTATGAGAACAAAGGCAGCAGCGCACACGTACACTATGGCTGCGAGCTTTAACTCCCCCCCCCCCCACATAATCACACTCTACCTAATTAATTCGAGATGCAAACGATTACATATTATGCAAAACAAACAACCATCACGACACTGACCACGACCACGTAAGATCACGGTGGTACCCGTGTGCACGAAATTAACAAGGACGGCCAACGTTCTGGTGCCATATTCATGAAGCAAGAGGAAGTCGTTACCTGTGGGCAAAATGGGGCAATGAAAAATAAAACGTCTGCGTAATGACGACGCATTATTTGGGTCGTCGCAAATATTGACTTATGTTACTTTCCCCTAGTGTATCTTTGTCACTCATTCATAACTACGGTTCCAAGAGTGAAGCAACATGCGGGGTGGATGAGCAGGGGTCTCGGAGATAACTGCGGAGACAAAACGCTTGCCCTTGATTTAACCGGGACGACTTACCTTCGCCTCATGAAGTTAGCCCGAGATCGTTGAAGTTTACATACCGCTCTTGGCATAGCCAGTCATGATGATGTCGTCGTCTCTGATGATGGTATTCCTAATGACGTCAACCTGCTCTTTGTAAGAGTAAGGCAGAGGGAGTGGCGGGAACCAGATGTCGCCACCGTCGCCGTAGTAGAACGTTACACCCGAACGGTCTTTGATCTCGCTGGGCACCGCCATGGCTGGCCACCGGGAGTCTGACAGCGAAAGTGCACGTTACTTCGGCGACCCCGACGATGTCAAGACATTTCACCTATTGTTGACCTTTTCCATGTGCTGAGACCTCAATCCAGCAATAGCCAATATTGGACCAAGATTTGGAAAAGGTGATGACAAAAACTACAAGGCATTTCCAAGACTTTGTGAACTCTGACATTATGTTACGTGTTTGCTATAGCACAACACTAGCCGACCATCCGCTATCGTAAAAAAAATCTCATTTACTACTGTTCTATAAATCTATCATTCTCCCCCCCCCCCTGTTAAAAATGTTAATCTAACGCTAACGAGAAATATCTTGCTCTCTTGGTAAATACTGTAGTAGTTGTTATTTTACAATAAACGTTTCAAATACTACTTTGGTTAATTTATTTCGCTAGTTATTTTATACAAGAAGACAATTTATCGCATTCCTGCTATACAGTATATTGCCTGGACAACCTAAGTAACCATGGGGGTGGGGTGGGGGAAGTGGTGTTTTACGCCGAGCCAGCAACCAAGGCTATATCACGGCGAGGCAGTCAGCCCTGTAAATAGAAGCCACATGCAGAGAAAGAACAGCGAGATATGAACCCAGGACAGCCAAACCTCATTGTATTGGTGACAGTAACGGTTGCACCACCGGACCGCCCAACCATAAAGAGAAAGAAGAATGAAGCATTTAAAAAAAAAAATAATAATAATAAAGCACTCTTGAGAGCGCAGTTACAATTAAGGTTCAACGTACTTTATAATATGAAAACACACACACACACACACACACACACACACACACACACACACACACACACACACACACACACACACACACACACACACACACACACATCTGTACACTACACAACAAGCAAATAGGGGATCTCCTGGGGAAAAGTCAAACATAAGAAATAAGTTTTGAGCTAAGATTTGATATTACTGAGCTTAGGTGCATTTCTCAGCTCAGTAGACAGTGAGTTACAGTCACTCGGAGGAAGAAAACTAAGGAAAAGTAATACAGCATCGGACACTCACCCTGAGAGTAAGCCACGAAAATCTTCACACTTGAATATATTGAAACACACCTGATTATATTGAAACACACCTAATTGTGTTGACAGAGTCTAAATGCAGACTGGCGCTGATCTTGCCGCATACCCTGAGACATTAACCCTGCTGTGGCACCATGAGGTCCCTGTGAACCCAGCCTTCTTTGACCGCTCCCTTTTTTAAATTTATCATGATTAGTGACCTCAGCTTTCACGTTATTTTTGTTTTTGTTTTCTTTGGGGAAAGGGGGGTTGGTAAGGCTTTACAAAGTATGTGACACACGTTCGCTAGTTCCAGGGTTATTTATGATTATTTATTTATGTTTTATTTCCGCTTGGGGTCAAATACACCCCCATAGTTCCTACAGTGTAGTGTAGTTTTTAAAATCTTATTTCAAGGTTTGCGTTTGCTATTTTCACTGAAAATCTGCAAAAACTTCTAACAACGAAGAAAGACAAACAACAAAAGTTTCTGAAGGACAACAAAACTAAGTTCATTCCTGTGATGAGCACAATAAGTCTGTGTGCGAAGAGCCTACCAAAATGGTTGTGCAACCCACGCCAGCAGTTAGGCCAACAGTGATGTGCAATAATCAGAAGCTCACTCATGCAGCGTTGTGCAATATTTTCTGATTTTATAATACAGTTTAGTATAATATTATGTTTAAAGAATCGAAATAAAAAGATTTTATTCTCGCAATACAGTACTTTTTTTTTTACTGTGGGGTCAAACATGATGCTATCAACGTAGCCTTTTCATGGTACAAGAGCAGGGTTAAAAGAGAAAAAAAAACTATGCTAGATCTAGAATTTCTTTCTTCATGTTACTGAAAATAGCTTTATAGCCGATATAAGCGAGCTGTGACATATCTTTTATTAGTTTCTCGTACAAACTTCAAAATTCCACGAATTTGCTGTATATATAGTCACTTACTTGTTCCGTTCTCCAAGAGGCTTTAAGAAGAATGTGGAGAGATTCACTCCTGAATAATAATAATAATAATAATAATAATAATAATAATAATAATCGCACATGATCGCGCTATCATGATCTTTCAAGTGCCTCGCTTGAATTCAGAAAGTAGTCTATCACACTGCATGTTGCCATGACTTGACAAAAAAAAACTATCCGATCACCTTCTACGAACCTTCTAAGTCCCCAAATAGCGAGATGCAATAGAAACATGTAAGGGTGCTCTTGTGGAGGTATATATATATATATGAGTAGTAATGAACACCACAGTCTTACCTTCCAGTGAGATCTTCTGCAGCAGCCGTATTAATTGTCACCTATCTTTCAATATGTTGCGGCCCTATCCTCCTCGAGGAGTAACAAGGAATAATAATAATAATAATAATAATTCTTTCAATAAATTTCTCTAAACAAGTACGCACTAGGACCAAGACACATCGGCGGCCAGAGTAAGACAGCTAGGTAGCAGGGCTTGAAAACTTCAAGAAAGCAGCATTAAATGCTCCTAACAGATCATTGTCTAAATCTGTATCAGTTTCTGTCAAAGCAACGAAGTCAAAACTTTGAACCTACCTGAACCAGTCTGTATCGGTAATTAAGCTTGCTAATTAGACCATAAGTATTGCACGATAGGTGATTTAATAAACAGTCTTGACTGACTGACGATCTGGCTACGATCCTATATGTTAATGTCGTCGACAGATGTACTGGTGGTCAGCTCTTCCTCTCACTGTTAGAGTGCGTCAGGCGAACTCCTGTCATCAACATTGATGATCGTTGCCGCGCTTGTCATTGTCTTGGCTATCGTGTTGGTCGTTCTGCGTGTATTTTGACTGTGTGAGGTCACACTGATGAGTGGTTCATTTTCCGAACACGGTGACTCATGACCTCATTCCATCTGAGCCGACTGCTGTTCATTGGTGAGAAGGTAGCCCCTCACCCACCGCCTTCTCTTGATTTTGAACTTGGTTGGGCAGAGAAGGATGTGTGGTGGAACGCAGGTTCGGGCCAGGATTTGCTTTCGTCTGTTAGCCCCCAATTTCATCCCCACAAAAACCACATCCGCCACCTACCCACACTCATCTATCCACCCACTTACACACACACATACACACACAAGTTCGAGGCCACTGCCCAGCAAAACAAACAAAAAACAAATATTACCAATCTGAGAAAGATAGAGATGGGTTAGAAATGAAAGAAAAATTAAAATGTGAATGCGAGACAGAGCGGTCATAAGAGAGAGAGAGAGAGATGAATAACAATAAACGAGAGAAAGACAGGAGTAAAATGAGCATGTGTGAGTGTGAGAGAAATAGGACAATGAAGGGATGAAAACATAACCAAAGATTTCAGTTACCAAGCAAAGATTCACAAACTTGACGTCCAACCAGCACAGTTCTGTACAACTGTATGTAGGTTCGTGATCAAACGACAGCAGTTATAAGTTCTCCTATAACAGCGGGGGCACAGAAACGAGGAAATACTCAACAGAGCGAAACATTTTCCTCCACTTCCCACTGGACAGCATGTTTCCTCCTCAAAATATCAGCCTGTCAACATAAACGTCCTTGCTTAAAAAAAAAAAAAAAAAAAGCCATGAGACTGGGATGCAATCGTATCGTCGATTGTATCTGTCAAATACTACAATTGTGCCCGTAATAATATGCACATAAAATATAAAAAAGTCTTCCAAAAAAAAATCATTTGAAGCTTTAACATGGATCAACGCCCTGAGCTTGTCAGTGAATTTATGAGATCAGGATCTAGCCACCTGCCAAACAGCTCGATCTCTCACGGCCCACCTATCCTTGACGTCACGGTGCGTCAGGTGTGTATTTAGATTGCAGCACATCATAAGGTGTGTGATTCGCATGGGGGCCCAGTCAAGCTGGTTTCATGCTTCAAAGGCTTATCTAAAGGTGCACAAGGATGCAAGACTGAACTCAGAAACACACATCAAGTCTGAGTGAATACTTCCTCTTGTGTTTCCAAGATACAAATCTACGAACATCCTATTACACATAAAAGGGTTTAAGATGTGAATCACAAATGTCCAGGAATATGTTTAATTAGCATATTTGCGATGGTCCTAGTTCTATCATTGGTTGTTATACCTTGCCCATGTAAACATATTTACTAGTTTGCAGCTTCCTTCTGTGCGTTGGGGTGCTTGTATGACTGCTTCTTGAGAAATGTGTGAGAGTGCACACGAACGCGCAATATATTTATTATCAGCCCAGATTTGGGGAAATGCTATTTTTCAACCAAGCCAAGGGGAAAAAAATTGAGCAATCCTAAAGACCTTTAAGGCAATCATACATAAAGTTCTCAGACTATCTGTAGTCACGCCACATGTAACTTGATGCAACCTATAAGCTAGGGTCATGTAAATGAAGTTTTAGTAATACTGATCTCATTTTAACAGTGCTCACACCTGAGTCAGAACATGGTATCAATATCTCAATGAAGAGTTGTGTGCATAACCAAATCTTCCACAGCAATAGATGTCATCAAATGAAAGCTGAATCGAAGATAAGCTGACAAGGTGAGGCCCTGTAGTTAGGGTATTCAAGTTCTTGGGTGAGAAGGCCATGAGCTCAAAGCTCAGTAGGGATGGTAATTAAAAAAGCACCATCTGCCCCCCTTCCTCCAGCAGTGATAGGTACCTGATCTTTTATGGAACATTTAAAAAGTGGCTAAAGGAGATTTTTGGACAGTAAACCACTTCTCTAATTTCTACCTTCACTGTATTAGTGACAGGTGCTAACCATTGCACCACCAGCCCACCTTGTATTACACGAAGGAACAGAAAGAAGGGCAAAATGAGGATGAAGTACAAAAGACAGCAAGATACAGAGGTAACAGATAGTAATGACGGAGAGTTAGCTAAAAAGTAATTAACAAAAGGATATTGGTAGGACAGATTAATAAAAAAATGGAGAAGTGAGAGAACAGGTTAGCAATGGACTGTGTTTATTAGTAGAGTTCATGGATATGATGTTTTTAATGTATATTTCAAAGATATTGGTGGGTAAGTGGTGGATATGAAAGGGGAGTTCAACTGCTTTGCTGCACCATATCTAAAAAGCCAGTGACCATATGTTAGAGATACACAAATACCCCTGCCTATGCACAGAAAGAGGTTAAACTTGTGATATCAGGGATGTCTAATTAACATATTAATGTTAGTCCTAGTTATGTCATTGGTTGTTGCCTTTACCATATCCACTTACATTCCTAATATTTTTACCTCTTTGTGGCCATAGCATGTCAGTATTTGAAGGTCTGTATCTTGAAAGAGAGAGAGAGAGTGGAAGCTGTTTATCAGGCAAATTAATGGAAAAATTGTGCAGTCTATGAGTAGAAGGAAATAACAATGAAACAACTTGTTTTTTAAAATCAATTTATTAGATTCAATAACACTTCTGTTTAATGTAAGAAAGTGTAAGAAAGGTAGGAATTCCTTAAATTTCTTTGATAACATCTAAGCTGAAGGATGAAACAAAATCCTTGTAAAATCTAAAATGAAAAATATTCCACCATTCAAGAAAGAAACTAAATCAATATAAGCTGGTGTTTTTTATACTTAGGTGTAAAGATACTTCATACTAAAGTATTTATCACCTTTAGTATAAGTGGAAATGATATAACTCTAAATATTATTTTCTGACAAATTTCATTTCCTCTGTATAAATTTGACAGACCATGAAATGAAAGGAGTACATGGTTGGTTGCACAGGCATATAAACTCAAGATCCGTGTGGAATGAAGAAATAGCAGATACAAGAAAGTATCTTTCCTTACTCATGCACAGAAAGGGTTTTCATGAAGAAGACAATTTAATAAAAAGTCTGGAGAACATGGTACACAAAAGAAATCATTTCATTTTCCACTTCACAGACACAACATTTCTTTCTTCCACTATATTTCAGCAACTGACATGAAAACTTGCTGACAACAAACCTTTTTTTTTTAATAAATAAACTCTTTTCTTTTCAAATTTCTCTTATGCTTTTCAAGGACAACAGCATTTAATGACTTGCATATGACTTTTCAACCGGCAGTGATATGGCAACATGTTCAATGCTCACTTGTACTGTCAGTCTCGCCCAAAGCATATCAAGCATACCAAGAAATGCTGGTCATCTCTGCCACAGTTACACAAACTGTTAAACGCTCTAATTTACAAATCAACGGAAAAGAGCAGTGAAAGAGGTATGAACTGTAAGATCAATGTCTGTAGCCAGCCACTTTCACAACAAACCGTTCAGAAAAAAGCATTCAAATGTGTAAACATGACACACTTCACACTTTGCCACCTACACAATATAGTCCTTTCACAAATTCTTGCCCTTTTTGTTCCAACCTCACTTCTGCACATATTCAAAAAACAAATAAACATCTCACGCACCTTCAAAAACAAATTTAAGTGCCATCATTCACATCACTGAGCTTTCCTGGGTTTGATTTTTTTCTTGGTGGGCGATGAGTCAGCCGTTGTCAGTTCCTGGTAAGAATCTGCATTCGTCTGCTGTCTCTGCTGGTGTTGCTGCTGTGCCAGAATTTGCAGCTGACAAGCCACCCGTGACAAGAAAGGCAACACCTGAGAAAAATAAAAATCATCAGAACAGAAAGAACACCATGCAACATTCTGAAAATCAGAATACATCTGCCTGGATAAATAAATGTTAATAAATAATTACTATTTCTGCCTAACACTCTCAATTAAGAAAAAAAAATCTCTGTGAACAACACTGTTGATGAACCAGCTCACAATGAGATGAAAAACATGTTATGCACAACTAATGATGCACAGTACAAGATGGTTGACTTACTGTCTGGTAGTTGTATGCCAGCAGCATGATCAGGCCCACCACAGGCAAGATCAGAAAGGAGCCGGGGTTCAGTTCTTGCTCTGTCAGCTTCCTCTGTTGTGGCAAAAGACATATGGATATGGATGTGGAACACAGCACAGTTCAATCCCCAGCAGATGTTAGTCAATGAAGTGAGGAAAATGCATGCAGAAATGAAGTAAAGCAATGATGAGTAAAAATGAGGGTGACATGGTTCAGTAAACAATCAATTTTAGCACAATGCACATTTATGCATCCCTCCCACTTTGCCATTCCAAAGATTACCATACCTTGACTATTCCTAAGATTATGAGGGTACAGGCAAGAAAGTGATATACAGATACCACAAAACAATCCTGAGAACAGCAGAGGAAGCACACAATTTCACATGCCGGAGGGGATTAGCCATCTGCATTTTTTTTTGTTGTGTTTGAAAAAAAGGTGGTGAACTGGTTTTGGCTGGGGTACCGCACCATAAAACCTCCCTTATTATCATATGTAAACAGCTTTGAATGATCATAACAGACACATCACACACACACACACACTCTCTAACCTCTCAAGAAGTTATTTACCTTGGGTTCAAAGAGAAGCCTGTAATGTCTATACGACACATTGGCTGTGAAGGACATTTCCTGCTCTGAATACTCATACTGTGACTTGGACAGAGAGCTCTCCATACGAAGCACATATTTCTGCAAAGATCCATTTCACAGTTATCGTGATGATCATGTCCTCATTTCTGTAAAAATCTATTAGTTACAATATAACTTACATGTATCGCTTTGTTCAGTTACATGGTTCATACTGTCCTGCAAAGGTACAACATAAATCGTCTATTATCTCCCCTCACATGCATTTAGACTCTGTTCTGAAGCTGCTTTGTACAAAAGGAGACACCTTCTCTAGCCATACAATCAATTAATGCAAAGATTACGTCATCTGTGAGTCTTTCAGGCTAGTGCTCTTCGTGAAAATTGCTCAAAGTGGTCTTTAATGTTAATGCAAATGTTGTGTATATCTACTGCCAAACGTCCAATATGCTGAAATCTACAAAAACACAACTTATTTAGTGACTTCGTACTTAAAAAAAAAAAAGCACACTCATCAAGTGCTCATACAAGGCCAGTGGTCCTACATATGAGTTCAACCTGTGCACCTACTGTGTTATCCATCTGCAGAGTTGGGAAGTAGAAGAATGGTGACTGAGTCAGTGAGATGGAGTGAAGAGGGAAGTCAGGTGATTCTTCTCGGTACAATCGCACCTACAAAAATTTTTTTTTACCAAGCTAAAAAGATCTGGATATCCTTTAGGTTTATACAATATTATGGTTCAGCTTCAATTAAAACAATTTATCTTTGCCAATAGAGAAAGAAATTTATCACCCAAGAACAAATTTTAAACTCATTTCTGAAAGCATGACTATCTGAGAAGAGTGCTTTACACGACACACTTTTGATGGAATTACAACACAGGACCAAAGAAACAGTTATTGCATTAATTAAGAAAGATAACTAAGTGCCTGGAGTGTGCTGTCAATGTCATGATTTCCTACCTTTATGGAGCCCACATGAGACTGATCCGCTTTGACATAACCACTGACATCCATTTGGTTCATACGTCGGAAAGCAATGATGTTTACATCCATGAAATCTTTGTCATCAACCTGCAAAAAATGAAACTGTTTTACAATAAACTAATAATATCTTCTTTGAGTTATTAAAGATCAAACTACACCATAATGGTCTTTTTTTTTCTTGAGGAAACTTGTATCACTTGTTAACATTAACCAGAACATTGCCAAAATTATTTGCCACCAGTGAGCACAATAATTGCATCTCTCCCCATCTTCCTCAAAAGACTTCATGAAGCATGCAGCTGATACATAACTGTCCTGATGCTGTATTTTCTCATACCTGAAGTATCCTGGACTTGGGGATAGAACGCTCAATGTGTGTGTTGACTTGGCCTGTCTTGAGATGTACATCATACTGGCACTTAGGCTGAACAAAAGAAACATTTTTTTAAATTACAAAAGACATTACCTAAAGCATACTCTACCTGAAGTGACTTTGATGACTTCACTCATTCAATATGGATGTGTTGATGCAATTTAGCTATAACTATGACGATGTTTGCATTCGCAGGTGGAACTGTAAGGTAAGAGTTAACACCACAGATGATGATGATGATGACAATAATAATTACGATCTCAACAAGGATGATGAGAGGAGTGGCAGTAGGTGCAGTAATCATAGTCAGGACCAAGAAGACAGATGTGGTAGAAAATGCAAGAGGCAAGAGTGATAGATAAATAATGTCTTTTCACCTCCAGCCCTCGGATCCTGTAGGATCCATCCTGTTCTGTCTTGGACTCTTCCTGGAAGGCATCGCAGCCAATGCCCTCCCCTAAAGCTTCAACTATCACTCCAGGCTCTGGTTCTCCATTCAGGGATGTCACTCTCCCGAAACAGCTAGAAACAGGAGTTGGGATTAAACACAAGCTGCATGTTGTCTGCTATTCTTTATCAGTTAAATTGACTGCTTATAGACTGCTTTGTGCACAGCTTCCTAAGACTGAATATATTTTCATTAATAAGGACAATTTTGACTATTACCTATAAGCAGTTCGAACACCCGAGATTGTTATGTTCATCGTTGTGCCCTCCTTTACTTCAATAGTCTGGGAGGCAGGTTCAAATCTGTACTCTTTCATCATTGGTCGCAGAAAGTACTGACCAGGGCTCTGCACAAACATACAGATGCAGTAGTGTCAAAACTTTGTAAGTATGAAATGTTGAATGAATTCATGAAACATGGACCAATTAATATTTTGCATGAAATATAGGTTAATAATTTGACAGTATGAAGTATATTAAATATTAATGAATTAACAACATAAAATATGTACTACTGAATAGAAGCACAGGAAAATTATTAAAAACTGCAACTTTTCAACTGTCTTGACTTTCCAAAATGTTTAGGTTGGTGTGCCAGAAATATAGAGAGGGTTTTCCAGACAGCAATAACAAACCATATTGAACCCCCTTCCCCCCATCCCCCAGGAATGGAAGTAATTAGAAAGAGGAAAGAGCTGTTTAACATTACAGTTCAGAGTTCCTTGTCAACAGCTGAGTAAATAAATGTGTGCAGAGGTGGTTTTTGGCCAGAAATCTTTGACTGAACTATAAAAAGTTAAATGAGTAGCTACAGGTCATGGTTGTGGACAGCAGAAAATGTGATGTACAGTTCTTAGAAAGTCGAGAAACACATCAAGTTTTTTACACATTCAGACAAACGGAGGAGGAAAGACAAGCTTACAAGACTAGTAAAGACAAGTGATCCAGTATCCCCAGTGATGTTGTTACTGCGATATTGACGCTCTCCACTTAAAGACAGTAGAACACTGGGCATGGGCTGCCTCTCTTTGTCCAGCACCTGTGACCAAATACAAAATGTGCCCCATGTATGTACTTTGCACAAAATACAAATATCAAACTATTAAAATATAATTAGTGAGATCATCTTTCAAGGATATTTCAGCTTTCAAAAAGGCAACTGTTATTTGCATTAATAATGTATGACATGGAAATGCATACATCTACAAATGACTGCGATAAGAAAATGCCGACCTGAACAGATATCTCGCCCAATTTGAAAGCTCTAAACACATCTCCTTTCTCAGAATCTTTAGTAATAACATAGCCTGTTTTTTCTGCAGCAACACGGTACTTGACTTCACTGTGCAATGGTCCCACCCTGTGGCAAATGGGAAAGAGAGTCAACCACATACAGATGGAGGCAAGCAACCAATGAATGAATGTTTTTAAAGAGAGGTGTAAAGGTGTGAGTGTGTGTGTGGGTGTGAGATAAAGAGAGTGTGTGCATGCTCATGTGCACTGACAGGCAATGGTAAATGAGAATCATGTTCAAACAAGAGACCATGAACAACTAAAGGATCTTTAAAAAGGCCCCTTCTTTCTTACTGGTTATAATCAGAAGACATGTCACAGAAAATGCTGGCTTAATGGTACAAGCATCTCAGTAGTCGGAGTAAAATTACTGTCATCCTTCTTACTACCTAGTACTTCCTGAGATTAACAAGTCTGCCATTCTTTCATGACTAGCTACCTGTATTTTCCACTAGCATCAGTTGACAGGACAATGGGCTCCATGGAGCCATCCTCTGCAGTGACACTGATCTGCACCCCTTCTAGTGCTGGCTGTACTTGGCCTGTGATGAACACCCCCTTGCGCCCAACAAATGAGGCAACTTCACCAGGACATGATTCTACAGGAAAAATGATGAGTAATTTTGTAACTTTTGTTTACATACTGTCTCACATTACCTGACAATTTTTCTTTAAAGCAAAAGTTTCATGCCTTGCAAATTTATTAACTTTACTCACATATATAAAATCTAACCTTATGTTATTCACACTAAAATCCCCCTACAGGTTCCAAACATCAACAGGGCAGTTACTGCATTAAGATAACTATATAAACTCATTGAATGTGATGGTTTATGGAATCTAGCACTGAATTTAATGGCTTAGACAGCAGAAACATCTTGCAGCTTTGTACAAAGCTGCATGTCTAAAATGTAACATAACTTTCTCAATACTAAACTGAAAACAAAGGATGTCAGGGCTGGGGTTAGAAGGGAGAAGAAAGGTGGAAAACGACTGGTGGACTGACACCATAACACCCAGAGACTGTAACAGAGAATGACACTAATATAAGAATAAGAATTTTTTTTATTGGCCAAGTGATATTGCATTCGGAATGTGACTTGATGATGGAAGAGAAAGAACAATCAATGGTGTGCCTGTGCTGAGCACCAGGATGTTGGACAGGCGATTGTTGACTCTTACTTTTTGGGGACGGTGCAAGAGGATGTCAAGCCAGAAGCACACTGCCTGGGAAAGACTGAACTCTGAAAGCTTATCAAAGTTTCCACAGAATGATGGGGTTGAAGGCGGAGCTGTAGTCTACATAGAGGAGGTGAGCGTAGGAACCAGGGGATTCAAAGGTGCTGGAGGATAAAGTGAAGAGCCAGGGAGACAGCATCACTCACTGACCAAATGTGGCAAAAGGCATATTGAAGAGGGTCCAGTCTGCCTCCAGTGGGGCGTAAAAGATGTCTAAGAACCAGTTTTTCCAGAGCTTTCATCACAACAGAAATGAAGGCCACCGGTCTATAATTATTCAGTGACGTCACCCTGGTTTTCTTCAGGACAGGGACGATGACAGATTCCTTAAAACAGCAGGGGACGCCGAGAGGCAAAGGGGAGTTTTAAAGCCCAACCTGATTGCTGAGCAAAAATTGCTGGAAACAGAGCATAAAGTATCATAAAAACATGTTCCGGTGGTCTTTAATGACAGAAAGGCATGAAAGATTTTATATTAATATTTTTCTCTAAAGCACATCTGGATTTGTTGAGAAAACAGGAAGTGACGAAACGAGCGTATTTCTAAAAATAGCGCCGTTTGCACTAGAATAAGTCGAAGAGAAAAGATGCAATCCTCGGTAAAAGAAAACTGACCAGGACACGTTGTGCTGTTGCTGAATGTTCTCTTCGACACTCTGATGGGGTTAGTTTGTACTCATGAAGGAAATCCTAAAGATAATGGCAGCAAACGCCAGTGGATTAACTTTGTTCAAACGTGCCGTGCGAACTTGGTCCCCACACCGTACTAATGAATTTGCTCAAAACGTTTCAAAATCCATTGTTATCCATTCACTTATACAGTACAAGCAAGTCTTGGACTTTCAGTAAACTGAAGAAATCTTATTCATACAGCAGTGCTTACTATACAACAGCACAAGATGTTAAAACCAACTACGACTGCTGGTAGATCAAGCACCAGATATGCAACATTGACGGTTTCTACACCGGATCTGGTCTACAAGTAACATCGTGTGACAGTCACAAACACATCATCATCAGTCGTATCTTTATCCAGCATAATGCTCAAAACAACTGAAAGTGTGAGGGCACCATTGATGTGCGTGATCGAAACAGCTAAAAAAAGGAAAAAAAAAAGGAAAAAAAAAAGAAGGGTGATAAACATATTATAAGGAGCTTAAACGGGAACACATGCGATCGAGTATCTGTAAGTAAATATAAAATTTTGCATGCAGCTAAATGAGGATGAAATAAGTTTTTACATTGATAAACATGTTTCAAACTATTATTATATTTTTAATTATAAAAATCCTCATCAGCAGTCAGTAGTAACTATCGTTGCCCATTAAATTTTGATCTGATTGACTTACCAGTCTGTTGAATGAATTCAGTTTGGACAATTTAATTCGCTTTTAACTTCATTCAAAGCTTCTCAATAAAGTTCCAATCTGTAGGGCTGTATTCCAAATTCAGCTGTTTCACGTTTTGGGCGAACAAAATCGCTTCTTGAACATGACAACCTGAGTGATGTTTCTTCATTTCACTCGAAGACATGGAAATTCGTTGTTACAAATACTTTGATCGCGTGAGAGAGCTCTTCAGTATAGGAGAGTAATTTTTTCCCTGCCTTCCTAGTTGGAGGTGAGAATGCCGATGTTTGAAGGCTTATATCTTTAAAATTAAGGATCATTATGTACTCATATTTTGGGAATTATTATTTGAAAACGAGCTTAACCCGATCATAAAGAAATAATGTTGCGGCCGGCTTGACCTTGAAAGATGTGAATGAAAACAAACGAGAGCTTGTCGACGCAGTGCCTCAATGATGAAGCAGATACGCCATCAGGGCCTGCTGCTTTCCTGCAGTTTTGTCGCTGGAAATGGTTGCACACCTCGTGTTTACATATAAGAAAGGGAGCAGGTAATGGGGATGCAGGGTTTAAGTTTGTAATATAAAGACAGTGACTTTTCAGATATAGCAGTAAGCTGTAGTTTACCTCCATCCACTAGCACTTCTTTCTTGGCAGGATAGAAAAGGACTTCAGTTGATCGGACAGATATTTCCAGTCTTTCTCCAGACCTGAAACACCATAACTCTGTAAAGCCTATAAGCATTTTCCAAAAGACAGACAGGAAGAATTTGTTTTCCACTGAACTATGAATTATTATATGAAAAGTTCAAAAAATAAATACTAGGCAATACAGAGTACTCATGTAAATATAGCTTTGCTTTTTGATAAAAATGACAACTTTCTGATTACAAGCACTTTAGAAAAGGTAGAGAAGCTCTTTACAAATGACATGATGAGGTTAACTTACCGTGCCCAGTGTGAGAAGGTGTAAACAAAAGCTCCTTTATCTTTCTGAGGTTTGCCTGTGCCTTCACTTCCTGAACTCTTTGCAACGAGAGGACTGATGACTGTTGGTGCATCTTCTACTGAAGACCTGCAAAGCCCGCCCACTTCAATGCATGGTTTCTCTTCTCTCTATATTCCTATTCGTTCTTTATCTCTATCCTGGCTGTGTTAAAATGGCCACCAATCTGACAATGTCTCTTAGCAAATTAGAGAAAGAGAGGTCCTAATCATTTTCCTTCAATCATTTATAAAGAAGACTAATGCTGTCATTTGCTCTGGTTGATTACAATGGTGAGGAGAGATGAAGCAATGTAAACATTTCTACAATGCTGTAATTAGCATGAGAACATAAGGCATGTTCGTACTACTCACAACAATGGAGAAAAAAATCAGTCAGTAGCAAAAAGACAAGAAACTGCAGAAAAAAAAGCTGTTGAAGGTGGAAAAAGAGAAGGAGGAACATAGAGAGACATGGATGAAGAAGGGAGAAAGATTGTAAGACTCCCAAGAGAAGAGAAGAACACTGCAAGAGTCTCTCACTTGATGATGACACTAATATCATCCACTTTCTCCTCTGTCTTGATCGTGCCAGTGGCAATATGCTGGATGGCTGTTAGGGTCAAGGTTGCATGGCTGGCGCTAAACAGATAAATCAGGATTTAAAAAGATGCTGCAATCTCCATGACAATATCATGAACGTGAGAAAATATCAAGGCTCAAAACAGTAAAATACCAATAACTGCTTATATGAACAGAAACCAACTGTCCAACCCTAATGCTAGAAAGGTCCTTATTAAACACTTCAAAAACATGCACCGGCTAATAACAGGAATAATGTTATGGTCAGTAAAGCACATACATCCTAAAAAACTAAAATGTTTCATCTCAAAAGTTTACAAGGTTGGGAAGACTTCACAAATATTAAACTGAGAAATGTTTAAGGATTTTAACTATTTCAAGAGAAGAATGTTCATGTAGCAAACAGGAAATTTTTTGAAAGCCTCACGTGTCATAGGAGTAAATATCCCGTTCAAACTTGTGGCAAGAGTCTGGTGTCAGCTGGTACATGCCTGGCTGGGCCAAGCAAAACCTATTGGTGCCTTTGTTTAGCTGGAAAGATCCTACACTGCCAGATTTCTTCTCATGTGCAAAGTTCTAAAGACAAAACAAAAAAATTAAATAAAAAGAAAAATAAATAGAGGTCTGAATGTCAACTTTGGCATATTTTATCATTTATCTTTGTAAAAAATTTGTAATTTATTAAAACTTTGCATTATTTTACATCGCCTGCAGGATTTTGAGGCAGAGAAAAAAATAAGCTTTTGTGGGTGCATGTGCATTATAACACGTAAGAATGTCCCTGTTTAAATTGTGTGGATATTGGAGAACACCCCCCTACCTTTTTTTTATCGTGCACCCTTGAGAATGTGCCTGCATTATCATGGAGACACTTGAGAATGAGCCTCTTAAGAATCATACCCTAGATATACTGTGTACTCACCAAAGTGATTGGATGTGAGATGGAGCACTTCAAGATGTAGCCTGTGTGTGAAAAACTGATGCCGGACACATCTCCATCACGAACCTCAACCTCCACACTTTTGTCCTTCCAGCACCATGTGTCCTGCAGAATTGATGCTGCCGACATTCCCAAAGTAAATGTGAATTTATTAGTCATCACATTATGTAAATTAAACAAAATCATCTATCCTAAAAGGGAAACACATTGGTGGAAAAAAATATTCACACTTTCAAATACAAAGCATCTTTATGAATACTTTTCAGGAAACTTTTAAGTCTGCCGACAGTTACATTAGAACATTGCACAAAACATAGACATAGGCTAAAGACAACAAAACGTCTAGTTTTCCATTTATAATCATTTATGCTGGCATTTATAGTCACTCTCACGCATATTAAAAATCTGTGCGCATTCATATTTTCACTCAAAATATGAAAATATAAAATAAGAAAGAGGCAAGTATGACACCAATTAAAAAGCATACAAAAAAGGATGCTTTGGAAATGGAAGCAATCAATTGGACATCTACATTTAAGTGCATGTCCAATCCATGAGGTGACTGTTCTAGCTATGAGTTGTCACTTCTCTTGACAACATGAAGCATTTGCTGGATTTGACATTCCTGACATAATGTGGGGAGTGGGAAAAAATTAATACCCATTTTTGTTTTCAATCCTCAAAGAACAGCAGCCATGAGAATATTTATGAAGAAGAGCAAAATGCCACTGTCGAATGATTGCTGCAACCCACATATTCTCAAACACACAGATAAAAGAAATGTCAGACACCTTTGTATTTTCCAGGAAGGATGTTCTCAAACTGAAAACTAGCTCCATCTTTGTTCTCAGTGGCCTGAAAAAAGTAATGTGAGAAGATTTGAATATGAACTTTTGTGGGTTTCACCAAGTTACAATATTTTGCAGCAGGTTTTTCTGGTATGTAATGCTTATATCAAAGTGGAAGCAATGTCAATCAGGAAAACTATTTACATACAAAAGACTCCTTTCTGATTTTGCTAGACTCTTGACTTTTCAAAGGATGAATATTCAAAATCAAAAAAGGCATAGCTTAGTTGAGATCTCCAATGGATCTAGATCTCATATTCATGTATATTCCTCTGACCTCCTGCCTTTTTGCCACGTGTATGGCTTCTGCAACACCAGTTCTTTTCAGCATGCTAATTTACATTTTCTCTACTCTGGCGATAGCCACAAATCACTTTCTATACACTTTTCATGCAGACGTGAACACCTCCCATCACCAAAACACATGAGAATACCAAGCTGAAAAATTTGAAGTTATATATATATATTTTAAACGACTGAAGCCATACCTTAGTGATTAGCTTGGAATCTGCCCGACCCACTGGATCCAGAGAAACTTCAATGTCACCACATTTCTCTGCAATAGCCAATACAGTCATGCAAAAAGGAACAGTCCCAAATGCACACTACATTCATGCTGCCCTATTTAACAAGTGAACAAAGCTCTCAGCAAAGGGTAATCATTCCTTTTTCTTCTTCCTATTCTGATATGCTTGAAACATCAGGAACATACCCATGCATATGATTGTGCCTGACACCTTGGCCCTGAACTGCGAAAAGTTGATGTCTAGAACTGGCTTGTTGGTGATAATAGCTGTTCGTTCAGCAGGTGCCAAATGCAGGCCTGCTTTCACTTCTTGTTCATTCAGGTGGACCTGACAAATACAGTGAGTGCACTCACTGAAAATTCCCAGAAGTCCTTTCACCCTTTTACAGGTTAGAGTTTCTTGATAATTAACTAAGAAAATTATAAATATGTTACAAAACTGTACAGAGTTAAAAGAATGATTAGATTTGTGACAAATCCTCTACACTAGGACACAGCTGTTACAATGGTTTCCGACAAGCTTATGGTAAAAAAAATTAGTGTGTGGTTCTGTGAGTAACCGCTGATAGAAGTACACTTTAGCAACAAGTACCTTGAAGACATATTTTCCTGGTGACACCTTGGCACAAAAACTGCCTGCTCCATCAGTTGCTATAGATGCAGCCTCTGACCCTTTACCCTCTGGATAATAAATGATGCGTCGCTGACTGGTTACGGAGCCTAGGCTCTCAGGCACTCGGTCAATAGTCACTTTGCCACAGGCATTGAAACTAAACACAAGCGCACATCACAAGATCATGACTACTGAGAATTACAAGCGAGTTTAAGCTGGAGATTTGCAAATTCAAAAGCTACTCAGACAGCTACAAAATAAAATATAATATAACACTTTACATCAAATAAGAAAAGGACTCCTGCATCTATCCATTGTAGATTTCATTGAGTTCAACTCAATGGACAAACTCAAATCAATCAAAGTAACTTTCTTCATCCAGAACATGTAAATTACTATCACTCCGCATGTTCCTTCTCTCCTGTTCACATGCCTATGGTCTTCAGAGATGGTCGTATATTGTAGACAAGTATGTGGACATTGCTTTCTGATGCATTACAGTCCATTTTAATGGCTGAGCTCTAACCTGGATCCTGTGCTCCAGCCTCGAGCAGAATGTTGGCATACAAAGCTGTAATACTTACAGACTGCATCCATAAGAACCTAATTCTTACAGCAAAGTTTAGTCCTGTCTTCCATTTGTTTACCCACCATGCAGGAGAAAAAAGACCCTGAATCTCTGTCAGGGGTGGGTTGGTAGAGTGACAAGAGAGAGAGAAACCCACTGTAATGTTACAAAAACACAAAGTAAAACGTAAGATAACCCCGCTGTCATGTTACAAAAGTAAAACTAAAAAGTAAGATACCCAGAAGCAATGATGTCTGGAAGGTGAGGTGTATTGGGTGTGATCTTTACACTGCTCTCTGGAAAGAAGATGTTGTTGGCTGTGACACTTAAAACATAGCTTCCCGTCTTCATGTTCTCCAGGTGGTAGGTACCTGTGGCATCTGTCTGTGTCTGTGGCTGTCCATTGATGTTGACGATGGCCTTAGCAATGCCAATGCCCTGAAAAACAATTTGAATTTTGAGAAATTGGCAGACACTAACAGTTCCTCAAGTAATACTCAAAATAAAAACTGCAGACTCCAGAAAACAATGTTGAGGTTGTCAATTAGCATCCATGGATGTAACTAAAGACATGAATAACCAGCAATCACAAAACAAAATATAAAGCATAAAAGTCATGAGTTTTTCTACACTGTATGCATCAATAAGAATAACATTACCTTTTCACTTTCAAGGACCCGTCCACTGACAGAAAAACCAGCCACTTCAAAGCTTTTCTGTTGAAAAAGCAAAAGCATTTTTTTTAAACAAACCTCAAAATACCTAAGTCAGGGGGAAAAAAAATCTGTAGGAAGAAACCATGCACAGAAAATCTATAGCCTAATATCTAACACTTGATTATATGCTTAGAAGCTTCTACCCATTTTCTTCCCACTGATAAATATTCATGCACACACAAACAGAACTGAGATGAGAAAACACACTTTACTAGCTTACCTTAAATACTACTGAGTCATGAGCAACCTCAAAGTCAAGTTTTTCTGGTACAACATCAAATGTAATATGCTCTCCTTTGTAAAATGGAACCTGCAACACCAATGGAAACAAAATGTGCCATTTCAAATTGACAAGAAAATGCATATGCTTCCAGACTAATTCAGAGACACATTGCAACAAAGTAGGCTTAATGCAAGTCTTGACATAATATGGATCCTCTTTGAGCTGGCTGTTGGTAATACACTTATATGTTGTATACACAGAACAATATACTTTAGAGGTGGACATCACTGCTGAGTGGTTTATTTTCAGAGTGTTCATGCTAAATTTCAGCATACAGTGCTCACATCTTCTAACCGATGGCCCTCAGTAACACTATGTGTGCTCACCAAGTAATACTGCCCACTTGGCACTGTCAGAAACAAGAAGGAACCGTCTGCCTGAGAAGTCACATGGCACAATGGCTGCTGAGAACTGGACGGATAACCCTTTAAGGGTGACTGTTCACAGCCACTCACCGGCTGAAAATGAGAAATTAGAACAACATAAGGTCACATTATAGGGCAGAAATCTCTACAAACTACCAAATCTGATAATTATATAATAAACAACCAATAATAACAACTATCACAGAATGCAGAAATAAACAGCAGCTATGGTACTAGCTGAAAACATTGTCAAGAAAGAGGCATATGTATGTCATCTGACTTCATATGTACCTTCTTCTTCTGTACTTTTGGAGAAGAAGCAGGAAAAGCTGCTTGTTTTACAGCCATAAAACATTACATTCACTTTGATAAGCAGTTTACTGAAGTGTTAGCAGGGATAGCCTAGGCATTCAAGGCCATTCACATAAACTACTTTGGGGTGCAGGAGACTTTCCTAGGCTGACCCAACTGCAGAATAGATACCTAGGAATGGTTGAAGGAATGACAAGCAGTGAGGGAAAGGAGAGGAGCATTATCTTCACAAAAAAGTTGGCCATTAGATAAAGTGTGCTTTCTAACACCTCACAAGAACCAAAAGGTCACCAGACTATCTTTATCTTTTTGTTTTTTTCTAAAAAAATTTATTAATTTTCAGCTATTCCTGTTCATTAAGTTCTAAGTCAAAATGCAAAATGTCTTGAATCTAGAAATTCCAACATATTTATGCTGCTGTAAATAAGTCATAAGACACAATCCCAATCACAAACCTGTGGGTTTCCAGATTTCGAGAATAATAGGAAATTAACTCCTTTCATAGGCTCTCCTTCACTGAACACCTGGCCCTGTATGAAAGAAGAAATACTTGACTTTCTTTTTGATACAGTTATCTTATCTCTTATCCAGGACTAGCATCAAATAAAATCCTGCATTGGTTGGTGCAGGTTCTGAGATAAAAGACTTTTCAAAACCAGCTTTATTGCCTTAAAATTAAGAAAATGTAATAATAAAAATAAATCTAGGTTTTGCTTTAACATCATAACCAGCATTGTAGTTTCTGGTGACTGAAATAAAAGCTGGACTTTACCATGAGAGCAGTACATGCACCTAGGTCTTAACCTGATGTCGTAATCTGAGTTAAAACATCCCACAATAAGAATTAGGCCTTACCCTAACATCATAGCCTGCTACAGACAGAGAAATGCCAGCATTAATGTTGTCATCCACGACTTTTACTCGTGTCTGATCCTGGATAAAAATGAAAACAGTTATGATGAATAACAGTGCACCTCAGGAAGCAAGGGCGCGTTTATATTTTACTCAAAATTCTTTAATTATTTAAAGTAATGATGAAGCTTAGTTTGCATCTCAAGAAAAAATATATACCTGTAAAGAGGTGAAGAAAGAAAATACCATTTCACCAATATGAGAAATAGTGACAACTACCTGAGATCTGTACAAACGGCCAGACACATCAGTTATATTGGTAAAACAGATGGGTAGACAGGATATGTCAAGTCAGAAACTACTGTCAGCTAAAAATTGATTTGATGCTCCGTTTTTTTGGTTAAGATTTAATAACAAAAGGCATTGCAGCAACTCCTGTCATATCTACCTTCTTCAGTTTCCACTTGAGATGCGAAGCCTTTATATCATATTCACCTGGCATGACTCCAGTAATAGTAAAACTGCAATATTAAGCAGATGCGATTTAGCACATAAGCACACACACACACACACATATTTATTCAATAGTGAAATATTCTCTTGTAGGTATGTACTCTGTGTGTGTGTGTGTGTGAGTGAGTTATAGATATGTGTGTGTGTGTGTGTGTATGAATAGTATTTATATATCTATATGGCAAAAGAAAATATGTATATGAACGTAAAAAAGGTATTAATTCATATTTATAAATCCAAGCAGGAATAAGGAAATGTGCTGCCTTATTCAAATTTCTGACCTGCCACCGACACCACTCGTGACTGACTGTAGCGTCTGCTTACTGCTGGTGTCAACAAGTGACAAGGTCACACCCTCTGGTCCTTCAGTCTGTCCTTCGCTTATTACCTGCATACAATTTACAAACATTTACAAACGATTTCAAGCACCAACACAAAAAACTGTCTTTATAAATGAAAGTTATTAAGTAAGACTGTTATTTTCTATATTTTTTCAACTTGTGCATAAAAAAATAATGAAGAAATTTAAGATAGATATAAATGACATCATGAGCATAACAAGAAAGTAACAATGCATGACAGAAGCAGTAAAAACGATCTACAAATATTTACAGAATAGGCTTTACAAAAATAATTGCTTTCCTGATTAACTACAGACATGTCTGAAGTATGTACAGACAATGTACCTGATAAGAAAGGTAACTCTTTCCTTACACTGTTACAGAAATAAAGGAATATATCATACCTTGCCAGATACAGAAAACCCTGTAAACCTGAAATTTATATCCTCTCCAAGGCTGCATTTATCTGTAGCACCATCTACATGTAAATCAATGCTAGTTGGCTCTGAAAAGAAAATACAGTAATGCTTTATTCTTCCCATGTAACTAGGTAGAAAAAGTCAAAATTTTATTTCATGTATATCACTTCGAAATGTGTATTTCTGTGAAATGTAGGAAAATACAAGAAACACACACACACACACACACACACACACACACACACACACACACACACACACACACAAAATAAGGTTCTATCATTTCTAGAAGCAGAGATACACTACTTTTGCATATTATTATTATATGCAGAGACATTGCTGATTGTGCCTGGGACAATTAGACTTTTCAGTCTTGGAACAAAATGATCTTACCTGGGATGAAATGGACATTTGGGACAAATTGACTTAGGCTGTGGGGTGATATGACTGGGGCAAAAAGACCATTGTACAAGTACAATTATACAAATTACTATTAACCAAAAGATATGACAGTTCTGGAGTGGTCATAAAAAGCTAATAAATACCAAAACTCCATCCAGCTGGGGGTTCCACCTTCAGTATGTAGTCGCCTTTATCATACAGAGGAATCAGATAATATCCAGTGTTTGGAGCACAGTCAGTTTGATATTTAATGGATCCATGTGGAGTGTACAGCTTCACCTTTATAAGAAATAGTGAGAGGTGATTTTATTTGAATAAACATGTGCACTACATTCTGTCGTACTAACAGAAAAATCAGGTAAACGAAAATTTGAATTCTTTAACTCAACAAGTGAGCAAATGGGCCGGAATATCTATCAGAAATATTATTGTAAAACTCAAATGCTTTTTACATTGTTAAACGACTATGTTATGTTCAGTAACCTTTACTCTAGCTAGGTAGACATTGAAATAATGACAATCAAAAGGTTTAATGAACTTGATGGTATACATCAATTTTCCCTGTGCATAAAAGATTAGCCCTATGTGACCGGTCTGCTTGGATAAAGCCAAAATGTCGTCTGTAAGTCAACTATGTGTAAAGACTGGCGAGGCAAAGCCGCCAATAAATCAAAAATCACCTCTACAAGAGAAAAGTTGATCTCCACATCCGACTTGACGAAACCACCACAACCTAGCACCCCATCTCCTTCCCCCGATTCTGCTTTGTTTACAATTAGCGAGAGAAGAATAATGATCGAGAGGGATCGTTTGACACCCATGTCTCTATACACATGCGACGAACTAAAGCAACGCAGACACATGAGCCGAAATGGGTAAGTTTAGAAATTAAGAACTGAGCGTTATGAGAACAAGATAATACGCTCAAAGGTTACAAAAGAGTGTGTTTTACTTTAGAAAAATATCGTCACAGCATGTAGCAAGCTTATAAGCTTACTTTATTTTTCAGATAGTGTGTTGAAAAATAATAACAGCATGTCTTAATTAATCAAAGTAAAAAATCTACAGTGCCGCGAGGTTATTTCCGCGAGATACGATGTTGAGACAGGTTATCACCATAAAAAGCGTCAACTTCAGAACTTGTTTATTGCGATTAATTTGCAACCAGCACAATGCCGGAGATTCGAGTGAAGCACGTTGTTGCTTGTAGTTCAGAAGATAGGGTGAGTTTATTCTTATGTGGGAGAGAAAAGAGGATGACAGCGTTATTGAAGTGCTCATTGAAATAATATTTGCACATTAAAAATTTTACACGATTCGTCGGCGTCAAACTAATATAAGCTTGGAACCATGTTTTGACAGAACTGTAACAACAGAGTGCACTTTAGAATACAATTATAAATTGGCATTGTACAGGCGATGGACTGAGATTAATCCTGTCTTCACACCTTGATTATTCGTTCACTCCAAAGCAGCAGCAACAACTCATCCTAATCAAAGCACTTTAAAGTTCGGTTTATATTGTTGAAACAATATTGTTTTACAATTGTTGCAGAACAATCCAGCGGAAAACTTGCTGAAATCGGAGGGCACCCATAAATGGCGAACTGCAACAGCTGGAGAAAAGAATGCTACTGTTGTTTTGCAGGTCTCTTGTTTACAGACATATTCTTGCTTTAACTGTACTCATCACGTCATGTCTATTGCTTGAATTTCATTTTGAATGATTTCTTACATTTACTAAAATATTGTGACTATTTTTTGTCAGTGGTATGTATGGATACATTTTGCAACTAAAACTGTTAGTAACAATTTTACGACTGATGCAACTAAAACTGTAATCTGTGCCTTTGTGCTCTCGAGGGTGCACTATTGTAATTCTCTTTTAGCTGGAATTCCCAAGTATCTTCTTGACAGACTTCAAAGGATCCAGAATAATGCTGCTCTGCAGGCCATCTAGACGTGAACATATATCATTTGCTGTCTTCACTGGCTGCTAGTTATGGATTATATAGCCTACAAACTTTCCACTTTGACTTACTCCGCTGTGTCCAGCACTAGTCCTCAGTACCTCTCCGAACTCACTTCCATCTATACACCCACACAACTTCTTCGCTCATCTTCTAACACCAAGCTTCAGACAGAGGTCTTTCTCCTACCAAGCCCCATCAACTTGGAATGGATTACCTATCAGCCTTTGACATTATGATTCTTTTACCACCTTTATGTCAAAATTTAAGATGCATCTTTTAAGAACAACAACTTCACTGTGACCCTGTCCTGACCATGAGCATGCATAATGTGTGTCTGTAATTTACTTTGTGTATGACCGGGTGTGTGCTGTGGTTCTAGGGTCGTTTGGACTAGGGTCAGTTCGACTAATGGTCGATTCGTCTATAGGACGCATGAAATGCTATAGAACGCATGAAATGGAAAAAAATTGAAGTGATTTGAATGTTAATAAACGATTTCAATCGTAGCCCTGAAGCGATAGCGACGGTTCCCCTTACGTAAGCGCCCGCGATTCCCAGGCTCAATGATGCCAGGGAAGACCTGATGTTCTGGCCTTGAATACCCGAGTTACACAGCCGCTGACCCACTTAATTGAGAAGGCCTTGGTCCGACAGCGTGGGATGGTGGCTGTAGATGCACATTATAACGAAAATTGAAGGGAGAGTTGCGAGGAGGCAGGCTGTCATGAAGCGGCCCGAGTCCTATAGCATTTCATGCATCCTATAGACGACTCGACCGTTAGACGAAACGACTTAGTTGAACTGACCTTAGTCGAAACGACCGGTTACCATGTGCTGTAGAAGAAAGTGTGTCTGTTATATGAAAATATGGGTGCATGCTTGTTGATGATTTAGTCTGTCTATTGTTTATGTAAAGCGCTCTGAGCCAATCATTGGAAAAGCGCTATATAAATCCTCATTATTATTATTGATGGGAATTATTTTAAGAGCAACATTATTGACAGCAGTTATGGTAACTGGGTCATGAAAAGGGCTGATTAAGATTTGTGTGCATATTTGCTCTTTCATCAGTCACTTTGAATCAAAAGCCACATGATCCAGCCATATCGACTTCAGCCTAGAGTCAGATCAACCTCTGCCAAGACCAAATTGTCCCATCATAGAAAATTCATTACCCATGCCAAAAAGATGATCAGATCACTGATGACACAAGTAGCTATTCTCATCAAATATTGCCAACAGAGCCATATGTTGCTCAAGCACAATACAAAAGCAAGATAAAACTATTGTTTGTGCTGAAAATTTGTCACTTGATTATAAATATTACATGTGTCAATTTGGTCTTTTGCAGGGGTCTTTCTTACTCTGGGTAAAGGTCAATAATATTATGGCTGGGTCAAAGTGATCTTTCATATATCGTTTGTACATGAATGAAGATTATGCAGGTCAGTGTAAAAATGTTTTGGGATCTGACTGACACTAGTGAGCGCAAATAGATAAAGATAAAACACTGATGTTAAAACTGAAAGGAAATTACACGAAACATATTTTGTTTCAGTTTGAGAAGGCAAGCCAGATCCACTCTGTTGATATTGGCAATGAAGGATCAGCTTTTGTAGAAGTCCTTGTAGCGAAGTCAACATCCAGTTTAGATTATCAGGTAACATGGATTCTAACAAATAACTGTAACATTTAATTGTGAAAAATTGTAATTGCTGCTTACTGCAAATACCTATAGAGCTGACACAGTTATTTTCTATGTAACTACCATATCTATGGATTGTTTTTTTTTCCTCCAAACCTTTTATCTATTGTAATGTCACTCTTAAACAGGACTAACAAATGTACCTAGAGTGTGTGGATGTTTGTATGTGTGTGCGCATGCCTCTGATAATTATTGGTAGGAGGGTTAATTGTGTGTGTGTGTGTGGGGGGGGGATGCCACTGCATGTTGTTAGTTCATTTTTTAGTTGTACTGTATTTATTTATTTTAGTTATAATACTTCTTTGCAACTGTTTATTTGTGGCCATTTCTTTCGAATTTCATGTAGTGAACTTGTATGAAAATCATGACATTTTTTTAAAAAATTAATCATTGTTTTTTAATGACTCATAATTTTTATGCTTGTACTGTTATAGTCATTTGTGAATAAATTTATTGAATGTGTGATGCCTGGTAACATAGGAGACTTTAGATGTAGACTTATGCTCTGAAGCAGATGTAGGTTTGAGTGCTTCTGAGTAATTGAAATCAGCAAATTACTACCTGACTTTTTCATGGCTGGTAAAACTGAAAGAGATGACTAGGCTCTTCTTTCCATATGCTTTGCTGTAGACACAGTAAACCACTTGTGGTTTATTGTGCCTGTCACCACTTAGTTATGGGATCTTTCTCACTTTTTTTTCTTTACAATGTAACATTATGGCTGTTGCACAAAAACATTACATAACATTTATTGCTGTTGACTTGAACATGGTAATGCAGTCATAATAACAAAGGATGTTCTTTTCCTTATCATTTGTAAATGTTTATTTTTCTTCTAATTCCAGGTCTTGTTAGTGTCATCTTCTTTTATGAGTCCTGCTGACAGCCGTAATGGGACCAATCGAAATACTGTGCGCATTTTTGGCCCGGACAAATTGTCCAAAACTGTTGCCTTGGAGAAGTGGGACAGGGTGAAGATAGTCTGTACTCAGCCTTTTAACAAGGTAGAAGACCATTGCTATAAAGTGATTGCTTCCTTTTTCAGCTTTAAAATGTGTACTGTGATACAGCACTGCTGTTTACTAAAAGGTGTAAGAGTACTTGAAGCTTCATATGAATGTCTTATCTGTTTCTGTTTTTGGTTTATTGATCAGCATAATTTCTGTTCTTTTTTCAGACATCTACATATGGATTATCATTCATCAAGTTTCACAGTCCTCCTGATTCCAATAAGCCAACCGAGGTAAAATTTTTCTTCCATATGGATTTGCGAGGGGATTCAGTTAAAAAATATGAATCCAAATGGCTTGAGTTACATCCCATGATGAATAAACTTTTTGTATTTTGTTTTTTGTGCTGCAAAACATATTGCCATTCGCTTATGAAGCATTCATCCAGACGATGTAGTGTTTTATTTTCTTCCCCAAGGGACCTTTCACAGAGAAGTGAAATTTCTCAAGACAAAATTTAAGCAAATTTGCTGCATATCAGGACTGGTGACAAAGCATGTAGTGGCTGCTGAGCTTAAGGGACTTTACTTACAGATTTTAATGCTAAAAAGTTTGTCCTGCAGTGGGGAGGAAGAGATGTGGGTAAGTGGGAGGGTTTGGTGAAAAGTGTGTTTCTTTCCCCACTGTGTTATAAAGGTAAATGTTATAGTTTTCTCACTGAGGATGCATTTCTTTTATGGTATGCATAAACCAGTGTGGTATAAATTTATCATCGATTAGAAATGGCTTTACTGATACAAATGCCTTAAACGATTACGATTAAATCCTAAGGTCACAATTGAGTTCTCTCTTTTATTTAATTTAACCTTAGTTGATTTGTGAAAAACAGAATTTCAAATTGTGATTAGGGTATGACTTATATTCTTGCGTTCAGAACGAAGGTGTCAAAAGACTAGGGGCTTTTGTCGTAAAGAATGAAGACGAGGAAGATGATGACATTAAGGTCGGCTCCTTGTTTTCAAACAGAGGACAAATGGATGCTACACCTGTTACACCTAAAGGTAAGCCGATACCAGAGCCTTTTTTTTTTAATTTTTAATGATGAAGTCTGGAAATAATTCACTTTCTTCATGTCTCATATTTGTTCTGAAACACCAGAAAACCTACAGAATACTTTAGACTGCATGAAAAAAATACTGTGACAAGTGGAACTTGACAAATAACCCAGAAAAAACTAAAATAGTTATATTTTCTAGAGGTAAAATATGAAAGAAACCAACATTTATATATAATGGTGAGAAACTTTAAAAGTAGATTATTTTTTCTATCTTGGCCTGAAACTAAATTATAATAAATTTTATGTAGCACATGTGCTTTGAGAGTGTGGTCACTTCATTGTTAGTCTTCTCATTAAAAATATAATGCTTAGTTTTGGGTTTAAATTTATGAATATAAATAAAAGTAAGAAACTATCAAGTATTGTGTATAAAATGCTCTAAATTCACATGAAAGAAACATTAACTTTAGCTACATCAATGCTGTCCAGACAACCCAAAAAGATATTAAGTGGAATATGGATAAACTGGAAAAGCAAATCAGGTGATTGGTTTAAGAAGAAAACAGATAAGTCCTTTCAGGACTAGTATATCCAGAGTTGGGTAGGAGAGCTAGACTCCACTAACATACTCAAATTAGAGAATGTTCAAAAGTACCTTTTCAGTAGAAAAATACTTCCTCCCATTGATTAACTCCCTTCAATAAAATTGAGGCCATTGAATAACTACTTTCCAGTAAATAAATGTAGGCAAACTGAGATCCCTAGAAATGAAAAGCTTTGTAGACTCTGTAAAACTAAGGATGTAGGGAATGAACTGCATTATCTATTGTAAAACATTTGCTGACTAGCATACAAATAATTTATTACCTTACTATACTCACAAATCTAATACTAACAAGGTCCGTTCATTATTTACATTAAATAAAAAGATAAGCTTGATTTGTAAAGCTATTGCTGAGGACGATGACCTATAAGAATTAATAGAATGTGTGTGTGTGTGTGAGAGAGAGAGAGAGTGAGATTATACATATATATGAGGATATTAGTATGTGTGAGCATCTCTGACTTAGGTAAGAATGAGAAAGGCAGAAACATCACATGACAATATTTAATCCTTTGTGTTTGTATGCTTTGATTTATTTGATTACATATGCAGATATATGTTAAATGGCTAGAAGAAAGATAGAATGAGTGAGTAGGGCAGAAAATTAGTTTTTAATATATTAGCTGTAATAAACCGACCAGTAAAATGTGTGTGTGTGTGTGTGTGTGTTTGTGTATAAGTGTGAGTGAGAGATATTGAATATAAAGATATATAGGAATGTGAGTCAATAAGTAAATATATTTTAATATCTCAATACCCCCTTAGAGGGTGACAGATTAATAACAGAATCTTGAATCTTGAGTCAGTCTTAACTTCATATTTTACAGACACAAAAAACATGCAAACATAAAATTTTGCATGAAATTTGCTATTTGTGGATGCAAAACGTTATGTAAGAGCACCCTTTTCACACCAGCAGTCGATGTATATGTATCTATGAGGCTTTTTGACGTTGCACAGGCGCAGCTGCTGTAAGAGCTGCCTCTCGAGTGGCAGAAGAGACAAGGGCAACAATTTTGCGAGCTAGAGGCAGCAACTCATCAGCATCTGGGAGTCAGTCCTCCCCTAAAGAACCTGCTGCTGCCAAACAAAGCACCCCCAAGACACCAGCTAAAGCTAGCCCTGTGAGTCACCAAAAGGAAAGATTTTTCAGAAAGATTCTACCTTTGGCTTAGGACCACCCTAAAGTTAGGCAACAAAAAACATCTTAGAAGTAAAATTTTTGATTTTATTTACATAATGTTCTTTCTATCTGAAGAATACAAAGGCAGGTGAAAATGTATTATGCTTTTGTGTATGTAATAAGACTTTGTAGTGCCATGTAGATCAACACATTTTTGTTCAGGGCCAGGGCTTAAGGGATGATTTGATCTTGAAAGTGAAATTTAATCTCAGAAAATTTCAAAACTTCTAGTCAAAATTATCCTTTTTTTCTGATCAAACAAATATAGAGCAAGGGCCGAAAGAAACATATAATGAGCGATGAAGGAAGTGATACAGAAGAAGAAACCATTACTCCTCCGAAATCATCTCTGAAGCGGATGTCAACATCTGTAAGTTCACACTCACCTGAAGCACCCCCACCTCTCAAGAAGACCAAAAGTAAGACATCTAAATCTGTCTTACAATAAAATATACTTTGAATTTCTACATTATCAATATTTCAGTTTTATTGTTTTCTTTATTTGAACTTTAATTTGAACCTTTGGGATCAAGAAGTATTATTTGATATCCATTTAAAAAAAACTAGCTTTAGGTCTTGAAGTTTTATTTAAAAGAATTTTTAAGCAACTGTGTAACCTGTGAGCTGGATCAATGCTGCATCAGAAATTTTAAAAAAGTTATTATGAGTCTGTCCATTCCACATGCTCTGGAAAATGTATAAAATCTGTTATTTACAAGGCATCCCATGAAAAATGCAATTTTGTGGATGGTCAGTCTTTCCTATGCATATTCTTTTCTCAGCTGAACCTCCCAAATCATCACCAGAGAAAGAGTTTGGCAAGCTAATGGACAAAGTTGTCTTTGTACTCAGCGGCTTTCAGAACCCATATCGTGCTGAACTGCGAGAGAAAGCCTTGGAGATGGGAGCTCAGTACAGGCCAGACTGGGGCCGGGGATGCACTCATCTTGTGTAAGTCTTAATCACATGGCTTGTCATCAGAGAAAATGCTGCTATTGCCCAGCAGCCATCAAAACATGTAACAAGGGATAAAAGACAGAAAAATTCTATATGCTTAGATCTAGGCTGTACAAAAACTGATATGTTTCTTCTTGCATAGAATATGACACATTCCTAAAGGAAAAAATCCCTTAATGTAAGGTTTTTTTCTTGTAATTTTTTTCTTTGTCATCAAACTGTTACTTTTCTGAAAAGAAAGGAGTTGTAAACATTTACTCAGATATTTGCTTGCCTCATGGGACTTCATATATGAAATCTCAGGGGTGTTTTTTGGAGGGGAGGTGGTGGGGTATAACCTGTCTTGCATCTTTCACCAGTGGCTGGGAAATATGCAGGACACTGCACATTTATGTGTTCATTAGAAAGAAGCATGTGACCTTTAAAATTAATAGTACATGCACAAAATAAAAGGTACTGCTATGTCTTTCTAAAATAAAATTTCTTTGTTTTTTCCAGTTGTGCTTTTACAAACACTCCAAAATATAATCAGGTAAAAGGACGTGGCCACATTGTGGACAAGGCATGGATACTAGACTGCTACAAGAAAAAGAAATTACTACCCTGGCGAAGGTAGTCTTCAGCTTATAACAGATATTTTAAGCCATTTAACCAAATAACAAACCTTTAGTTTTTGATACTATCTAAATTCCAAATTTCAGGACTGCATGTCTTTTTGTTTCATGTGCTCAGGCATACAAATGTTGGGAATGTCTTAATTACTTTTGTCCTACAAACAGAGTAAACACATTTCTGCTGTTACCAGTGTCTGGTATCATGCTGGTCGCCATCCTGATCTCTCCTTTTTGTGGCTTTTTTATTTGTTTCATCTTGGTTTTAAATTTGCATAAATATTGGAATACCACATTGGCACAACTGCATGTTTGTCTCCCTTGGTCAACCCTAAAGGAACACCATTGCAGCATTGGAAAATTTTTTTTTCAATCTTTGCCAAGCATACCTTGCGATATCACACCGCATCATGTTCACATTAATAATTTTATTGCAGAAGAAGCTTTGTTACATTTCCAATGTTGCCGTTTTGAATAGTTAGTTCTTTTGCAGCTATAACATGGGTGATGATGAATCACCTGAAGGCAGCTCAGATGATGAGGCGATACCTTCAAAGGCAATGCCGAAAAGAACATCATCATCTTCATCCAGTAGAGGTGATTATGCAAGTAAATAGTAATTTTGCCAGGATACCCATTAGTTTCTTCTGATGTGGTGGTGTTAATTGGTGCCTGAAAGAACTGTTTATTGTAGTAATATAAGAGCCTTAAATGAAACATCAAATACAATTCCTCTAACAGCTTAGTTTGCATGTGTTTCATAAACACCCAAAAATTATTAATGCCTTGCACTGAATATACTGTTTTCAGTGTTATCACCTCACTTTATCATTTGTTGTTTTTGTTTTTTTATCTAATATCAGTGTTTATATCTCCAGGAAGTAGCAGCACCACGCCTCAATCAACAGCAACGACCAAAAAGACATCCCATTCTAATGAGTCAGCTGGTATGACTTTCTTTGACAGTACTAACAATGATGATATGTTGTACTTTATTTTTGCATGTAATCAAACCATCGTCCTAGGAATATTTTAGGTGATATCTTATGTCTTCATAACAAGTTACTTTTAAGTCAGCATAAGCAAACTAAGGATGTCTTGAACTTTTGCTTAACAAGATTCAGTTTTGTAACACTCTTGGAGCAGGAGGCTAGATAAGTTGCCAGAGTTATTCCTCAAAGTTAACAATGTTTTCTGTAACGAGCTACTGCCTGCTTGATGAGGACATGATTTGTACTTCCAGTAAAATTTGTATTGTCCTAATATCGTTTGCACAGAAAGTAAAATGCAAACAGTACTTTTCTTCTACCATTATTCTACCAAGTTTTTTTTTTCTTAGGTGACCTATATGGAGGTGACACAGATTCTCCAGATGATACTGATGAAGAAATCAGGCGGTAAGATCTTTTCAAGACTAGTTCAGTACCTTTAATTTATCACCACACCCATTTCCAAATGAAGAATCGACTTCTCGCATCAGATGAGACAAATTTGGGCACCACTTCAGCCACTTGTTCTTCTTTGACCCCAGCATCTGGAATGTTTTGATTCTGTTGCTTCACATAATGACCATCTTAGAAGCTTTCAATGCTAGCCCCAAGACCTGCCTCGTTTCTGACTGCATCTAGTAACTGCTGATCTTTTCTCACATCTTTCCCTCCCTGCCATTCTTCCCTCTTTTTGTTTTGTAGTCTGCAAACTGTATTTGTTTCTTCTGATGCTCTTTTGTTCCACCATATTGAGGTCTGCTAAGCTGGCAAATGTGTAAGTTATTTTTGTTTATATTATTGTTACTGATGTATTTGGTTCATGAAAGATATCTCTTTTCTCATTGCTATTTTGTATTGTCTTTTTGTCATGGCTCAGAAGTAACACAATAGTTCTGAACTTGCACCACAATGTACATCATAAAGAGGGCAGCAGAAGGAAATTTAACATACATTTATTGCCTATAGTATCCAAATGAAGTGTGGTAATCTTTGTCTGTAACACAGCAGTCAGACCTTTACACCATGCATTTCTGGGATAGGAAGCACTTTCTTGCCATTATTTCCAAACAGTTAATGCTATCCTGGTTTGAAAGATCTGTGAAGATCAACAGTTAGCGTCTATTTGTGCAAGAACTCATTAGGAAAACACTGGAGAAGCATAAATATCTTTCTTCAGCAGGTTAAGTTTTACATTGGAGCCTAATAGCATATAATGCAAAATTTATGTTGTCTACAATTATTATTTTCTCCAAAAATATTAAAGAAAACTATCTACAACATTGAACAATTAGCAGATTTTAATTTTTGAAAACTTTTATCACTCTTTTGTCTTTTTCTCCATAGAGCAAAGGTCAAGGTTGCTGGGCAAAATGCCAAGGAAGCAAAGGTCAAGGCTAAACAGGAGGAAGAAGTCAAGGCTAAAAGGTTACCTGTGAAGGACAGAGACGCTTCTGAAGTAAAGAGAGGGGAAAAAGTGGATGCCACTCTTCAGCTGTATGCAGACTCTACAGATGAGGATGAACCAAACCTCTTTTCGTGCTCAACATTGGCTGTTGATGATGATAGCGAACAGGAGCAAGGACCAGCATCAACAGCCACATCCTCTGCTGCCAACCACAGAACTCTTGCATCAACAGTTCCGGTAGATGATGAAGATGAATCTGCAGCAACTGCAGCCACAGTTTCTGTTGATGATGATGACTCCAAACTAGCTACATCTGACACAGTTCCAGTTGAGGAGGATGTTGCTGAGGACAGCAAAAAGTGCAAGGCTTTTGTTTCTGTGAAAGAGGAGAGTGATGAATCAGATTCAGGGTTGCCAGATCTTCCTGACTTCTTTGAAAACATGCACTTTTTCCTTTATGGGAACTTTGATCCTCAAGAGCGGCGACTGCTGGCTCGATATATTGCAGCATACAATGGGTGAGATAAAAAATAGTTAAGTGTACACTTCTTTCTATACAAAATAGAAAAGCAAGTGGCAGTCAGAGACCCGGCATTAAATGCATTTTTTTTTCTGTGTGCAGAGTTCTGGAAGATTACATGAACAAGCGGGTGAAATTTATCATCACCTGTGAACGTTGGGATGATAATTTTGAAGAGGTAACGTGCAAGGCTGAATTGTTCAAAAATATTTTTCACACTTTTGAAGGTGTTAAGGGAATGCATGAATGCTGCTTTATGTTTCTCTTCTCATGGAAAAAGATTTATTTTCAGTATTCATACACTTATAATCTTCGTAACCCTCTCTTTCATATCAACTGTTATTGGGAAGGAGCTGCTACATTATCAGCAGAAGAAATTCTCTACAGTCGGATACCTTACAATCTGTTTCTTTTATTGTGTCAAGATTGTAAAGGAATGGAATCAACACCATTATTTGGTTCTCTTACTACAGAGCTAGTTAGCTTAATGTTTAACATTTTTACACTTACAGTCTTCATTTTGTATATATGTCAAATTCCAGGCATTGTCGGAGAACCCTGAACTGGTGTTTGTGAAGCCTCAGTGGATCTACGCATGTCATGAAAAAAACAAACTCATTCCACATCAGTTATTTGTTGTTGTGCCATAATTATCTGCAGCAACTAATGTATGCTGACACACAGGAGTTCCTGTTCTGTAAATAGATTTTTATGGCAGCTCTGTGTAAGTGGATGTGCATGAATGTGTGTGTATGGATATGCGTGCGCCTTTCTGCTTGCTCAAGTATGAAAGTGGTTGACTGGAATCATATTGAGTGAATTGCTAACTAATCAACTTAAGTTTGCAACAAATCATAAATTTAAGATTTGGTACTGTATTAGGTCAAAAAAAAAAAAATGCCAGAGAAAAGGTCTAAATATAGGTCCAGATATTGTAAAGAATTTTATCAAAATCATTAGTCTGCACTTAAGGCATTTCAGAGGATAAGTAAACAACATTGCTGGAAACAAGTTTCCTTTGCTTAACAGTTTAACAGTTTGAAATTAACCTGAAATGGTTGTTTACTGTATTTTGTATGAAACTAAGATTAAGTTTCATTTACCATAATTCTTTTCTGCTCACAAAAAGTTTTTTTTTTTTTAATCTAATGTCATGTTTGCATATGTCTTTGTGAGAATCTGTGTTAAACATAAACATTTAAAGCAGCTTCTTATGCTTCGTGGTTTATAACATATCGTTTAATGACACTTGATATTTTAATTATTGTAGCAGATTTTTCTCCCTCAAAGAAAAATGACATGATTACAGCTCTCTGTCGATTCTGTCTCCAAGTGTCATAGTGGCTGTTGTTGCATGGTGTTTTGGTTAATTAGAGTATGTTGTGTTGCCCAACACCTCCGTCTTCAGCACTCCAGGTTTTTGTTCAGGATTACCTGCTCTTAGCTCATGGTCTGTACAGTCTACAATCCTATCCTGTGAGCACAGGGGGATTGTTTGCTGGGATCCCGCCCCAGGGCTACAACCTATAATGCTGCTCTTTATCTTGTGGTGGATCTGTCATTGGACTCATGGAGTATTTGCTACTGCCCCGTCCTGGTAGGAACACTGTCAGTTTGTCCACAACAGCTTGTTCATCCAGGAAGAACCAGGCTTATTTCGCAGCAGACCTTATCTGGGGGCTATTCTCCTCTCTGCCACCTGGAGATGCGCTGGGTTGGGGGTGATTGCTCCATTACTGGACTGATAGCCTAGCCTAGGTTACATCTCTCAGCTCTTTTGATTTCTTTCGAACAAGTCCATTTTTTTATTTTAAAGAAATGGCATGTATTTGTTTTTAGCATAAAATATAGCACTTGCACCTTCTGGTGCTTTTCTTTTGGTTTGTCTTTTGGCCTAGATCATGCTTAGAATTTACCAGTATTTAAAAACGTCAGGAGTCCTTTTCAAATGATGAAATCTTCCTAATTTTTCTACTTAACATGTGGGAGAGTAGCTTCATTAAATTGTCATTGTCGAACGTAGGCTAAAAACTGCGAGTATTGTCAACAACCTTTTTGGTAGCCAACCCTATTATGCACAGTTTGACCTGAATCAGAATGTCGCGAGGTGGCGAATGTGGCTGAATGAATGTTTTTACTTAAAAAAAAAAAAATTGAGGTTAAGAGGCAGCAGGTGAGGGAAGTAGAGGCTGAGTTAGATACAAGATGTATAGGGCAAGCAGCGGTGCTCACATACCCAGTAAGAGGTGAGGGAAATATATGTAAGCAGAACTCGTAAGAACACAGTGCCATGTAGACGTTGCAGTGCCCAGAAATACTGGACACCACATGTGACCCAGACCTGTGGCTATAATAGGTGAGAAATGGAAACAACAAAGTAGGCTGGTGGGGACATTTTATCAAAATCCTTTGTGTGTGTGTATATTTAAGCCTGAAGAGGTAGAGATGGATGGTTGGGGTAACGGAGAAATTTTAGTGTTGAATTCATTACAGAAAGCCACGAGCTCCACTCTTCTGGCTGCCAGCATCTCCAATTCAATTACAAAATATTTTGCTTTTTTTTAAATTTTAGAAGTAAAAAAAAAAATGGCAGTAACAATTTTCAAAGAAGGTAAAAGGTATGGGGGAAGGGAGGTGACAGCAGGAATTACATTGATAAGGTGAATTGTTTTAATTCTCCAAAAGGGATGCTCAAGCCACTCATCTCCAGTAGAACATGAATTCGTTCACAGCGGTGTTGCGCATAGTTTGACAACTTTTAATTTACTTCATCCATGGCTGATGTATAGCAGTCATGTGATTATTCATATATTCAGATTTCATCTGACTTGCCCCACTTCCCCACGCAAACAACCTCTACTGCAAATTCAGCCCAGTATTCCAACGTGAAGTCGAACAAGCCTTGTCTCAAGTGATAAAACACTATGCCCGTTGGCAGCAATTTTTTTTTTCTCCTTCCACAATAACTTTTATGAATTTTTATAAATGTCTACAGTTGGCTGCATCTAAGATTTTGTTTCCCTCGCTCTGCCGATGAAATTGCTTCGTTTTTCAGACTCATCAGATTTCTTAACTTTTGTTCAAGAAAAAAGCACCTATTCAGCCTTTAAATCTTACTTTTTTGTATATAAGATCGACTGGGTAATGACCTTTGAATCGACCCATGACCCGGCTCTTGCAGGTGTTCTCCAAATTCTTTATTTTTCCCCAACATATTTAAGTATTGTAGTAAGCTATCTTGCTCTTCAAGATTGAAAAGTGTTACATCTACATTTTTGTGCAGCTAACATTTGACCTCCTGTTCTCAAACTATGCAAACTAATTACCGATGAGAAATAGTAAATAGGTAAGTGCAGGAAAACTATCAGGATACCACCAGGGACCGTAGTCGAGAACCAATGGTACATCAATACCCCAGGGTTTGTTTTACCTATTTTTCAGTACCAGCAGCCAAAGTAGCCACAGCAAGATGGAGACCTGTAGATTCTAGCTGACCTTTAGGTCTGCGCCCATTTGCACATACAGGACACCGCAATGCTTACGCTACACAGCGTAAAACTAACAACCAACCGCAACTCTTGTGGTTGATTACTAACCGTGGGGTAAAAGTACCCTGGTTTCATAACTACGGTCCCAGACATCAAGCAAGACCTCTGTAAACTGCATCAGTTAGAAATAAATTTTATTCAGTTCACACTAACGTTCAAAATAAAAAGCCAAACAGAGCCATGTGACTACTGTATTCAAACACATATAGCAACTCATGAGTAGTCAACAATATGTCAAGTTCAAAGCAAGTAATTAACATTTCTCGCCTGAAACAAGAGTAAAAATCGCACTTTCATATTGAGCAAAATCAGAGATGTCGCAAGCAGCCCATCTCGCTTATAGTACAGGCCAGCTTCACTTAAACAGAATGTATTGTTATTATTAAGATAAATGTCAAATGGCACAAGCTAACAGGACCGGGCTTGTCTTCACATTACTGGCAAGATGTGGATCAAAACAGAAAACCACCCTGATTAAACTAATTGCAAAGATAGTATGTGTCTTGCGCCCATGGCGCAAACCATGATCAACAATAACATTACAAAAATATACAGACAGCCATGCAAAAAAACTCAAAAGATTATTCCTACAAGATGAGTAAAACAGAGTATGTAAAGAGCCTGCACTGGTTCGCAAGAAAACTGAAAAAATACCACAAGCCCATTCTTCAAGGGAATATACCTCCCCCCCCCCACCCGCAAATTCATCTGACAACATTCTAACTAGGTACAATGTGCACTCATTCACCCCATTCCACACATGCACTGCAACTGCGCGACAAAATCGAAAGCTAAAAGCTTGTCACAAGGATGTCCTCGTTTTCCTTCACGAGTCCTTCGATGTACAGCAGCTCTGAGCGGCAAGGCAAGTAACAGATGGAAAACAAAAGACTACTGCAAACGAATGTTCCACCGGCCTGCTTTACACACATTTAAGTGAGTCAGGACTCAACGACTGATTCTTACTGCATGTGCTCTTTCTGGAAGAAAGTGAAAGAAAGAAAAAAACACCACACACAAATAAAGAAGGGCCCGTGTCTGTTGCAGCTAAGGCTGCTACATTATGTCTTGTTAATGTACCATCACGTCAGTCAACTGTCGCGCACAGTTCGTGAAAAATGTACTCGGGTTCTCTCCCCCGCCCCCACCTCCCCTAATTCTATAGATGGGGGGGTGTCTGTACTGATCCCGGCAGGTGGCCTGCACAATGGGTCATTTCTCTCTCGCGTGCAACACCCTGCATACGCGCTCTTTTGCAGCTGATTCCACCGCCACGGTCTGCCAAATCGGTTAACTGGCTCACTTCTCACTACGCCTGCCGCCTGCTACTAATAAATAACATCCACGCTGTCTGTTCGTACTTAGAGACAAAGATGAAGCAGAACAAGTCACGAAGTCCTCAGGTACATAACTTTTATCTGTGCAAAATTTCCTCCTCGTTTCCCTCTTTCCATCTTTATCCTCCTCTGCATCTGGTTATTTATTTCGTGTTACGAATCGTTCTGTTGTGCAGTGGGCTGGTCAAGGGAGGGCAGCGACCCCTTCCCTCTATTATGTCGCTAAGGATTATCGACTTAGGTCGACGTCTTCTCGACAATGGAAATGAAACTGGCGAGAAAAAGCGGGCTAGAACACGGGCAGCTCCCGTTACTTTCGGAACGCGCCGCTGTGTCGCAATGGGGCGGGGCGGGGCGGGGGAGAATATATAACCCGAAGTCATGCGCGAAAGTCACAGGTCAACTTTTAAAAGTCTTGGACGCACGGCAACACGCATGCGTTCACAGGTTTTGCCGACTGCAGACATGCTGAGAATTTCCACCGCAAAGAAGAAATATTACACTGGTTAATTTAAGATAAAGATGTATCATTCCACAGTTTGTAGTAAATACTTGCCAAGGCTATGCCATCGATACTGTTTAAGTAAATTCAGTATTTAATTAAAGCCGTGAGGGGGAGAGAGAGAGGCCCTCCGAGAGGCAATAGAAAGATAGACGCTCCCAACCCATCAATACAATAAATATGCACTAGTGCAGGTTTTTTTGGCGATGGACCTGCTACGAACATTTATGATGAGAATTAAACGCAGGGACAGTGTGTGTGTGTGTCCCGAACCCACACATACATCTCTATATATACGCAGGCTGCTGGCCCTTGTCTGATTCCCGTCTCCCACACCTACGATTCGTTCGTTCTCTCGCAAAAACCGTCGTGTACCCGCATTCTTCTCAACCCTCACGACCCGTAAAGGGCTAACAGAGGTAGGCAAGTTCAGAGGTTACACGTCATCACCACAATATCTAATTACACTCTTTCGAGACAGTTCGTGATCGGCGGTCAAATAATCTCGTTTCTGTGGACTGCGTTACTCGTAACCCACAATCAATTAATTAATACCTGGAGTAAATGGACACCTCCAGGTTCCGCAAGCAAAAAAACAAGTGCAGTGTCCGTGCACGGACAAAACACATAACGTCATCGGCAAACGGCTTCAAAAAAAAAAAAAGTGGGGTGGGTGGGAAGCACAGCGCTGCTACTAATATAAAATGATCCCATATCTCTGAGAATGAACTGGACCAACGACAAGCACAGATACATAATTAATAAAGATGGAGCTGCCGGTTAACTCGAAGCGGCGGACAAAGCAGGCTGGAGGCCAAAGGAAAGACTGTGGTCGCATAGCTAGCCTTGTATAGGAACACGCCGAAGCTGTTTACACAGGTGAACCCCTCCCCCTCCCCCAATATTGTTGCCTCACGACCACGTCCACTCCAGCATTCAGCAGACTCTCACCTACTGTCAGCCTCGCAATCAGTCGGGATGGGTGACCTTACACCGGTCTACTGGACTTCATTTAAAAACACCTCGGTAAGAGGTCGAATACCTGTGTTTTCACTGAACACTAGTCACGATTTGACTCAAAATAGATGGCCTTCTTCACGCTCATCTCCTATAGAAAGAAATTTAAATGTATTCCTCCACTTGAAAAGAATTCAAACACAAATGCGTGCTAATGCAGAGTGAGAGAAATGGGGAGTTAGATGTTTGGGGGGGGGGGAGAGGAGAGAATAGAGAGACATAAGGGGGGATGGGTGACGGTGGGAGAGAAAAGGAGAGGTGTTGTTGGGTGGAAGAGCTCAGAGAAATTATCAATGAAAGTCACTTTTCAAGGAGGGTTGCTAAAGGACAGCACACACAAAGACCTCACCAGGTTTTGACACACATGACACGGAGGGGGGGGGGGAGAACCAGATGCTTGTGGACCAAAAGCCTTGTAACACTATGAAAATACTTTTCAATTCAGGTTCGAAAATTTCAACAAGCTAAGCAGCAAGTATTTACCTTGTGTGTTTAGTGTCTTTCTCTTTGCATGCATGCAGCGGAATACAAATATTGAACAAGCAACCACCATTAAGAGGTGTACTAACAGAACTGTTCATGACACAAAAACACAATGTACACATTCTGCCCTAAGCAAAATAATTTCTTTTTACACACCAGTAGCTACAGAACACCAATTCCTCTGTGTAATATTTTTATCTTTCCCATGTCAACAGTTTTGCCTCGACCTCTTTCTCTCACACAGGCAGATTCTGTCTTCCATTTTTTGTGTCTCAGTTTTATAGTTGAGCCTACCCAACAGAAATTACCGTTACAACTAATAAAGCACATGATTTAACACATCAACTGCACATCTCTATGCAACAACTGAAGAAAGTATCAGAATATGAAACATGTTTTGCTAGCTATTAATAAAATTGTGAACTACAACTGAAATGTTCTCATGCTGAATGATTGTGTACACGCTGCATGGGGTAGCATAAATATTTGATGAACACCTTATCTTTACAGATTTTAGGATTTTGTAAATAAAATAAACTTGATACCAGTAATGAATGACCAATAAAGAACTAAGAAGGAGTATAATCCCAGAAAGATTCTACAGCACACAAATGTTCACAAATGTATTCGACTACAGAAAAGGTAAAACAACTGCTGAAGATGAAAATGAAGATGGGGTGAATAGTTATAATCATGTCCTGTGCACATTTTATAATTTACCAATCACAGAAAATAAAAAAATAATGGCATATATCTGCTTGTATGTTTCATCTTCTTCATTACCCAGTCACAAATAAAGCCATTCGTTTCTGGTTTAGTGGGGCTTCTTGTGTTGCTAGTTTTTATTCATCTCATGAACTCCATATCCTATAATTTTGTAAAAAAACGGGAATTGTACGTATCATTTTATAAAAATCAATTTCCAGCTGCTTTAAATTTTAACAGCATTTCAATAACTAGCAATGTAAACTTTCTGTATTAATTCTGCTTTGTAATTTTAATTATAAAAGACTAGCCAACTCTCAAGTAAATGTGTTTCAACAGAAACAATAAATAACTACTTATTAAAGATGCTTTTAATAAATCTACTTCAAAATTCATAGGCACTTTCTTCTGAATGAAGCAAGTTCTCTTCTTTTCATCAAAGGAAAAGTGACATGTCTTTTTTCATAAATCACATGCACATGAGATGACTCCAACAAGAGATCCTCAACTTGAAAAAACTAGCACACAAAAGATGTAACTTTCCATGAGATCACAATTCACACACTGGTTTAATATGATTAGTTTCAAAGGCTGCTGTAGCTGTCATGGCCAGAGGTTTAACTTACACATCACACATGTGAGTGGTCCATCAGATTACAATGATGCCTGAGGCAAGATGGAAAACTTACAGATAGCAACAAGATACCCACTACTATAGAACACTATACTCATTTCCTGGAAGAAATGGCAGATGAATAAAACTTGGGCAGAAAAAAGGGGGAGGGATGAGAGAGTAAAGGGGTGGGGAGGCTGCAAAAAATTAACAGGAAAGTATCTCCTACAAGTCTCCTAATCAAGATGGGGGTTAGGCTTCATTTTCAGTATGGATTAAAAAACCAAGTGCTGCTAGTTTCGTAGAAAATTTGATTGCCACAGTTTCTTTTTCAGCCAGGTGAGTGAAAAAAGTAAAGATACTACGGAAAATGTAGCTCACTGCCATGGAAGAAAATTTCACTGAAGCCTGCAGTTGACAACATAGCTTTCACAACCCTTAGATGCTCTATTATGTGGCTCCTTCCATTTCAAGAAAATGTGCACAGCATGAAAAGACGTTTATCACTGAGTGGTTTATGAACAAGCTAGTGACACAGAACCTGAGAAGAAAGTCAAACAAGCAAAACAACATTCAAATAAGATATTCGGAAGAGAGCAGAAGACAATACTGGAATTCCTTGGTCAGCTCTGCTGTTCTAAAAACATTAACTCTGAAACATCATTGATGTATATGGGGAATTCTGACCAGCGAAGAGCCCACCATATGCAGGAATGTATCACTGCATAGCCTTTGGTTTTCAAGCTCACCAAGATGCAGAACATGTGTGGGTGATGCTCATGTAAAGCCCAGGATCAGTTTGCTTTCCATCTTTGCAAAATGAAGCAGGTTCCATCACCCAGTAGCAGCAGTTTCTTGAAAAACAATATATCTTCCCATTCAATGCAGATAAGGGGACATCCATCTCTAATTCAACAGATATGCAAAAACGAAAGGTCAAGAACACCATTCATTCCATACAAACCTCTTACCTTGAAAACAATGACCTGAGCTAGCCTATTTGAGGGTTTAGGCCTAGGTTATGGTCAAGCTGATCACAAATCACAAATGATAAACTGTCCTCATGGCCAGCAGTCAGCCAATCTCATGCCAAGTGATTATGGTATAAAATGGTATATAGTATAAACTTGCTAGCCCCAGTTAATTTTCCTTCAGACCGACCACATTAATGGCCATCCTACAGGAGAAGTGACAGGCAACTGATTACAAGTGGCTGAATGCCCTACAGGTAAGCTGATCACACACAAACTTTTATCCTACAGACTATGGCATGATCACAGGTAACTCGTCATCCTAAAAGCTGTGGCACAGACAAGCTGATTACAAGTGACTATCTTTTAAACTGAGACACAGGCAAATTGATCACAGAGGATTTACTCTCCTGCAGGCAAAAATATCTGTAATACAATGGTCAAAATAACCATGTATTCATGTTCAGGAAAATAAATTTTTCAAGTGATCATACCCAACAACTCAAAGGTAGATTTAAAATCTCAACACATTAGATAAAACCTATAACAAACAGATGCAAGCATAATTCAGAACCACAAGCCATGTTTGCAGTATCATCTATCACACAAACAAAAGCTAATAATTGCAAACAACACCCAAAAAACAACAAGCAATCACCAATGTCTGAACATGTGACTAAAAGCCCAGTGCTAGGTGCAAGTACTGCTACAACTCTTATGCCAAAATAAGTGTTACGGCCAAAAGTGACCAACAACAATAACCAGCACCTCATTAACTCTATTGCTATAGTTTTTACTCATGTGTCTTTCACTACTGTAACAGATTATATATATATATAAATTGTTAAACATATTGCAGAGTCTTGATTATCACCTATAAACAGAGCCATAGCTGAATAAAAAAAAAAGTTGGATAATGTGAGTAGAAAAAATACTTTGATGCAGTAAAAGCTTTAAATCTGGTGTACTAACTTATAAACTCATTCATTTGACAATATTACTAGATTTTTGTACAATAGCACTTTATGAAAATAAAAACTGCAGATACATGAATGTTTAACAACTACTAGTAAAGCAAAATTTAACAAATTTTTTTGTATTTGTTTCTTCTTCGTTGTAACTCGAGTGTTGCAGAGTCTGCACTTCAATTGTGTCATTTGTCTAATCTACCAAAGATGTTTCATGCTACTCTTTCTCTGCTAAATTAAGATGATGGTAACATTATGATATACCAGTTTCAATAGCCCTGCATGTTGTGAAAGAAAAGTATAAATTGTGTAATTTTTATGCAGATTGTTACTTAGGAGGTTTGTCTTCAGTGTGTTCATGAAGGTGATTTGAGCAATTAAAACAATGTTCAGCTAGTTAAATTGAATGTTTAAAATTAATTGAAAGAGAGGCTAGAGATGGTATGCAGATTATCAAAGAAATACTTGACTGGTAATCAAGACCCTACTGTACTTTCTTTATAATCATAGTGTCTTCTTTCTATAAATTCTGATAGTTCAACACAATTTCTTCACAGCAAAATCTATTAATAAGACCTGTTACAACATGTAAACTTCTCAACCAAAGATGCCATTAATATCATTTTTACAAATTTTAAACAAAATGGAGCTAAAAAGCACTTATATAAACTAGCAATCAGTATACCGTTCTGAACCAAAATAATTTGATGGTCTTCAAAACCCAAGAACATTCAGATTTACTTAATGATACACTTCAATCATCTGGTAACAACGAAAATGCGACAGGACTATTGCTAATATTAAATGGGGTAGCTGGAACGTTTTAATGATTCTGTTGAAGTACACAATTCGGTGAAGAGTATGTTCTCGGATAAATGATTTAATGTAATCTGCAACTCTACGATGAATTTTCTTTGTTACACTTACAGTAAAATCAGTTCATGCACAATAGTGAAACACAACACGTAAATGTACCATGGCACAAAAGATATATATATATATATCTTAGCAGATATCTTTACACAAATAAATCACACTTAAGGTATATGTCAGTCTGTAATTCTTTCATTTTTCTAAATTACCCAATATCTACAAAAGGAATAATAATATTAAATATGATAATAATGACAGAAAATAACTTTTCTAGCTGAGCCTTTTTATGTATTCCCAAGGAATGCTTTTGGGAATGATATATGCATGAGGTACTCTTCATGAAACAATGTCAGTTCCGACTCATCCTTTCATTAGGAAACTGTAGGCACTGCAATTCATAGAACACTTTCACCGGCAATATCACCATTGCAAAAACCAACCATGTACAGCAACAGTAGCATTGCACAATCATTGCCAAATGTCTTCTCTAGGATCAAGTGAAGCAAGAACACTTAACAAGAGAACCTCTGATAATGTCCTTAAAATGGTAACTATAAACAGCTTTATTTTAAATAATACAGTACAGGATTGTAAACAAACCCACACAACCTTAACATTCTTTAGACTTTTTAATCTTCTGAGCAAAGGGTCTGTGAAAAGCATAAGGCAAGCTCCTTTAGTTTAAAAGCTTCAAGCTGCACAGATTCAAAAATAGATTACAATTTTTACCTACACTTGTAAACAGGATGGAGCAAGAATATGCACAGTCCATGTAAAGTATGCCTTTGGCCAGAGGTCACAAACCTGAAGTCTGTAAGAGGTTAAATCCCCACTCTCTCTGAAAGCAGCAATGAGCTTACACTGTAGAAATGGGTGCAGGCCTTCAACTGGGTCTGCAGGACAAGCTTTTAACCACAGTCTAAAGGCATGCAGCTTCACACAAGTTAAACTCTCTGAAGACAGTAGAATGCAGAGTCCCTTGGCGGACCTTGTCTGGCAGGGTATGAAAGTTTTCTGATAATATACCAAGGTGCCCTTTGTGCAATGTACATTGTAATGGTATAAGTGTCACCGTACTAAAATACTACAAAGAATGTACCCTGAGAACTTGCTCATTTATGGGTATTATAGAATCAGAATGTTATTACCAGAAAACCATAATGATTATGAAATCATGGAGCATGCATAATATATCTATTATGCTTTAGACTGAAAAAGGGTAAATAATATGACAAAACAGAATGCAACTGGGGGTGGGTGTTGGGGTTGTACCCATATACTGCCAACTTGTTAGGTGTCCTCACGTCCTCACCACCAACACCGGGTTCAAATGAAGGGCAGGAAAACTGGTAACACCCTAGCTTAGTTGTACACTGGGGCCCCACTCAACTGACTGGTCTTGAATATCTTACAGAGATTCCCCCCACCCACTATGCAAGCCCTCCAAAAATCAGCAGCACAGCAGTTGTACAGCCAGAGCCATAATTATTGCCAGTACAACTAATGCCTCCTAAAAGGTCTTCTCTGTAATGAATTAAACGCTATGTCATTATTGTGCATAAGGTCTGGTTATTTTATAAAGCTCTCCAAAGGTTCTGAATAAGTGACTCCCCAAAACTTCACGCTTCATGACTGCAGCACTTGAAGAAGGATATCTAGGCTTGCCTTTCTCCTTTCACCCCAGGGGATATCTTAACACAGAATCATTGCAGTCTGAGGAGTAGAAACACAAAAGAGATTCAGTGTCTTATTTCACACTCATAACTGTGTTAAGAAGTTTAATGGTTTCCCATTTACGACTGTGGTTCAGTTAAGCTTAAAGTATTTTATATCCCACAATTTGTATTTACTAAATGCTCTGATATTTTGACTATCTTTAAAAGAACAAGGGGTTTTGTATTTGAAATGAAGTTTTAGTGACTGTCAAAAGCAAAGATTAATCACAATAAGTGCTACTGCTGGCTCAATCATTTCCATTTCAGGATACATTCATTCTTGAGGTTATTCACTAGTTTGTTCCTCCATTCTTTTCCTTGCAGTGATTCAAGTATTCTGCATTTCTTTTGTTTACTCATTCATGGCCTACTTCAATTTCACACACCACACGCAAATCTCTCTTTCCTGTCATACATTTCCATGTTCTCTTGCCTCTCGTGTCCACAGTACATATGAACTGATACCTGATGAAGTGATTTTGTTGAGAAAGTCATGCCCTTTTTCTACAGATCAGCATACCACTGAAAAATACTAGAACAGCAGTAAAAGCATTGGGCCATGCACTGGTATGACACTCTCCTCTATGTCTTCATCCATACACACCTTTCACTTCTCACCGGTAACTCACAAATTCCCAAGGACAGAAGCATGCCGAGTGCTTTGATAGAGCTGTTTCTCACATCCTCTTCACAGTCCTCCAGCTTCTCACCGGTAAATCAACTCTCAAAATGCAGGCTGAGCAACACACACATTGCTTTGTCATCTACACATCACAACTCCTTGTCCACTGCTTTCACAACTGCAACCTCATGCATGTTAAGTCTTTTGTTCAAGAAGATTTGTTGCCTCATACAGGCAAGTCAAAAATCTCCAGAAGAAGCGGCTCAATGGCATCAATTTTCATCCTGAGCAACATTTGTGTGTGAACTTCGTTGATGTTTCTTAGGTCTGTCAATTTCATGATCAGTCTTGCAAAGAGCGTGTGATCCTCTGCAAAACGTAACCCAGCATATGCCTGAAAAAGTTAAAATCATAAATTAAGAAGCCATTCTTTGATGAAACAAGAGACCAAAGGGATTTATAAACTAATAAACAACAACAAACTTTTAAGAATTTTTTGAATAGCATTGAAAATACTCATTTACAACCGATTCAGTTATGTCAGCTGCCAATTTTTAAGGGTATGGTATCAATTTATGTGGAAACTGGTCATGAGGCATGGATTACTAAAGAACCAAAATGCATTCTAAATTACTTACCACGATGGTGTCTTTTTGTCTGTTTATTGTGTAGATCTGTGTCAAAACGGGTAACACAGCCATCCAACAGAAGACCAAACAATATCTACTTAATCCAAAAAGCTAGCTACTTAATGAGGTAAAAAAGAGTCAAGTTGTTTCTAATACTGTCCATCCAGACAGCCTAAGCATAGTTGTCTATTGTACTGCATATACCAATATACCAAAAGCAGTATTGAGCAAAATTTTTAAAAAGTACATTTTTTTCACAGTAAGCAGAGATGAAGAAACTGAAATAAGACTTTTATCATGAACTACAAACCTGCAATGCTGTGGCATAGTCTTCCTGGACCTTCTGCACTTTGTCGCGTTCTACTAATGTGGAGCGGTCAGCCGAAAAGAAGGACATCATGATTAACAGTTTTAAAATGATGAGATCTCCACGAATGTTGCACATCAGTGACTTGATAAACTTTGAATATGTCATGAACAAGGTCCGTGTTTCTGGGCTCCCCTTCTTCAGCAGTTCAGCACTGAGTCTAGCTTGGGATGAAGAGGCACTATCAGACACTTCCATGCTGGTACTACATTCCGCATCTATTGAAGGCCTTCTTGTGAGGCACTCCAAGGTGCTGAGGCTCCAGGTTTCAGTAAATGGGTTGTAATTCACAGCAGAACGCAGCATCATGATGTCCACCACTGCTCCCTTCAGCAAGGCAATCTGGTCATCCTTGTTGAGAGTCCTGAATGCCAGAATGTGCTTTGCCACCTTAAGAAAAGAAGCAGATCTGCAATAAATAAAGGTGAAGGGTTCCATAACCTAAAAGCTGTAGGGACAGTGAATGTGGTCTGTTGTATTTATGGCACAGCATGTGGTAGGAAGAGCCTGGACTTCTTTATCCAGTGTCTTTACCTTCCATTAAAAAAAATCAAGCACCCACTTCTTCAGTGCTGGGTGGGCAGGGGTAATTTTACAGTCAATGGTTTGAGCAGGTTTGCTCCTTTCTTTTTCAAAGCTCATAGAATCGGCTTCTTACATTTAATTATGATAATTTAATGATAAATTGCTCAAACATTCTATCAACAAGGCCTGTACAAGTCAGCAAACCTAGAAGTAAAAGAAAGAATACCTTTATCAGTTTTCTCACAAAACATTCAGCTACGTTGATAAACTCAGTAGGGTTTGTTGGCAATGCTTTGAGGGATGTGCTGGTAGTTGCTAAGAATGCCGATTCCTCCATCGCAAACTGTACCTCCTCTATCATGTGCCGGTGCTTATCATCAATCTGGCTAAGCACTTCTGCTACTTGCTCCTGTGAAAAAGTAAAAGTAAATAGATGGCATTGTACTACAGCAATGCAATATGCCATATCTGATCTTAGCCCAGAAAAAACAATCTTAAAAATATAATGATGATGATTGTTGTGTGGTAATTTTAAGTGGGACAGGAAAATTTTCCCAAATCAATGTCTAGGCTAAATTTGATGATTCCACAGCCAGAAAATCCTTAAGTAATTAAAAGAGCCTTGTGTACAGGCTTTTAGAGAAGTACTATATAAAGTAGAAGGCCTTAAATGGCCAGACAGCAGCCATGCAAGAACAGTGGCATGCTAGGGGTAGCCACGGTTGCCAGCAGAGGTGCAAAACGTCACCTGAGGTACAGGGTGGCTTGCGTCTGAGAGAATAACTATTGAGGCACTTTACACCTGGTAGAATGGTGAAAGAAATAGTATTTCTTCTCCATCTTGTCTCCTGTGGGATATGGCTAGAGCTAGTCATTGGTCAGTAAGGGGTAAGGTCTTACTCTCTGTTTGCCCAGGCTAATCGATGATTGGTTGAAAAATGCAAGACTTGAATCAAGAAGAGAGACTCGAGAGGAAGTTGAAACACTTGGCTTAGAGAACTTTGATGCAAGGGGTGAGTCAGCTACAATGGTTCGTCAGGACTTTTAGCTGTTGCTGTGGAAACTCCAAGGACAATACAACCAGAACTTGAGCTACCTGTGAGAGGTATAAGTTTGACACCAAGGTGGGAAGGAGAAGTGATCATTCTCAAAGAAGAAGAGAATGTCTGTACTCCAAAGCATCAGAGTTGGATCACAATGCATCAAGGTGGTGTTCATTCGGCGGTTGCATGTGGCACTGATCATCCCGGAACATACCATTGTGTGCTGCATAACAGTGTAGTCGGGAGAACAAGCAGTCATCCAAGAAACCATGTAATGTCCCTGGACTGGGACAGCACTCAGTATTGGCGGGATAGCAGTCACCCCTCTCTGATGTGGTTGGCTGACCAACAGGGAAAATGACAATAAACAGCTGGACAAAACACTATGAGTGGTAAGTCACTGACGTTCCCAACTGTCAGCTTCAGACCTGCCTCTCATCTCATGAGGATTGTGGAGTCACAGTGTGGAGAGCCTTAAACTTAGGAAAAACTCGCAGTTCAAGGCCAGCAGTACCAGCTGCCAGTGCTAAGTCGATGTGTGTATGTATATCAGGGTGGATAGTGGTTATGATAGGAGTTAAAAGCACTGTAGCTCAAAAGTACAGCTATCACAGATAGTGCTCAGACCCCTCTTAGATGAGTCAAATTGTTGTACGTAGTCATATAATATGTATGTTTCAAAAATCTTTTCTTGTCATACTTTGATCTACATGTCGTCAATCTTTTGAACATTTAATGTGAACATTGTTTGTAATGTTCAACTGCAGAATTATGTTAACGTGAGTGGTAAGAACTATGCCATAACTGTCACCCCCGTCCAGTCTTGCATTTGACAAGAAAATGCAGAACATTGTAATGACAATGATGATGATGATGACAAATCAAAGTTATGGATAGGAAAAATTTAACTGACTGTGAAGTGTCTGATGCTTTGTGTTTGCTAATAATTCCATGTGGTCTATGTTGGTAAAAAAAAAAGACAATAAAAAATGTTATGGATAGCTAAATCATGCAAAATACCAACAGAACACCTTTTAACATATGAATGATTAAGAATGCTTCAGTTAGTACTGGAGAAATTTCAGAATTTCACGTCTCGTTTACTTCACTTCATAAGGGGATTAATTTATGCTGAAAACAGAGTCCCACAGTATGAAACTTCTTTAAACTGCTTGTAGTCAGAAGCTGTTGATCTGGATTTTGTACCCAGCAGCCCTTTGCAACAGCTTCAAGAGCAAATCTGTGTACAGGCAGTTTCTGTACCTGAGACTCCAACCAGGATGGACACAACCGTTCTTTGCCAGATCCAGGGCTTAAGCTGGGCGACGAAGAACCTTGTGATAAGGAATTCTCTCGCTTTCTGAAGAGTCCTTGTAGCTTCAAACTCCCTAACTTGGATGTCCGACAATCAGAAGTCACCGTAGAAGTTGGATCCAGGTCACGTGGTGAGGATGAGTATGTATCTTGTGGTGGCATCTGCCCTTGTCTTCTAAGTTTGTTGAAAATTATCTTTTGCTTGCGCATCTCCTTCTGTTCATCATCTGTATGATGAAAAAAAAAGAAAGTCACAGTAAAGATATGCACGCATAATTTACAAAAATTTAAGTTGTAACTACATACTTTAAATATACATGATAGGAATGTTCTGTAACACGTCGATGTAGACACACTCCCAGAAGAGTAGCAGTTAAAATAAATCTAGGAAGCAGTATCACACTTAAAATATTAAACAGCACTTAACTCTTTGTAGTTCTGTTGATTATAAACAGTCAAAAAAATGACCAAGTGGTTCAGGAAAAAAACTCTGAACTGTAAAGGGTAGAGCATTAAACGGAGTCTAAAACAATGGGATATCTGCTTTTGTTTATTCTTAATTTCAAATAATACCTCTTTTTCATACTAAACCTAAATATAATATCAGATGTTCATAGAAAAATTGCAAAGGCCCAGCTGCATCTTAACACAACCTGGTAAATAACATTCTTTTTCTTAAGTAATTTTTTTTACAAGGTAATGTACAGCACTATTTTATAGATTATGCTAGAACAATATGATACAGGCAAAACAAATGATAGAAACTGACAGGCAATTCTGGTGTCACTTACTAAGTATCATTTCTTTCCTCATCCCAACACTGAAGCATTTTGCCAATCGACAGCGCTTGCAGAAAGCACGAGACTCTACATTTACATTGCACTTGCCTTCACATCTTCCACGAAGAGTCTGAAATGAGTAAAAAGGAAAAAAAAAAAAAAAAAAAGGAAGGGGAATAATGTGCTTCCATGGTAAAGCTCATACACCTGATGAAGAAAGCAAACCTCCAGGACAGCATAAAAGTTACTGCTTTCTACAATGAAACTATTATCTAAATAATACTTATTTTGAATAATATGTTACTTTTAATGATAGCTCAAAGCAAGACCTCAATGGGACAATCACTGAAAAACATAATCAGAAATGTTTACATTTCTACATAGCATGTGCATTTGATTAGAAGAATGAAAGCATGAAATACTAATTTCAAAAGCTCTGTTTATAGGAAATAGTACAAAATGCATAATGTTTATGTGTTTTGGAGGTGGACATCATGTTTGAGCAGCTTCTCTTCAATGTTTAATAATTATGTAATGTCTGAAAAAAGGCAAAAAAACAACAAGGTCAGGACAAATGGACAAAAAATACAAGACAAGACAAAGAGATTTCAGTCTCTTTTTTCTGTGGGAACAAATAATAAATAAGCTTTCTGGAAAGAATAAAAAATTCAAACCATGCATATGCTGTGTGAAAACAGAAATGCATGGTCTTTCTTGACAGATACAAGCAAAGTTTTCAAATTAAAAGTGAAAGGCAACAGGTCACAAGAGAAGAAATGTTAAGCTGGCTTTGTCCTGTTCCACCCTTCCCCCAATCTAAAAAGAAGAGTAGCCCTGCTAAAGGCTCGTGTCACAGTAGAAGCACAAATGATAGTGAAATACAATTAGAGACATGAGCTCATCCTTAACATTCTATAAGAATTAATCTAAATTATACTTAAATAAAAAAGAACTATACTTAAATAAAATAACTATGTCTTCAAAATTATTACAGAGAGTATTGGGGTGGGGGGATAAAGGGCAGGAATGAGACAGAGAAGGAAAGGAGAAATACAAGAAATGGTATGCTACAAACAACAACTGAATAGATTATTGACAAGCTAAAAATAAACCAGAACATCAAGCTCACCTTGCCCGAAAAACCAGTTAGATTGCAAGCCCATCAATCACTGATGTTAATGAAATTTAGACTGTATTATAAGTCATCTACAAACATGCATATGCATGCACACTGACACATACACCCCCCCCCCAACTTTTTTTTTCTTTTTAGGAAAGCTCACCTTGTGCGCATTTCTACGGAAAAAAGCTTTGCAAGATTCGCAAGAAACAGCATTAAAGTTGTAACCCAATGCTTTGTCACCACACACCAGACACAACTTGTCTTTCTTTGAGTCGTTCACAGTGGACTCGACAATGTCGGACATACTTTTGCAGTCAGTGTCCTCAAAACTGGCATTCTGCAAAGAAAGATCAGACAAAAATCTCATTCTGTAACAAAGTGGAAAAAGCATACAGCCTTCAGGGAACCTGAATGCATAGCCCTGTAGCACTGTCTTGGAATTGCAGTGAAAGCCCTTGTCACATGCATCCAGAGTGCTTACCAAAAGCACTCATAAAACAAAGGCAAAAGGAGTTCATTCATAGGTTATTTGACCCATCTCCCTTTTTTCCATAGAAAAAGACATATATGAAAAGCCCTCACGTCTCAATGGGGAATCATATACTTTATGAATGAAATATGGAATGGTATACTTTATTTTTCAGTTAGCATCACTTTCTTTGTCCTTAACCACACCATCTACTTTGCTTTAAATCTGAAATCTATTTAGGTTGATTGTAGAGTGAAGAAATAGTTTGATTCCAAGGAGTGTAATTTCTTTTTTAATGACTGGGTAAAGCTCAGTGCAAGATAATATCTTAGATGATGATGATGTCGATTTATATTGCGCAGGTACCCATTCAAAAGAATGCTCATTGCACAGCAAAAACAGAAGAGAAGAAAAAATAAAACAACAGGAAAATAAAAAATAATAAAGACAGAAATGGTGCTTGGTTGTTTAAGTCTGTCTTAAGTAAACAAATGAGTCTTCAGTCTTTTCCAAAACGTGGTTGCTGAGGTGATGGTGGAGAGTGATGATGGAGCATTCCACAGTTTAGGTGCCGCGTTTTTGAAGGCCCTGGCTCCAGTGCGCTTCTTGTTTGAGTCTTCCACTGCAGGGAGACAGAAGCATGACTGGGAGCCAGAGCGCAGGCTACGTGACGGCTGGTAAGGAGGAACTACCTCTTGCAAATAGTCAGGAGCAGTTTTAAATATGCAGGACTGAGCAATCAAAAGCACTTTGTGGTCAATGCGCTTGTTCACTGGGAGCCAGTGAAGGCTCTATAGGATAGGGGTGATGTGCTCAGTGGACAACTTTGCACAGGTGACAATCCTGGCGGCTGTGTTTTGAACTCTTTGGAGTCGATCTAACTGCGTAGCAGGTATACCCCACAATGCACTATATTAAGCGAATTCTTTTCTACAATTTTCAAGACAATGCTTACAAAGATCAGGATGCACAGTAAGAGGTCAAACTTGTTGGTCCATAGATAGGTCTAATTAACATATGGCCCCAGCTCTTCATTGTACACACCTGTTTTTGTTGCTGACCTCCTTTTGTGCATGGTGATGTTTGTAGGTGTGTATCTTGACAACAGTAGGGGAATACTGACCCAAACTCCAGCAAAAAAATCTAGTACTTAGCTATACCCTATTATGAGAAAAAAAAAATTGTACTCCACTATATCTTTAAGCCAAACTGGTTATCATAAAGTGGAGACCTGTAAACCACTTAAGATGCAGGGATCTTAAAGCCACTGGATAAAAATCAGTTACTTGTACCCTGCTGCGACGTCCACTGTAAGTCCCAACTGCTGCCAGACGGGAGAGCATTAAAGCATTAAAAAGAGCAAAAACTGACTGAGTATTATGACATCCTCTTCTTCCAATTTCATCTACAGCAGTTGGTGATATAAATAGCCCGGTGTTTGCATTCAACAGACAGGTTTACTTAATTATTGTTGTCATGTCACTTTTAATTGCACAATGTATTTTAAAGAGCATGCCAAATGGTTCATACTTTATAGCTATATAATTTTACAGATATATAGATACCGGCAAGACAGATCTACTCTGTAAATTACACACAAACACTGATGAAGTAAATTCTGCTTGAGCATAGGAAAGCACTGCTATGTCACTATAGCACTATGCCACCCGCTATGGCTGTTGTTTGGTTGGTACACAATAAGATACAATCAGACAGCCTTAACTGTTTGTCATCTAGAATACAGTTAGTAATAGTTTTAGTGAAAAAGACATCTTATTTATAACCTGGAAGTCATTAAACTAAATGTATAAAGTATTACAAAAATGTACTCATGAGGAGGAAATTGGTGTTTTACGCCGAGCCAGCAACTAATGCTATATCATGGCAAGGCAGCCAGCCCTGTAAACAGATGCTACACACAGAGAAAGAACAGCGTGCCTGAGACGAGAGCTGAACCCAGCACAGCCAACCTTCACTGTATTGGTGACAGGCGCTAACCGTTGCGCCACCGGACTGCCATGTACTCATGAGAAACCAATATGTCACAATGAGCAGATAATGCAAACTCACTGACTGCCAAGTGCTTTCAGTGTAGTCAAATGAAGCGAGAAAAGTTATATCAGACTAGGTGCTGGGACAATGTAAACTAGACTTTCTATTGTGATTATAATGTCAAACTAAGTTTACTTAACCCACGCTATTTCTATCCTTTTCTCTTTCAGAGAGTGCATATGTTTTGTTATTTGCAGTAAACATAAACTAAACAAATTACAAACCCTTCAAAAAAACCCACTCTGCTTTTTAACTCAATTTACATTCTCTGTTGGGAATAGTTTAATCTTTCATTACATCATTCTTCATTCTGGCTGATGGTCAATTATGCTAATTCAACAATCTATCAAGAAAGGTCAACATTGTACAAAGCCTCCATGCAGACAGGAATAGAAAAAGTGTGAGAATCTAAAAGAAAACAAAACATTGAAGAAGACCTGGTGAAGCTACCTTCTGGGAACTCACAAATTCAACTGCAAATTCAAAGACAACCTCTTAATGAAGTAACAGTGTAAAATTCTGTACATGCAATCATCTACCCAAGATACACATGAATGCATGTAGAGATTTCATGCAATATCATCGCAACTCCCAAATAATAACTTGCTACCTGCTGATGGACGTGAAGTCTCTTCCCCTCGCTGTAACAGACACAATTAAAGCCAAAAGACAGCCTGAAACCAACCCTGCAGTGTTTAATGCACCATAAAACATAAAAGAGAAGTTTTGGTACTCTGCAAGATTCTCAAATGGCTTTATGAATGCATATACAGATTTCAAGCAATGTCAGCTTAACTCTCAAAAGAAAAAACAAAACAAAAAAAACACAAAAACTTGCTACCTGCTGTCAGAAATGAACTCTCTTTCCCTCCCTCTGATAGAAACAATTATTAAAGGCAAAAGACAGCCTTAAGTCAACCCTATGCTGTTTAATGCTCCAAATGTATATAATTATAAAAGAAGTTCTGATCCTTTGCAAGATTCTGGAAAGATTTTGTTGTAAAGAAATTGTAGCTTGATGTCTGCATAAATGTCAGCTGAGACATATTCCAGACGGGTGCACTATGATAAGAGGAGAGACAGGGAGAAACAAAAGAAAAGAAGTCAATAATTGAAATTCAAAAGCAAGCTAAAAACTGCACATGGCTGAAGTAAAGTAAAATTATTAACAGACTCAGTCTTGAGTACCAACCTGTATTTTAACACAGAATTAGCAGTCTGTAAAAATTCCCTAAGAGAGGTGCATGCCTGCTCAGACATGCTAATCTGTGTGAAGAGGTATGTTCACACAAAGACATTCAGAACTACAGCAAAAAGTTTGTGCTTATCATTTTCATCATCCTTATTGCTTAAGGCCTGTACTGTCTCTGCTTCTTTGGAATGTGTAAAGTAAATCTTCTAATGTTTGTCCTACTTGGGTGTAAGGCAGATTTGGTCAGTAAAGCTGGGCATACCTACAACAAAAAGTAAACGTAAGGGCCCATAGCCTAGTCACAAGAAAGTGGTTCACAATGTCTAGGGCATGGAATATGGAAGGCACAGCCCAACATTTTCCTTCAATCCCTTTTACCTTCCTGATAAATCAAGTATTCACTGTTGCTGGGTGGGCATTTTCCAGTGAGGGACCTAGGCAAGGGGTCTCGATCATGGTCATGTGCACCAACCTCCTAGCCATATATACCACATGTATGCCTTATGGAATCAAGCACTTACTGATCATAAATGAGACACTGTACTTATCTGCAAAATAAACCCAAGGAGTTTATCAAAGAAATCTTATGGCATAACCCATGGGTTGTATAGTATTACTACTAACAGTGTTCTTAAGTGCTCTGCCCATAATGAAACTGCAGTTAATATACCTAATGAAAAATATAGGTTCTGCAGTGCTACTCAATCACTTAAAAGACCGATATAATGAGCTGTAAGCAGTCTGTGCCATGTGATATAATCAATGATATGCGTCTATAAATACATGTATAACCAAACATGTTTGTGCTGACTACATTACATCTTTGCATACCTAAGAGAAACAACAGTAATGCCACATTGTAGATTCCCACTGCAGCTCTTAGCAGACAGCCAGGACAAACAGTAGTACATGTACAATGATCTGCACATGTGCATGCATGTGTGTGTGTGTGTTCATGTGCATGTATGCATGCATACGTCTCAACCACATTCCTGTACATAAGGGAGTTTAAAATGCTTGATCTACAAAGTGCATAAGAGTAAATCCAGGCATACTGGCCACGAAAGAATTTAAATATACATCACAACAAAGACTAATCACTGTTCTGCATCCACTAGCAGGATGACTTGCGTCAACAATGACATACCACTTCGGAGATTGTAGATATAAGTATAACTAATTTGTACTCATCTCTGGAGGAAAAATCATCTTCACAAGCATACAAATGTAGCCAGTGATATGGTCAGTTTGATTATAGGAAATTCTGAAGCTATAAAACACTAATTACTGCACTAATTATAGCAAACCTTTCTAGAATTTTTAAGTAGCTTGGAGATTTATTTGTGATATGCTTTTCCACAATTCCAAAACAACAAACAACCAAACAAAAATGTGAATGGCATCAAGAAAAAAAATCGTTTTTACTTTCCTGAAGCCTATGGTACTGCTTCCAAATTGAGGAAAACTGAAGACTGACAATGTATGAAACTTAAGACTGAACACAGCATGCTTAATACTGTATTATGAAAAACTTAAACAAGCTAAATTATCAACACTTCAATCAAAATTCTTTAGTAATGAAATAAAATTATTTCACTCAGATACACTGTCACTAAAAAAGAAAGTACATCCTGCCCTTGAATGAAGAAGCTATTCAGACCTCAGGGTCATGAATAAGAAATCAACTAGTATCAAATCAGATGGACACAAACAAAAAGGCTCTAATGGGTATACAGCTACAAGGTGACTGGACAAGAGCAATAGATCATTTTGTACTTAAGCCCCAAAATCCAATCCCCAACACTATGTATTTTTACAAATAAAAAAAAGCATGCCTCCCCCCACATCCGTTTGCATGTTGTTCACTAGCAACAGCAAACCCAGCAGGAGGATTTAAAGGTACATCAGCAAAGAAGAAGGTCATGCTCTTTGGACTACATTCTGCAGCTAGCTACCCTGGAGTCAGGGAGCCACTACTGATGCTATTGATTTTCTCTTTAAGCCATCTTAGTCCCTTTCAGTGCATTCCATACATATACATGCATGAATTCATGAACATCTCAACAAGAGACATACAAATGCACACAGACATCCCTAAATATATACTGTGGCAGCACAATGACAGATCTTAAAGGCATCTTAGAAATTTTTTTTATGACTGTACTCAGCAGTCAGTAAGCCTGTGTGTTTGCATGCTCCCTTTCCCATGCCTGCAGTTCTTCAGCAAATTAGCAGCCCTGGCAGGGGATGCGAGAAATAAATGGGACAGGGGTGAGAGAAAGAGAGAACAAAGAAGAAAAATGAAAAAAAGGAGAACAAAGCTCAAACCAGGACCCATCTTAAACAGAACTAAAGCAAGGATGCTTATGTCATGGGGTATCAAATGCCAGCCATAACTAGATGTTACACGCTTCCAAAAATTACTAGTCTCTGAATAAAAGAAAACATCTGTAAATGAAGCGCATTAAGTTCAATCTCGTTAGCCCTGTATTACAATCAAGCATTCTCTGAAAAGTGGAAGTACTCTGGTAACAGAGAAGTTAAGTGGAATCAGATTATGAAAGGACCTGAAATACCAATGGCTTACTCAAATGGCATCTACAGACTACTGCTCTTCTTTCTAGGTCAATACCTTTAAGCACTAAAGGATGATGGCAATTCTGCCTGATGCCTCAATGCCTACCAGCATAATCATGTGAAGCACTGTGGCAGGGCAGAGGAGGTGTTGTTCATAAACTTTCAGTTAAACACTGCAGAGGCATATCAACTTTATGCATATCTGATGTTCAGACCACTGACCATTACTTCCAACCTCCTGACCTTTTCTGAAATGGCCTAAGTTTTTAATGTTAGCAAGGAACTGTAATAAAAGAAAAACACAATGTATTTTCCTGTTAATGCAATCTCTGCCTTAGCTGTGGGAGCTGGGGTTCTTTAACTGTGGACCTAGAGCTTGTTACAGCTAACAGTTATATACCTAAAGCAGTGAGCACAGTCAGGAACCAAAGAAGAAACAGCAATTTTTCAACACCTTAAATGACCAGGAATACTTATTTAAAACAGATTTTAAATATTGTTTTAAAAGAAAATGAAATAAAACAACACAAACTGAGTTAATAGGATACACAAGAGAAAGTTAAAAAATAGTAAGTAGGCAGAAATATGATTTTGGGGAGTTATGTTGCATAATGTCACGGACATCCAAACTGTTCTGTGCACCATGCTGAGAGAATACAGGGCAAAAGCAGCTGCTTGTAGTCTGCAAATACAGTCCCTTGTTCCTAATCAGCAGATGTACAGTGAAGGGAGGCAACTGCATCCCAGGCCTTACGCCCCACTATATCTGTTCTTTAAAAAAAAGAAAAGTCTTTCCTCGAACAACATCAGGTTCTTTTTCGCTTTTCATTTGATCATCATAAATTTTGAGTACCATTAAGAGATCTGGATAATACTTCTGATTATAAAGAAAAAAAAAAGTGTCAAAAGTTACAAGTATTGAAAAGAATATATGTGTTTATCTATTACATGATATAAGAGCTTCATCACACAATTTATTTGAGAGTTAATAATTTTTGCCACAAGATCCCAATGCATACTGAAATCTAAACCCACTAAAACACCCCTTTTGTTGCTAAATATTCTACTGAAAGTTTGCCCAGCATATTACCTCACCCAATGATATGCAATCAGCTCTGATATTGAAATCTTATGAACACGATCCATAAGCAATTAAGTAAAACTTGCAAAACTGCAAGCTCTGAACTAGTCTACATATACCAGACAATATCTCAACATTGAAAATGGTGTTCGAATGAAAGAATTGTGCCTTTCTTCTAATGGATAGAAGTAAAAGTAATTTCTGAGTTAAAATGATCAATCAACCACATCTAAAAGCATGACATCAGCTGCTGTTTTAAGGTAACGCTTGAGTAGATGAATTTAAAATTCACCATATTTAGGTGAGTATACTTCCGCTTGATAATAGGGGTACAATCTGGAACCCTTATTAACTCCCTCCCCCAACCCTTTCAAAAATAAAAGTCAATATAGGTAGACAATTCATTTCCAGTAGTGAAATGTATGGCACGAAAACACAATTTTCATTTATACTTCGATTTTTCAATTTTGTAACAGAATAAAATTATTTTCCGTCTGAATATTGAAAATTACGTTTCAGGTGTCAGTAGATCAAAAAGTGACTTCCCTTTTGGTCGATCACGCGTCAGACTAGCTTTCTACGCTTTATAGTCCATCGCCCATACTCCCTCGTTCATGGTTAGACGACTTGCTGTTATATTTCTTTAGCAATAAGAAACAGAAAATCGTCTAATTTATTGAAATGTTTCTTTCAAAAATATCAACAACAATCTCCTTACGTGACTGTCCCTGTCAACAAACACAGCATAAATACGGAAGCTCATGGCTAGTGCTAAATCTTACCTCACACGAATCGGGTGAATCCATATTTGCCCTTGCGAACTGTTAACGTGCAGAAATCACTGCCACTTGAAATATCAATAATTGCAAGTGTTCGGAATGTGTGAAGGCACACATATACTTTTGCACAAGGTCAGTGCACATAAAACACCACATTGTTGTGCAACATGTAATTCGAAGCAACTGTGTGGCAGACGGCGCAAACGAAACAACGTCGACAACTCTTTTGTCCTTCTTACGCAGAAGAGTTTCCGTTGCGCGGTTTCATGGGGAGGGACTGAAAACGGTCTTTACTCCCTCTGGTCGATTCCGCTTACTGCAAGTAACATGTTTCATACACAGTCATGTATTTTGCTGTTGGTGCACGTGTCCATACCTAAATTGCAGTGAACCGTAATACCGAATATAATGCGCTTTCGCGCGGACTGTCATGTGCATGTTTTTCATATAGGCGTGCGTGCGTGCGTGCGTTTGTGTGTGTGTGTGTGTGTGTGTGTGTTTAACGGCGACACTGTCCGCTAGTGACTGAGACTTGTGCGTCACAATTTGTCATAGTTTAGGTGAAAAAGTTCTCAAAACTGGAATGGATGACTGAAAATGAAGGTAGTGTAATTTCTCCTTATTATTTTTTATTGTTTTCGGCTTGTAGCTATGTTACTGGAAAAGCTGCATGCGTAGACCTATGTTAGGGTACGATTTTGCGCTGAGTGTGCGAGCGGCGCTGCGATATATGTGTGTGGTGAACTGCAATGGAAATATTCATACAAGGAAATCTCTTGACGTGACAAGGTACTGCACTGTCTGGCACGTTTAAATATCTCCTACGGTTTTGCTATTGTATTTCCTGCAATAGAAAGACCACCTCTACCTCGATTACTCGATCTTCTTACTTCTTCGATTAACCAATATATCAGTAAAGGACATTTTATCTGTGTGATGAATCCTCTGGAAAAGCATTTACTGTAAAACAGGTATTCCCATTACGAAGTCCATTCAGTACTCGCGAGTAAGTCACAAACATGTTGTGTAAAAAACACCCCTTGTTTTTCAAATCTTCTCTTGCTTCGTTAGTATACAACTTTACTTGGTAATCCAATATAAATTACTGGTAGCTGGACACCGCCAGAGACACAAATCAGAAGCTTTGCTGGGCTTCGAATCTGTCTACAGCATCTGATCTCGATGCAAGCGCTGATGAGGGTCTTCTGCCAGTTTTCCCCCCTCTCCCACCCGCCTAACCCTCTAAACGTTTGTCCCATGTGTTTGCCAGGCGACGGCCTAAAAGACTCAAAGGAACCTGAATCGACGTCACAAGCCACGACGGAGATCCTTTAATCACAGGGGAAAAATGTACGGCCTTCTTACCCGGCAAACCATACAGGACCGACTGTGTCTTGCAAGTTAATGGGTCGGCGAGCGCTGCACAATTCAGCTGATGGTGATAATGATGATAAGACTACCCAAGACGAGGCTTAAACATAGGCTCGAGCTTCTGTCGTCCTTTCTGACTGGGTCTTAGCTATAGACTGGAAGTCAAATAATAATGGTCTTGCTGACAATGATGACTATATTAAAATTTATACAACGCAGCATTACATTCTTACATCAGTGCTTTCATTGCACATGTTACAGCTGATTATAGAACAAACCGTGAATTGATTGAACTGTTAGGGTCAACGGTCGGAGGTTCTCGCCTCTACCTCTGCACCCAGTTCATAAACATGGATAGGAGGTCTTGCACAGTTGGCCCAGACCCACAGACACAGGAGCGAAGAGCCTGAGCGATACATAGCGGTGGCCATAAACCCCAGAGCACTTTACGTGTGAGATGTCAGGTATACACACTCAAATTTTCACTCCTGAGGCGGGGGAAATGGACACTGAAACAGTCTGACCCTGAGCTGAATCGCTAAGAACACTTGACTTAGATTAGTCGTTAGTTAGGTCAGTGCTTAGACAGGGAGAAACAAAGTTGAAAAATGAAAGGTTGGCGTTGAAGTTTTTCTGTTCCAGCAAAACAGAAGAAGTTCCCCACTCCCACTAATTAGCTTCTAAAAAAAGGAAAAAAAAACGAAACAAAAGAAGTGCTTAATTATTTGTAATTGGTAGGTCTGCTGGGGGGTTTGGTCTGACTAGAAAAGAAGCGTGCACCGACAGTGAGGGTCTGATTCATTGGTTATAATGAAGGCTGGGTAAAGTTTGTCTCAGATAAATCATACCGATAAAATATTAGATGTTTTTGTTTAAAAAATGGGGACCGAGGTTTCAGGAAAGAACAGGAACAATTTAGAAAAGAGACAGACGAGCTGTTTGCTCCGCTTTCATCAGATCTTTGGAGGGGCAAAAACAAACAAAACAAAACAAACAAACCTTTTATGAGCATTCAGGCGACGCACTCACAAACACATACGCACCAGGCAACCAATACTCTACCGACGCGCGCAAACGCACGCAAATAAACACAGCACACGCACACACATACACAAACATGACCCTACCAACACACACATGTACAAAGGACACCATAAATTCACACGCACACACATACATATATATATACACCACCCATCACGCTCAGACGACGGGCACACACACGCACGCGCAGTAACCAATGCGCGCGCGCGCGCACACACACACACACACACGCTCTCATGCACACACCCGCATATGTATATGTGTGTATATATGTGTGTGTATGCGTGTGCATGTATTTATCTATATGTATGTGTGTATATATATATGTGAGTGTGCGTATGTTTTCAGAGAAACCAAGGACATGATTGCCATGGATGGAAACAAGCAGGGTTAATTTTTGTATGTCGCATTCTTGTCAGGAAAGTGAATGCTGTTGCTGACGTTACGGATTACCGTGCTCAATTCATTATATATCTTGAAAGACTCATGCAGCAGGCGTCGTGCAGCCCATTGACCACCTGTCTTGACGAGGCGTTGCTTAAGTCCTTTAGCCGTCACGGTGCTGACGCTTAATTGAGTGCAAGTGAGATCAACAAGCCGACAAAAGCGGGTTCTCTTATTCAGCACCACCGTAAAAGTCCAGTAGGTACATTTCTTTTAAAATCACCCTTTAAAACTCAGTGCGAGATGCTATTTCCAAAATATTTCCAGAAACGAGAGCAAGTCGTAAATATAGCAAATTCAAGCAAACACGTTTTGTCTACATAGTTAATGAAGACGCACTCTCCAACCCACCATGGACGTTGCTTTATGTTTCTTTACTCGAGGGCATTTTGCCACTGATTTATAACTGCGGTCCCAAGGGTAAAGTAACAGGCGCGGAGTCTAGACGGAGACAAGACGCTAGCCGTTGATTGACGGGACGACGATTGACCTTCGCTACGTAGAACGTCACAGAAAGAGGTCAAACTCGTGATGTCACGTTTGTACACAGATCTGCCTAATAAGCATTTGGCCCTAACTTTCCCATTGGCTGAATTTTTGACAATATAAATGTCTCCGTGTACAACCCTGACGTCAGTGTTTTTGGTGAGTTTGTAGGCGTTCATCTTACTCCAGATTTGGGAAAGAGCATCTTTCACCGAACCTTACCAGATTAATTAGAGGAAAAAACCACCACCTCACTAAGCCTTTAAATACAGACACGCCATGTGACTTACATAAAGACAATTGTATCGAGGAAGTGGAAGGGTGGAGTGGAAAGAAAAAAGAAGAATAAGAAAAAAGGAACAAGCAAACAAACAGGAAGGCTATCAAAAATGTAAAAGCGGAGGACGAAGAATGGCATAAAATAACAGCCTGACATTCTCAACAAATAGGCCACCGTTGAAAACACTTTTTGTTCTCTGGCCGCCATGTTCACTTTGGGGGCGAATGCAAAAAAGACGCAGAAGGCACATGGTTACATTATTGAGATGATTTATGGGACAACATTTTCACCCAGTGACCTTTTAAGCGGTTCGAGCGAAAGCAAAAAGTCAACAGTCCAGATGGAAAGGACTGACATAGAGGGTTGCGGTTGGGGGTGGGGGGCAGTTAGTCAAGTCTGCTTTGTTGACACGAAGCTTGCAGATAGGATAGATAAAGTAATGATATGTAAATAGCATGCTACCTCTCTCTCCTTCCCTCATTAAAAAACATTTACGTAAAGAGAGAAAGTGTGTTTGTGTGTTTTGTTGAAGTCACATTTGATGCCTCTCTTTAAAAAAGAAAGGTGTGTATTCATGCGCCTTTTTATATGTTGTATAAAGAGCGCTTCGAGCCCGACTTTTGTGCTGGGTCAAGGCGCTATATAAATGCGTTGTCTCATTATTATTCATTAAGACTTAGGCCACTGTGTTATCAAATAGGCAGGCCACATGACACTTAAGTCTCGTTAGGCAGTCAATAGGGGTACTGACTCGTTGTTGTCTTCGAGAAATCATCAGTACCTGCAGAGCCAAAACTATACACGCATGCTCATACTGTAGAGTGCCTTCAGTTACCGACTGACCCTCCCTGGCTTGTATTATTGACGAGTTCTGGAGATGTCAGTCAGTCATCCGTCCCTTGACTGGTATTAGAACCGGTCGTTTAGAGGATCACATGGATCACGGACGTGTATAAATATATAATTAATACAAGTTCGTGCATGGAATGACACGGTAGCCTACAAGGCCCGCCACTCAAGTCTCTCTTGGGCGATAGAAAGCAGATCCTGAACAGGACAACCAGTCCACTCCTTCACGTTCGTAAGCCAGTTCTTCTTTTGGCCACCACGGCTTCGTCTACCCTCCAAGGTACCTAGAAGAACAGTCTTCGACAAAGGTGTCGTGCCGGGTCACATGGCCAAATCAGACCAGACTTACGCCACTTTACTGTTGCAAGCAAGGGTTCCTGTTGTCATGCTAGATTTACAGTTTTCAGGATCAATCAATTATTTTCAGTGTTATGTTCACTAGTACACGGATGGAGTTAGTGAGAGGTCTAATCGTGAACATCACAGAAAGATATTTCTGAGAACAGGTGTCTGGTATGACTTCGGGCGTTCTTAGAAGGCTTCATGTGCCGTTAGCAGTCTTATTTTACCCGCTCATGCTCATCGCATCTTCACACTTATGTGTAACATCAAGGAGTAGCACCTGTCCTCACAGCATTCCATACAGTATGAGAAAGTACTCCAAGTGCTACAAATTCCATAAATCCAGATATTCTAATACCATATCTCAAGTGTCATTAAAAGGTTCCTATCCCGATATCATCTACAACACACTTTGTAGTTCGCGTTTGCCTTTTTAATGTTCCACGCAGTTGTAGAGAATGTACTCCCATGCTCCTACATACACTGAGTTGCCGTATTTTGCAATTAGGCCCAGCGCACGCGCGCCATGTGTGTCATAAACACGATCGCCAAAAACACTTGAACTCTATAGTCCCTGTCTTTCACAAGTGTGCGTCTTCCTGGATGCTGAAAATACTGACACAAAGTGGGTTGCACGGGCCATAGACTTCGGCTAGACGCTTCAACAGATGGCGCAAAATTACAGTTGCACTCTGTGTCTCTCTCTATTTCTCTCTCTTTCTCTCTCTTTCTCTCTCTATCTGTCGCACATTCCGCCCTTTCTGTACCCTTTCATCTCGGGCTCTTTCAGTGGAAGAATCTCCGCATGACTGCACCTCACTCGCGATGACTTATTCCACGCTCTATGGCTTCTGCTTTTAAAGGGAATGATTTCCGCAGGCACACGTCTCGCGCTCTATGGCTTCGGATTTGAATGAAAAGATCTCCATATGACTACAACCGTCTCGTGCTCTGTGGTTTAATTCTTACTGAATGGACGGGTCTCCAAATATCTCATGGACAGGAAATCTACGTACATTGAAAGTCCTAATTAATGAAAATTCACGCGAGTCAGTTCATTTCAGAACGGCTCCAAGTGTATTCTCTGCCTGTTTTTCTATTCGTTCATCTTTCTGTGTGTGGCGATCTGTCTGCCGATGCTGCTGCTACTAGAAGGATCTTCGTGGCTGTACCAACCTGCGTTATAATTTTTGCCTTGAATCGATTACAGTGGATCCGTTAACAAGTCATAGGCCGGTACCGTAAGTCCTTTCAGATTCCTCGTCAACGAAGATGTCAGCATGTTGAATGTTTGTTGTTTTGCTGTTCCGCGTCGTAAACATTATGCTTGAAGGGTGCACATGTCATGACCGCTGACATTAAAGGGGCTTAAAGTGGTCAAGTGTCAACTCTCTGCTTTCTCTCTCTCTCTCTCTCATACACAAATGCTGCTGCAAAAGAAAGAATCTTCGTAGAACCGCACCTCTCTCGTTCTCTCTGGCTTCTGGCATCTCGCATTACAATATATCCACTCTTCCTCTCTCCGCCCGTCTCCACCTCAAAACAAAAGAAAAACATTTTCTTTCGAGACATCGATTGCACTGACGTTAGCGCGTTTCCATTTGTCTATGAAACATAATACTACCATCACTCTGTCCGACTTCATCAGGCTTCCAGAATCTTACCTTTCTTCTTTCCTCTCACCTCTGTCTCTTTTTTTTTCTCCTAACGAAAGCTAATGTCTTTTTTTCTCTCTCTTGTTGTCACTTTTTCTGTCGCCGCCGACGTCAAACACTCTTGATAAAGGACAGCAGAAGGTAACAATCGGAGGATGTCATCTGGTACGAAACTGGTGTTAACATTTTCAAAATGTTGTGTAAAGAGGATTGATGCGTCAGCATAAGCCGGCAGGAGGGGGTGGGTCGGTCACGTGGCTGGCTCTCGTCTTTCTCATCACTAAAGAAGGTCTACCTTTCATCGAGGAAAAAGCAAACCGCTTGTGTCACCTCGATCTCGGCATAATGTTCCAGACGAAGAAACTTTCTTTTCCCACTATATATAACTTCTGTTCGATATTGTCAGATAGGAGGAAGTGAGTTAGAAACATTGGTCTGTCGTCTCGAGACATTGTTCTGGCGAGTCATGGTTGCTGAAGCGCATTGACGGGAAAAAAAGTAGAAAGTCTAGTAGAACGGGGAACAAAAGATGAAAAGAGGGAGAGAGTAGGGGTGGGTAGAAACAGAAAGGTATTCAGGGAATAAACAGAGAGAGAGAGAGAGAGAGCTAGAAGAGACGGTGAGAAGCCGACACGGGAAAGAGAGGGAGGGAGAGGCGAGAGAGACAGGTAGAGAGGGAGAACGACAGGTAGAAAGAAAGGGAGAGTAACATATAGGTAGGAAGAGAAATAACGTGAAAGGCTGGGAGGGGGGAGGTAGACATTGACACTGACATTTTATTCTATTCATTCACCCAAAAAGGACATTTTAACTACACACAATCAACACTTCACCCATAAAAAGCTTGAATAAACGTACGCAGATAAATAATACAAGTAAATGCAAGTAAATACAAAACCGTATTTGAGAAAGGAAAGGATAGTAACGATACAAGTAATGGCTTAAGTGTTAATATTAACTTTTATACTTCATTACCATGAGTTAACTAATGACATTAGCAAATATATCACAAATAATATTAATAAATTCGATGCATTAATAAATTTCAGCGTATGCTTTTTAGTGGAGAGAAGAGACTATTATATTTAACTGCATTCGGGTTTTTAAAATAACATTTAGGAATTAATCTTTTTCTTTCATTCTTGAAGTAATTATACACTAGAATGTAGTGAAATTCGTCTCCTATATCACAGGCTTGACATTTAGTTCAGTGTCGCTGCAATCTTGGTATATTGCAAAATCATTTAGACTGGACTGGGAGATTATAATTTCATGTTCTAAACTTAAAATATGTTACACAAACTTAGAAGGTAATAAAGTAATGCATTTTTCAGAGGAGAAAGAAGCTTTATACATTCTGTAGTTCCAATATATATTTTTCTTTTATACGTGAACCATTTTTGTATATACATGTCAAATAAACATCTTTTAATCTTGAAATTAAGCCAGTTAGGGGAGATTTTTAAATCCTCCAGTTGGTCCTAAACCCATGACAGCCATAAGCTATTCAATAAATCTTTAATCGCAATTACATAATCAAGATAAATTCTATTACTTACATGCATTTTGTAGGTAAGCCAACAAGCGATACTAGAATATGAATACTAGAATGCGCAATAAAAGGGTTGACCAATTTATACCAAAAACATAGTATCCTAATTTATGAAATAACATCTAGTGTTAATCTACATAAATCAACAAGTACCATTAAGCTAAGTGTGTTTGTTCTTAGTTTAAAAACATACTTTTAAAAACGCAATTATAATTTTTTAGCCAGGTCACAAGAACCAAGCCCAACACCTCAACCATACAACAATATATGAACAATCATCTTATAAAATAGATCCACCTGTATATCTGCAGGAAGTTTTTTACATGTAGGGAGGAGTAACAATATTGCACGAAATGCTCAATCATATAGATTTTTATGGGCTACTGAGAATTTATTTTTATATTATTTTGTCGGCACATTGTACCAAGTGGCATTTTTCTGTTAATGTAAATAAAACTAAAATCATTGTTTTCTTCAAAAGGAAAATACGTAAGCTACTGTTTTCAAGTTTCACAAGGAAGCAGAGAGAGGAAGGCAGACAAGTATGAAGAGAGAGAGAGAGAGAGAGAAGAAGAGAGAAACATGTGGAGAGAAAGAGAGAGCGGTAGGGAGATACAGAAAGAGAGAAGAAGAGAAAAATAGAAAGGGAAGAGAGAGCGAGGCAGCATAAAAAAGTTGTAAAGGGAGGGGGGAGTAGAGGAGAGAGACAAGAGACACGGAGAAGGGGCGAGAGAAAAAGGAAAAATGGACTGAGAAAATAATAAGTTAGATTCTAACATGGTAAGGCAACATCATCTTGAGACGCGCGTATAGGCCGTTCACTCCTGTCTTTATTGTACTATTTCACACACACACACACACACACACACACACACACACAGCGATTAAACAAAGATAAAAGGATAGAAATAAGTACACACGTACTTTTATAGTCTTTTAAAGATCTGATAGTATCAGTGACTCGAGGCGTGGCGAGTAAACATGTCTAGTGGAGCGTGTCTGCAAGTGTGCTTGGTTTCTGGTAAAAAGTAGAAATTAGCGTAATTTTCATCTGGGGAAAAGATAACATTCTTCCCAGCTGTCGTTAACAGATGACGCCAGTTCAGCGCAGTTGTAACAAATTTCGAAATAAAAAAAACAAAAAACTGGCGGTACTCCCGATATCATAAAGGTCTGACAGACACACAGAGCTTTCTCTGACCTATGGTAAAGTCATAAAGAGACTGACAGACAACCTGAACACTGCGGTGCTGTGCGAGTGAAAAGACAGACAGACAGACAGACAGACAGACAGACAGGAGTGGTTTGTATGTGTTCACGCGCTCGCGTGTGTGTAGCGTGACGTATGTGTGTGTGTGTGTGTGTGTGTGTGTGCTCTATCTACGCTTTATGTGCTGTGTGTGTGTGTGTGTGTGCACGCGCGCGTGCGTGTGTGCCTGCATGTTTGTGTATACACATGTGGCGCTTTTATGACTCAAAGAAGGGTAGCAGCTGATTTTATCATGCTGGGGGTGGGTAGGGGGTGGGGAAGTTTTCGCGAAAGAGAAATAGACAATGACAACAAAAAATTCTTATTTACGACGGTAATAAAACAAACAAGTGTTTTTTGTAAACCTCATTTGAAAGAGAAAGAGAGGTGAAAGGAAATTAGCACCAAGACTTTGACAAAAACAAAAGACACAACGCGAAGAAAGGAAGAATGTGAAAGAATAAAAATACAGAGGGCAGCTGACATATTACTGCATCGTATTGACAAATCATGCATTTGATATCATGAGGTATTTACACGAGCTTAGTGGCATTCATTCATTAAACAATTTCAGTGCAGGCTTAGTGCAAGCTTGCTGCCGGTGTGTGTTGAAATCCTCGACCTGTGATTCAGTGTTTTCAGTTAAATGTTTCAGTAACTATCGTTCTGAAAGAGAATAGACTGCATTTCAGTGGTTGGATATAACAGGGTGGGTTCCTTATTTCAAGCTTGACTCAAGCAAATTATTTCTTAAATGAAAATGCGGATTTAGGTGTTCGTGTTTTTTTTTCTTTTTTTCGAAACTGAAAACTAGTATTTAAAAGTGTAGAAGACTATTTTGCGAATTTCTTTAAAATAAAGAATATTATTAGTCCTTTTTTTGTTAATATCTTTTATATAAAATATTTTATCATCTCTCTTTTTCTCTTGTTAATATCTTCTATATAACAAATTCTTTACTTTCTTTCCCCTCGATTTTTTTGTTAATATCTTTACATAAATATTCTTTTGCTGTACATTAATCTTTTTTGTTGAGCTACTGAAACAGGCCCAAGATCGGTCTCAATGGCAATACTTCCCCGCTGTTGCCTCTCATCGCATCCCCTTGACGACAGCCATCAGTGGGCAGGTTTACTCCATGTCCGGCTGGTGCCAATTAAGGGGATGATGATGATGATGATGATGATGATGATGATGATGATGACAATTTTTGTATATGGCATAATTGTTAGAGAAATAAAAATTCGAACGCTGCATGTTAGGTTCGGGTAATTTCGATCGGATGCTTCTCTTCTGAAGCTTTTGGTAGATCCTTACAGAATGGATGCGTAGTCTGTGGTGGGTTAATCGTGGACTAAATGGGCGTTTCCCAAAGTAACAGCTTGCGTTTATTTGCTATTTCTGGACCAGTTGTTATTCTCAGTTGTGTTTCTCATCAAATGGCGATGCTGTTCTTCTCTTCAGTCGTTGTGTGCCTCGCCATCAATACCATTAGTTCATCCAGACTAACCGTCCTGTGTCGATTACTGCAGGACTCACGTTCGTATGCACTCTGATGTAGGAGAGAAGCAAGTACTGTAGGACAGAAGACAGTACTTCACTAGATTAGACAATACTGTAGGAGCCAAGGCAATACTGTAGGCGAGACCATCGAGACGCCAGTATTTAATCTCTTCGTGACTGACACTCTTTCATTTGTAACTTGATGTAGTCTGCAAACATTTCAACATTGTTATTCGTGGAGTGGGAAGACATTGATACTAATACAAAACAAAAGAGGACCTAAAGGTGACTCTTGTGGAGTACAAATTTTGTTTTTAGGGGATCAGACATAGGTACTAACACAAACTTTCAGAATCGTACCAGAGGGAAAGAACTTAAAAAAACAAATTGCAATAGCCCTAAATTTGTACAGCCCTAAATTTACTGATAAGAAGATAATGGTCTGCTACCGAAGGCTGCAGCAAAACTCAATAAACAAGGGGACAGAAACTAGTATCATTAACACACACACACACACACACACACACACACACACACACACACACACACACACACACAGAGGAAAAACAGAGGGAGGGAGAACAGAAAGTAAAAAACACAGAGAGCGAAAGAAAGGAAGAGAGAGAGAGAGAGAGAGAAAGAGAGAAAAAAGTGGAAGAGGGGACAAGAAAATCGAAGACTCTGGCAGCAAGAAATCTTTGTCACGTTTGATTCTGAATAGCTTATTTTACGAATATAGACGCAGACAAGACAAAAATGTCTCACAATGAACTATTATTTATTCTAATGACGTGTCCCTTCAAACAAGCTTTATTTTCAATAAGATAAAGGGGGAAGTGAATCAAAAACATATTATCTCAAGGACATGTGTACCAAGGGGGACATGATCAAATCTGATCGAAAGAGACAAAATAATATTTGCTGTCAGTGACATCATACACTACCATATAGCACGAACCGTGGAACACTTCTACAGACATAAGTTATATTGACTGGTTGTGAAAATATCTTACAAGCTTAAAAGCCGTATAATAGGAACTAATTTCTATGTGGTAGTGATTCGTGCCAACTAGATTTCTCCTACATCCCTGAGCTTCTTTTCAGAATGTTTGTGATCCAGCTATCTGCCGATACTTGACAAATTGTCTGTTAGAACTAGTCCGATAATTAAGTGAAAAACTGTAAGCCTTTGTCTAGACATTGAAATTGAGGGACTCTCTGGGAAATTGGCAGCAAAGACAAAGACGCCAAAATTACGCCTATCACAATATCTGCAGCTCTAGGCGGTAAGTTGATCAGATTTTTCAAGCAACGGGCTGGTAACAGGTGTCGCTCACTCAGGAACGTTACTCGCAGCACGGAAGATCACGTAGACACCCAACTGTCACGTGCGCCATCACACTTGCGTTATCTTACTTACATCCTCCCTCCTCTGCTCTATTTTCCACTCACATCATCTTCTCTTCTTACGTCTCCTATAGGGGCTATCCGAACAAAATCAATATTTCCCCGCAACAGTAATGAAAGAGGACATCTACGGTATAACATCAGAGCGCGACTATTTACACCTAAGACATGAGATTTATATAAGAAATGAGAAATAGGACGTAAAATGTAAGACATGATACAGGGGACGAGACGCATCATGTGACTTGAGATGGCATATGAGGTCAGGCACGCAGAGACTTTGAAGCACAGGGCATGCGATTTACGATGCCGGACATGACAGTTGTGTCATAGGACATGAGATCTGAGTAAGACGTCCTCGTGCATTTGGTTGGTGTCCCCTGGAGCAGGGAGACAAGCGGAACTGCGAGAGGCGGAGAGGAAGAAGCAAATGGGATCGTACACAACCTTCCACGAGTACTCGCGACTTGCGCTAAAAAAAAGAAGCAAGACTGACGACAGCAGAGCTTCCCGAAAACTGTGTGAGATCGCGAATTGTGCGGGGATACTGACTCACCACACACACACATACACACATTCTTACACACACACGCACTCGCTCACCCACACACATTCACTCGGACACGCAATAACGGCGTTATGGGTGGCGACGAAAAACACGCACTTAGATAAGTCGTCGATGATAAACAAAAAAAGTCAAATGTGATGACAGGTTTGGTCCAAAAATGTAACAACTGTATGTCAGCCGTGCGTCTTACTCTGCCCCTCTTGAACCCCTGCTTCTTAAAACCTACCCCTGACTATCTCCGCCCTTCCCACCCCCCCACCCCCAGAAATCTTATCTGTTTGCTGCAAGAGGTGAAGTTGTTTCCCTTGGCAGTTCCACCCCTAGGGGCCGTAGTTATGAAGCGAGGCGAAGCGTTGCCCCGGAGCAAAGTGGAGGAAACAAAGGCTTATTTCTGAATTTGTAAAGAGGTGTGCGAATCCCCTAAACATGTTACTTTTATGTTACTTTATCTTAAGGAATGTATGCTATTTTATCCAAAGGAATGTTTGCTACTGATTTCTATCTACCGCCCTCAAGGGTGAAGCAAGTCTGCGCTGTCTAGAAATCGCTTTCTATCTACGGAAACAAGACGCTTGTCATTTAGTTTCCCCATGTTTCCTCAAGGCAACGACTTACTTTTGATTCATGCCTGCGACCCCAGGATGACTCAGAGAAAACCCGAGTGACTGGGTGCTCCGAGTTAAGGACTCCGTGACGACGTGTGAGTGAAGCGGACACCTGCCTTGTTCCCCATCTTGTGCAGGACAATGCTAGGAACACCCCCTTTCTCCCACCCTACAACAGGGTAATAATTCTTTGCAAAAAGGGAGGCATAGAAAAACTTTCGCTCCTTGCAGGAGAGACAGAACGATCGTATCGAAAGGAAAGAGAGTAACTGATTGTACAAGCCAATGCAGCCAATACTTCGAGAGCGGGTGTTACCACAGCATCTTGCACTCAGGTGTGACTGGTCACCGCTGCGTTCGTGCGTGTACCGATTATTGCTGAACAAGGCCTAGTATTGTGGTTTGCGTGCGCGAAAATATCATTTCCTCGCTGGGAAAAACGAATAATACTTCCTTTTAATCTTGGTATTACTTGGAAGCCGACAAGACGATTCAAAAAGCGTATTCCCATGTACAATGTTCGTGCAGAGCTTGCAGGACATTAATTTCTAGACTATTCAACAGAGACCCGCCAGAACTCAAGAACAGAGCGATTAACTACCAGCTGCTTTGGTGAAACCTCCAAATCGTAAATTACAAGTTTATAAGCGGTTTATGTTGTTTTTCTATTTCTTTTGTATTTCCACATGACTTTGATTCACCGTGAATTTCAGTAATTTGACTGTTATTTTGATGGCCGTCTTTCATCTTTTGCCAGGAAATTGCGATTTCCTCCCTTTTTGCCTGTACCTAACGTGTGGTTAAGATTTACTTGTCAGATTAAATAAACTTATTCATTTCCCTGTCCAGAGTCTAGCACATCTGTAACACGAAACTTCTTCGTCCAAACGTCCACAGTCTTTTGCTTGGGGAAGCAGAGATCCAATTGATTGTAGCACTGGCGTTTAGAAGTAAAAAGCGCACCGGTTCGATACCTGTGTGACGCAGCGAACTTCCCCGAAACGACCCATTCATCCACAAGACCATAGTCTTGTTCATATTTACCACAGAAGACCCGTCTCAGTCGACACGCTAGGCATGCCATGTATATCGTTTAAAAAAAAAACCTGCGCGACACATGGTAGTCTGCGAAATTTTTTAATCTGGGCGAGCCTCAGATCCCCATGGCGCTAACTGCAGAGGTGTAGGACCTCTGTAACAAATCTTGACGGTTTTAATATGTGACATTTGCCAGCTACTGAATGGGATCTCGCCGCCGGTATGAAAAAAGAGGTGATACTGTCGCCTCCCTTATACCCCCATTACACGCTGACGTGCTAAATCACCCACTCGTAGGCGTAGTCTTTTTTTTTTTTTTGAAAGTTGACTGCGCTATGTTAACGTTTCTGAACAAGAGCCATAACTGTGCTGCTTGGCCAACAACCCAAGGGTAACATTTGCACGCAAGCGGGAGATATTCTGCGGTTCAGTTGGCTGTGAGGCAGCCATAACACACACTAGAACCTGCCGAACAAACAGCAGTGAGAGAGAGAGAGCGAGCAAAAGACACACACACACACACACACAGAGAACATTAAAGAAGAGATGGGTTATCACTCGCTGGTACCCGGCGACAGAAGGGTTTGAAGTACATGTAATCCAACCGTTTGACATGGCTTAGCGGTATTTGCAGATATCAGCAATAAACAGGGATCTCCGGAGACGGAGATGAGTTCAGAAGCCCTCTCATAAACCTGTTATAGTTGCCAGCCCAGATGTCGTTTTATGTCAATGCTGGAAGAGGGAAGCAAAACTTCCATGTTGACGATGATGCAACTTCCGGTACGGAAAAACAAACATTGTTTCAAATATTCCCTGGACTCTCAGCGGCAAGAAGCTAATTGACTGTCCTACTCGTCCCCCCAAAGGCAAATAAATAAGAAAATAATCTTCAAAAAAATAAATAAAACGTGGCGGGCTGGAGGATTCTGGCCCCCAACGGAAGCAAATAAAGTTGCTCCACCACTTTAATTACTCGTTTTCTAGAAGATAAATTCAAATTGACCTTAAAGGAGAAGGCAATAATTGTTGTTTATTTAAAAAATAAATTGGTTAAGAGGAAAGTAAATTGTAAGTGACGCTGTCAATAGAGAAAAAAAAAAGAAAAGAAAATAGTCGCCTCGAATAATCGAAAATAAAAAGTGGAACTCTTCAACTCAGAGCTTTAATTAAAGTGTTTACTGTTTCTGTTCCATTTCAACAGTGTCAGTTCGTCTTACTGAAGAATAATTGTGTGGAATAGGAGAAGATTATAACAAGATTTAGAGACTGTGTAGAACTAAATAAACACCGATTTACAAGTACAACGGTGAAACTTTTCTTGTAGGTGGAGTATATATAAAATATGAAACTACTGACAAGTAAAATGTCCCTCTCTAGTTCTAATTTACTCTCTTTATATATCACCTCATTCTTTCTGTTTTCTTTCCGCCATCATCTGGAGTGTGCAGAGAAGGTATCGAATGTCTACAGGGTCTGCATCAGTTAACCGGTGATCTGTTACCGCGAATGTAGCTGGCTAGCTAAAGACCGGATGTGAGGCGATATCTATATACATATATAAAACCTTTTTAAAACTGTAAATGAGTTTTCTCCATCATTTTTCAAGTCAGCACAGCAGAGAACTCAGAATTCCTGACCGCGTATGCGTTATAGAGGACACGCAAACGGCTGCTTGTCTCAAACAGATTGCTTGGGACTGGAGCTCGGGATGGAGGAGTCTAAAGATGAGCGAAGAACTCTTGATCTTCAAATCATGCTCCTTTTGAAACCGAGAAGATGTCGCCTCCTTAGCTAACTTGATACCTTTGCAGTAGCAGACCACCGTTTCATTGCTGAAGATTCTAAAGACATTCTATAATTTACTGTCGCTGCTGAATCAAGATGATGGATGGCTGAACGAAAAAAGAAAAGATGAGGTGACTGAAAGTTGAGTATGTAGGAAAGCAAAGACAGGTATTTGTGCACTCGAGTCTATAATTATCAAAACCTTACTTTGAAATAGGACAGAGATTTCATTACTCTCTTGTTTTCAGACCCTTTGCTTTTGTCTGCCAGTCGCAGGTTACGAACACTCGACAACCTTCACTGGCTTCATTGACGTCATCCAAAGCCTGTGGTCTGTACTTGTGCTCAGCGCCATCTTATTAGTAACCCTTGGTTACGGTTCTTAAGGAAATGACTGTCCTACTTCCTTGCCGAGGAAAGGATCGTTGGGATGGAAACTTTTTATTTGAGACTTGAGGGGTGCGTGTGTGTGTGTGTGTGTGCACAGGAGAACAAACAAGCGCGTGTGTGCGTGCATGTATGTCTGGAAGACTTCTCCATTTTCTGACGTCTGTCTCCAACTTTTCTCATAATCGAGAAAGCTCTGCTGCCGCATAACAGCATGTGATAATAGCAATAGTGGCAATGGTATATATGCATATACGTATGTAGATGTTTATGTGCATTTATGCATATTTGTATGTTTGACTTTATGTATGTTTGCATATACCTATGCCTGTGTGAATTATGTATGTATGCTTAATATTTTGTGTAGCATTGTCCATCAATTGACGATAACGTGTTTCTAAAACTAATACAATTATGTCCACTCAGCAAAACAGATACATTAAAAAATCCTAAGCTATCCCGACATTTGTTTTAATATACTTTTTTGCATCTGATCATCAAGACACACAGTTCTCTTAAGGACAGGCTAAATGTATGGCTTGAAAAGCTGGGATGCAAGAAAATTTTTTTTTCTCAGAACCACATAAAAGTTTTCTCTCTTGGACCTTTAATCAGTTGTGATTGGCGATTTTTTTTAACTGTTCTGCTAGGCTTCTTAAATTAATGTGAAGAACCCCACCTGGGGCTAGAATGTGCTGCGTTCTGCCGCCAGTCGCCTGTCAGCTGTTTCATTTGCATTTCTGCCTGATCTGCCGCTCGAAAGAGTCGCTGGATTCTTTGCCAGGCAGTCTGGCACGATCAGTCGATAGAAAAGCCTCCCCGTGACTGGCAAGGTAGAAGATGAGGTGGGACAACTATCAGTATAACAGTACAACTGGCATAGCAGAAAAAAAAGTTGTGAAGGATCTGATCTCGTACTGAAGGAATAAAAAATTTTGAATGTATTATCTAAGCTCTACAACAGTGAAATACATTTTAAACACTTTTGAGGTTAGTACAAGGTTCTATTTTCCCAATTGTGGTCGAAAAGCTCCGTTCTGCTCTCGAAAAGCGTGTCTACAAACATCACCATGCGCTGAAAGAGATCGAGCTTATTACGTCACGATTGTATATGGCGACGGCAAACTAACACATAGTCCTAGCTTTCCCACTGGCAGTAGCCATGACAACGTAAACTTATCCATGTACGCTGGAATAATGTCTGAGCAGCTGACTTTAATCTGCACATCGCGGGGTTTATTTTCTTGTCTCAAGAATGAAAAGGAATGGAGTTATCCACTCACATTATAGGAAATATTAACGTGTATTTATTTAGCTGTGCCCAGTTCCCGGAAAAATATACGTTGCACTGTCGCAAACCTTTAAGGGCGAGCTCAGTAGTCCCAGCTATGAGATAAAGTACAATTTTTAAAAGTAAATGCGAGAGGAGGGGCTAGAATACACATTTTTCTTTGGACCAGCTTTTCTTGTGAGGGGGGGGGGAGGAAATACTTATCTCCTCTCCCTCTCTTTCTGCTTTTTCTTTCCCTAGCCCTCACTGGAGTCAGGTGCTCATTCATGACAGCTGGGTCGTTTCGGGGGAAGTTCGCTGCGTCACACAGGTATCGAACCGGTGCGTTTTTTAGTTCTAAACGCCAGTGCTATAATCAATTGGATCTCTGCTTCCCCAAGCAGAAGACTGTGGACTTTTGGACGAAGAAGTTTCGTGTTAAAGATGCGCTAGAGTCTCGACAGGGAAATGAATAAGTTTCTTTAATCTGACAAAAGGCCTGACGAGAGGGGAGGACAGGGAGGGATGCTCTACCAGGGCCCGCGGCTGTGAATGGGGCCCAGCCTTGGTCAGTGGATTTTTCTTCTTTTCCTTTTCTTTTAAAGAAAGGTCTGAGGAAAAAAAAACACCCAAGCATTATACACGTGGATGTTGAGTTTTAAGTCTACAGTATTCCATTTCCAGGCCTAAAGTAGACGGGCCGTCGATGTAGCGGGCCTGGGGATTTTTTCTATGGAGTGGGGAGGACAAGAAGTTTGATGATTTAAATCCATTTTTCATTTACTAACCACTCACGTGTAAACAACTCTATGTTCAAGCAGTGATGTAGATCCTCTTCGTTTACTAACCACTCACGTGTATACAACTCTGTGTTCAAGTAGTGATGTAGATCCTAGTGCACTTGTCCTAATGTTTGCAGTCTACATTACGTTACTAAATGAAATGTAGGTATTGACAATCAAATTGTAAGCATATTATTATATGCTGGGAAAATAATTTACGATTACAATTAGTGGCCCGGAGTGGTCGTCTGCCCCAGGGCCCGTGCTTGGTTGCGGTGGCCCTGGAAGTACGTGGTGCGAGACGGTTTGTGGTATGCGTCTGATTATTGCTACTTTGGGAAAGAGCCATAGCCGAGCGGTTAGAGCACTGTGTCCAAAGCTCTAGTCGCGAGCGCCAGCTGGTTTGATATTTGTGTAGCATCAGGATGACTCAGCTGTTGAAAGGGTAAGGTAAAGGTAAAGGTCGTCCCCTAACCTTTTAAGTTTTTTTAAGAGCGGGAAGTTACTGGCCACATTTTACTTGCAGCCAGCCTTTTGTGAGGACGGTTTCCACCTACTCTTCCTCTTACTTCTTTAACTTCTCCAAACCTGTATGGAGTCAGGTACTCACTCCTGAGAGCTGGCACTGCGCTACACGGGCATCGAACCGGCATGCCTACAGGTTTTAAGCCTCTAGGTCTAAACATTAGGTTAAACGCTTCCCTGTTGGATGTGCACCTGACTATGTCTAGGGTTGTGGAAGCACAGGCAGCGAGAAGACGAGCGCTACCCGACCGACAAGTTGGAGACCACCTTTACCTTTGTCATGCACAGCAACGAACCGAATACACCTGGACATTTTAGAATTGAGTATAAGCGTTATTTTTGAGAAAAATATAAACAAAAGGAAAACAAACAGTTCAAATTCTGAGAAAATGTGTTCGTTTACAGCTAAAATTCCATCAACACTGGACTATTCAGTACAAACGGAATCGGCTGGATATTGATGGATCACGTGACCCGAGTAAGTAGGAACATTACATATAAAAGACATTAAAGAGGTGTTGTTAAAGGTCCGTCTTCCTCATCCCATATCGTAATCCGATGATGCGTTGATAATTTCTTTACAAGATCACGCACGGCATGAACCTTAGATAAGCTTGCCGACAAGACCATGTAATAATGAAATACATGCAATTATTACTCCACAATACTATCAGTGTGCATCGAATCAACTTGCCACTTGTTCTCTAATGCAATAAATCGATTTATCAACGCGCAAATTCTGAGTGAATGTGGTCGGAATCCAAGTATTTCGTGCTTTCGTGTAGGATGATGAAAAAAGCAGGAAATGGCCTGAGCCTGGCTCTGAAGCTCGTGCACGGCAGACGAGAGACCTGTCAGCGCTACTGCGCTGTTTCCCTATCATCTCTCACGGTATGTAGTAGTAGAAATGTCGGTTCTTGGAAGGGAATAGCGATCATACCATGTGAGAGTGGTGTGAAAGTGAACGACGTCCACAGCCCGAATGGTTTGAAATGCGCGTGACCGGCATTCAGGCCATTAGAAGACGTGCGAGTTACGGCTGATCGACGCACGAAAAATAAATCAGCCTCTAAACAACAGGCGTCGAGCCACATGGGACCCACAGAGAGAGGTTTGGGTGGTGTTGGTGATGAGGTAGTTGGTGGAGCCGGGGGTTGGGGTACCGGTACCCATTTGCGTGACGGCGAGGCACAGTAGGTGCAAACTTGATTATATCCGTTGACACTGCCCGGGTGGTGGCCCCAAGAGTATGCAGGTGACTGGAAGTATTATGGAGGCGCGGCTGCACGCAAGAGAAAACAGGAGTAATTTTTTTTTTATTATTACGGACGAAAGCTGACATGACTTGGAATAAGCGAAGGTGCGAGTGAAAAGTCTTTGTGCATCTACTGCTTGTAAATATTTTGCATTTTGGTACCTTTCATACCTTTTTATACTTTTATACTTATTTTACCTTTTCCCGTGGATTCCCTCGGGATACTTTACAGACATAGTCCCTTTTACCCACCAAAGGCATCTGATTTACCAATTTAAATGCAGCGGAAGAAAATTGGGTTGCACCTTCCACATGTCATGTCCTTGACACGGTGAACCACTTACATTTCATTGCCCCTTACGGTCGTAAAACTATATGAAGCTTTAAAATTTATTTTCGGTCTCGACTAATAGTTTTGTTGAAGTCACTCGTCTATCGCACTGTGTTGTTGAGTGCTAAGGGGCATGCTTCGCAGGGCGGGACGCCTCACTGACTCCATCGACGGGCTTTTGTTGAAGGACGTTGGCCGCAATTGCCTTATTTCGCGATCCTTCTCCTTTGAATGCAAGAAATAATTCACGCAGTCATTCGCTGCCGTTCAATGGCCTTCACCTTATCAAAAACAGCTTGCACGAAGCTTGGCTTCTTCTGACCATGTCTTCTAACAAGGACAGGGGAATTATTTTAGGGGGAGGGGGTAACATATGCGTGACTGATGGAAAGGTACATATCTTGTGGATGATACCACTGTCACACCGTTGCAGCACACAACAGACTGAGCTACCATGTGTGTCGGAAGCTGTTAAAAAAAGATAGTCTCCTAATCTTTCGGTTGTTGGGGGTGGGTAGGTGGTGAGGTTGAGATCACGGGGGCAGGTTTTTTGTTAGGGGGGGTGGTACCCGTCTTTTCTTCGTCTCCTATTTTTCCTTCCGCAATCCAATCAACTGTTAGGTCGACTGGAGGACGTTTGCTGCACAACACGTGTATCGAACTGTTTTAGGTTTGGACCCCCTTGCTCGAACCACTGAGCGGTCCTCTTCCTTTAGTGCCCTTATAGACAGGAGGCCCAGACAGCCGACATGTATCCCCAGCACATCCCTACTGCACCTGCACATCCAGGAAGAATCTAGAGAAGACCCTCTAATTTATTTCGAGAAGGGATTGACTTTTCAGTTTCTCATCCCCTCTCTAACATTATACAGGAGACAACGTCTCTGCAGTCCTCCTCGTAAATTGTTTAAGTGAACATGGGCAGTGTTAAGGCGAAGTAGTGTTTATCGAAAGGCACCCGTAATAAAACACGCAAGGTAGCTGTCTGCGTCTAAAAATAAGGTTGGTATCGGATTAACCCGGCACGCGTGAGTGTGCGGCACACTATGACCTCGGCCCTTCAAGACGTGGATTTGCCAACAGGCGACAGCTGGCTTACGCGCCATTAACGGTGGCGTTTCCAACACGTAGTACATCGTCTGCATGTGCGCGCTGCATGTCTTCTACTTCAGGTCGATGGGACTTAAGTATGGAGCGGGTGGAGTAGACGTTCTGGGCGGGGCCGGGCGGGGTGGGGCTAGCAATCAGAAGCAATCTTCCCCCAGAACAAAGGGCGGTGTGCAGACATGGTGGGACATGAAGTGGTAACGAACCAAACCAAACAATACAAAACATAACAAAAGGATTCACAACAAAGAACTAAACAACAAAGCTAAGTCAAACAAACTCTCAAACAAGCAAACAAAACAGAAAGAGTACAAAATTAATAAAACAAACCAAACAAAAATAACAGAAAATAATTTAGCACACTGGTGCTCTAGGACAAGTATACTACTAAAACTATGAAAACTTGAATTAAACGGTCAGTAACAAAAAACAAACAAACAAACAAACAATCCCCCTGCCAATACAAACAAAGAAAAAAAGGATGTGCATACCCACTTATTTTTTTTTATTAACGCAGGTACCTTGAGACGAAACCTGCAACGTCGATCAGGGTGAACCTGCCACGTGATGAGATCAGAGGAAGTAGTGGCTGATTTTTTTTGTTTGTTTTTTTGGGTTCCAGGGGAAGCTTGCCAACCTTTCTTCGCCATTTTGAATGTGCATAATAGAGCGAGATGATGGGTTTTCCGACGCCTCGGTAAGTACACAAAAAAAGAGGAAGAAGAAGAAGAAGAAAGAGGAGGCTCTTCTTCGCGTCATCTTCATCAACACCAAAATCAACCGCTCATTGGTTCACGGATCTCTCCTCACACACACACACCCATGACTCTCTAACACGATGGGGGATAAATGGTGGAACATTTACATCAAAGCTTTACATGAAAACAGTTGTCTGAAACACTACATTTAAAATTAGGTTCAGAACATTACATAAGAAGTATTTAAAGAGCCGTATTATTCTCGCACAGGTACCTATAGGGAGCCCTCGCCATTGCAAGAAACACCATCACAAATATACAGCAATCACACAAACATCACAATCACATACCACCGTCACGGACAAGACAACCACTACACCACTTTTCCAGACACCGCCGTCGCATGCCTTGTCAACAAGAGGATCGCCCATAAATTCACACATGTACCATCATAAACACCATCACACGTACGTTAATACCATTACAGCCCTTATCATTCCACGCACCACCATCTGCAAGACCGACAGCAGATTACATTTGCGATGCAGCTGCAAGTGGCATTTCTGTGTCCTTAAAACCGAACTGCGGGAAATACGGGACGATCATCATCATCCACCTCCCCAAAGACCCATTAAAATAATAGGAAAAAACCAGAGCCCACCATGCTGCTATTCAGGCGAGTTTGATTACAATCACGCAACGCCAAGTCTGAACGTTGTCATCAACACCATCTCAACGACGTTTCTGGAAAAATAAAGACGTTCATTGATTGGCCTGATTTTTTGTGTGCTTGTTTTGTTTGTTTCGAAATGTTAATATTACGACCTTCGGTTTCACACTCTCACATTTGGTTTATTAAGTAACCTCTTTTGCATATGTAGATTTCATGTCTCGAGCTAAAATTCGATTTTGTAATCATCTTCTCTCATTCTCAGGCTCTTCCACTCTCAATCTGTCGTCTTCCTCTCCATCCATTCCCTGACATTGACCCTGGTTCTGTCTGTCTTCTTGTCTGTCTGACCCTCTTTCCGAGCATCACGAATTATAATAATAAAAAAAGATGTGATCTATAAAGTGTATAACACGCCCACTAAAGATCATGCTCTCAGCGCTTAAGATAAGTAGGAGGCATGGACAGAATATGAAGCAGAATATGAAAAAGAAGAAACAGCTATACAGACAAGTAATAAAAGACAAGCATAGAGGACACAAAGAGGAATTAGAGAACAAACAGTAAGGATGAAGGGTGTCATAAGTCTGAAGAGAAAGACAAGCAGGTGGACTAGTCAATTGATTATAATCACAAATATTGACAATTATCTTGATTTGTGTAAGGAGTAATGCTCGCGTTTTTAGTACACGTTCAAAGGATTCGATTGTAGGTAGATGACGGATATGGACGGGAAAAGAGTTCCACTGGTTTTTTTTTTAAAGCATAGTTACTAAAACTCCGGTGACCATTTGTGGTTGTTTTGGGGATAGACGTGCAGCAGAGTTTTGTACTGTCTGGAGTTTCTGAAGAAGGTATGAGGGGAAGCATCCCGCCATCAATTATTATGCAAATGAAGCGTTATTTTTGTTAATAGCCTTGAGACGCTTGTGTTTGTATTTCTAAATTGTGAAAGCTATTTTAACTGCAGTTTGTGGGTATACAATAAAACTATCAAAGAACGTACAGAATCATAACAGAGTATTTATGTAAGGCTGATACACACTTGAGAAGTTAGTTATTTACACTTTGCAATCTACATACATACACAATTTATATAATTATAAACTTGGTAAGCACAGCATTTCACGCTGAGCTGTACTCTTAACACAGATTTCTTATAGAGTGAATGTATAAGGCTTCACAATAAAACAGATGACACCACAAATAAAAGCGGCCACAGATGTCCTCCTCAGCTTATATATTGTATAATCAGTGACAATGTGTGTCTGCATGTTTACGGTATCCCTAAGCAAAGTACTCGAAGTCTCAAAAGGTTTTCTTTTCCAAATACGACAAGAGAGCACAATGGGAGCAGACTCAAAGTCAGTACTTGTAAATCAAACATTAGGTCCGGGGCCAAGAAAGATGGAGCTGAAGATACAATTCAACCAAAATAATCGTCTTATAAAGTCAGTCATATTGAAAGTAACTGTACAACGGTGATTACTTTAACGAAAGGTGATCAAGAAATGTAGTTTTCATACATACGGAACTCTGAAGCTGAAAAAGTAATGGCTGACATTGGGGACGCCACGAAGATGGCCAGTCAAGTTGAGTGATAATACTCTGCATGATTCCTACGGCAGGACACAAAAAACAACAGAAACTAAACCTCAGCCAAGGATGAACCCACAGACACAAATGCATGTTAACTGCACTAACAACCCCAAATCTATCAAGTAGCATAGAGGAGCTGTCATGTCAGTCAGGTGCAGCCTCGTTCTCTTGTGGGACTGAAGGGCATCAGCTGAATACTTATCTTTATGCATACATTCTGAATACTTCTGAATACATTGCCATGCACATATACGCATAAATTACAAATTTAGTTGAAATAGTTATACATTAAACATAAATTGGACATTTATTCTGTATTGTGTATGTATGTTTGTTGAACATATGTCTATATTTATGATATATATATATAGAGAGAGAGTTTTCATGTATGCTGTAGGTATGTATATTTGTGTTGTATGAAGAATTTCTATGTGTGTAGGCATACACATATGCTGGTATGTATGTATGCATTTATATGTAGAATATCCTTAAATTTGTTTTTGCATGTTGTATGTATATGTACATTATGTTGTATGCAGAATATCATTTTATGTATGTTAGCATGCACGTGTGACTAAGTATTTGTGCATGCAAACAGGGATGAATCATTGCATTTGTTGTTGTTAACACTGATACTGCTTCTTTACTCATTTCAGTGACATGCTACGGCCTAGACTGAATAAGATCAAGACACCTACTCCATACAAATGCATACAAAGTGCAATTCAACACACAGTTCACAAGCAAGTGTGTCACTTCACCGCCATGCTAGTCTCACCCATCACCCCTCCCCCCCCCCAAGAATCGTAAACATGTCTGTAACCCAACCTATGAAAACAGAGCCATTGTGAGGGCTATAACTTACTCTTTGCTATACGTTCTCGGTATCTGAGAAAAAACAATACTGCTATATTGTCGGCGACACACAATGAGTGTGGGCTTTTTTTTTTGGCCGTCCTTTTCCCGTGGAAGATGTTTTTGCGTGCTTTGCCGCGGCAGTACCAGTCTGAACTCCGGGTTTTGATCAGTATCGGAGATCCGCGAGAAACAAGGTTTCTTGCAGAAGTCTGAAGTGTGGAATAAAAAACGAGGACCTTTTTTATGTGCAAGTGCACATTCGATCCTTGCAGAAAACTTGGACAGTAACTTATGTTTAGAGCCATGGTCCAGAAAATAACACTTCTCGGTGAAGAATAGGAGGAGAGGCGTAAACGATAAAAAAGGGAACGACAAATGACAACAAATAAGAAATAAAAACAAGAATAAGAACTACAAGAAGACCCATAAAAATAAAAACGAGAAGAAAACCAAATGAACAAGAAGACGACGAAGAAGACGAACTAATACAAGAATAACAACAAATACAAATAAAACAAAAATAATAGATCAAGAAAACAAAGAAGGAAAGAAAGAGAGAAAAAAGAAAGAAGGAAGGAACAACTACAAAAACAGCAACGAGAACAAACAAAAACAAGAAGACAAAGAAAACAGAAAGAAAATTATTGACCAAAACCTCAAGAAAGGAAGAGAAAGGAACATGAAATGTCCATACTCACTTGTAGAAATCAAGACTTCAGGTTGATTGATCCCCTTTGACCAACGTCGTCACGGTTGCCTGTTCTAATGGTGGTGATAGCGTTGAGCTGTTGTCGGCAGGCACCTAAAGTCTGCTACGGAACTCACGTGGGCGTTCTTGAGAAAAAAGTTTGTGCACGAGACGATTAAAAAAAATAATAATATTTGTTCTTCACTACTGCCAAGAATTGTATGTATTTTTGAGAGGGAGGGGAACCCCCTTAATGGTTGGCGTAAACAAGTGAAGGAGCAATCACGTGGGCTGTGAAATATTTGTTGTACGCACCAACCTGCTGGGGGTGGGGGGGTGGGGCTGAGAAAGAAACACAAAGGCGTTCGAATTTTTAGCGAGTTTTCTCGTTCAATCTTATGTTTCTGACACTTTCTTTAGCTACGGATCGAACGCATGCAGCCGACTGTATGTAAATTTATGTCAACACTTTGAAAGTGTGTACGCATGTACTTACATCCAACCTGAAATGTTTGTCCCCCGTTTGTAGTTTGTGAACGAGCTATTTTGACGGGAATGGGATGAATAACGACATTTTAATTTCCCGCCTGCTGTTGCAGTCGAGTGCAGCAGATTGTGCCGCTCCATGATGTGGTTAGCAGACGACGTCGAACCCAGAGATAAACAAATATCGGGGCCAGTAGCGGTTTTTGTTTGTTTGTTTTTTTCGGGAACCAAAAATTAAAAAAAATTGCTTCCCCGGAAGAGAGATCTCTTGCATGACATCACACAAGATGACCGCTTTGCACTGCATAAGTTTGCACGCCCTTTGTACTCTTCACTCCTACCTGTGATGACACACCTGATGAGTGGCAAAGGTTGGGTGAGGGGGTAAATGGGAGAAGAAATGGGGGGGGGAAGACGTCAGCTGCACTTGCTGCCCGCCGCCAACGCACATGCATGCTCGCTTGTCAATAAACATCTCAGATCGTCTCGACCAGGGACTTAGCGCGTAATGTATAAACTTTCTATCTCGACTTAACCTTTGGTTGGGGAAGATCAAGAAAGCAGTTAAACAGCTCCTTCTCTGTTACTTTATGTGGCAATAAACTTACTCGTTTATGTCACGTTCCCTGGTACGCCATGTGGAGTGCCGACGTTTATGGCTAACATGGGGCTGCAATACACGTTAAAGGTTTCTCTTTGTCACATGTGAGGAGAAAAAGTTTATAAATTTGAATGCTGCCCGTATCCGTTTTTCCCTCCTCGCAGTCTTTTTAGCGTCTGATAGACAATCTTGGGATTTATTTGAAAATTGGACGAGATTATATAAGCGTTTAAAGGGTGATATGGACAACTGGAAGATACTGCACTGCATTGCACGGGGAAGATTTGGTAGGGTTTGCATGCAAAGCGTTAACTATAAGACTGAACCTCAAAAAGAAATGGCTGGGTAGTTATAACTGTACTCAAAGATTATGGTCATAATTTTTTCTTAACATAGAACTTAAAGTGAAATGTTATTTGCCAGCACACCGCCACCCCCTTAATATGACCACTGGCGAAGGACAGACAGGGAAAAAGTTCAAAATATGTCATTAAAAAGTCAGCTATAATTACTGGTAACCATAAGCGTGATCCAGGTTTTAAATTAAAAAAAGCACGTAGGACTTCCTTTGAACACCCCCCCCCCCGTAAAAAAAACCAGGCAAAAAATCCCCAAGGGATGCGCCAATATGGCAAGTAGAACAGAGCCCGGAAATAATGAGTCTGGGCGTTCTACGAAGCATTTGTTTGATGTCATGCACGCATTTTGTGGATGAAGGAGGGAGAGAATGATAGCATAACGAAAAAAACCCTCACATAACTAGCTGGTCTGTTGGTTATTCTGAAAAAGAAAAAAGTTCAAGTGGCTTTGCTCGTCTAAGTGCTTGTAAAACCCTCTTTCTCGAAGTCAGAGAGGTAAAAAAATTGCGCAAGGAAGCAAGGAATTGCACGATGTCAATCCTCTTGAATGGACGAGACATTTCCCAGAATAATGAGAATGGCAGCATGTGGTAAAGGGATTTCTACTTTTGAATGGATTTTTCAGGACACCTTTTGAAAGGCTTGATAATTTACTTTTAACCCCTGGCATACTATACTACGCAGTGCCACAGTAAACTGGTTTATGGGGCATTGAAAAGTGCATCACGACAGACCATATGGTGACGAACATTGTGTCTTGTTGATTTTATGACTCCGAGGACACAACACTAAAATATTTAGCGGTGGCTTATCGGAGGCCTTCGTAGTTCGAAGAAGAGAACAACTCACCCACCAGAATAAACTGCACTGCACTTTACTGTTCATGTCATAGGCCCATCATGAGGGGCGTCAAACGGAATCTACATACAGCATCCGAAAATGTGCATAAGTAACAACAAATCGCAATATAAAAAATAAAATATGTTGCTTTCCATATAGTGGGTTGCATAAAGAAAAAAAAAACATTTTAAGAGAGAGACAGAGATAAGGGGAGAGGCAAACCTGTGCTGAATTGTAGTCCGGTGGCCACTGGTCGACACGAAAAGCACGTGATTATACAAAACAAGGTGGACAAACTGCACAACAAAGAGATAGCAAATCTATACCGTAAAAGATAAAAAGATAAAGATTGTTTCCTTTCAGCTAGCATAAAAAACAGAAAGAAAGAGACTGACGACAGCGAATGTCGAGAGAATGGCCTACATACGCTAGTTGTCCTAATCTATTCTTATTCTCTTCCTTGATTAAACTTCTGAGAGAAAAGAACATTTGCTGTAGTCACCAGCAGTGGATTAAAGAAGTAATGGCAGATAAACCATCTTTAGAATTTTTTTTACATGTGGTTCTATCGTGGAGGTCACATAGTGTTAAGAATGAAACATGATCTCTGATGACATAGGGTTACCTACAGTTAAACATTATTTTTTAAAAACCTATAAAAGAAAATCATTTGTTTCAGTCTCATGTACTGGATCACTAATACCCTGTGGAAGGAAAGCCAGTTTTTTTTCAGAATGAATAGATGGACCAGATAACGAAACATGTAGCTTCGAATGTTTGGTCTACACTTACTGCTATGAGCAGAGATATGGCCAGCCAGCATCCGTTCCCCCATCCCCTCACAACTAAGCTGTTTGGATGAAGATCAAAAAGAAGACTTCCTTGATCATCAGTTGCGGATTGACGACGTAGTCAGCGAAATGAAAAAAAGGGGAGAAGATAAAAAGATGCTTCTTAACTAGAGAGGATTATGCAAGACTGTGGGGAGAAAGTGGGAAGAACTGCAGCTGTGACACATGAAGAGAGAATTATTACAAATACATTTGGAAGGATTAAATCTGCTTTTTTCTGTCTTATTCGATTTTTTTAATGGTTCGTCTTTCATGCTCGTGTTATTCGTTCAATATTTGTTTCTTCACTCGACTAAACATTCAGAGCATACAACAAAACTGTATACAACAAAACTGTGAGAAAAAAAGAGAATTAGATCATGCGCACTGGGATCGGTCGATCAATTATAGGCACCATTATGCATCAGATTGTGGGTTTTTTTCCCCAACAAATGGAGTGTTTTTGCATTCCTGGGGTCAGATACATAGTCGTGCTATAGCAGTTAACCGAAATGTTGATGTATAAACATTTCACCTGACTGCTAAACAGAATGCTGCTGTAGAACACTTGATGTGTTAGTCCCAGGAGAACAGTTATGTAGGCTCATCTTTTGTGCTTATATGGGGCGCCAGAAAATGACTTTTCAGCTTCGGAGCAAGAGAGGTAGATGTAATCTGGTGGTAGACCCCCTCCCTACCCCCCCCCCCACACACACACACACCGGCAGAGATGAAGTGAGACTGATTGTAGACCTCAAAAGAAAGGATTTAGCTCCTCCTTTTTTCACCTTGCAGTCTGAGAGTCGAGACCCAGTGAACGTGCCATTTGTCTAGGTTCTGAAGATATTTTTGTCCCACGTATCAGAAGAAGCCGCAGACATCTTAACTGTCTCTAGGTCAGGCAAGGTGCGGAGGGCTTGGCTTTTCGACCCGTTGAACCGGTTCTTCCTAAATCAGGCGCCGAGACACGTGAGCTGGGCTGCATGAAGGTATATAAGCTTTTATTTGTTGACACATAAAAGTACCACAAGCGCCTGCTCGCGCTGGAAAATTTATCGTCAGTTTTATGCTCGAGAAGGAAAGATGATACGACCACCCATGCAACCTACCTAGGGTAGAATAACATCCAGACGGCAGCAATTGATTATAGTTTTGATGGGTATATATTTTTTTATGAAACACAATATTTTGGCAGTCCGTTTCACTCGCTCACTCTCTCAGCGAATAGAAGTGCAAAGTAAATCACGTCTGTGACCTAAAGCTTTAAAACTTTAAACTTTACAAATCACGACCACCGCTGCATATTTCTACAGTCCATGAGGCCGTTCATATTGATCCGACGGAAATAGAGCCATCGAGGGTTGAGGGGGGATGCAATTCCGGCCCCAGCTGACCGTCTACCCGCAGGAACTACACCCGATTAACCTTTAATTTGACCTCCGCAAGCAGGCAACGAGGACGAAACGCAGAAGCTCGCTGCATGTGTCAAGATGAAGATGGTGAGGAGTTGCTAGGCGGTCGCCATTTTAGCGCACGAAGCAGACGATACTTAATGAGTGGGTGAGAACGACGCGAGAAAGTACGAGACTTCACGTAGAGGTGCAATTATTCAGACTGGTGGACTGTTTGCGGCTGGGTTCGCCATCGGTTAGCTGGACAGCTTAGGTAGGCTGCTACAGTCCCCACCAACACTTGTGATATTTTAACTTAATCTCTGAGAGTGTGAGGCAGGACTGGAAATATCAGAAGTGGTGGTGGCGACTGTAGCAGCCGACCTAAGCTGTCCAGCTAACGGATGGCGAATAAAGATAAAATAAAGAGTCACAGCCACAGTCTCACCATGTCTCTCTCTGTCTAACCTCTGTGTCTTTCTCTCTCTTTCTCACACACACACACACACACGTTCGTGCACGCTCTCTCTCTCACACAAGCACGTTCGTGCGCTCTCTCACACACACAAGCACACACACATAAAAAAATTCTATTCTCTTACTATGTTTACTGTACAAACAAGAAATTATTGAAAATATGTTCATAAATCTTCACCAATGCTCCTTTTTCTTCTCTCTCTCTCTATGACTATCTGCCTGCCCCTGTCAATCACACAGACACGTTTGCACGTAAACATGCACACGCACACATGCACGCACTTACTCGTATATACACTCATGTGAAGTATCTTACTGCGTAAATTGTCCACGAAGAGAATATCTGTTCATCCTTAAGTCCGTACTCCTTTACCTACTTTCTATTGGTCTCTCTTAAATTACATAAACGCACACACGCACACGCACACACGCGCAAACACACGCATAGACACATACTCGCTCGGGTATATTCACCATTGTGAAATACTTAGTCTCTTATGTTACAACGTTGTGAGCTCAGCGCCAGACGGAAAAATGCGTTCTACAAATTTAATTATAATGATTAATTGTACAGAGAGAAAAAATATTGAGTGGTGTATATGCACTGGGTCACAGGGTGCACTGCAGTAAAAAAGGCACTGTCAAAGCATCAATCTCTCTCCTCTTCATTTGGCTGTTAAGTAATAAACAGTTACAGCCTTCTGCTATCACAACCCTCCCTCTCCTTCTCTTTTCGCTTCTTCCCTTCCCGCTAACTAGGCTCGACATTGTTTCCCGGTTTTTGTTTACGGCCTCTTCAATCACACCCCAGGAGATCTGCAGATATCTCGGTGCGGCAGATTGTTCGCGAAGGGGGATGGACATATCTGTCCCATATCTGTCTACTGCCAGATGAAAAGATGAGAGATGAAAGACGGATGCTGTAGAAGACAGGCAGTGGAATTAAGAATTAGCGGAGAAAAAGGTAAAAAAGAAAAAAGAACAGAGGAAAAAAAGGAAGATAGGAAAAAGGGAACGTGAACATAGGGAGAGAAAGAGGGAGAAGAGCAGAAGTTCAGAGACAAAAAGAGGAGTGGGGCAGAGAGAGGGGAAGAAAAAAGAAACGAGAGACACGGAGATACAGGGGATAGAAGAAGAGAGACAGACGGGAAAAGAGCGAGATAGAAAAAAAAACGATAAAAAAATGGGGATAGAAAAGAGAGAAAAAAAGCAAAGAAAAGAGATCGAATATAGAAAAGAGAGAGAGAGGGGGGGGAGAGAGAAAACCGAAGATATATGAGGGAGGAGGGCTGAAAGAAGGAGAAGTAGGGTTGACGGGCTTTGGTAAGGGGAAGTGACCTGCATCACAGCCATTATCAGAAGCCAGGCTGACCACGTGGCGATGCGCTGAGGGAGACAAAAAAGACCATTTTTTAGCGTTCTTTGAAGATATTTATGGCTGCTGCACATTTGCAAGACATGGTGACGAGCTCTTCGGCACGCAGCAGCTCGCAGTTCCCCGGATGGAGCAACGCCACGCGCCAATCATTCGGTGTGGTGACGTCAACGTCCTTAAAATAAAAAAAAAGCCGCGTCTTGTGTCTAATATGCACTTCTTCTTTTTATGCTTTGCTGACCCGGAGAACGAGAAAGAAAAGATGTTGATTTGATGTTGGAAAGATAAAACGAAAGAAAGAAAGAAAATAATAAATAAAAGAAAAAAAGAAAGTAGGGTAATGGACACGTAGAATAATGTCACGTGGTCAATGGTGTACCGTGGGTTATTGACTCCCGACCAAAGACGATTAAACTGTTTTATTGTCCTTGTCAGGAGAGAGCGAAGAAAACCGCGCTCCATCTCTATCCCCTAATTACTAGCAGTTAAGCTACTTTCTCATGTTTTTGTAACAAACAAAATAAAGTGAGCTTTAAAAGAATAAACCTATGATTGCTGCTACTTTAAAAATATACCTAGATCAAAAGTAGCTGGGTAATTTCAAACTCAGATTTCAGAATAATTAAATATTAAATTAATTAACATCATACTTACACCAAAGCAATTTAACAAAAATTCAAGGAAAAGTCTTTTGGGGCACCCATTCTTTGCGGTGTCAAGTGCGACCAATTGCCACCCTGAAAACACTTCTTTAGTAAAGTCACTAAATGTGGGAAGTAATTACTATTCAGCCAAAATCCAACGTCACAAGACATCTACTATTATATACTAGTACTCGGATCGATGACACTAGGATGAGTCTAAATCTACGTTCTAGGGCCCAGTGACCTTATCTCAATAGTAAGCATTTTTTGTAAAAAAAAAAAAAAAAAGAGGTAGTTTTTTTGTAGACCAAACCAAACAGGAAGAAAAGGCTGATTGGCAGAAAACGAGACTAATTAGGCTCAAAATAATATCAGGCATTTGGAACTAAAGAGGTCAAAAGTTAGGAGCGTGACAGACTGAAGTTAACGGTCAGACAGACCCAGACATATGCGAGGGTGTGAGTGGATTTCTTTGGATTTTTTTTCAGGTGACCACGCTGGCAGAGGGAGAGATGGAGTCAGTAGCCTTGCTCCGTCACTTCATATTCTACCACCTGAAGGAAGGCGGAAGTCGTGGAATATATCTTAGCACAGTCTCACCGCCCTTTTTGGCCTTCTGCGCCTGAAAGCTAAGTTAACGAAGTAAATTGATTGAATACCAAAGTGGAAGTGATTGGCTCCTTTGCCTGAATCAGACAATCCTTTACCATTTCTGCTGTACAGGAGTTCTCCTCCCACAGGAGGTAACAGGTCTAAACCTTACGACCTTGTTCCACATATGAGTCCACTAAACCAGGGTACGGATACGAGTTCTCGGCAAGATTGTCTTGAGCATACAGTTTGCAAGGGACGGAGGATATCGCAGTATGTAGGACGGTGGAAGAAACTGTAGAATTAGAAACCGACTTGTGTCTTCAGTCATGATTAAACAAAAGACTAAGCGTGTTGGCAAACGAGAGGACAAAAGAGAAAAATGTTTTTATCCTCATTGTTGAATACTTCACCACCAGCTCCCGCGACAGTTCGATGATCACACGTCTACCATGATTTTCCTACCCTCCAGCATTTCGTAGCACTTACCCATTTCTCAGGTCGTGATCTGTGATCAATGGTTCGTGACTAAGGCTGAGATGGGATTTCTGACAAGGAAGAACGTGATCTGGAATGTTCGCGGGGCATAGATTCGATCATGTTCAAGGCTGGCCAAGAAAGGAAACTTTGCGCGATGTATTTCGTTTTTGGCAAGATTTTTTAAAAAGAATATTTCGCTCATACAAACATACTTTTTTGAGCCTCCAGCTTGTTGAATGTGGGTGACCCCAGCCCGTAGGGTAGCGTACTGACTGGCCGGTAGGATGAACCCAAACTACCAACAGGATTTTGCCCTTTAATGCACTTAGTTAACTTATTTCCTGTGCAATTTCAAGACTCAACAACAATTCCTCTCCTGGATAACATGCAAGAAAGCACTCGCAGACTAATCAAGAAAGGCAACTCGCGTCTTTTGTTCCGGTAAACCAATTCGACAAGCAAAATTACCAAAGGCTCTTAGTTAGTTTGGAAAATTACAAAAAGATTAAAAAAAGAAACTCCTACAGAAGTTTAATGATCATTTTCAAGTTTGTGTGTGTGTGTGTGTGTGTGTGTGTGTGTGTGTGTGTGTGTGTGTGTTTCTATGTATATGTACGATAAAGATGTATTAAAAACAAGCAGCTTTACCCCTTCCCTTTTAAATATTTTTCGGTCACATAAACAATTATGTCCTCACACGTCACAATAAAACTGGAAAAAAAAATCTGCGAAGAGTTCTTCTTTCGCCAGCGATTCACCTGGTATGACATGATGGCGGCAGGAAATTTAATGATATGCTGACACATGCGTTGTCGTCTGTACCGCCCCATCCCCACCCGGCGCCTGATCTTTCTTGATGCACCGAGTGCATGCAAAAGACAAAACAAAAACAAACAAACGCACACACACACACACACACACACACACACACACACACACACACACACAACAATAGATTGCGGGAAAGTCGGTATTCAACAACTTTGATGGTTCTGTCTAGGGCAAGGAGAACGAGCTGCTAGCAATAATGCTTCGGAGCGATGAAATCCCATACACAAAATAATAAGGAATGAGCGCATTCGTCATTTTTGTAGACAACAAAATGGATTTCTGTGGAATTCGTTTCATGATTCTGTTGAGTCTTGGGCTGCAATCACCTAAGGCACTACACAAATTACAAAAGAGGTACACATTATTATTTTTATCGCCTGGAAAGAATGAAGTTGAAACAAAATCCCCAAAGGGCCGACAAACTGCCTTCTGGTGATGTAGACAGGAACATCCACGACGATAGTAAATATTGCACGCTCATCAGAATGCTATATTAGCACCAAAAAACACAAGCAGGTTCATTTTTAATGTTTTTTTTGTCCTGGTCCTTGACTCGCTCCTTTCGCTTTTTACTGCAAAGCAGTAGATCAGTCTTCTTTATTGCGCATGTAATTGACTGATGATCTTATCAAGCAAACAAATAATAATAACTACTACACACAATAACCTTGCTTTCTCTGTGTGATGCAGATAAATACAGGTCTATGCTACAGCAGCTAGTGGTGCACAACAAAACATATTAAGCACTTGACAATATCAGTAAACGAAAAGAATAATCTGTAAACTGCTAATGACCAGTTTTGTCCCTGTTCCTTGCCTTAAAAGACTTGCTCCTTGCACACTATCTTCTATACGAACCTTCAGAATTTTGTAGGGAACAGGCTCTTTTTTATGTACAAGAGGCATTTCTTTCCGTACAATAAACCAATAATCGGATAATTCTAGGAGTGTTTCAGGAGAAGGCAACATGGAGGTCGGTTACACCATCTCCTATGGAAAGAAACGAGAAATAATTTTTTAATTTGCTTGAGCGCAAGGTAAGGAATTTTCTTGTTCTTTCTTGTTTTGTATGTAGACATGTTACAAATGTTAGTGTATGTAGTGGTGGCTGCAAGTGTATAATTGGTGAATAAGGGGCGGCCATCAGTAAGACATGTTCTTCGTGCAATGTTGGCTTTGTTGGTTTTATGATTTTGGTAGTTGTGTGGAATGTTTTAATTTTTTCAAAGGTTATGGATGTGTGGCATTGAGAAAGTGTGTGTTAGCATGGGAATTTTGAAGTATGTGTAGTATTTTAGGAATTTGTTAGTTGTATTATTTTTATATATGCCCTTGCTGTCGACAAATGTATCTCCGCTGAGGACTAATAAATTTGTCTTGCTTGTCTTGTAACTTGTCAATACAGATCTTACCTTATCTATTATTTTGATATTAACCGAATTCGTGACTGCTTTCTAACTTATAGGCAACCTGCTTATTTCTCTCAGATGCCTCCTACTCCACGCTTGAAATCGTTAATATTGTGGTTTGAAGGACAGACGACCGGCAGATCTAATGTAATACGTTAAAAATGGCGGACATTTCTCACACTGCACCGCGCAATCACATCATGTTCAGGATGTAGTCCCTATATTATAACCTCCCTAATCCATCATCCGCTTTTCTTGCAAACTAAACTTGTGGTCATCTACACCAATGCTGCTGCTGCTGCTGCTGCTGCTGCTGATGATGATGATGATGATGACAATGACAATGACAATGACCAACTTTATTTATCCCAGTGGGCAATTTGAATGTGGGCATGTGCTCTAGTTCAACAGTGAGTGGCAAAAACAAAAACAAAACATGTATCTCTATATAGATTTAAAAAAAAAAAAAAAAAGAAAAACTTACAGGGAAATCAAGTATACACATACAACATCACACACGCGCACACACACCACTGACAGCTCATCTAACATTAAGCAGCTGGACTGCAGATGGCACAAATGATTTTAGGTGTCTGTTACTCTTACATATAGGCATGGCATAACGTTTACCTGAGCTTAATAATAAAAATTCTTTTGTTAATACATGATCAGGTAATGATAAAATGCATGAGGCTTTCCGTACTATTTGCTGGTTACAAAAAGAGGCTAAATCCCTCTGTCTGATACCAATTATCTTAGAGCAGATGTTAACAACACTGTTCAGACTATTCCTATCATGGACAGAGAGATTGCGAAACCAGCAGACAAATGAGAAAGATAGAAGACTCTCAATGAATGACTGGTAAAAACGGCCTAATATTACTTGACTAACTGAAAAACTCTTTAATTTATGCAAAAGATACATTCTTTGTTGGCCACGTTTAACAATGTGTTCGGTGTTTAAGTTCCATTTGAGCTGGCTATCAAAAATAGTTCCCAAATACCTGAAGGAGTTAACAACTTCAACAGGTTTCCTATGAATCACACTGGGAATAACAAAATCCTCTTTGATCTTCCTAAAGTCTATAACAATTTCTTTAGTCTTATCCACATTCAACTCTAAAAAGTTATCATCACACCACTGTACAAAATTCGTTAAGGCATTGCCATGATCTGTTGTGTGTTCCTGTAAAAGAGTCAACAGTGCAGTGTCATCAGAGAACTTGATGAGGTAGCTATTCTCCTCCATGCTTCTGCAGCTGTCAGTGTACATGATAAATAACAAGGGTGACAGACAACAACCCTGTGGGGAGCCAGTGCTTGTAAAAACTGTGTCAGAATATTTACTATTAACATAAACCCTCTGCTGTCTACAAGTCAAAAAATCCACTATCCATAAACCCAGTTGATGTGGCAGGTCAAAATCAAAAATCAGTCTCGAAGCCAGAAGGTGTGGTTGCACTGTATTGAATGCAGAACTAAAATCTGCGAAGAGTAATCTGGCATGTGACTTGGGCTTTTCTAAATGTTTATACAGTGTGTTCAGAATGAATAACTTGGCATCGTCAACACCCCTCGTCTTCCTGTATGCAAATTGCAGTGGGTCCAGTTTACTCTCTACAGATGTTAAGATGAGACTTTTTACAATTTTCTCAAAGGTTTTCATTACAAGGGAGGTTAAAGCTATTGGCCGAAAGTCATTGATGATGATGATGATGATGATGATGATGATGATGATGATGATGATGATGATGATGATGATGATGATGATGATGATGATGATGATGATGCCGTCAGCCCAACTTTCATCCTGATGCAAAGGAACTACTTTGCGAGTACTTCAACCTTCTTACATCCTCTAACGTCAACGAGATTAATGTTTGAGCTTCTGAAAATAACAGATACAAAAATAAAACAGTATATTACGAGCCCTTGCAAGTTTTATGCCTCTGATTAGAAATATTTTTTTAATTACTGCTGTCCTCAAACTAATGAGGTTCAAATTAGGATCTAAAATAATGGATTAATTTTTTTTGCAGGGAAATTTAAAAATATTAAGAGAAATACTATCGTTAGGTCGTGCTGTGTAAGTTTTTGAACTCTCGGAAATTAAAGCTCCAGTTTGGAACCTTGTTAGTTTTTTTTAAACGCCTACTTCACCGAGTGACATACTTTTTTTTTTGAAAAAAGATTTTCTCTTAGCACATCACACATAGAAAACATGGCACTTCGGAATATTGGAAATGTCGAACCGATCGATTTGGCTTACACAACGCAGTCCCTTTCTAAAACACACACACACACACACACACACACACACACACACATATTTGTTTTGAGCCTGCCTACTCCCTTTCTAACACACACATTTGTTTTGAGCCTGCAGGCTCAAAACAAATGTGTGTGTTAGAAAGGGACTGTGTTTTACAAGGATGGAGAGAAATGTGTGGTGTCGAACCCTGTCTGCTTCCCTTGTTAGTGACAATACGAAAAGGACCAGTCACCAACATGTGTGGGGGGGCTACATACTATCATTAATAATCACATGTGTTTCGCCTTACTAAATGGCTAGTTAAGTAAAGGACGAGGCCGCTCGTAGGGATGATGTTGAGTACAGTTTTCATCCTGAACAGACAGCTGAGCTCTGTAAAAATAATACTCGATGAGCTGACGGAAAAAAACAGCAAAAACTCAATAGCTATGCCAGGCATTTTTTGAAGAAAATAACAAGGTTCTAAATTAAAATATTAATCTCCTTGAGTGCAGAAACTAATATTTAGAACTGAATGTGGGAAGGACCAAAGAAATGTTGTTTAATTTCGTTAAGAATGACAACACAGCAGATTGCTGTTAACGATGAATCGATTGAAATTGTTGATCGGTACAAATACTTAGGGTTGGGGATAAATGACAGACTAAGGTGGTCTAATCAATGTAATGATGTACCTAACGATTCAGTCTAGACCGTTCTTTATTATCTTTCAATGTGTGTAATAAGACGCTATATATGTTTTCTCAGAGTTTAGCTGGTAGTGAGCTGATGTTTATTTGTTTGTGCACGGGATTAATTACGAAAACATGTTTTTTAGATTAGTATTGTGATAATAGTAAACGATCCCAAAGCTTAGGGGTGAAGTAAACCTAACTGGTTCACATTGTCTAAAGAACGGCAATTAGAACCCAGGCATTTTCTCCACCTTTCTGGCCTTTTCTGATAAAAGCAGGTGCCCATGGATGGGCATAAACCCGAACGGGCTTTGAACACTGCTTCAGAGCAAGGACACTCTTTAACTTGTGTCTTTGTTGAGAGTTCGCCGCCAGGTAAAAGGTGGCAGCTGAGTGAATTGAGGTAGGTTTGGGAGTGAAACTCACACTCACTCACTCACTCACTCACTCACTCACTCACTCACTCACTCACTCACTCACTCACTCACTCACTCACTCACTCACTCAGCACTACTTTTCAAGAACGAGAGCTCGTGAATTTTCTGCTTTTCCCACAGGTTGCACAGCCGCATCGAAGACAGAATTCATCAGGTGGCGCTGTCTGCTGCAAAACAAAACATTAGTTCTGCAGCAACTAATAATCTTAAACAAAATCTATTTTAATTTTTAATACTATCTTCTGCAATAACAGACTGAAACATTATCTTGATAACCAGATTAATCTCCCGTAGAATTTTTTTAATGATCGAGCGATATCTTTTTAAAGATATAAAAATCAATCAGTGTTTAAAAACCGGTCACGTGGCAAAAGATTGCTGACTGTGATAACTTTAGAAACCATGCTGGGAGGGGGAGGAAGTGAGACCTAGAGCTGATGAGTTCGAATGCGATAAATAAAAATCATTAGGTGAAAAGTTTTGTGCCTGACCAAAATAAAGCTGGCGCCACTGATGCTAATGTGTCCCCTTCCCTTACCAGCTCCCAGACAGCAACTTGATCTTTGAAGTAACATTTCAGCCGCCAGCTTTACCGTCTGAATCCTGGGGGAAAGCTGTAGGGAGACGATGCTCCTTGCGAGGTTAGCACGTGCAAAGTCAAAGCAAACCACCAATCATTTAACAAGTCCCAGACGTCAGACAAAAAAAAAAAAATCTTTTGCCAGCGTTTTTCTATGACAAGGAGGTGCAAAGATTTTCAGGCCATTCTGCTGCCCGACAAAGCAAAAGTCGGTGGGACAGGAAAAAAGCCCGCTTTCAAGAATATGTTATGCGTTACCATGGTGATAAGCCACCTTGGGGATGGGGGAAGTAAACAGTTACATCTGTCTTTATACATGTGACTAAACAAATAAATAAATAAATACAGTGGTACCTCGGCACTGGACCAGACTTCGCTCAGGTAGGCTGATCGAGAGACGAAGCAACTGTTTTCCCATAAGAAGTAACGTAAATGTCTCCAGTATCCACCAACCTTGTAGTATTCATAGCATTTAAAAGTACGGCAAATGTTAAACATTTAAAAATAAATAATAATAAAACTAAGAAGAACCATTACAATTCTATAGATTTAAGCTACAAAATTAACTTAAAGATCCAATTTAAATTGATTTTTTACTGTTTTTACTCCTCTCGCTACCTCAGCTGTTTTAGTTAATGACTTCTTGATGTTTCAGTGATGTCAATATCGTCGACCTAACCATGCTATACTGAATATCTAATTCATACACACTTATAATCACTCTCACATTGGCAATAAGTTTTTTTTTTTAATTTAATCGTTGTTATTTTTTCCCAGCTTTTTCCCTTCCCTTTTGGCATCAGTAAGTTTCTTGAGAGCCTTGATGATCGTATGGTATACATGTGTGTGTGTGTGTGTGTGTGTGTGTGTGTGTGTGTGTGTGTGTGTGTGCATATACATATACACACAAAAAGAATCCCCCCAGGTCATGAACAAAGGCTTGAAATCGACGAGCAAAGTGATGTTTTCCCCCATTGTTTAACCCCCGAAGCGTCTCGTGATGGTTTTTCTTTTATTTTTATTTTAGCAGGATGGTCGAGTGCCGAGCAAGTGGGCGAGCACCAAAATAGAATTCTCTCGAAAAGATTAGTCAAGGACCGAAATGTTCGAGCACAGGGGCCGAGGTCTCATCGCGTCTAGAAGCCACTTACAGACCGGAGAAGTGCCGACCAGTTGGAGTACAGAGGTACAACTGTAGTTCATTTTTTTTGTCATCGAAATATAAGGCTAATGATGCGATGTGTAGCCACAAGCGTCGAAGAGAGCTCTGCTTTCGTGGACATATCCATGGATTGCAAGGGCGTTAGTTTCTTCCTATACATTACAGTGTCCAAAGGGCGACTGTGGCTCTTTCTTTCATTCATTTGCTCTTTCATTCTTTCTTTCATTCATTTGCTCTTCTATTCTTTCTTTCATTCATTTGCTCTTTCATTCTTTTGTTCATTTGCTCTTTTATTCTTTCTTCATTTCATTCATTCCTTCTATCTTTCATTTGACTTGCCATTTAAATAAATGTAGTCATGAAGACGAATACCCCTTTTCTTTAAATGTCCAGTGTATGCAGATAAAAAAGAAAGCAATGTAGCTTGTATTATATATTATCACCCCTACCGCCAGAACCCACCTGGTTAATGTCTTGTGAAGATGACATAACTATATTCTTGTTAGCCAATTGTATCACAAGTATCTCGAAAATTAGAAGTAATAATGTTCATATGACTCGTGTAACGACTTTTAAATAATTAGACTACGCGTGAATATCAACTGTCATCACCATTATTTTGCCAAAATAGACAAATATAATTAAGCAGACTGTAGGTAATATAATGGATGCGTAGATAAAGGTAATATTAAGGAAGTGTATATGTGCATTTTAACAGACATTATCTATATGTATACACATTTTCAATAGAGGAATAACTTAGCTCCAACCACTTACCTACAAGTAAACGATATTTCACTACCGACATTTATCCATATAATAATAGGTGAGCATACAATCGCTGTATATCACCAATAGCTTTGTAACCCCCACTCCTTTCTTGATGTCGAAAAGTGAGGCAATAAACAAAAATGCGCATCTTTCATTCTTTCTTTGTGATTTTCTGTTTGTTTGCAATAAACATTCTCTTTCGTTCTCTCTCACTTAGGGCACCTGGTTCTGCCCTGGCTGACCTCAGTGTATCAAACTAGTAAAACACTTGTACTCTTGATGTCCCTTCTCTAGGCTGACAGATTGACAGCTCGTGTTCATGAAGTTTCGAGTGAAGAGAGAGAGATAAAAATTGCTATGGTGCCATCCTCCATGCAACTAAGTCTCTTGCTTGATCACTTACACTCCCATTCCTTTTCCTCTCTGCGACTTTTTCGCTCGTTCGCTCACCTTCTCTCAATCTCTCTGTTAGCCTCAAATTACGATGTTGTCCATGTTTATTTTGTGCAATAACTAGTAGATGTACGTCGCAATTTCTTCTGTGTAATATTTTTTTCATTTGGAGCCACCGGTAACACCCTAGAACGGAGAAAAATGACAAAACAAACATGCTTTGTTACAAGGCAACCTATCAAACACAGCCTACAACCAAGCCATAATCGAAATGAATATTTCTGTCACATTTGGTGGGGATCGGACAAACGCCGTAAGATTTATTAGATTTTGAATCGTCGCTCGCCCGATAACCAGAAACATCGCCACTCTCTGCTTTATTTATAAGCCAGCTTTCAGAGTATCGATCCTCAGCACGGCACATTTTTCGTGCAATTAAAGACATTTCATCTCGCGTTCGCTTCTGGCAGCAGCAAGGAACATCGCTGTGGAATGGAGCTGTCAGATGGATACAAAATAAAATAACATGACACGCCTGATACGTTAGGCGGAAAAATCTTCAGGCAGACCACGCCAGCTGAGAACGTAATATTCGTGACACTGAAAGGAAATTCGAAGCTATCAGCATTTAACGAAGCAGGTGCAATGTCCTTTATCTCACTCTATAATGCACAAACAGCGGAGAAAACCCACAGAAAAATCAAACGGAAGTTGAAGACGAGTCCCAGGAGTACAGTTGTGGCAGGTTTGTAGGTTGACATGTCTAATTAAGTGAAAGAGCAAAGAAGATGGACCACGTCCTTACGACGTATTAACCACGTTGAGTGGAATGAGGAGACGACACGACATGATAGCGCGAGCTGCTTTGTATTCTCCCAGTAGAAAAGTGAGACGATTTCATTTCTGCAGTAAGGGAAATGACATTTGCCGCTGATTCCACTCGCCCCTCTTTCTCAGAGGTTGAGATTTTTATTTCAAAATGTTCAGGTTCAACTCCATAGAGCAATTCGAGCGTTATCAGTATCCGCCATCAGCTGGTGCTCCATAGAGATGCTAGTAAGTAAGTGTGTGAAAATAAGTAAATTAAGGTGTATTCCTCGGTCTATTCCTCAGTCTTAATGAAAAATTTTGCTTGAAAGAACTTAAAGGGCTGCTTCACATTTTGGATCATTTTTCCCTTGGACAATTCAACTACATTGGACACAATCGATCACGCTGTTCTAATATTTTGCCTCTAAATGGTATTTGGAATTCGTTCAACAGCACTTCTGTAGTTTCTTTCCCACTTGAAGGATCGCTGTCTGTGTGTGTCAGCCACTTCTCATCTGTTCCAATTTCACTTTTATTTGGTGTTCCTCAAGGCTCATTTTGAGGATCGGATTTGTTCGTCGTATATTATTCAATGCTTTTCAGTCATTAAACAACACGCACTCAGTCAACAGCTCTCTGCCGATGACTTACAACTTGCAATCCCGCCCCCATTCAAGCATGGACACACGCACTTCGATGCTGCATCGCTGACATAAAAACATAGACGACGGACAAAAAAATTAGTGATGACAAAACTGAGGATTCACAAAGCTGGATTCTCGGTCATGGTCGGGCTTAGTGACATCCCGTTTATCGTCTGTACAAAAAAACACGTTTTTTTCATGGATTCTACCCTGCGATGAAAGAGAATATCACCAACGTCTGTTATTTATGCTATCTTTAGCGAAGGAGAATTATTTTCAGTAGAAAATCCTCATCTCAAGATCACACTAAAGCCCTCGTCTGCTTCTGTGTTCTGTCTAGACTACTGCAATACACATTTAGCTGGTTGTCATGAGGCTACTGTTTATCTTCTTTAGAGAGTTCAATACTCTGCTGCCAACCTTATTTTCAGGGCACACTGCCACCAATCTTGCAATCCGTTTATGACGGGGGTGCACTGGCTGCCTGTCTCTAAGAGTATTAAATACAATATTACTTGTATCTACTTTAAATATTATCAGTGGCACGGTTCCTAGCTACCTTTCTATTCTGATCTCTCTCTCTTTACTTCTACTCGCTCCTTCCGTTCTTCCAGCGACAGTTGTCTTCCCTCTCCTGTCACTTCTAGTGTAAATCACAGGGATTCCGTTCATTTTCCTAATAAAGACATAATTTCTCATTTTTTTAACCTACAATGTTAGATGCTCATCCTCTATCTCTGCCTTCAAATCTAACTTTAAAATGTACCTGTTTCAAAAGTAATACTTGTAAATGTGGTACAGTCTGTTATTGTTTTGTTTGAATGAGTAGGTAATGATTGTCATGGCTGGTAGATAGAATAATCGTTTATTTTATGAATGGTGTACATTACTTAGTGGACCTAGTACGTTTTGAATAGACTTCTTATACATGCTGATAATTATTACGATAATTAATATTATCATTTTGGTAGAATGTGTCTTTTTGAATAACACAAAACATTACCCAACAATTTATTTGGCATTTCGTTGCTCGCTTTACTAACAACGTGAATTCGCCCAGCACGCAAATCTTTTTTCGACCACATTATAAGAGTCACATGGAAACTATCACAAGAGACACAAAAGTGTATGCAAGTCAAATTGAACATGAAAAAGACCTCAAGTCCGACCTCAATACGTGATTCGGTTTCAAATCTCGCAAATTATGCAGAGACGACATCTGTCAATGGTTTTGTCGAGCTGGCAGCCCCCTCGTGCACACCAGTTCAGGTTCAAAAACCAAATGGGATCTGATAACATTCGCGAAACCGGACTGTTACCAATACAAAAGACCAACCTCCTGGCGACAAGAAAATAAAATACATCCCTGGTCACACACTTGCACGATCTGCCTGATACAGTTTCACACTGCGACACGTTGCATGCTTGCTCCGTGGCTATCGTAATCACACACACACACACATCATCACACACACACACATCATCATCATCACACACACACATCATCACACACACACACACATCATCACACACACACACATCATCACACACACACATCATCATCATCACACACACACACACATCATCACACACACACATCATCACACACACATCATCATCATCACACACACACACACATCATCACACACACACATCATCATCACACACACACACATCATCACATCATTATCAATAATAATATATCATCATCATTAATATCATCATCATCACACACACACACACATCATCATCACACACACACATCATCACATATCATATCATCACACACACATCATCATCAATAATACTATCATCATAATAATAACATCATAATAATACACACATCATCACACACACATCATCACACACACACACATCATCACATCAATACACACATCATCATCATCACACACACATCATCATCATCAATACACATCATCACATCACACATCATCACACACACACATCATCATCATCACACACACATCATCAATATCATCATCATCAATAATAATAATATCATCATCACACACACACATCATCATCAATAATAATACACACACACATCATCATCACACACATCATCATCACATATCAATACCAATAACATCATCACATACACACATCATCATCACATACCACACACATCATCACATCACTACATATCATCATCATCATCAATAATAATAATAATACACATCATCATCACACACACACATCATCATACACACACATCATCATCACACACACAATATCATCATCACACACACACACATCATCACACACACATCATCATCACACACACATCATCATCAATATAATAATACATCATCACAATACATATCATCATCATCACACACATCATCATCAATACCACACATCATCATCACACACACACACATCATCACACACACATCATCATCATCATAACATCATCACACACACGCATCATCATCATCAATAATACACACACATCATACCACACACACACACATCATCATCATTAATACCATAATATCATCATCATCACACACATCATCATCACACACACACACACATCATCACACACACACATCATCATCACACACACACACATCATCACACACACACACACATCATCACACACACATCATCATCACACATCATCATCATCATCACATACACATCATCATCATCAATACCACACATCATCACATCAATACACATCATCATCATCACAACACACATCATCATCATCACACACACACACATCATCAATAACATCCTCACACATAATCATCATCAATAATACACCATCAATACACACACACACACCACACACACATCATCACACACACACACACATCAATAATAATATCCAACACACACACACATCAATCATACACATACATCATCACACCACACACATCATCACACACACACATCATATCATCATCCAACACACACACACATCATCACACACACATCATCACACACACATCATCATCACACACAATCATACATCATCACACACACACACACACACATCATCATCACAATACACACACACACATCATCATCACACACACACACACACATCATCATCATCACACACACACACACATCATCACACACACACATCAATACACACACACACATCATCACACACACTAATACACACACACACATCATCACACACACACACATCATCATCACAACACAATACTATCATCATCATCACACACACACACATCATCATCAATAATAATACACACATCATCATCATCACAATACATATCATCATCACACACACACACATCATCACACACACACACATCATCATCATCACACACACACACATCATCATCACACACACACATCATCATCATCACACACACACACATCATCATCACACACACACACACATCATCATCATCACACACACACATCATCATCATCACACACACACACACATCATCATCACACACACACACATCATCACACACACATCATCATCATCACACACACACATCATCATCATCACACACACACACATCATCATCACACACACACACACATCATCATCACACACACACACATCATCATCATCACACACACACACATCATCACACACACACACACATCATCACACATCATCACACACACACACACACACACACACACACACATCATCATCATCATCATCCCTGTTGTGTTCCGTTACACTTCGACAGCCCTGAACGTCTGCTGTCATAATGTCGTGAGCACGTGCCTCCCGTTGTCTGTCCGGGCTGCTGACGTCAGAAGCGCCTGTGAGGTTAAAGGGCGGATGTGACAGAGGTCACGTAAAGCCAGTTGTTGCTGTGATTACTTACATGTCAGCCGCATTCAGTTCAAAGTACATCTTCTGCCTTCGTTTTATGCTCAGACGAGTTAGACATCAGAAACCTTGAGTTCGTTGACATGCAGAAAAAGGCGGCCAAAAAGAAGACGAAAATAAAAAAAAGACGAAAGATGAGACCTGTGAGCACCTATCTCGTCTCCACTACTTGCCTCAGTCTGTAGCTTGTGTCTAACGAGCTTGTAGCTCAAATGATCTTGGGAGACCCTATCCCATTACTGTCTGGGCGTACCTAGTTACTGACTGTACAGTATTTGTGTCGAAAGTATTATTCAATCATTGGCACAAGCAGTCCTTGCCTCTGACAGCTGGGGGATAAAAAGCTTAGTCAGTGTAACGCATCATAGAATATGGTTTGTGAATGATACTGGCACTCATGATTAATGTGCATGTCGGCATGTCAGAGTACATGTGTGAGACCATATAATAACTTCGTGAATCTGTTTACCTGAAAATATACCTGACTGTTTTATTGGCTGGATGTTTACATATCAATATTGTTTTAATGTTATATGGTTTGTTTTATTTTTTTTATCATAAGTGTCCCTGCAGTTTTTATGAGATTAACACAATCTTGAATCTTGAGACCACATATCTAGCATATGTTTATATTTGAAGTGTACTGGCTGGTACTGTTAACGACAGGCAGGGAGGCTGTAAGTGTGGGAGATAACAAACAGCACCAGCACCAGCACCAGCAGGCAGGAGCAGAGCAGTGACTCCCTTGCACCATGTTCCGCCACAGGCAGCAATCCAGGCAGAGCGCCGTATTTTCACAGCAACGGAAAAGCAATAGAAATCGCATCATCTGCACCTGTGACACACCCATCAGGCCTGCACCGGCCTGTGTTTCAGTCCCAGTAATTCTCCCTCCTACCCACAACACCCCGCATCCACTTCCCGAGCAATGCCGCCAATGATATCTTTCAGCGACTGATTGTCAAAACAGTTTTGCTGCTTCTCTGTGTTTCTCGCAAGAACACATTTTGTATATCTTCGCACGTGCATACACGCATTCTGTTGTCCCTCTTAGCAGACGCTTGAATCTTCCATCGTGAAGCAACGACGTATCCATCACCACCACCATCATCATCGTCGTCGTCGTTCCTTTCGTTTTATATTTGATCAGCACATTTATTAGGTTCAGATTATGAGCATCGGCCAGAGAGTATTTGTTCGCAGCATGTAAAGTTTTATTATTACAACCCATAGAAGTTATAATTATTCCTAATTATTACTTACATCATTATTATCTAGTATAATCATTTTAATTTGTTTCATGGTGGTGATGCTATTAACCTTTGTTTTTATTCCCCTTGAGGTGCAGTGAACACCTCCCACATCCTCCTCTCAGTCGGTCTGGCTGTCGGGGATGGGTGCAATTATATATTACTATTGTTATTCGCTCTTTGTATATTCATATAACAATACATTGCTGCTGATTATTAATAGCCTCAATCAGTCAGACAGGACACAGGTGATGCAATCAGCATCATATCGACCATTCTTAACACAATATTCTCTAGCTTCCTCCGAGACATGTACTTTTCAGCTCAAATTTCATTTCGCCCAACGTTTGTCGCCCTTTTCTACACGATTTTCAACAGCTCACGTACGTTGGTAATATTTTGGAGAAATTACAAGCCGCTGGATTTTTTTCTTTTGCGAGTAAAGCCAGTGGTGCAGCTCCCTAAAGAATAATTATATTTTTTTTAAAGTTTCAAGTTCTGCGAAGACTGAGATATTATGGTCGAGAAGCCCGTGTCTGAAACTGGTCTATGTTCTCTTAAAGCCAGCAATCGTTACAATGAATTTTTTTAAATGCTTCTTTTTTAAACAAAAAGCGTTGAAAATCGTTAATGCTAGTCAAAATGCCTCTGGGCTATTCCTGGTTGTAAGCTTGGAGTACACACGTACTGGTTGAAATGCAAATGTTAATGGTCACGGTTCTCCCAAAGGTCCAAAAGGGATGTGATAAACAAAGCAGACAAAGCTAACTGTCGACAATCAAAGCGGACAACAAACGCCTTTGCAAATTAACCGTTTTAATCATATCAAACAACACAGTGTAGTGAGTAGCTATGGTGCAGGTCCGTGGTTCTATGCAGACTTTCACTGTCACATAATAACAGATGTACAAACCGTCTCCACTTCATACCCGCCATTTACCTCTAACACGAGATTTGTACGGGGCTTCAAGAGATCAAAAGCGATGGAATGCTTAGATGAGGGATTTTAGTCAGAAATGTTTAGTATGGAACGCCAGTTAAACCACATTTCTGAAACAATGTGAGAACGCGGTCGATGCGTTTTAATCTGAATGTTCCGAGTAGTGGAAAACAAAAGTTAGTTCTGTTCTCAATGTTTTGAAGGAAAGAACAAGCGTTTATCTCGCCGTCGCTGTCTCTGATGAACATTCGCTCACTAGAAGACATTTATGATTCTCGCCAGAGCATTTCAAAATTAAGCTCAAAGTGAAAAATCTTTAAAGTGGAGCTGCATCAAATTATCGTTTTCCAACCTCTTGTTCAAAAAGAAAAGCAGGGAAGAATGACAGAAAAAAGAAGGAACAAAAGAAAGAAAAGAGTGCAACAAAGAAAGAATAACGAGAAAGAAAGAAAACTGCAGAAATTGTTCGGTAACTGACCCTAGAGGGAGGAGGGAGGGTTAAAATAATTATCACAAGTTCTGGTCAAGGCTATGAAACATATCCGCTGTTTACTGGCAAGCAGGGCATCGACAAATTGTGGGTTACATGTATAAAAATGACATCATTTGTATCATGAAAGAAGATACTTAAATATAAAAACAGTTGGAAGTGGAGAAACAAAAGTTTTCTAATGAACATATTCTATATTCCTAGGTGCAAATGAAGTGGCTTAAAAAGTAACTGAAAACTGATTCCATCCACTGCGAGGTGATTGCTCTCCTTTGCAAAGCAGTTCCTTTTGAAAGATGAACACTCGACACTTCAATGTTTTCGTTGACATTCAGCAGGAGCATAATGCTGTTGAAGCTTACTACAAGATTAGAAAAAAAATAAAGAACAATGCTTACACCAGATTTTAGAGGCTTCACTTAAAATCCTTCCAGCAAGATTCTGAAGACGATTACTCAGATTTGCGCTAGTCAAGTGACAATATTAAATAACATGTTGTTTCCGGCTAGTTAAGAGACAAAAACTTACTCTTTTCACTTCAATTGATCTTTCCATCGCTTCATAATGACACATAATTTTTACTCGACAGACAGTTATCTTTGAAAGATTTTGGACTGCTAACGAGTTCAAGAGCAGTTTGCCATGCCTTCGACATTTGTTCGTGGTGTAAAGGGAACTACCCCGCTACAAGGTTTCCTTGCGAATACAAAATGTTTAGTAAAACAATTTAAGAAATTAAGAAAGTCAGTTTTACGTAATTAATTATATTTTAATACTGTGTGTGTATTGTTTACCTCTCCTCCCGAAAGAGGGAGAAACATTTAGCATGAAGACCATGACAATCATAAAATATGCAGCACAAAAATGAGAAACAACAAAAGTACAAAAGGCAGCTGTCATAATTACTGTAACATATGTACAACTACACGATGTATATGCGTGGTCATTAGATATTTACCCAAGGATTTGTGGCCTGCATTCATTGAAAAGAGAGATTTAGTGAAGGAGTATCAGTTGGCTGCATATTGAATATATTTTTGTCATCGTCATCATTATTGACATCATTTTTCTTTCTTTCTTGTCGGCTTAACAAGTGAGAATAATAATAAATCTCCAGCTACACTATCTGTCCGTCACTGGCTGTCGGTTTAAGTTCAACGTTTCGAAATATGTCTCGAGTATGGAATTTTTCTCAGTAGTGCTTATATCAGTAGGTGATGGAGGCATCATCGTCATCATCTCTCTTATACACGTCTCCATCATCAAATCATCGTTGCCATCCTTCTCCTTCTCATCATTAACACCCACCTCCTAATAATAATAATAATCATCATCACCACCCTTCTCATCTTCCTCATCGTTATCATTCTCCCAATCCTCCTTCTCCATCGTCATCATCCAATTCCTCCTCCTACTTCTCATTATCATTATCGTCCTTGTCGAACTTCTCCTCATCATCATAATCACCACCGTCATCCTCCTTCTAGTTCCCACCCTCCCTGCCCACCTCATCACCATCGTTATGCTTATTTTCATTATTGTCATCCTCATCATCATCTGCGTGACTCGTACGTCTGCCACAACGACATTAAGCTGAAAGTCGGCGAGCTACATCAAGTGCAGAGCCGCCAGCTAAGCGCCGTACCTCACACACACTCTGACATTTAGGAAAGTGTCAGAAAGTAATAGAACGGCGACAGATGGGGTGGGTGGGTTGTGTGGAGAAGGCTTGTCTCACTTCTTCCCGTCAGGGCAACTGCACGTAATATATGGGACAGCTTGACCCGACCCCAGACTTTTCCCACCGAGTTGGGGGACTCATGAAAAGACCTTCTTTGATTTCGTCTTATTTGTTGTAATCACCCTCAAACCCAAGGCCCAACACTGAATTATGCAGTAACCCTATATATAACGTCCATAAAGATCGAAAAACCACGAAAGATATCCAGAGCATACAAAATAAAAATTTGCATGCATTTAAAAGAGAAAGATTAACCGTAATGAAAATCAAATTTATGAATTACGAAGAACAATTAAAACATCAGTCTTAATGCTCTGCTACAGGGGCTTCATACAGATAACGGTTAGAATAAATAATCAAATATAAGTCGCTACAGAACAGCATTGCACCAGCCATCGGTTTCATGCGAGAGAGAGAGAGAGAAGGAGACTGCGATGACACGTGGGCCAATTCCTCCCGTGATAGAAGCCTGTAAGCTCATTGCCTCCTGCTAAGCCCCAGACATCATCTCGGTGAGAGGTCATCGACCGCAACGAGCGACCTAAGGTTTGGAGCAGCGTGGGACACCCTGCAGTTGACAAGAGTGTGCAGCCAGGAGAACTGCTGACACAAACCTTTTACTCGAAAAGTTAGCTCTCCTTCGCACTTTCTCTCTCTCTCTCTCTCTCTCACATACACTTTCTCTCTACCTCTCCCCTCAAACCCATGCTTGTGTGTGTGTGGGGGGGGGGGCGAAGCGAGTGGTCTGCTTCACCCTTCTCTCTCTCTCTTAAATAATTACCACCATACTCATTTCTTTTATACCTCTCATTACTGTAGCATTCCAGTAGTTTTGTAGACTTTTCACTGTTTAGAGAGATGGCTAGATTGAAAAAAACACACTGATCCGCTTATTCTGTTACCTCGTAAACGATCTTCAGTCACGTTGTCCCTCCCCCACACCCACGAAATGCCACGAATCATTTCTTGCTACTTAGTGACCACGTATATAGACACCACATAAATATGCGAGCATATTTGCTGCATGTTTACTTTTCCCTTTTTCTTCTCTTTAAAATCTTGTGGTATTGCCATAGTCTTGTGTAATTTAGCCAACTTCTCCCTCTGTTGGGCGAGGACTAGATGCAAGGGAGGCACACTTACAAGCTTAACCTTACCACTGTCTTAAAATAATTTGCTTGTTCTTTTAATGTGTCTTTGTCATTGCCATTGCCATTATCCATGTCACTGTCTTTGTCAGTTTCACTCTCATCGTTATTGTATTTCTCTCTCTTTCTCCTTCGATCTCTCTCTCCCTCTCTCTCCTTTCATGTAAATGTGGCTGTAGTTGGAATTGCTAAATGCTCGAGTTCAGGTTGTCTCTCCCGTCTTACTTTTCAATGATGAAATCACACTTTTTTGTTTAACTTCATACAGATTTTCTAAAAACAATGCAACAAAAATCACGAGTTAAATAAAGCAGCCAAGGTATGTTTTCTGCAGAAATCAAACAATGCTGCAAATCTCATTATAACAGACCAATTAAATTAGGGAAAAAAACAGCCTCGAAACTTTGACGAAATAATGGCAAATTTCCATGAAATGTTGACATGCTTGATTCACCTTCGTGGCACACAAAAACCAATATTAATATTAATATTAAGACTTCAAGCCCCGCAGTTCAATATAACAAATAAATGACCCGTTACAAACCGCTTTATTTCGAAGCCTTTTAAATTCACTTTTTTTTAAGTTTCTGAAGTGCAACGAACTTTTTAACCACAAATCCCTAACACGATCCGACAATAACCAAGAAGAATCTGCTCAAAGAATTAAGCTTTTTAAATATTTTTAAATACTTTGAATGGGGCAGTGGGAAAGAGGACGAGCTTTTATTCTTCATGAAAGTAACGGTGTCCTTACCAGAACCTCTCAGAGAAGTTCCTCTCAGATGTAGGACATGATGATGATGTAGGCTGAGTTGTGCTAGTCTGTGATTTCAAGTTACACTTTACTGGCCGGGGAAAAAAAAGAAAAAAAAAACATGGCACCCTACCGGTCGAACACATTTGAACATTACCGCTTCCTATTGCGAAAAATGCACCGGAATGTGTCTAAAGTGGCTCCCTACCGGACAATTATTTGTTTGGACATTTTCTGCCGAGAGAAAGTCTTCACACAAATATACTTACTACATGATGTATTACGTGACACCATGTCACACATACAGATGGGCGACAATTCGTGTCTGGATTATAAAGGCATCTGGCATTTGCCCTACATTCCTGTGCCTCTAATGTTGAATATGAAGCATACATTTGTTAAATGTCTTGCGATTTTTTTTAGGTTATACACTTGCCAGCGTATAATAGCTGTTATCAACATGTTGTTATAATACTGTGAGAGTATTTATATGTCTGACACGATGCAAGGTGTTACTTTTGTGTGGTAATGCAAATTGAGAGAGAGTTTATTGGATCACTGTGGCATCTGGTGTTTGCGACACATTTCTGTGAAATGTGGGAACTGTTAACTAGAAACATATTCTAGAATATGATAATGTTTACGCGTCGGTGACAAAAATAATATTTGAAAAACGTGGTCAAAATTTGTTTGTTCAAGAAAGCTCTTTAAACATTGTAGGAAACTGTGCGGCTTGAAAATATTTGATTGAGAAATTCATACCTGTCGTTCTCGTCGTCGTCATCCTTCTCCTCCTCATCATCATCATCGATAATATAAACCACGTCACAGTCGTCGCTTTAAAAAGTACTTCGCACTTTGCAGGTTGCACATAATGTATAGTTAGGGAATATCTACATGTCTAAAGAAGGTTTAATAAGAGAAAGTGCTTCTACAGAAAAAACTAAGAGGTACACATATAGTGTTATGTATACAAGTAATTAACTGCGCCTAATGAATAATTACTTATTCCCCATTTGGTTGGATTTCACGGGAATGTAGGAAACTGATGACCCGGATAAATCTTCTCTACACTTTCACCAGGAATGCTGTTGCCGTGGCAACCAGGTAACAACTATCAGATTCCATAGCGATTTAACATGGTTATGGTGGTTTGCTAACGAGCTGCGTTTCCAAAAAGCCATCAAACGAGAAAATCAAGGCAAATCTCTTGACAATGTCTCTTAAAAAAAACTGGACATTATGAATGCTTACTTATATTTTTTCACAGCGTGTTTACAACTTCATTACCATCTTCACAGGCGGTTAAGAAAAATAACAGTAAAAAACAAAGGGTGATTAAATGTCTGGTCGAACTGTCGAGAAGCTGCATCATTGTTCATCAAACCTTCACCCCTTACAGCTTTGAGATGACCGAGATTTTTTTTTTCAACATAGCAACAGGGGTTACCGTGATCTATATTTTCCAGCAGTGTGATCAAAGAACTCGGACGCTGGAAAAAAAGCAACTTCTTGACGCCTTTAAGGTAACCTTAGCAACGCTTGCGAGCAACGGCCACATAATGGCACTCAAGAGTTAAATCAAGAGAACTGGAAAAGTGAACTTCCCCGGTGATACTTTGTGGTCTGGAAAGTCGTATCTCCAAGACAGACCCCAAGACAGACCTATCTTTATAGCTGAGGACGGAGCACATGTGTCACCTGATGACCGACAGATGACACAGATGACGCCTCACTGTTCGTTTTTCAGGATCTTGCTACTCAATCTTCTCTTTTCCCTTCTCACTCTCTCTCTCTCTAGTTCTTTTTACTTGCGTAAAGCGGTCTGTGTGTGTGTGTGTGTGTGTGTGTGTGTGTGTGTGTGTGTGTGTGTGTGAGAAAGAGAATAAGTATGAGAGAAAAAGAGGGCTGATTGTGTGCGTGTGTGTGTTTGTGTGTGTGTGTAAAAAGACTGAAATAGTGTGAGTGTCTATGTGGCTGTCAGTGTGTCTACATATCAGTGAAAGACAGTGTGTGTGTGTGTGTGTGTGTTTTAAAGAGAATAAGTATGAGAGAAAAAAAGAGAAAAAGAGGGCTGAGTGTGTGCGTGCGTGTGTGTGTGTGTGTGTGTGTGTGTGTGTGTGTAAAAAGACTGTAAGAGTGTGTCTATGTGGCTGTCAGAGTCTATGTGGCTGTCAGTGTGTCTACATATCAGTGAAAGACAGTGTGTGTGTGTGTGTGTTAAAGAGAATATGTATGAGAGAAAAAGAGAGCTGTGTGCATGCGTGTAAGTGTATTTGCGCGTCACTTGCATAGGTTCCTGTTGTTACATACACACTGTACCCGGTTTAAAGACAAAACTAAATGTTCAGTCAGTCTTCAGCATTCGCTGGTTTCACTATAACGGTTTAGATTATTCGCAGGTTTGCCATCAATAATTAAATGAATTTTGGGGGAGGGTGGGGGGAAGAGCTTGACGCGCGTAGACTTAAAAATGTGAAGAATTTTTTTTTAAATTGACACTTTCGTTAAAACATTGTGTTGCAGCTCAGTGTAACGAACGAACGAATTTTATTGACTCAGGCCACGTGGCCTCAACATTGAGGTGATGAGCACAGCTTGTACAATATCATGAAGCCTAACCACTTCGGTATAGAATATCATAACATCGTATCATGGACCATGACATAGAATAATACACAGTAATTAAACAATACCACTTTGAACTTTACGACGTTTAAAGCAATAGTACAGGTATCTAGCAAGACAGTTAAGGTGTAAAGCATCATTAAAAAAATTAATTGAGAAACATGATGGTTGGGTTCGATACTGAATTGGCAAAAATTCAAGTCTCAGATCCTCTAAAAGATGGCAATGGAAAAGATGTATTTCATCGTCTTGCGCTGTCTGACAAAGGGGGCATTTGAAGTCTGGCTCTGTAGTGGTCACGTATCTGTACCTATGAGTTTTCAGGTCAGAAATTCCCATACGAAATCTGATTAGGGAATCTCTCAGAATCTTATTTTTAACAATTTGCAGATAAGGTTCTAACTTAAGCGACTCTCAAACACTCCCCGAATTCGCTTTGATTTGGAGAAGCTGCAAGACCCAAAGGTTGTAGAAGTCTTCAAGGCCACGGTTGGCGGAAAATTTGGCGCACTGAACCTGGTGGACTGTGATGTAGACACCCTCTCTGGAAACATCAAAGAGGTGCTACTGTCGACAGCCCAAGAGGTTCTAGGGCGACATAGAAACAAGAAACAGCCATGGGTCACGAATGACATACTAGACCTCTGTGACCAAAGGAGGGCCTTGAAGAGAGAAAAGAAAAGCAAACCAGAAGCAGCAACCAAATACAAAGAAGTGAATTGTGCCATTAAGAAAGGGATGAAGGCAGCTAGGGAGAGCTGGATCGAGAAGCAGTGCCAGGACATAGAGGTTGGAATGGCACGAGGTGACAGCAAAAAGGCCTACCAACTTCTAAAGTCCCTCACTAAGACAGACCAGCAAAAGATCTCAGTCATCGAAGACAGCAATGGTCACCTTCGCACAGAAGGCAATGCTGTACTCAACCGATGGACAGAATACTGCAAGGACCTGTACAATTACCGGCTGAAGACCGACGCCAACATTCTCCAAAACAACCAGACTAGAGACAGTGAACCTGCAGACATACCAGTCCTCCGGGAAGAGGTCGAAAGAGCTGTACATAGTCTGAAGGGAGGAAAGTCACCAGGCGTTGATAATGTACCAGCTGAGCTGCTCAAGCAGGGTGGGGAAGCAACTACAAAAGCCCTAACTGTTCTGTGCCAAAGAGTCTGGGAGCGCAGGAATGGCCCAGAGAATGGACGCAGTCACTAATCATTCCCCTCCCAAAGAAAGGAAACAGCAAACAGTGTCAGAACTACAGAACCATAAGCCTTATCAGTCACCCAAGCAAAGTCATGCTGAAGGTCATACAGAACCGCATCAGAACCACAGCAGAAGAGCTGCTAGCAGAAGAACAGGCTGGCTTCAGACCACGTAGAAGCACAGTTGAGCAGATCTTCAACTGTCGTCTTCTTATAGAAAAGCATCTGCAGCATCAGCGGGACCTTTACCACAACTTCATTGACTTTAAGAAGGCATTTGACAGAGTCTGGCACGAGGGGCTATGGCATGTGATGCGGAAATTCAACATTGAAGAAGGGCTTGTCCAAGTCGTTGAAGCGTTGTATAACAGCTCAACGAGTACAGTTTTGCTTAACAACCAAATAGGAGCTTACTTTCGTACCACAGTAGGGGTACGTCAAGGATGTCCCCTATCACCCGTGTTGTTTAATATATTCTTGGAGAACATCATGCTTGAAGCTCTTCATGACCACCATACCTCCATTTCAATCGGTGGAAGACCAATCTGCAACCTACGCTTTGCAGATGATATAGATCTGTTAGCAGGTACAAACAAGGAACTGCAAGACCTCACCAACAGACTGACAGACAGCTCAAACGCATATGGAATGGAGACCAGCACAGAAAAGAGCAAAGTTATGATCAATGGCAACGGCAAAGCAGAGATCTATATGAACGGGGTACAGCTCGAAGAGGTAAGCAGCTTCAAGTACTTGGGAGCCACTCTCTCCAAGGACGGCAGCTCCACGCAAGATATCCGCATCAGGATCGCAACAGCAACAGCAGCAATGGCTAGGCTAGATAGGATCTGGCATAGCCACAAGATAAGGTTCACTACCAAGTACAGGCTATACAAATCCCTGGTAGTGCCGATCCTGCTCTACGGATGCGACACGTGGACTCTACTCGCCGAAACAGAAAGGAGAATCCAGGCATTCGAGCACAAGTGTCTGAGGAGGCTGCTCCGGATCTCATACAAAGAACACAAAACCAACGACTTTGTAAGAAACAAGATTGCCACACTGGTAGGACACCAGGAACCTCTACTATCAACAGTCAAGCGACGTAAGCTGGTCTTCTTTGGCCATGTAACCCGGCACGACACCTTGTCGAAGACTATCCTTCAAGGCACCTTGGAGGGTGGCCGACGCCGCGGTGGTCAGAGAAAGAACTGGCTTACGAACGTCAAAGACTGGACTGGTCGTCCTGTACAGGACCTGCTGAGTATTGCCCAAAATAGACAAGAGTGGCGGGCCCTATCAGCTGCCGCGTCTATCCATGTGCTCCCCCCAACGCCAGGTGCCAGGCAAGGGACGACTGACTGACTGACTGAAGGTTCTAACTGTAGAGTTGGTTTTAAAGTTGCATAAACGGTAAACCTAGAACTGTCTGCAACATGTTGATGCCAGTCTTGTTTGTAACAGTCGATAAGACGTTGCTTAAAAACACGAAGGAAGTGTAGAGTATATAAGGTGTGTTACTTACATTAATTGTGTGTGTAATATATGGTCAACAATATTAAAAATTTATGATTTTGAGTAGACTTAAAATTGTTCGTGGATTTTTCACATTTGTGGAGGGATCTTCGCTTGTCTTGAATACTGAGGGACGACTCGTCCCCGCACAGTCACCACATGAGCCTACACACGGTCCAAGGTGTACAGATCTCTGAAACTGTCAACACTTCTTATCCAGCAACCATCCTCCCAGCACAGGTGTATACGGTACGAGAGGATGGCGAAATAATATATATATATATATATATGAACAGTATGTGCATCACTCTATATATGTAGAATCACTGACACAGTAATCGATGAAAGCTTATTGGATTTAATGGCTTGTAACTTGAAGTCGCCTCTTGCTTCCAGTCCACTTATTGTATATGTGAATGTGAATTCTTTTTTCGAAACCAGAATTACTCGCCATAGTATAGCCTGATTCGGCGTAAAATACCAATAATTAGGCCTTTTTTCAGATCAAACACAAGTGACAGCACTTACACTCTTCTTCCCGTTTTGTGTGTGTGTGTGTGTGTAAGTGCACACGTTCGTGTTTGTGTGAAAATGTGCACCTTCACCATCATCCGGGGTGACCGTGTGAGTGTAAGAAGTATTAGAGAATATGGGTTGAAGACACAAAACTAGTGTCTGCTACAGGCAACCTGATCAAAGGGAGATAACACCGGTTTTCGGGAAAACTCGAGAGACGCACTCCTTGAGTTTTGAGTCGTAACTCCCTACCTGCAGGGTAATGTTGCCGTTAGGTCACTTAGGTGCCTCGATTTTTTTTCATTGTTTTATCATTTTTTTCGATTTAGTATCAATGTTACGCTTTTTTTCATTCCATCGTTTGTACAGACTACATAAGAGACTTGTCGATACTTCTGTCACTGAATGTCGATATGCCGGTAATTCGACTGTTGTTGAGTATCCTATCCTGAAGCCATCTGGAATTATAGTAATACTAACAGAAACCTTTAAAGTCCTTAAAACTTCCACCTCTCGAGCTATATTTTGTTGCAATTTTTACTGCGTTTGTCCAACAACTTTCTTTTCCTGTTTTCGCCTCCCGGGCAGCGGGAAGTGGGGGATGGTGGGTTTTGGTGATGTACTTGAGGGTATTTGGTGGAAGTGTTAATTATCTTTAAAAGAGGATAGTGCATCCACACAAATAAATACTCAATGAAAAAAAGACAAAAAAAAGGCATTGGGTTGTGAATGCCAGTTTATTGTGACGGGAACCAGTGGTGATCTCACACAAAGGGTTAGAGGTGCGAAACCCGAGTATATTTGGAGAAAGATGAATGTGCCCTGTGGTGAGACCAGCTGAATGTTAGGCATTATATCTTCATTGCAGTTTTTATGTTCTTACGGGTATTGACCTTAACCGTTCTCTCAACACTTATCTATTTTTATGTTTTATACTAACAAGAGAACCCGACATTGCCTGTGTACTCAGCAGTTCGCTCGCGGACGACGCTGACCGTTTGACCACGTCCGTGATTTGACATAGCGGGTTTTCCGGTCTCTGCGTCTCTCCTTCTCTCACTCTTCTCTCTCTCTCTTTCCCTCTTGCACACACACACAGAGTCTCTATCACACACACACACTCTCTCTCTCACACACACACACACACACACGCACACACTCGATCGTCTCTCTCTCTCTCTCACACACACACACACACTATCTCTCTCTCTCTCACACACACACACACATGGAAGCGTCCAAATAACGTCATTGTCAAAATTTGTTCTGCATAGTAGCTTAATTGTTTATTCTGGAGGATGTACTGTTAAAATAAACGCTAGCAGCATGTGGCATGTAGAAAATAATGTGGTACCTTTGGAAAGTACTTGGGCAACATATATATATAGGCTTTCTCTGAAACCCAATATCTATATATATGTTTGGCATTCTTTCCTGCTAACGAAGATTCTTCGGTAAAGAACACACGTGGAAACCAGAAGCAGTCTAGAATGATTCCTGTCAACAAAAGAAATGCCCTGAAAATTTTTTATGATCGGACAGAACACGTTGTGGATTAGGATAACTTTCGACTATTGCCACACACCATAAGATCATTAGCTACCATGCAGCTACGGGCAGACATTGGGACAACATGCAATATGGAGCATAAACAATAATTTAATTTCATAGTATATTGAAATCTTAGGTCATATCCGAGAAACTAATAAGCAGTTTGGAAAATATCTCCAAACTATAATATTAATGATTTTTCGGTAAGCAAGGGGAAGTATGTTGTTCTTAGTACTAATTCTCTCCCTTCGCTTACGAAAATAGTGTTTAACTCAAAGAGCAAATTATAACAAATAGTCACACAAGATAAAAAAATAAATAAAAGAGGCGAGAGTTCGTGATTGTTATATTTAATAAAAAGAAGTTCACATTATATTAAATATCATCAAGTAAACTGATGCTTTCTAGAGGGTCTTTATATTATTAAATTCAAATTTATTGCTACAGATCTCGACAACTCTTATTAAGGGAGTGTTATTAACTTTAATTTTAGCAGGGTCATCAAGAATCTTTCTTTTGGAAAAATAGGTTACTGTGCTAAATTTGAATTGTTACTGCAGAAACTTTGAATAATTTCTGGCCAAAATAATTTTAGTCAAATGTGTTCTGGTTTGTATCTCAAATAAGAAATTAAGACAACAATAAGAACAAATGAAAAGAATCCATGGTTAAAAACCTGTATATTTTGTAAACCAACTAAAGGAAATTGATATACCTGTAATACTGAAGCTGAATTGATATATAACAATATAACACATTTAGTTAAGTTCAGACTTGAAATTAAGATTCATTGTTCAAGATTCTTTATTATTCTTTCACCCTTTAAGGGGTATTGATATATTCAGAATAAATATATAAAGATAAACATCTTCACACACATTCCTATCTATCTTTATAAACAATATCTCTCTCATGCCTACTTATTGGTGGGCTTGTAACTGCTAATATTTTAAAAACTTATTTTCGGTATTGCTCACTCATTCTTTTCTTCTTCTATTCCTTTAAAGCCCTTTAAAGCATATCTGCATACATCATCAAATAATTCAAAGCATACAAACACATGTAAACAAACGATAAACTTTTGTCATGTGATGTTTCAGCCCCTCTCTCTCATTCTTACCAAAGTCACAGATGCATACACATACTCATATCTGCTTATATCTCTCTCACGCACACACACACACACACATGCACATACACATTCTGTTAATTATTTTAGGTCACTGTCCCCCGTAATATCTTAACAAATTGAACTAATCTAGTGAAGGTCTTTTATTTCTTAAAGTTAATAAAGAGTGGAATTTATAAACATTAGGATTATGAGTATAGTAAAGTGAAAAATTATTCTGACGCTGGTCAGCAAATTTTTTACAATTAAATAGATAATGAAATTCAGTTCCTACATCCTTAGTGATACAGAGTCACAAAGCCTTTTATTTCTAGGGATCTCAGTTTGCCTACATTTATTCACCAGAAAATAGTTGTTGAATGTCAGAAATTGTATTAAAGGGAGATAATCATGGGGAGGTAGTATTTTAAGTAGATTTCTAGTGTAAGGTACTTTTGAACATTCTATCACTTGAGTATATTTGTTTTGAGTCTAGTTCTCCGAGCCAACTCTGGATATATGGATCCTGAAGGGACTTATTTGTTTTCTTCTTAAATCAATCATCTGAAATGTTTATGTTTTTCTAGTTTATCCATAGTCCACTGAGGCCAAGATCTTGCAGGTTTGTCCGGACAGTATTGATATAACTAGACTTAAGAATAATTATTTCATGTGAATTTCGAAGCATTTTGCATAAAACACTTGATATTTTTTATTGCTGTTATTTTCATTAATCAATTTAAACTAAAAACTGAGCATTCTACTTTTAATGAGAAGACTAACAGGGAAGCGGCCACCCATGCTCTCCAAGCAGGGTGGACTTTCTTACTTGGAGAATCATTTTACAGAATCTTAACTGTAGTTTAACACAAATATCACTAAGTCTTGATGCCCATATTTCACAACCGTAAGTAAGTATTGGAAGAACTACTCTGTCAAACAAGTCAATTTGTTTTTCTAGTGGTAGTTGTTTATATTTTTTTAAAGTAGAGGAAACATGGCTCTTTTTGTGCAACATAAAATTTGTTATTATAATTTAGTTTCAGTCCAAGATAGAAAAAATAGTCTACTATTTCAAGTTTGTCACCATTATATACAAATGTTAGTTTCTTTCTTATTTTACTTCTCGAAAATATAACTATTTTAATTTTGTCTGGGTTAATTGTCAAGTTCTATTTGTCACATCCATCTCCACTTGTAAAGGATGACTTCTGCACCTCCGTCAGTAGAAAAACTCATCCATTTGTCTGCTCTTTCGCCTCGTATGTGTATGAGAAGAGCAGGAAAAAAGCAAAGATTACACAAAGGCATGCAAAACAAAAGAGCAGACGATGTACGAGCTCTCATATTAACGGAGGTGCTAAAATCCACCTTTACAGGTCTATGCTGGTGTGCTTGGATCCTTAGCATAAGTTATTTCCCTTGGCAACCCATACATTAGTAAGGGGTAAGCACGGTAGCGCAGTGGGGTAGAGCAGTTACGTGTCACCACAAAGAGCCCAAGGGGCTGAGTTCAGATTTTGTCTCCGTATGACCGGATGTAGCACCTGTCACAATGCTTGTTCTCGGGTGTTCCTATTTCGTGGTACTCCTGCTGCTCTCGCTTTGGCCTTCTCCTACCGACAGCGCTAAATCACAAGGTGGAGACCACAGACTTCTTATGCATTATCCATTCAAACCAACCAACCCATACATGTCGCTACATAATATCCCAGAAAATTACCTGACCAGTATTTCTTTGTTGTTTTAAGGGTAATATTGACGTTCTATTGAATAGAAGAAACGCATTTCATAACAGATCATGTATAATCAAATATAACCACAAAATATGGTCGCTATATCGACAAGCCTCTTTGTTATGAACCATGAGCCGCTGACAGTTTTTCGAAACTTTTAGCGACCAACAACACATAGACAATGATTTATTTGCAGCCATAATCGATGCTGCACTATTTAAAGTTTAATGGTTATGACTCATTGTAGCGGGTTATTAACTTCAATTTGTGCCACGTGGAGATGTCCTTCACCTTGCCACATGCGTGACGTTGGGGGTTTTGGAGGGGATTCCCCTTTTCGATCCCCGCGATCGAGTTTCGTTGTGTGGCGTGATGTGAAGGTCACGTGGCTATTGAAAGAGGTTAATGTCAGTGAATGCACGACTCGAAACACTTCAACTGCGACATTTACGACTCTGTATATAACATACACTGCTGTTGACTGCACGAGACTGTATATTCGTGATAAGCTTATAAATTAAAATGACCTGGCAACATTCCAAACCTCCGCAATCCTGCACAAAGCACTCGTGCAAGCAGGAAGTGGATGGCTGTGGGGGGGTGGGGGGTAGCACTTCACCTCAAGCTGGTGTTCACGATAGCTCATAGGTATTGCATGTTGCCGCACAGGTATGTCGGCAGCGATGACCTGAAAAGGACAGCAAGTCATGCTAGCGATAAGCCGCTGCACGAGGAAGGCGGCCATTTTGACACACCCTGCAGTAAATCCTCTAAGTCTACCATCTCTTTCCTGAGCCGGCTGGCTGCAGCTTGCTTATGACAGCATCTCCATGGACTAGCATCAAATGTGGATGCCCAGTCATTTCGATTTTTGCACCTCACGTTGTCACGTGTGCAGCTGTGTGTGTGTGTGTGTGGTTTATTAATTATTACTTGTGTGTGTGTGTGTGTGTGTGTGTGCATCATGGCGGTGGCCTTGGAGACAATGTTGTGGTGCATGCGCTACCCAGCGTCTCCATGAGAAACAGATAACAAATAAAGTCTGGGCTCTGTTTTTCTTCACTGATTTTACACCCCATTAACTGAGTCAACTGACAAGGGGCGATATTCTAGGCACGTTGTTGTGTTCCTTTATTGTTGTTTACAGGCAGTTGCCATTCGCAACGTGTTCTCACAGTAGAGCATATTGTTGTAGATGGTATAGTCGGTATAGTCTGTGCGAACGTGCATATGTAATTTGGTGTCTGTGTGCGTGGGTTGGTGGTGTGGACAGGCTGTCGAGCAGCATAATGACAATTAAGGCTCCTCCGCTGATCAGATCAATAAGCTGCAATGACGCATAAACTATTTTTAGACAGGGAAGTTGATTTTAAGGGTGGGAAATGCACAAGTGTTTGAGAGTTAGAGGTGCTTATAGAACAATCACTTATGGCGGCAACAGTGACAGGCTCTGTGTGTGCATGATTATGCGTGAGACACCACATTCTTGTATTACTAAAGCTGATGATGTAAAAAGATTATATTATTTACTCTGTTTAAAGTTCTTGAGAAATACGTTCATCCGTTTGCTGTTTCCATCCTGTAATTTCATGTGATTAGCGCGTGCACACACACACACACACAAACACACGCACACACACACACACACACATTTGCCACTTATCAGAAAGGAAACAGCTGGCCGTCCTTGAACACTTGACAGCAACTTTGTCCATCACGATGGCTCTAGGGTATATTAAACTGCCGAGTCGTCTTCCATGAGATTTCCGACCAGAAATTATACCCAACGATATTTCTTTACTCTCTGAACTGCTGGTCCAGAAAATGTTTCAAAGAAAACGTATCTAATTTTTATGACAGGTGTAGTTTCCCCCACCTCCACCATTGTTCGCAAATGACAGATTTATTGGCTCTCTTGTCCTATTGTCTGCACACAATAGCTAATCGTGGTGTCTGCAACCGGGAAGTTTAATGACACAGGGCAGTGTCTTTCGCTGCTGAAGTATTTTGGGCTCCGGTGTAGTGCGCAGGCTGTCGTGACATGTCGGGGCCTGCATGGCAATTAAGTTACTTGGGTTCTTCCCCCGACTGTTTCCCACAATGTCATACCTATTCTGTATTCCCCCTCCTGGGAACTTTTTCACAAATAACAGAGGTATGCTTTCGTTCCTGGTTCAGTTAAACTGTGACGTTTCTGTGGATACCTCTACAGGTGAAAGTTCTGCACGAAAATCCCCTTTCAGCTTTGCATGCATTTGACACAAACATCTCGTTTCTTGGACCAACGGAGTGATTAAATACCGAAGTTGTTTTTAAATCGCCCACAAACCTTGACATCGAGGGAGGGAAGGGGGGTTGTTCTTTGATACTCTACGTGTCCCTTGTTGATCGATGCACACGCGCAAGCAATGATCGATGTACACCTGTCTCTCCCACTGGTCTCCTAAGGCACGGCTTGTTTTGTAGAAACCTTTGCCGACATTTGATTTCTTGAAAAGCAAAGCTGCCAAGCCCTGACAACCTTTATTCTCAGCATGAGTATTATCTACGGTTTTCTGGGAAACGCTGCTTTTCGCCTTAACAGTAAACTTCCACAAAGCAGCTCAGTGTGAATATTCTGAAGCACAGCAGGATTTGGGGTTGTCAAGGGAGTAGGGAAAATGACTTCTGGTTTCGAATTAAAGCATGAATAACGTATTTGGGTTTCTCCCTCCCCCCCTCCTATGTTTTCGACAATGTCATACTTTTTTTGCATTACCCTTCCTGGGAACTTTTCCACAAGTAACAGAGGTATGCTTTCCGTTCCTGGTTCAGATAGACTGTGACGTTTCTGTGTATACCTCTACAGGTGAAAGTTCTGCATGAAAAATCCCCTTTCAGCTTTGAATGCATTTGGCACAAACAACTTGTTTCTTGGACCAACGGGGAGATTAAATACCAAAGTCATGCCTATACTAAAAGACTTCCTTGATATTTTTACATTTTTTTTAAGTAGTTATCTAAGTTAGCTGAAGGTGTTCAGGAACTATAGATTCATATATCATTTATCACGTCTTATTGTATCTTTCTATTAAGCGTTGTCAAAGTCTGTTGCTAGTCTGTTAGAGGTTATCTCTTAACCACTCAGTTGGCTTTCGCTCCACAGAAGGTTTTGCCAAGAAAAATCGGATGAATGGTAAAGTGATGTTTAGAGTGGTGATCCGTTCGGGACCGGAGAAAGTCAATAATATTCTCGAAGATTCCTGTCCAGCCAGTTTACCAAGACCTTATAACTTCCTTGTTGTTCTCGCTGCTAAGTTGCTGCCACGAACAGGAACAGGATTGTCAGAAACAGCGACGCGGAACCAAGCAGGTTTAAACCAGACTTTCCCTTGAAACTCCAACAGAAGTCGTATCTACCAATGTTAGAAAAAATACAATGGAAACTTGTATTTAACAAATGTCATAAGACAAAACAGACAATCAACTAAAATGGTTTTAGTTAAGGATTCTTCATAGAATTTTACCAACTAACAGGTTCCTTTTCATAAGAAAGATTGTTAAATCCCCCAAACTTGCTGTGTGTCTTATCGAAGAGGAAACAATAAGTCATCTGCTATGGCAAAGTCTGTTTGTTGGCATTTTCTGGAAAGATTTACATTCAGTCATGATTAGTAAAGGTACATCACTAAGAAATTTTAACTTTTCTAAAAAACTGAGTGCAAGAAGACATCTGTACTGAGAAAGTGTTAGACTTTATAATTTTGCTAACAAAACATTACATTTATATATGCAAATCGAAAAACAATATGCCTTCTATTCATGTTTTTCTAAGGATTGTGAAATATAGATATAACATAGAAAGATTTCATAGTATATTAAATAATAAGTTAGACCTGTGTGAGTTACTGGGAAAGCCATATAATCAACTATTAATATAAACATAAATAGTGGAAGCTGGAATGTCCTTTCTAGTTCTATCTTCTCTTTACTCTCTCTTTCTCTACGTCTTCTCTTACTACCTCCTAGTCTACTGTTGTGTCTCCTTTTGTACTGAATGAATGTGTTTTAAAAATGCAAAGTGTCTTTGAATGACGTTTGTGATACTGTCATTTACATGTTGAATATTATGCTTATTATACTTATTGAATAAAAACATTATTCAACATTAACCGAATGAGTAGCTTGTCGATAATCGATAATTATATTTCTTCCCTTAGGTGTGGCACATCTTTCCTAGAGTCTCGTCGGCTTCCTTACCTGCAAAGTGGTGTGCAGAGCCCCGCAAACATAGCTTTATAATAATTAGCCCCGGGTATATTTGTCACTGCTTTATATCTACAGCCCCAGGGGTAAAGCTATGTCTTTGGGGCTGGAGACCGCTTTAATATAACTGTGGACACAAGTCGTTTGTCCTGAGTTCTCTGTATTACACCGGGCAACGACTTACTCTCGCATCATAACTACGGCTTGATAAAGCGAAACAGTAAAAAGTTTGTGTCCCTTTCTGTATCTGCAGTCTTTTACAGATTTTAAGGGTCTGTTGCAGATGCATGTTATGTGTATTACGTCTGCAATTTTGTCCGTTACACTTTCGCAAAACATTTTTTTTTTTTTTACCAACTGTTCATTTGTAGCACGTACTCCAGTTCACATTTTCTCTCACCTAATGTATATAACAATTTCTGTAAGAGAATGTTGATAGCTTTGTCACACCATCAGCGCTGAATTTTTTTTTTCGACAATGCCGAGAAAGACAAATTATAACTTATTATATTGTAGTTAATGTTGTCAGACATACAAACACATAGGCATAACCAAGTACGCTGAGGCTTACACAGTAAGTCTTCACAAACCCTTCCATGTTTTCCTCAAAGGTGATAGATGTGAGTGAGCTAAGAAGAGAAAGTGTTTGTTTTGTTTTTTTTTTTGTCCGAGACAAAGACGATTTTCACGGAAAGATTCAAGGAAAATTTCGATTTTCACTTTCTTTCCTTTGGGATCATTTCCCCTAAGTACAGTTATCCCGTTTCTTCTAAAGCAGTCAGGGAAGTAGGACGATTGAGATAAAGAGAGCTGTTTCCTTATTGTTGTCTGCCCCAGGTACCTGGCCACCCGGCCACCCAATAAAAGGAAGCAGTCATAAAGATAATATTTTTTCCTCTCAACAAGGAAGATGATTACTCATTTTATGGGATTCCTTCTAGCTCAGCTGGTATCCACGATTGTGTTCGCGCTTTCTGTTAGAACACTGCTGTAAACGACGGGAACCAGGAAGTTTAACTACAAGGATATATGTTTTTATCCACCTTTTAACGCGCAGAGGTCAACAACGAACGAACATCGCAGGTGCGGGGTAGGTCAGCGAGTTGGCGTCTTGTGAAATACCATATATACAAGTAGTTAAGTACGTTAGTACAAAGCCTAGCACGGGGATTGTGCACCTTGGTAGGTCAAGGATATCGCGTTTTGTAAAATACAAGTACATGTACACGTATGTTAACAGGGCCTGTACAGATTTAAACTGATGGGTTTTTCCTTCCTTGTTCCCCGGCTGTCTTCTGCGCACAAACTCGAAAATAGGGCAAACGACAGCCGTTAAAACACAGAAAAATGGCGGGCTTCACATATTGCCCTGTCCTTATCATCATCAAAAATTTAGCGATGTTCTGTCTTTGTATCATTCTTGCACACTCGCTTCAAATCTTCCATTATTTTTTCGCCTTAAAAGATAAAATAAAACTCTCGAAGCTTGAATTTAATGTCTGGCTGTAATCGAGATAACTCCGCCATTGCCGGTCCCAAGCCCGGATGAGAAAGGATCGAGGAGGGTTGGGCATAGGGCTAGCAACCGTATCCCGTAAAAACTTTTATGCTACGGCTAGAAAAACAACTTCATCTGGTAGAAGGAGTGAAGCAGTCCAGACAACTGGCCCTATGACGCAGTGGCGTAGGAAGATGCTCGTCTTTGGGGGGGCAAGCTCCATGCTGACAATGAATAACGTTCACATTCTTGCCTTCTCAGCATCGTTTTTTTTTTGGGGGGGGCGGCTGCCCCCCTTGCCCCCCCCTGTTCCTATGCCACTATGACGGCAAGGGATCAAAGCCAAATGGAAGTCTCTGGCCCGACAGCGGAACTCCTGACACCAAAACATCACATGCGATTTGGTTGCTGGAATGTACGAACTTTATTCCAGACAGGAAAACTATCGCAAACAATTAAAGAAATGAACAGCTACAACCTCACAATGCTCGCAGTAGCAGAGGCCAGATGGACAGGTACGGGAAAACAGGTACTTAACTCTGGGGAAACTATTATCTGGTCTGGCAGGCAAGACGACCACCACCATGAAGGAGTCGCCCTTATCATCAGCGGGAAACATGCAAATGCCATCTTACAGTGGAAACCCATAAGCGAACGCCTACTCTACGTGAGGTTAAACTCCAGGTTCACAAAATTGTCTATTGTAGTAACCTATGCCCCCATTGACACCGCTGACGAAGAAGAAAAAGATAATTTTTATAGCGCACTTCAAGCGGTTTTAGACGACATCCCCAAGCATGATGTGATGCTCCTCATGGGCGATTTTAACGCAAGAGTAGGCAACGAAAACGAGAACAGAGAAAGTGTCATGGGGCGGCATGGAACTGGAGAACTTACTGACAATGGGGAGAGACTCATTAGTCTGTGTGAAGAAAACGATCTTATTATTGGTGGTACTCTATTTGCGCACAAAACAATCCACAAACTAACCTGGACATCACCTGATGTAAGGACACAAAGCCAGATAGATCACATCATCATCAACAGCAAATGGAGACACTCCCTGCAAGACGTGCAAGTCAAGCGAGGAGCAGACGTTGGCAGTGATCACCACCTTTTAGTTGCAAAGCTCAAACTGAAGTTGAGAAAAGCAAAGATTGGGCAGAAAAGAAACCAGCGTATGGATATGACCAAACTCGGAGACCCTGCAACCAAAAAGGCATTCGGCATTGCACTGAAAAACAACTTCAGCATCCTCCGAGATGAAGCAGCAATAACGATTGATACCTTTAACAAAGCTACATTAGAAGCAGCAAAAGAAACCATTGGCTACAGGACAAGCTCCAAAAATGTATGGATATCTGTGCACACATGGAATTTGATAGAAAAAAGGAAAGAGATGAAGAGGAAGCTCCTGAACACCAAATCCTCCAGGCTGAAAGAGAGGACTGCAGCACAATACAGGGAGCTAGACAAACAGATCAAGTCCTCCTCAAGGAGAGACAGGCGACAGTATATAGAACAGCTCGCAGCTGAAGCCGAAGCAGCAGCCGAACGGAAAGGCGACCTATCAAAACATAAGGAAGCTACGAGGTGACCAAAGGCACAACCAGGACCTCCCGGTTAAAAGAGCAGATGGCACACCCATCACGGAAGAGCTAGCCAAACTGAAGAGATGGGGGGAACATTTTCAAAAGATTCTTAACCAGCCAGAACCATCAGTGCTACCTGAAATCATCGAAGCAGAAGAAGATCTAGATATCAACACTGGACCCATTGCACTACAAGAAATTAAGGAAGCCATTCACAAAACAAAGAATGGCAAGGCACCAGGAGGGGATGGTGTATGTGCTGAAATGCTGAAAGCAGAAGAGGGAGAGACACCGCGTATTCTACAAACAATCCTCCAGGAGATCTGGGACAGTGAAGAAATCCCTACCGAGTGGAGTAAAGGTGTTATAGTCAAGACACCAAAGAAAGGAGACCTCGGTGACTGTAATAACTGGGGAGGCATCACACTGCTATCTGTCACCAGCAAAATGTTTGGCGGTATAATTCTCCAGCGCATTACAACAACAATAGACTCTATACTCCGACAAGAACAAGCTGGCTTCTGGAAAGGACGATCATGCATCGACCATATCTTTGACACCACATGGAAAGAGGAATAGAGGGAGGCCCAAAGAGACATGGAGGCGAGCCATCGAAAAGGACCTCAAGAACAGAGGCCTATCACTCAAAACAGCCCCCAGAACAGCAGCAGACAGAACCAGATGGAGATCTCTAGCTGTTGCCTCACGCGCCAGACGCCACAATGAGGACTGATGATGATGATGTAATCGAGATAATCGCCATCTGGGTAGCTGACGAAGAGTTCGACCACAAATTTCTGTGAGTTCGACATTGTATTCGCTGCTTTGATTTCTATTGACTTTAGGCGATAAGGATTTGAAATAAAAGATCAACCCTAAACACATTCCACCAGCATGCTCATCACATATAGTTTTCGTCGTTTTAGTTTTCGTGCAAAATCTGTCTCAGATTTCATCGGCGTGCCCACGTGACTTCTATGCTAATTTTGCGAAAACAAAGGGCAGCCCACGCGTCCCCTTCTTCTTCTTCTAGGTAATGTGCAAACCCCTGCTAGGTGGGGAACAATACACATGTCCTGCTCAGTATGGTGTTGTTTTTCGTGTGAGCATCACCCTACACGTCTAGCCAAACAATTCCATTGCTTTCCAGTGTTTTTGTGCTTTTTTATTGATTACAAGTGCTAATACTACAATTACATGTAAGTGATTACTGCGTATACAGTTTTCGGTATAATGTGTTTATTTTGCGTTTGTAACGGGTGCTAAATATGGGAGGCTTAAAATGGCGGGTAGAGTGTTTATTTTCGCCATCAAAACCAACCAAGGCGCTCTCTCCCAACAGTATCTCTTTATTACAAAGGACAGTTACGGCCGTACATAGGATAAAACAAAACTGTTGCCCTGATTTAGGACAGCATTTTGGACGAGGACTTAATTCGTCCCACCCGATCGATGTCTAACGCTTAAATGACAGGATGTGAGGAGTCGGGAGAGTTATTTCCCCTTACGTACTCTCGCGATCTCGAGACAACATAATTTAAAATAATAAAACAAAAAATTATTAAAAATGTGTAAATGCACATGACAATAAATGTACTATTTTGTCATGGGTGTAATTTGGGCGCTTTTCTCTCAAAATCCGACCATCTCCTATCATCCGCCTAAAATTAAATTCCAGACCTCATACCATTATACATCCGTTTCAATCACTGCTGGAAAACTAAGCCATTTCCCCAACACCTCTTTCACTTCGTTTACGGCCCCGTATACGAGATGTATCAGTTCTGAGGGATTTTTCCTGACCAGACCCGAAAAGATTTTCCATCTCCTGCCGAACATCGTACAACTTTTGCCTGTCCCATTCATTCCTTCTTGTACATCGGTGCATCAAGTTCAATCTGTCCACGGGCCTTCTGTTGCTCTGGGAACGCCTAGGCGGGTTTTCAGGGCAAAAGTTGTCCTGAGTTCCTTCGCACTGCGCCTCGCACATAGGGTCTTGTTGATCCTCCCCGTTAGGGATGGCTCTTGGAGCAAACGGAGGCGCATCAGGCCTTAATGCCGGAGTGGGTGTAGGCTCGATTTCCACGCCCACCACTCTCACTTCATCTTCTGAGTCTCCCAAGACATCTCCCCCCTTTGATTGTTCCTTCTTATGTCTTCGAGTTTCCTCCCTCCTGACAGTTTCCCTGGTCGGCGTGTCAATGCCTAACGCCCCCACAGGCAATAGATAGTTCCTGTGTAACGTCCTTTTATCGTGTTCTCCCCCTTCATCTTCGACGGTGTACACTGGTAATCCCGGCGACGTATACTGCCTTATACGACGTATACTGCCTTTTCCCATTTATCTTCGATTTCTGAACCCCACAATGTCTTCTAGATTTAACATGGGGATGTGGGAGAGGTTATCCCTATAGAAGTGTTCTGCTACAGTGGTGGCCTGCGATCCACTGTCTAGCTACCCTTGTGTAGAAAGACCACATATAGATATATAACATTCTAAGGAGGGACCTACAAGAGTGTCCAAAGAGTGTGGCGAATCCACCACTGTCGCCTGGTTAGTCTTGGAAGCCAGCGAGGCTTCCCTGAAATAGTCTCGCACTTGTGTTAGCACTTCTTCATGTAATGGGCTACAAAAGTCTGCCTGCACAGGTCTGGGTTGCGCTGATCTCTCGCTTTGAATCTCTGTCGTCTGGAGCTTCTTGGTGTTCGATGTTGCTGGTGCAGTCACTGGTCGCTCTTTGCCAGTGACTGAATGTCGTTTAAAGGTAGCCCCCTGCGCCTGCAATTTCGTGCACAGTGCCCCTGGGCTCCGCAACATTTTGGACGAGGACTTAATTCGTCCCACCCGATCGATGTCTAACTCTTAAATGACAGGATGTGAGGAGTCGGGAGAGTTATTTCCCCTTACTTGCTCTCGCGATCTCGAGACAACACAATTTAAAATAATAAAACAAAAAATTATTTAAATTGTGTAAATGCACATGACAATAAATGTACTATTTTGTCATGGGTGTTACGCGTTTTTTCGTTTCAAAATGTATGTAACGCATGTAAGATAAAATCACACGTGCTCACATCTCATTGTCCCTGTTAAGTGTTTCCCCTACTAATAAGTTAACCCTTTTCTTTTAGCTCCATTATGAGACCAAAGAATGTTTCCAGAGCCAGCAGCCTTTCGAAGAAGAAGGTCAGGAACACGATCGAGTTGAAGATGGGAATTATTAAAAAAAAAATACGAGAGCGGCAATAAGATTGGTGAAATCAGCCGCATGGGCTGGAGGCTGATGTAGCAAAAGACGAAAATGTGCTAACAAAACAGAGATCGCAAACACTATATTTATTCTCTATAAAAAGTGTTTTTGGCATATATTTTGGAGTGTCTAGAACGAATTAATTGGGTTTACATTTATTCATATGGAAATAATTGCCTCGGTTTTCGCCAGTTTCGGATTTCGCTGATTGTTTTCGGACGGATTATCGACGAAAGCCAAGGTATCGCTGTATTTTGGAGAGCTAGACCAAAGATCATACCAAGATGCTCCACTGTTATATGAAAGGTTGAAGCCAATCGGCGGCCAAGGGGCGGACGGCCGTTCCCCCTTTCGGAAAGTAAACATCGCTAGCTTCGGGCGTGCCGCTCCTTTGTTCAGACCATCATGTACTGGCAACACACACACACACACAGGCGCGCACGCTTTCATACTTTTCAGAAATAGAGCTTGAAAACATATTTATTCGAATGTGCAACTTTTCTAATTTAGAAGAAAAATAAGAAAATAAAATAAAATGAAACGTTTAAAGTCTACATTAGCATAGGCTTTGCAAATAACTCTAATTGGACAGATTTTTTTAAATACGAAGACATTAGGGTTGTTACATATCTAAAACCTCTTTACACCCAGTGCCTTTGCAAAAATATAAAATATGTACACGTGTATTTACAGATGTTGCAGTTTTAACATTTTTCTATTTTTCCTTGCAGAGGCTGCAGAGAAATGTCTATTGTTTTCTTTCAGTGCAAAGTGCAACCGTATATTTGAAAACAATTGATTAACAAGACTGACTGGTTTGCATTTGCTGGATGGACACATGAGCGAACTCGATTTCTGTTCAAAACGTTCCAGAAATCGAGCTCCCACTCGGTCCATGTGGAGGAATTGTTCAGATTTTCTGAATATAATTTCAAGTTCCTCCACCAACGTTACCAGCTGAGATGTTGGGACTACTAGCCTTAGTTAGCATTAGGTACCTGCTTAATTGACAACTGATTAGACTCGAGTCTCCCGTACAGTTCCTTCTTACTTTCCCGTAATAATTTCTTTACATTCTGCACACAATTTCCTTTGTACCTTTTTGGCGATGTAACCAGCAATGTAAGTTAAAATATTGTTCTCAGGAATGAATAGTTCCTCGGCAGAGTTGGTAAAAGCATACTAGGAGATTTCACATCTTTTGTTTAGCTCATATTTTGCATCAGAAATCGCTGGAGTGCGCTGAGTACTGATGCTGCTCAGCGTCAAGAGAAAGTCATCTCCATCTTCGATGCAGTTGCTTCTTTCACTGCATGATGAGCCCAACCACCATTATCTGGCACAGAAAGAACCGAAACTGCCGGGGGCTTGGATTATCTCCATGTTCTTATCCTCGTGTTAGAGAAAAAGAGGTTTTTTACGCAGTCTTGGTTTAGTCTGCTATTGTGGAAGAATTTAACCTCTTTTGTTTTGCAAAGATCTTCCCAGAGTTGAAGCAGGCTTTGTATAGCAATTTTCCATCCAATCATACTGGATGAATTGCTTTTAAGTGTCGACAGCCGTGACTTTTCCGAGATGGCATGACGCATCGTTTGACTGCTAAACTTGCGAAGTCTGATGAATCCATTAAACAGTTGATCAGTGAGTTCAACGAAGAAAACAGTCTCAGAGGCCTCTTCTGATACCACTCCTAAAGTTATCATCGTTGATATGTCAGCTGCAACGCTGTGCGACAGAACCTGAGAGGCAAACTTCACCCGAAGGGCTGAAAAACCTGGTGACTTTAGGTGTTTCTCTGAGGCGTGGAGCCATTCGGATACAGTTCTTTCTATCCATCCTGAAAAAATATTCTATTTCGGTGCATTCGGTACATCAAAGATGGTTGGAACTGTACACTTCTGCACCCACTTCTTACATCTATGGAAATGACAACACAAGACTAGTGAAACTACTGAGCAGCAGTATATGTGGCAAAACCAAAGGTAAACGCGACTTGTTAAATCTTGTGAAAAGCTGTGAACTCACATCTCTTCATCTTTCAGAAAAGAGAACAATCGGAAACCTTTAATTAGTTGGAAAGTTTTGACAACTAGGCGCAGCGCACAATATACCACCCGGCCTTCTCGCGCAAACACCGATCGTCGGTACAGGTGAAGGGGGGGGGGCGGGGAGCGTGGTCGCGGTCACATACGGGTCAGCGCGGCTTCACTTTCCCGCCTAAGTGGTGGATCTTGGTATGATCTTTGAGCTAGACTACCTCGCTGAAACCTTTTAGTACTTTAGTTTTGATGTCACTGAATAATCAAGTCGCGTTCACATTAATTCATAGAACATGAATCCTGAATTACGACGATGCTTCTAATTTGCATGTTCCACGCCCGCTTGCCGGGAACTTGCCACCTGCGTTACCACGTAATCAAAGTAAAGTGAAATTCTGGTAATTCAACAACTACTGTAGGTGGATGATGATGATTTTCACTCAGAAACATCAACAAATAATTAAACAAGCGTCAGTTTCAGGCGCTCTTTTGTGGAGACATTGCGCTGTGGTCATGTTTCAAGGTCAATAGGCTGGAACTAGTCAAGCGACACTTGTTTTTTATGGGTCGCTGTGCGCATATTCAAGAGGTATTATTTGCACTTATTACTTTGAGAGCAAGTCGAGGAAAATCAACGAGTGCTATTCATAAACTGGAGAGCAATTTATTTTTACGACTTGCGGCAGCAGGACTGCCATTGAGCTTATCTAAGTTTACTTGTGGCAACCAAATTCATTTTATCTCTGATGTAAGATACCCTAGTCGTAGACATGCAGTACTTTATGATGCATAACATTTTGAATGTAACTGCTGTCACCTGTTCAGACAAGTTTTGAAGAACACCTGTAGATCTTCCACTTTCTAATCCACAGACCTTTAGTAAATACTCTGAATGCTCAGCTAAGCACAGGCAGCTTGCAGGAGCGATGGGTACCCTAAAATTTTGGGACGAGGGTAGTACAAAATACCAGAAGTTTTAGGTCCGCTTCGCGAACGTCTTACACGTACAAAATGTCGTATAACATGCCCTTTTTTCTTTCCACTATACTGATGTTCTCTGTGGTGTTGTAGCCTCCTCGCTTTTTAACACACTTTCACAGTGTGGTAGTCATGCAAGATGAGGGATATTGAAAGAGGAGACAGAGAGGAGACATGATGACAGGACAGGATCACGAAGCTCGTCATCTTTTTCGTAGTTTCAGTCGCGTTACCTGCGTGACTGTGTGCTGCAGACGACAGCTAATTGTTGCAATCACTAGTTTGTTGCCTGTCATAATAATGGTCTCCAAATGATTTTTTCACTAACTGAAGACGTCTCTAATTTCTTTCTAGATGCGACTTAGGTTTATAAAGTTGGACTAGTTGATACGTGATATTATGTATTGCTGATTCAGCATTTAACAACGACAAAGCAGCCTTATCAACACGTCCCGGCTTGTTAAAAAAAGTCAAGTAACGCTGACCAGCGCGCGTTCCTGACTACAGTGTATAATCACGTTTTTCAGTTTGTGACGTGCTGATTCCCCCTCCCAGTCGATCGCCTTTTTGTGAAGTCATACTATGATGTTAGCGGCACGAAACGTGTATCTAATTACCGACTGGTAGGCTATACGATGACCAATTAAAGTGGATTTCAGCACTGGCTGTTGATATGCACTATCATCTTGACTCTTTTTGGCGAACGTAAGAGAATGGTCCTCTACACTCTTCAGCATCATCACCCTCAACCTTGTTCTTGTCAGTGCCATCCTTATTGCTATTCTATTTGTACACGGGCACAATAAATAAATAAACTTGTACCAATAAAAGCGCGCGCGCGCGCACACACACACACAGTGTAATTTTTATTTTCTAAGACATTCGATCAGCCCTAGCCTGGATGACACCAACTTTCAACTCGACTGCCACAATAGCAGTTGGCGTCCACGCCATTTATAGACATTCGCGGTTTTAAAATTCTCCCAGTTCCTTACTCCTTGTCACAACTCTTAAGTGTGCTCATTGATTGCATGTGTACGTTCTTGGTGAAAATAAATAGGATATGCTGACATTTGCCACGTTATTAATATTTCATATATAGGTCTTCAGCGTCTTCTGTTACAATAAATACTGTGAACAAACTGTGCTTTGCTTGTGTATGGCATGTGCAGTCACAACTGGCGCACACAGCCTAACAGATGTTCCCTACATTGACGTCAGTGTGCTGTAGCTGTGCTATATTCTTACGCCTGTCAAGTCTCTTTACATTTAATGTAATTTTGAGATGTTTTTGTTCACTACTTTACGGGAACACGGTCTTGAAATAATGTTCTTGACCATGAATTTCATCAGATATGTTTGTCCTCTTGACAGCCTCTCCGCTGTTGAAGGTTCATGGCTTGCTATTGTACTTTGTATTTACATTTATGTATTTCTTATGCACACTGGCAATATCTAGCATGCATGTGTAATTATAATATTGTTGTTGTTTTTAGCCACTCGTCTCTCGTAGTGACCTACTCGAAGCTTGTATTTGATATCGGCCTGCATGTTTACTTCGAGAATAGAGAGGTTTCGGGTCGTGTTTACCTACCGACATAGCAGGTGTCGCGGAGTCGCAGCCGTTAGATTCTTTATCATGTTTTCTAATCACTTTGACAGCTTTGATGTATTTCCTCAGGTTACTAAATCAGCACGCTCGTTGCATATTTTGGCGAGCTGGATTACCAAGATGGTTATAATAACGTGATCGTGACCTTTCAGAATACCTCGTGCTAAAAACCTCTATTCATTTTTAGCTGTGTGCCCCTGTTTAGTAGTACATTGCTATTATTTCTGGAGTCAATGACACCGGCGCCACTTCCACGCATGTAACCTGTCTTTGTGGACGCATTGCGCTATATGGCCATATTTCTGGGCCAAGAGATCGGCACTCGACAGGCGACATTTGTTGTAACGGTTAGCATGCGTTCGTGCAAGTGGTCTTCTTACTGTGTAGTCATGTCTAGAAAAGTCAACGAGGAATATATGTTCATGAATCGGAGAACTATTTTTACGATTTGGGTCACCGGAGTTTGCCTTTGTCGCACCCCTAAACTATTTTATCTCTGCTATGACATAGCATACATATCCCGGACAGGTAATTCTACTCTGCAATCTGAGTTATCACTCGGACAGGTTTTCAAGAGTACCTGTATATGTGTCTCCAACTTCCCGGTTCAAAGATCTTTATTTAATTCTATGACTGGTCTTGTAGTTCTGTTTGAAGAATTAAGGGATCATATTCAATCAACCAACAGGTTGATTTTAGGCACAGTTAACGGTTAGCAGAGATCGAGTTGTTTTAAATTTCAATGTGTCTTTTGTGAGAATCGGCAGCTGAGAGAAAACCGCGATTTCTTTCTCGGTGTTCAAATGAATTTAACGGGACAGTGGACGAGTCCTGGTCTATGCCAAAAAGTACAATATGTTAGTACGAAAAATATAAACGTTTTCTCGGTTGTTGACGTCGGAGAATATAGGAAATATGGTGACGTCTGCTGTTTATTCTCAGGGATATCGCACATTTGTTTGGCATAGTTCCGACTTGGCCATTGTTCTCCTTCATGCACTTAACCCCAGGTCACAAAACAAGATCCTAGAACGGCTTTGTTTGCATTACCTAATATATTTTCTAAACAAATTTTCTCACCATAGGTCACATAATCCTTTAACTTCTAAAACAAAAGCACCACATATCCGAGTTAAAATATTTTGTTTATTATGCCCTTAGAAGTCGATGGCACAATACAAGAAACTATATGAAAACATTTATGAACTACAATACAGTAAAGGGCTGATGGTAAAACACAACAAAAGTGCAAGCTATAGATCTAGGGGTGTAAACTGCATGTGTTACAAACATGACCTTCTTGTGATAAGAAAATCTTTACAACACATGACAGTTTATGATGAACTGAAACATTTTTAAAGAATTCAGAATCTTTAGGTCTACCTTTTAAGAGACAGAAACAAAGAAGCTCTTTTCTTAATACTAAATCTTGCAGTGATTGTTTTACTGAATGCTAAGATTATGCTTACACTTCAAAGAGGTTGCAGTTACAGGCAAATTACAAACTTACACAGTAAATGTTACAAGCTTGTTTTCTTTAAATAATATATATATATACTATAATTGTACATCAATTTATACAAGAATTCAAACAGTAAAGGACACAAAAATGTAAATATGTACACATATCTTAAATTAGTATATAAGCAACATTTAGAAGATTTGCTGTGTATCAGCAATTGATTTTTTATTAAGTAGTTATATATGAAAACAGACCTTAACTACATAATTTGTTCTCAAATTTCACATTGCATTTTAAAGTGCAATTTGGGGGCTATGGCTGTATTTATTTCCATAAAGGAAATATCCTACATCAATTTGCATGTTATGTTGTGTGTGTCTGTGTCTGTCGCTTGTCTGTCTTTTTTTTGTTTTCTGTCAAGCCCTATGAGCCTTCCCATAGGACCAGGATATGGCATGATATAAATTCACTGCAATATTATTATTATTAGTTGACAAAAGAACAAGCTATATCCATTAAACGTTGGCATATTATTCTATCATTATTGGCAACTATATTTCCTTAAAACGTTGTTTGTACACACATTTATTCGTCAGCAATCATATCACTCTTATACACACATCACTATATAGACTTGTGTACAGACTTTGCTATATATTTGCAGCTGCTTAGATATTATCTAAACTACTTACCTATAGGACAAATATTAAACAATTTCTCAAAAACCAAAAACAACAAAACCAAGAATACAAAGGAATAAAACAGAACAAACAGCTTCAGTGCAATACTTGCTTGATTGTGCTTTTGATATGGATGCTAGTAATTCCAGTGACTTCTCATTTATTCTTGATTTTGGTTTCCCTCTAGTTAACCGTTCATCTATTATGAATTATGTCACATCAGGCAAAAGTAAAAAAGATTATTTAAATTTCTTCCTTTAAAAAAAAATCACAAAATCTCCTTCTGTAAAGATTTATATAAGGTTATTTTACATGAGCATCCTGAATACCTCCTGTAGCAAACTCTTTAAAAAATTTGGTTATGATACAACATGCAATAGGATTTCTTGATTGAATGAGGCTTACTTATAAAGTCTTGCAAGAATACATTTCAACATTCAGAACTTTTGCACAATTTTCACTAACATCAAAAAGTTGTCTCCACATGTCTAGAAAGGTTTCTAAATAGCTCCCTTCTTACCATTTGATTTTTCTATTTGTGGTATTCATTAAAGGGAGCCGGAAAACAAATTCGACTTACGGAGTTTTCAAGTTAGGGAAAATGGCGTAATAGGCGCAGGTTAATCAAGGACAATATTTTTCCGGCTTAATTACTGTATTATAACCGTTTATTATACAGTATTATCGTTTTATACGGATGCATGTACTGCCATTTCTGCGGCACGTACCGCACGGGAAAAACCACACCGACACGAACTCTATTCAGTGCTCGTCCCGATAAGATACTGACAAAGTGTAGAAAACGTATTTTTCACATTAAGTTTGCTGTGAACCACCAACGGTCCACTGGTCAAGTTACCACCACCACCGCCTGAAAGGATTGTCAAGGCGGGTGGCCATAAATCTTGACCAGTGATGCGCAACCCGCCGACTTGAGGTGGCCATGGGAAAAGTCTAGTGTCGGCCAGTTCCCTTGAATCGGTCAACTTCAAAGGGGGGACTGGTGTTGTCCACTGCGCAACAGAGCACACAACGAACCTTTTACACAAAGATGAAAGGAACATGGGATAAAAGTGTCTTTCTTGAGACAGTTTGGAACAGTTTGAGACATAGTTGCGTCTGGTTGGTGATGACTCAAAATTCGACTAAGGGAGGTTGGAAGCCAAAAAATCTTCGAGTTAAGGAGACCTAAAATATACATTGTTCTTGTGGAATTTGGCCGGGACCTAACAATTAATTCGATATAGGGAGGTTTTCGACTTAAGGAAGGTCGACTTAGCGAGGTCCGACTTTATAATGTAAAAGTACATAGTTCATATTTAAGGCATAAAACAATTATGATCATGTGGGAAATGCTCTCTGTGCACTGAGCATCAATGCTTTGATCTTGCTGAGATTTCAGGCAAAGGGTCCTGGTGAAATGGATCAACAGATGAGTTTCGCTGAACAGGAGGGAATTTGGGGACTGGCAATGGCCTTGATTGGCTTTGTGGAACAGTATTTGAAGCAGACTTCTCTGATGTTGCTGACCCAGATTGAAGCTCAGTCAAATCTGAAGGAGTTTCTTCTCTGGTGATGTGTTCTTTTTTGTCGCTTTAGTTTTTGAGAAAAAGACAATATTTTGTGGAATAACTGTATTTAAAAGTTGTAACATTTGTTTCACTTACCATCTAAATATTAGGTCCTAAACTGATAACAGTGGATTTGAGGATGTAAGGGGCAATCAGTTAACCTACTGATTATGCAGCTTCAGAAAGGTTCCAAACTTACAATTTTATGTTACATAATACTGGCTGCAAAATTTATACACTTTGAGCTTTTCTTTCAATATATACCAGATTTTGCTATTTAGTTATGGTAGGCATTTTCGGAGAGAAATCCTTTGATTACAAAATGGCATGCCTATGAGTATAAGTATATATGCTGAGGTATGTGGTCTAATTCAATAGTGCACCTAAATGAGAGCAGATGTGAGTGTGCACTAAGTGCCATAATAAAGTGGGCAGAAAAAGGTTATTACCATTTCTTTTTACTGTGATAGTGTAAACAGATGCCATATTAAATTTCATGTTTTCACTAAATTTCCCATTTACCCTCTCCTGCTTGTGATCTCAAGATAGTGCTATCAGCAGCTATTGAACCTTAGTCGTTTAATCTCCTACAAAATAAACAAACATTTTAAATAATGGTTAAATGTGGGAAGTGTGAGGGGACGAATTTTGCTTTGTTTACCAAATTCCATTGCTTCGTCACTGGTCTACTTCCCTAACAGACAGGTGAAAAGAATTCAGAGTGGAGACTTTAAAAATCATTATTTTAATGTTTCTAATTAATGAATTTGATTTTGCAACATTTCAGATATCACAGAGAGATGAGGCAAACAAAACTGTGTTTATGTCAATGTAAGTAATAATAATAAACTTAAAAATTTATAAATGCAATTTTTATTGCAAACAAAAAAATAGAGAACTAATAAAATAAACAGCATAACTTTCAAAGTTCCTAGTTAACTAAATAGCATTTGAAATTTATGAAATGATTTTAATACTTTAATCAGCGTGAAAAGATGCTTGGCAGCTGTAATGAAATTGTAATTTTAGAAGGAAAGATATGGGAAGTCAGATCCCATATGACTGTCCAAGACCACCATGTGAACACTATATAGCATGCTAATAAATGTCACCTTAAAAACTAGGTCCTTGCAGAAACCATAAATGATGAGCCCTTTATGCAGCTTACCCAAAAAGAATTTTTCTTTCAAATTTTACTGACCACCCTTTTAATGAACTGTTCTTTGCAGTAGAAGAATTTTTGTAACAAGAAAAAAAAGAAAATCAAAAGTACATTCATAAATATTGTAAACATAAAACAAAGTGCTTGTAAAGACATTTTATGTATGCTACATACAAAAAACATGTTTTAAATTGCACTGACCTCTTTTTTAATGAACTTTCATCTGGAGGTGCTGATGCACTGGGGGCATCTGGCTTTCCACTGAAAAAAAATTAAAGATGGGAAATCAAAAAGTGTATTAATACACACACACACACACACTAAAGGAAGGTTCAAAACAAAAGTTTCAAAGCAAGGAAGGTCAGCAAGTCTCATAAATAACAAATAAACAACTTTTAAAACAATATAAATATTAAGATACAGTCAAACAGAAATAAACATATCCACACCAATCTTTAAAAGTGAAACTGATAACCTCTTTTGGCTGCTTATTCTTTTCTGCATCTATAAAACCCAGAACAAAAGTGGTATGTTGATGCAATTGTAATTTTCATTAGAACACAACTATTAGACATATTTCCTTTTGTTGTTAAACATATAGCTTACCTCTCTAGGTTATTCTGATGGCGTTCATTTGATGGATGAGTCAGGTCAACAGCCTTGCTTTCAAAACACTGAAATCCCTTACCTTTTAAAACAAAATAAGGAAAACAAAACTGATGAACTGTCTAATGAACATATATACTATTTAAACTGAATCCCTGATGCTACTTTCACTGGAAAATATAGTTTCTAATGACTAAAAACTGATTGAAAATGTTACTTTCTTTAGCTTGAATGAGGATTTTGATTGTTAAGTTACATGCAAAAAGTAAAAGAAAATGTGGAAAAATGGATATACTCACATCCACAAACAACAACAGCAACAACAGCAGCAACAGCAGCAACAAACACGATGGGAAGGATTACTATGATTATAATTTTCCACTTATCTGAAATGTAAAAATGATTACTTCATCAAGTCTTTCAATACACTTAGAATATTAAAAGAAAGCATTAAATATATTTTATATAGTTTCTGATTTTCATCTCTCTCTGACTCTCTCTCTCTCACCCCTACACATATGCCAAGGTGTAAGACTGGATACTTAGAGAAACAAAATCATGCAGGTTTCATGATGCATGGGCTAGCACTAAGACTTTATGTGGATGAAAGAAAGGCTGTCAGTTGCACAAAAGCTTTGAAAGTTTAAGTCAGTAAAACACATGCTGTGTTCCACTGCTTAACAAATCAAAATGTGTTTTTAAAAGAAGTGAGACAAAGGGGAGAAATTTAACTTCTTTAATCAGTCTAGGTTTAAGCCCATGACTGGAAAAAACTTTTAAAAAAGAAACAAGCATACAACAGCAAAATAATTCAAGGAAAATATGGAGCAAAAACCACAACACTGATATGGCATAAATACCTAACCAAAAATATGAATATGTAAATGTGTTTATATAAACACATATGACACAAAGTTCATAAACCGAGGATTAATTTGTACATACACTTTATAAAATTATAATAATGCCTAAAAATAAATGTTTATAAAGCACCAAGAGGGTTAAGGTTAGGGTCAAACTTAATACTTCCATACCAAGAGTCAACTTATCCAAGACAAACATGAAATATTCAGGTAGCTTTCTATGGAACAGCCTTCTTTCACACTTCCAAAAAATGGAATCCAGTCTATCACTTCTACAACATCTATATCAAAGACTTCAATTGCTTACAGAGGCTTATAACCCAACGTAAGTAATGGAAAAAAGGAGAATATAAACCATGTGTTAATTATTCATTAGTCAAAAAATCCCTGGCAAATTAAAAATCAACACCCATCTTTGTACCTGTTCTAATAATAATAATGAAGATTTGTATAGCGCACATTCACACTTCACACACATACAGAGCATGCTCTTAGCGCTTAAAACGGGGAAGAAACATGGACTAAATGGATAGAACACGAGGGATGGAAGAGTAAATGACAGTACTGACGACAAACAGAAAACAAAGATAGAAAACACAAAAAGGCATCAAGTAACAGGAACAGAGAGTATAGTGATTCTGCAGAGAAAGATGGGTAGAAAAGTAGCAAGAGCGGCTAGGGGAAGAGTAAAAAGGACTAGCATTGTGTGGACTGTGTTAGGAGTAATGCTCAAAGAAGAGGTGCATTTTCAGTACAGATTTGAAGGATTCAGTTGTAGGAAGGTGGCGGATATGGAAAGGAAGAGAGTTCCATTGTTTTGCTGCGCAGTAGCCAAAAATCCTGTGACCATATGTTGTTGTTCTAGTGACAGGAACAGTTAGGATACAGTCATCCATTGAAGAGCATAGTTGTCTGGCTGGGACGTAAGGAAAGAGAAGTTCAGAGAAATAACCAGGGCAGGAGCCTGTGAAGAAATTAAAACACAGTGCAGACAGTTTGTACTGAATGCGAGAATGGATGGGTAGCCAGTGTAGAAAACGAAGGAGAGGAGTGACATGGTCCCGTTTCCTGGCTCTAAGCCCCAGACATGCAGCGGAGTTCTGTACTTTCTGAAGTCTCTGAATGAGGGATGAGGGGCAGCCTGCCAGCAAGAAGTTGCAGTAGTCAAGTCGAGAAAGAACAAACGCACAGACAAGAGTGTTGGTAGCGGGTGTAGAGAGAAAGTGATGGATGGCACTGATCGTACGGAGCTCATAATAGGCAGACTGACAGACAGCTGTAACATATGTTTATCGAGTGTCAAGTCAGCAGTGACAATAAATCCCAGATTCCTAACGAATGACATAAAGATGATGCTTGTTTTGCCCACCTTGATGTGATTGGGCAGACTGACGACCGAAGGTTGATGTCTTCTTCTATGGCACATGAGGGCTTCCGTTTTATCATTGTTTAGTTTAAGCTTGTTTTTTATCATCCAGCCCTTGACATCACTAATACAAGCTTCTAGAGAGCTAATAGCAGAGTGAGACTTAGCCGGTGGAGTAGAACAGTAATTTGTTGTTTGTTAGTGTTTAACGCCGTGCCAGCAACTAAGGCCATATCACGGCGATGAAAGACAAATTTATTCCAAAAAACCCACTGATCAAAATCTCACCAAGAGACACAACAGTTATATCCCAATAAAAGCCATCAAGAGCCGGAGAATTTTAAGAGAGTAGATTTAGTGTAAAAATGGTTGTTGTGGCCAAAAAGGTTGTAAGATCAAGACGGATCGCTGGAACAGGAAGAGTCCAAGGAGGGGCCGGCAGTAGAGGGAGAGCCTCCACCGGCTGGATATCTACTCCGGCAGCTTGTAGATGAGGTGCCACACGGAGTGATAACGGTTTTTGCTCCTTGGTATGAATAGCATACAGGGCAGCACGCTGAGGTCCAAAAACGGCACGGTAAGCAGGGTTTTCAGGATGGGACTTCAAGCGACAGACAAAGGATAGTGTGAGTTTCAGAAGGCGTACAAACTTTGTACTGGAGTGGTGCGGAAGGCACCCAAACAGATGCGGAGCCCTTGATGGTGAATGGGATCGAGAATTTTGAGGTAGGACTCACGAGCAGAGCCATAGTCTAGCTTGGAGAGGACCAGGGCGCGATACAGACGAAGCAGTACCATGCGGTCCGCCCCGAAGAAGAAGGCAGGGGACGGCGGGATGGAGAAGGTGACGCAAAACGCCTCTCATCTATATCCATCCTCTGCTCGCCAAGAGTGGCAAAACGATTGGAAACAGGGACTGCTGTTGCTGCAATCAGCTGCACCATGGCCAGTCCCACCACAACGAAAGCAGCGGGCTTGGGACTTGCAAAAGCTTGCCCCGTGACCATAACGCTGGCAGTTGAAGCAGCGCAAAGGAGAAGGTATGAAAGGAGATACTCTTACCCTCAAGTACCCAACCTCAATGAAGTCGGGTATTTTAGGCAAACAGAAAGTCAAAAAGAGAGTGTTGGTAGAAATAGTTTTCCCATCCTTCTTTAGGTTCACTCTTTTTACGGCTGAGACCCCCTGGGATGCCAGTTCAGTCTTGATGTCAAGCTCTGACATCCCAGCAAGGTCCGGGCAACGAATGACCCCCCTGGAGGAGTTGAGGGATCTATGTGCTGTAACCTTAATGGGGCGGTCAACAAACTGCTTCCCATCCCATCGACGCAGGGCCTCTGGTGCCTTCTGGTTAGTGCAATTGACGCAATCGTTTGATAGATGTAAAACCTGTAGATATATTTCCAGCAGGGTCGCACCAGGGATACATAAGGAATATACTCTGGCCTACAGAGTGTGTAGACCAGATTGACCCCAGCCGCAGCCTTCTAGCAAAGCTAGGGCAATGCACAACCAGCCGCTTGATTGGTGTGGGCCACACCAACCTCCAGTCTAGGAGAAGTCCGGGCCAAAGAGGTGTGTTGGTATAATGAACCGTAGCCCACCAGGGACCTCAACCTCCAGGATCCCCCCCACCCCAAAACGGGTTGCCCTGCACGGCAAACGCAGGGGGCCTAAAGGAGGCCACAGAGAAAAGAGCTGCATTAAAAGAAGGCATGATTGGAGAAGAAGACAAGGAAAGACCGGTGTAGGCAGAAGATAGAGAAGACAAACAGTAGTGTGACATGGAGATGGTTAATTAGAAAAAAATATAGGTGAAAGGGCCAGTGAGGGAGAAACAAGAAAAGCATAAGAAAAACGGGTGGACTAGCTTAGTCACCCAGCCAGAGAGAGGCTGGGTGTTCACCCCCAGCACGAGAAGCCGGGCCCACGGGGGCGGGTTAAGATGAAATCAGATGGATCATCAGCCTTCTCAAAACTGTATTCGATGTGGGAGAGAACCACACAACAGAGACCAGTGCCCAGCATGTACTCTGATGTGTAGAAAATGTGCAAAATTTGGACACTTTTCTATCTGCTGTCGGTCGGCAACTGTGAGAGTGCTTGAAGAAGTTGGGGACTGAAACAGTAGAAGGAACTTGTCTAGGAACGATCAACGTTGATGAAATTACCTACACTCCTTGGAAAGTAGATGTAAAAGTAAACGGAAAAGGGATGAACTTTAAACTAGACACAGGTGCAGATGTGACAGTTATCCCTTGAATTAAAGTTCCTAGCCCTGGTCCATGCTGTTGATACTGACGAATGGCATGCAGAATTTCCACAGCTCTTTGTTGGACTAAGACAAGTAGAACAGTATTACCGAATCCACCTGAAGGATGGAGCCCACCCTTATGCTGTAGCCTCTCCACGCAAGCTAGCAATTCCCCTACAGAAAAAAGTAAAAGAGGAGTTTGACAACTTGCAGCCGATGTCGTCCATCCCACAAACTAGTGTGCCCCCACTGTGGTGGTCCCAAAGTCATCAGGTCAGATTCGACTCTGTGTGGATTTCACCAAGATGAATGAGGCTGTAAGGAGAGAGAACTTCCCTCTCCCATCAACAGACCAGCTACTCGCTCAACTGGCAGGAGCTACGGTTTTCACAAAGTTGGACTGTAACAAAGGGTTTCACCAAATCCCTCTTGACCCTGAATCTCAGGACTTTACCACTTTTATCACACCCTTTGGAAGATACTGCTATACACGACTTCCCATTGGAAGCTCTGGTCCAGAGATTTTCCAGAGAATGATGTCACAGCTACTATCAGATATTCCTGGAGTAGTGTGTGACATGGACGACATCCTTGTATATGGCAAGACTCAAATTGAAGATGATAGCACACTCAGACGAGTTCTCATGAAGCTCAAAGAAACGGGGTTGACCCTGAATGCAGAGAAATGTGAGTTTTCAAAAGCATCAGTGAAGTTTCTTGGCCATAAAGTTTCCAGCCAGGGCATAAAGATTGATCCTTCCAAAGCTAGTGCAATAGTGAGTTTTCCCCAGCCAGCTAACGGCAGTGATTTTAGACGTCTGATGGGAATGGTGAATCATGTCTCCAAGTTTGCAGGCTCTAACTTGTCTGAGATCAGCAATCCCTTGCGAGAACTCCTAGGAAAGGATGCTGATTGGACCTGGAACAGCATGCAGGAGAAAGCATTTCAAGACATTAAACAATGTTTGAGTTCAGCACTAGTCCTAGCCCATTACAGCCCTAATCGGAAGACCGAAATCTCCGCTGATGCATCATCATTTGGACTGGGAGCAGTCCTCATGCAACAGCAGGAAGATGGTACAGTAAAGCCGGTCTTCTACATTTCCAAATCGCTTTCAGCAACGGAACAGCGATATGCCCAAATAGAGAAGAAGGCCCTTGCAGTAACCTGGGCATGTGAAAAGCTGTCAAGCTACATCATTGGACTCAAAGATTTGACAACTGAGACCAATCACAAGCCACTTTTAGCACTTTTGAAAACCAGAAATCTAGATGAACTCACACCTCGTATCCAAAGATTCCAGATGCGGCTTATGAGGTACACCTACAAGATAGAGTATACCAGAGGGAAGAATCTCACTGTAGCAGACACACTTTCCAGGGCACCATCCCAGGCAGCTGAGGAGGACGGCAAGCTGCTTGAAGAAGCTAATCTGATGGTGAATCAAGCATTCCTGCATCCAAGATGAGATTGGAGGAGATAAGACTACTCACACAACAAGACAAAGTGTGTCAGAAACTAATCATATACTGTCAGCATGGTTGCCTGGAACTTGTCCAGCTGACACATCTATTAAGCCATATTGGTCAGCACATTTTGATATCAGTTTTGAGGACAACCTACTACTTCACGGCACAAGAGTCATCATACCAGAGAAGCTGCATGAAGAAATGCTCCGCAGACTGCATGTTGGGCATCAAGGGGTTGTGAAGACGCATGCACTGGCTCATGACTCAATATGGTGGCCAGCACTATCCACTCGGATTGAAAGGCTTGTAGAAAGTTTTTCTGATTGCACCAGAGAGAGACGAAATTCACCAGAACCACTCCTTACAACTCCTATTCCTGACTACCATGGCAGAGAGTTGGCATAGATTTGTTTGACTTCCAAAAGAGAGACTATCTACTGGTCGTGGATTATTATTCCAAGTTCATTGAGGTAGCCATGTTGACATCCACCACATCTCAGAGGTTCATGGAACAGCTCAGAGGTATCTTTTCTCAGCATGGAATCCCTGAGATAGTGATATCAGATAATGGCCCACAGTTTTCAAGCAAACAGTTTGCTGAGTTTGCCCAGCACTACAGCTTCCAGCATATTACCAGTAGCCCATACCACCAGCAAGCTAATGGAGAGGCTGAGAGAGCTGTACAGACCGTCAAGGGTCTGCTCAAGAAAGCTGAAGACCCATATATGGCCATGTTAAGTTACCAATCGACACCTCTTCAATGTGGGAAGAGCCCCGCAGAGCTTCTGATGGGGAGAAGACTGAGGAGTCTAGTCCCAATGATAAAGCCCAAATTTATAAATCTGAATCAACAGGACTTCATAGAAAAAAAAAGGTTAAAGACAAAACAGAAGGAAAACTTTGACAAGGCGTATTGTACCAAAGAGTCACCAAAGTTCAAACCGGGCCAGATGGTCTGGTTCAGACCTCAACAAACACCTGGAACCATCGTGAGACCACTGGAAGAAAGTTCATACGAAGTCTCCACACCCCAATGAATGCAGAGACGAAACAACTACCATTTGGTCAAGCGTGACCCACAAGCTCACCCAGAGTAACTACAACATAGTTTTCCAGTTTGTTGCCGGATGGTCCCAACATGCTGGATAATAACAGTAGTGATGCTGAGTTCACAATGCCTGAGATGAGATTTTCCCACCCAGAGTGGAGCTACACAACAGCGTCCCGCTCATATCCAGAGCAGATATGGCCGGATTATTAAGGCCCCAGATAGACTGGACTTATAGTTAACAAGCTATGGAAAAGGAACTTTCTATATAAATTCATTTGAAACTGTAAAACACATTTCTCTTAATTTTTGAACATTTAGTTAATTGTCCATTGCACCTTACAATGGGGGATGTGGATGGGTAATCATTATTAGTTCTTATTCCTAAATTGTTGGATTTACATTTGGCTTAAGTCAGTTTTAAATAGAGTCGTTCTAAGCGAAGGTTACGAGTTGCTTGTGTGATATCGGTCGTGTGTGTTGGTGTTCATATCCACAACCAAATCCACATACAACATTAAAAATTCCTTGACACCAAGGTCCAACAGAATACCTTGCTTCCAGGTAGTGTCGTACAGTGTGTACATTACCGAGACTAAGTTAGCTATTTCAAATATTGTTAATTTAAAGCCAACTGTTTCTTTCCCCCACCCCACACGCGGTGGTGGTATGCTGTAATCTACAGATCATCACTTGCCAAGAATCTGTTGTTTACTACTGCTGATTCGTTTCCTCACACGTCTTTTGAATTTGTACAAGTCTCCTCTTTGGCTCCTCATTGCTCGATGCACCTGCTCTGCATCTACAAACCCCTTCCTATAGCGCCAGGAACAAACTCACAGCCTCTACTTTTTTCTCGGAATTCCATGATCTCTTGGATTACAGCAATGCACTCAATGGACCCGCAATACGACTTGGAGATGTCATTGTGCACTTCGACAACAGTTCTCATCCTGACACTTTCAAAATGTCAGAAATGCTGCACACCTTTCGTTTCGTCTAGTCCGTGTCACAACCAACTCACAAAAGAGATCACATCTTGGACTGAGTCATACATTGACCTGATGACCACTTAGTGCAGTAAGTTGATGTTTCCCACGATCTCTGATCTGACCACTACTGTGTACTGATCGAACTTGGTCGCAAATGCCCATCATCGTGCTTATAGTTTTTAGACCCACTCTCTCTACGAAATGTTGATAGACTGGCATTCAAAGCACAGATGCAGATGGTGCTCCTCCAAACACCCTCTGTTGAGCAGCTTGACTGTTTTGCATAGAGTGATTGATGACCACGTCTCGACGTCTGATGCACCAGTCCAAATGTGCGCCTTGGTATTCACTCATCCGTGTTGAACTTCGTGACCTGAAGCGCACTCATTGGCGAGCGGAACGTGTTTGGCGGAAGACTGGACTCACCATCCACAAAGAAATTTATAATGCCGCAAAGCGAAATGTTGCCAAATGCATTTACAAGGCTAAAACATCTTATCTTCAGGGCCAAATAATTAACTGCACCTCCTCCAAGAAGCTATTTGCCATTTGCAATCAAATGACTGGACTTCGCACGACAACACCACTGCCCACTGCCTACCCTGTTTCACGGCTGCCGCAAGTTTTTAGTGATTATTTCACCAGCAAGATATCAGACATCCGATCATCTTTAGACTCTGTGTCGGCGCTTGACAGTATCTCCTGTGATGCCCTCCCAGGATGCTCCATGACCAAGTTCCTACCAGTCTCTGAAACCGATGTGAAAGCGGTTATTCTAAAAGCTAAACCAACAACTTGCGAGTTAGATCCAATGCCCACAAGCCTTCTTCTCGTGTGTCTAGATATATTACTTCCTTCCATCACACATATTGTAAATGTCAGCTTGTCGTCAGGTGTTTTCCCATCTTTCTTCAAAAATGCGCTGGTGAGGCCACTTCTTGATGTCAATGTGCTGAACAACTACCGTCCAGTTTCCAACTTGTCTTTTCTCTCTAAGATAATAGAGAAAATAGCTTTGATACAGCTCTGGGCCTACTTACAAGAGCACCATCTTCTCCCACAAGCTCAGTCGGCATATAGACCCTTTCACAGCACCGAGACTACTCATTAAGGTAACGACAGACATATTATCTGCCCTTGACAGTGGTGATGTTTCTCCCTTAACTCTATTGGATCTGTCTGCTGCATTCGACACTATAGACCACTCTCTGCTTCTTCATAGACTCTACACCCTCTACGGAATTTCCGGACCTGCTCTCATGGTTCAACTCACATCTCACTGATAGGACCCGGACTGTGTTCGTTGATGGTCAGACATTTCGCTCTGCTCCACTTTTCTGTGGTGTTCCCAAGGCTCAGTACTTGGCCCAGTTCTGTTTATCATGTACACTAAACCACTTTCATCATGCATCCAGTCTCACCAGGTTCCTCATCAATCCTCTGCTGACGACACGCAGCTTTACTGTTCCACTTCACTGGCTTTCTCACTCTGCTATTAGCTTTCTAGAAGCTTGTATTAGCGATGTCAAGGCCTGGATAGTAAACAAGCTTAAACGATGATAAAACGGAAGCCCTCATGTGCCATAGAAGAAGACATCAACCTTCGGTCGTCAGTCTGCCCAATCACACCAAGGTGGGCAAAACCAACATCACCTTCACATCATCCGTTAGGAATCTAGGATTTATTGTCACTGCTGACATGACCCTTGATAAACGTTACAGATGTCTGTCAGTCTGCCTATTATGATAAAAATGTTACACCTGTCTGTCAGTCTGCCTATTATGAGCTCCGTAAGATCAGTGCCATCTGTCACTTTCTCTCTACACGCGTCCGAACCGAGAGCACACTGGTTCAATTCCCGATAAGCGCAGCAAGCTTCCCTCAGTCAACCCAGCTGACGGGAATGGGTACCTGACTCCATAGAGGGTTGGGGAAGGTAAGGCAGCGAGGGAGAGGAGATTGGCACCACCCTCATGTAAAAGCTGGCCCCGAGAAAAGTGGGGTCTCTAACACCTCACTCCCCAACGACCTGAATAGGTTATGGGACGACCTTTACCTTTACCTTACGTCTACATGCACTACCAACACTCTTGTCTGTGCGTTTGTTCTTTCTCGACTTGACTACTGCAACTCCTTGCTGGCAGGCTCCTCCCTCATTCAGGGACTCCAGAAAGTACACAACTCCACTGCAGATCTGGTGCTTAGAGCAAGGAAAAGGGACCATGTCACTCCACTTCTTCGTTTTCTACACTGGCTACCTGTACTCGCATTAGTACAAACTATTTCTCGGAACTTCTCTTCCCTTACATCGGCGAGACAACTCTGCTTTTCCTCTGATGACCGTATCCTAACTGTTCCTGTCACCATGAAAACAAAATATGGACACAGGATTTTTGGTTACTGTGCAGCAAAACAATGGATCTCTCTTCCATTCCATATCCGCCACTTTCCTACAACTGAATCCTTCAAATCTGCACTGAAAACGCACCTCTTCCTTGAGCAGTACTCCTAACACAGTTCCCACAATGCTAGTCCTTCTTACCCTCCCCCTTCCACTCTTGCTACTTTTCTATCCATCTTTCTCTGCAGAATCACTATTTTCTCCTGTTACTTGATGCCTTTTTGTGTTTTCTATCTTTTTTTTCTGTTTGTCGTCAGTACTGTCATTTTTTCTTCCGTCCCTCGTGTTCTATCCATTCCTGTTTTAAGCACTAAGAGCATGCTTTCTATGAGTGTGAATATGTGCTATAAAAATCTTCATTATTATTATTATAGCTATAAATAGGCTAATGTCTAACAAGAAGCCGAACAAGTTTTATCAACAGCTTAATCATTCACCTATTCAGTACCTGTAAAACTGAAGGAAGCGCTCCTGATCAATTTGGTAAGTCAATTATGGCTGCAATCAAATACATCAGTTCTAAATGGTCCCGTCTCCTAAATCCGAATTTCTTATAGAGTTTCACATCATCATACCAAGTCCAGTGGATGATTCCTGTCCCCCAAAACATGTTCTTGACAAAAAAATATAGGGTCTAATGCAGTTCAGCAGTATCATATCTGCCATGGTGCTTGTTGATATGATAGCGCGATAATGGAAGAGTGCTTTTGTGCTGATAGATTAGTTGGACCAATAGCAGGGTCTGTCGGGCCTCCCTGTATATGACATGAGTTAGTAGAAGAGTTGGCCTTTTTGGCAAAGTAGTGGGATTAAAAGAAACTACAGTGGGAGGGGGGGAAAACAAAGAAGGTTAAAAGGAAAATTTGCCAAGGAACAGAAAAATGCCTCATACAGGCAGAAAAAAAAGTAAAAAAAGTAGTCAATATAAGAATAATCTTATTTTAAAAGAATAAACATGGCAAGTACCTGGAAGACTGAAAACAACAAGAGATACGGATAAGCTGCTTCAAACACCCATCCAGAGAAACTGGGCACAAGAGGTGAATATGGTAATGCACTAGTAGGCAAAGCTGTGAAATATACATAATGGAATGTGTTTGTATATAAACATGTGGGGGCAAAGGGTATGTAAATATATGCTTGCAAAATCAAATGAAAAACAGATCTCACAAAAAATGGTTCTTACCACAAAGGATGTCAATATCTGAAAAATAGGAGCAATAAAATTAATCAAAGTAATTACTTCATTATAATACCCAGTCCCAAATATATGAAGTAAAATATCAATGTTTTCCTTTAGGTATGCCCATATTACATTTTGATTGTCTTTCTCAGACTTTTTAATTTCTTTTGCTCCACATCTATTTGTCCCTCTCAGAACTTCCTTTACACCATCTAAAAAGACATGTAATAATCTATGCTACTGGCACAAAGAATCATAGCTCAATCAATCATCGGCGTAGGGCCTCTAAAGTTTTCTAACTAGCGCACTGGACGAGAAATTGTCCAGTGCACAAGCACATTATAGAGGAGAAACCGGATGAAATATTTTAAAAACCTTTAGCAATTGCAAATGGGGAGAAGGATGAGAACGGCAGGGCCGGCTCTGCACCTTCCACCACAAGAAAACGGGGCAAAGGCCCCCTCAATACTCTTTCTCACACTTTCTCTCACTTCATCCTCACTATCCGATGATTCTTCTCTTTCACACAAGAGTTTCCCAAGATTTTTCTTTTGTTGTTGCCATAATGAAATGAATAAGATTTGTTCCTTCTGCTCCCCACCCACCATGGAGTCCAACAAGGGGATGCGACCGAGCGGTACCACTTAGTGCATTTCTAGCAGGGTCGCACAAGGGATACAGACGAAATATACTCTGGCCTTTAGAAAGGATGACCAGATTGACCCCGGCCGCAGCCTTCTAGTAAAGCTAGGGCACTTCATAACCAGCCGATTGATTGGTGTGGGCCTCTAAAGGAGGCCACAGAGAAATGATCTATATGTAAAGAAACACATGATGGAAAAAGAAGGCAGGGAAAATCATTGTAGACAGAAAAAGAAAAGACAAACAGTAGTGTGACAGGGAGATGGTTGATTAGAAAAAGAGTATAGGTGAAAGAACTGCAAGACCTCACTAACAGACTGACAGACAGCTCAAACGCATATGGAATGGAGACCAGCACAGAAAAGAGCAAAGTTATGATCAATGGCAACGGCAAAGCAGAGATCTATATGAACGGGGTACAGCTCGAAGAGGTAAGTAGCGTCAAGTACTTGGGAGCCACCCTCTCCAAGGACGGCAGCTCTACGCAAGATATCCGCATCAGGATCGCAACAGGAACAGCAGCAATGGCTAGGCTAGTTAGGATCTGGCATAGCCACAAGATAAGGTTCACTACCAAGTACAGCCGCGGTTCTCAACCTGGGGGGCGCGCCCCCCAAGGGGGGCGCAAGCTGCTGAAAAGGGGGCCGCAAAGGCGGTCATTTTCTCATATCTTATAGGTATTAGTGGCTAAGGGGGGCGCGCGGACGTACCTTTATTTGTCTGGGGGGGCGTCACAAGTAAAAGGTTGAGAAACGCTGAAGTACAGGCTATACAAATCCCTGGTAGTGCCGATCCTGCTCTACGGATGCGACACGTGGACTCTACTCGCCGAAACAGAAAGGAGAATCCAGGCATTCGAGCACAAGTGTCTGAGGAAGCTGCTCCGGATCTCATACAAAGAACACAAAACCAACGACTTTGTAAGAAACAAGATTGCCGCACTCGTAGGACACCAGGAACCTCTACTATCAACAGTCAAGCGACGTAAGCTGGTCTTCTTTGGCCATGTAACCCGGCACGACACCTTGTCGAAGACTATCCTTCAAGGCACCTTGGAGGGTGGCCGACGCCGCGGTGGTCAGAGAAAGAACTGACTTACGAACATCAAAGACTGGACTGGTCGTCCTGTACAGGACCTGCTGACTATTGCCCAAAATAGGCAAGAGTGGCGGGCCCTATCAGCTGCAGCGTCTATCCATGTGCTTCCCCCAACGCCAGGAGCCAGGCAAGGGACGACTGACTGACTGACTGACATTTAAGGTGGGATCATCAATTACAATTTTATTCTCTTAATTAAAACAAGTGCAGAGGGCCTAAAAAGCAGGCCAATCTGCCTGAGCCAGGATCTACCTGCCCTACTCTAGGGTGGTTAAAAATGTTACAAGTACAGGAAAGCAATCCCTGCCACATAAGTAGTCATTTACAGTCCCTTTAAAATCAAGTAATGTGGGGATGATGACTAACAAATCTACAACTGACACAGTGTTGCTGTGAGGTGTGTTGGTATGAAGGGATGCAACCTATTAGGTACCACAACCTGCAGGATCCCATTGTCCTCTGACACAGGCCATCCAGTAAAGGAGGCCACAGAGAAGAGAGACCAGTCAAAAAGAAGGCACGATAGTTATAGGAAAAAAGGAGAAAAATAAAAATTATAAAACAGCAGGGTAAAAGAGGAACAGTATGTTGGAAAAGAATAAAGATGAAAGAGCTGGTAAAAGAGAAAAAAGAATAGCAGAAGAGAAAGGGTTTGTATAGCTCAGTCACCCAGCATGAGAAGCCAGGACCATAAATGCTGCAGTGATCTAGAAATGTGATAAAAGACAAATAGTAAATTTTATCTACTTAATAAGTACCCAGCACAATGATTGACTACATTATAAAATTAAAAGAAATTATAAAACATAGAATAAAAATGTGTGTCTTACCAGGACAGGTAGAATTATCTGAAATTTAAAAAATAAATCATGTGGTGTTTTCTGTGTGCTCCTATCATTAAGAAAAGTAAATAATAGAATCTACTTCTCACTCTTCTTTACTGTAGCCATCACATTTCTTTGTTGCATCATATCCTTATCAAGGTAAAACAAACTAGAAATATTACGATACAAAGTACAACCAAATTTCTTTTGTTAAAATTTGTACCTTCAAGATACTTTTAGATCCAGTAAGTTCTAATGAACACATTATTAACAGTGAAATGGAATCTATGCAATCTTTTATTTACGTCACATTTCTGAGCACTTATAATCTGATCTTTATATTGCTAATTAAAAGAAAATATAGCTTACATTGGGTAACATTTCCTGTAATAAAAATAAAAGACAAGCAATCAATACTTTGAAATTTTATTTGAATTGTTATCAGAACTTGAAGCATAAACAAATATATACTTAATTGATTAGCCTGCTAATCTAAACCTAACACAATTGTATTCACTGATCATTAAATTTGTAAGAATGTACATGACAAACAAACGCTTTAGAATGAGAAAAGGAGTGATTTTGGAAGGCTGATGGTATGGCAACAGGTAGAAGTAATGACAAACATAAATCAATAATTGTCTGACAAAACATAACACTGTATCAACAGCAAAGGTCTTATTATTGCAAGTTAAAAAAACAGGCATGTCAGTCAAATGTAATGTTGTCATTTGAGTTTTACACCATGCCAACAACTAAGACTATATCATAGCGAGAAATGGTTACATTACATTGAGAGGGTGAAAACAATACCCCCAGGTGACATAATAACAACATCACTATCAATATAAACCAACACAATGAAAAGGAATCACATAAAAGGTTAAGAAATATGTTAAAAACAGGTGCTGTGGCCTAAAAGGCCACCATTAAATCATAATCTGGTGTGAAGTATACTTTCATGATGTTTACACCATGACCGAATAATCTAACATTTTTTAAATGACAGCATTTACACACTGGTCTGCTGTAAAGTAGAACTGTTTTTTTTTTTGATTTCCCGATTTAAAAAAGGAAGTTTTAAGAACTATTAAAGATAACAGCTAGAGAACACTTTGAAGAGACAAAAGTCGTATCCCACTCCACACAATAAATTCCCTAGATGGAGCAGAAAGGCAGATATCATTTACTCATCATTTTCTGTATAGGTACCTTTTACTGTAGCCCTACTTTCTTTTCACTGTGATTTTGTTATCCTAATCCCTACAAAAACTTCCTGTGCCATTTGCTCAACAGAGCAAGCTTGTTTGGATGTCTCCTTGCTGTTAAGAGTACACCTCCCAAAACATCCTAACTCAGTCAGTAGAACTTCAAGGCATTTATAGACCCAGCCTCATGACATCCCTGTGGAGAATGGTGACAGCCAACAGTTGTAAATCAATAAAAAAAAATTACACTACTACATTGGTAACGAGGTTGCACCTGACAGGCTGAGTTGCTTTGTTCTCCAGTGATTTTTCTGCTTTTTTGTTGAACTTCTCTATTTATTCATATTATAGGTTTTATTTAATTGCATGTTGCATTCTTGATTCTCTTAAACTATATTTTGTTTTTGATTTTCTACTTGTACTTGCCCTATTTTCTGTTTGTTCTCGATTTTAACGGCTGCCATTCTTCGCCATTACTTAGATGTTAAATGTAATTCTTGTTGCTTGTTTTGTTTCCTCTTCTCCCAAACTTCGCTTACTTTACATCCTCATCAACCTGTTGTACAAGTGAGTGGTCTCTGTAAAATGAGAATATGTGTGGTTTTTGGTGATTTAGTTTATTTCTGTATATAATTTCTGTACAGTGCTTTGAGCAAATCAGTGGAAAAGCGCTCTATAAATGTTCCTTATTATTATTATTATTGGTGGAGTGGTCTTCCTACAATTCGTCTCCCTGCATGTGTGTGTGTGTGGGCATGCAGACTCACACACATTCACATACACTTCTATACAAAATTTCGGCTCTGCCATTAACTGCATGTTTAAACATACCAATTTTTGTGTTAAAATGTCTTTCTTCGAGTACTTATCAGATGACATGACTATATGGAGATCACCCTCTAGCTACTTTAAATCCAGGTGTCCGAACCCATGCAGCAGGGTAGGACCTGAAATTCAGCTTAGCCTCCTCCCTTCCCACCTGTCATGCTAGTGAGCCTCTCTACTCCAGTTTTTATCCTGGACTGTGTCTGGAACCTAGTGCGTGGAGGCAGGAGGGAGCTAGCTTTTGTGTCATCTGGTAAGTACTCGAAGAAAGAAATTTTACCACCAAAAATAGTATTTTTTTCTTTGTACCACACCAGATGACATGACTAAATGGAGCCTAACAGACAGAGGGAGTGGCAGCCCACACTGTAACAACACCTGTCACCCTAGGTGAATCAACAAACAAAAAAGACACACCCCAAATCCAGCCGGGCTGTAGACTGAGGCTGCCTTGACTGAAACTATGCGAAGCTACCTACGGACCTGCCGAACAGGCTGCCGTATCTCCTGCCTGCTGAGCTGCAGTCAGAATGGGCTATAAGATTTCGCAGGTAGAACCTAGCGAAGGTCAGGCGAGAACAGCAGTCTATAGACAAAATAAACTTATTGAGCTACATTTCCCGAAGACTGGATTAGTGACCACAGATTGAGCCTGAAATGCTCGGCCCAAACTAGAGAAGTCACTGTTGGATAGCACTGCATCAGCAACCTAGATGACTGCTAGGCCAAGGCCACAAAAGACTGTGCTGGGATGTCATTCTTTCCCTTTCTAACTGGTAAGAACCAACACGGGCCTCACTTTCTGAGCGAGGCCAACATGTAGGGGTAAATTCTGAGCGCTCTCACTGAATCCTGGAGCTTAACCAGATCCTTCAGGCATGCATTTGGAAGTAAGAGCAGCATAACCTCCTAGGACCCTGTGCTGAAAAACTATTCTTAGGCAGGAAACTAGAATTATTTCAAAGGGATGTGGAACCATCCCCCCTAAACGCAGACAAGTCAAATCCGAGAAAACGAATGAGTCTCGGATATAGTAGCTGCCTAGGCTACAGTGGCAAACAACATGTCTTCCTTCAAGAAGATAAGAGAGTGTGACTGGTCGAATTTTCGCCAGCAAGTCAGAAATATGCCTATTGGCCCCTACTTCCATAGGCCCTCCAATGATGGAAACGTATCTGATAGCATGGCTCTACGCCTGTAATAGTAACTGGGGACAAGGATCTACTTGTTAAAAGCCACAGACATTCCACCACATTTACATATCGTAAAGGATCAGGATCTTCCTAAACAACTAAAGTGGAGGGCTTTTTAGCGGTAGGAGAAGGAAACTGTTAGTAGAGAGGCTCACTAGGGTAACAGGTGGGATGAGAGGGAGTTGAGCTGAATTCAGGTCCATACCATTTTGCTCGGGTTTGGACACTTGGATTTGAGGTAGCTAGATAGTGATCTCTATATAGTCATGTCATCTGGTACAGTACGAAAAAGAAATACCCTAACACACATGCATGCGCACTGATACACTGTCATACAAAGTCAAGGAAAAACATTCAGCATTCAGTTCTGATTTGTACCATGGAAGAGTTTAAAAGCCTACTCCCTGATAAATATATATATATATATATATTCATTACCTGCGTATTAACTTCTTTTCGCTTAAGATTTAAGATTTGTTACCAAAAGACCAGTGTTTCCCATCACATAAAAATGTTTCAGATAAGTCTTAATTATGCAAATATAATCTGCCAAAGGATCAGTCAAGAAATGTAAGAGGTATCGAATCCTAGGGTATCTTGTGATAAATCAGTCATGTAAAACTGACATTTTGCGATTACTTGTCATCAGTGAGACTGTTTCTACAAGTATAAAAAGACCCAAATCATGACGTTACTGACACATAAATTTGTGTTTTTTTCTGTGTGACTGGTCAATAAAACCCCAACAATTTTAGGTGTGTGTCTGAAAACTTCCATTTATTTTAACAGTGGGTCTAAAAATCTCTTGCATTTCGTATATAGGAAGCACTGGGAAAAACATGAAAAGACACATGCTACATGAGGTGGGGAGGAGCTGGTGTTTTAAGCCAAGCCAGCAACTTGGGCTTTATCATGGCAAGGCAGCCAGCCCTGTAAAGATGCCAGCCATATGCAGAGAAAAAACATTGTGTCAAGAGGAAAACTGAACCCAAGAAAGCCAGCCTTCACTGTACTGGTGACAGGCTCTAACCATTGCACCACTGCGTTGCCCACACGTTACATGAACAAAATGGGAAAAGCTAACATAGAGGAGTGGGACAAGCCTTGACACAAACTGAGAAGCTGAGAAGCACTATTAGTTTATTATAATTGTTAATTAATATATTATTTCACAGGTTAATAAACCAGAAACCCCTTAATGATACATAGAACATAGACACAGTTGAGAATTTTCTTGATTAGACAGTTTTTAACAGAAAGGCAGTTTAAGGAAAAATCTGCAGGATGAAATGAAGATATGCAATCATGCCATTATACATGCATACTGCATGATAAGCTCAAGTGCACCTTACTGACTGCAGGTCCAAAATTAAAAGCTTGCCCCATCTGATAAATGTGCTAGGTTAAAAATAATACCTTCTGATGTTGATTTGGTGACTGTTGTTGTTACTGCTGTAAGATCATATACATAGATTATACAGTGAAATAATACATGCCATAAACAGATGTGAGAAACTACAAGGACTAGAAGCTGAATTCTATACAGAGTTGGAAATATGATCTATTAGTAAGACTATGACTCATCAGGAAATCATTTAAACAAATTGATCTCTTCATTAATTTTATTAATTTTGGCCTCCACAAATTCTGTGTTAGATATACGCTTGACATAGACAAATGCAAATTTGTGCACGTGTGTGTGTGTGTGTGTGTTCAAGCAACCTTCAAACCTGTATACATAAATACAATTGTCAAAACCCATGCATGCACTTTAAGTTAGTCTTTTCTCTCCATTCATCACTTCTTCAATGTCTTTTATAGAGTGTATAACTACACATTGTATTATTGCAAAACAAAAAAGTTTGAACTATGTGGTTAAATCAGTAAGTTAATTTTTATAAATAACTAAAGTTCATTAGACATATACATTTGCAATGGTTCCACTTGCACAGGAGTACCTTAGTCCAATACGGGCCTTTTCAATCAACTTCTATTCACTGTCAATCAATGTTTCTAGGCACCTCTAAAAACCAAATTTCCAAAACTAAAACAAAAGCTAAAACTTGAAAATACTTGCAAGGCAGTGTGACTTCGAATTAACATCAGCTGAGAAGCTTGAAATACAACAAAAAATCTGCTTCGTATGACGATTGTTTGCTTGTGTTTTATGCTATGCCAACAGCTACGGCTATACCAAGACAAGTAATTAAAATATGCACAACAGTAAAAATTACCTGGAGGCAGACGTCAGAAAGAAAGGAAAGGGTAGCGTGTAGCTTGTTCTAGCCAACAGTGTCCCAGGGGTGTTGTCTCAGAGGCTCAACATAGGCCGTGAAGGTAGACTTACAGTCAGAGTAAACCAGTGATTCCAATTGACCAGGAGACTGGCAAGTGACCTTGGTGGCCTGGTCCACTTGGACATTGCCAGGAATGCCAGCATGGCCAGGGGTCCAAATGAAAACAATGTCCATTTTGTGATGAAGAAGAGACGCATGAATTGTGTGAAGCTGAACCACAAATGGGTCGTCTGGAAAGAAGAGCTTGGAGAGCAGAAAATGAATTTGAAATGATCAAGAAGTTTTGCTCCGAAGACCAGTGAACATGCTGCAAGGCTAGCAAGATGGCGCGAAATTCCGCAGAGAAAATGGAACGGCCCTCCGCAAATCGACCTGAAGAGGCCTTTGCAGCTGGATGGAGCTTCTGCTGCAGCTACAGGACCACCATTTGGAACTTTGGAGCCATCTGTAAAGAAAGAACAGAATCCAAGATAGAGAGAGCTTCCTGAAAGCCTTGAAGAAAGGTGAGGTCACTAGTGTCACCTTTTTCAAAAGATGCAAGATCAAGACGAATCTCCGGAACAGGAAGAATCCCAGGAGAAGATGGCAGGAGAGGGAGAGTGGTTCTACAAGGATCAGGTGAGGAGCCTCTTCTATCAACAAAATCCCTGAAAGGCTTCTGGTCTGGACCACCTATATTTCCCGCCATTTTAAACAGTTCTGGTGCTTTAAGTCATAACTGGCTGTCTTAGTGCCAGAGAAAGCTAAAGCTACACATTTTCATTGTGTAGCTCTGACATCTGTTATCATACAAGTCTTTAAGAAGCTGATCACCCACTACTTAAAGCTAGTCACAGGCCATTTGAACACTAATTGTTGTCTGGGATGGAGGTTAAGCTATTGTACATTCCTCTAATAGCGATAAAACTTGAGGCTTTCCCTAACTGGTCCCTAACCATGGTATGGTAGCCAAAAACAATATTGATGTAAAATGTTCCATGAGGCGATCGTATAAAAGGGGAGCTTATATAGCACCATTTATTAGGTTAAAACGGAATGAAAGTAGGTGGCACACAGGGCCTGAAAATCTGGCCAATCTGGCTTTGATAAATTCCATCTGTCCTCTGGTAAATCACTGACGTATTCCAAGACAATTAAATATAATATACTTAGAAAATAATCACTGCCACAAAGGTCACCATGCATTTAAAATCCAGCAGTACAGCGGAGCTGAAAACGGATGTCAATGACAAAGCACTGTATAGCTGGCAAAATGTATACGAATCATCATTTAACAAGATATCAGTCACTCGATCATCCTTAAACTCGATGCTGGCTCCTGATAGCATCTCTTGTGATGTTCTTACGGGACACTCTCCGACCAAATTTTGACCAGTCTCGGAGGCTGATATAAATTCTGAAACTCAAACCAACAACTTGGCAGTTAGACCCAATGCCTTCTTCTTGAGCGCTAAATATTTTACTTCCTACCGTCACAAACATTGTAAATGTAGCTTGTCATCAGGTGTTTTCCCATTTTTGTTTAAAAATACCCTGGTGATGCCACTTCTTAAGAAATCCATGCTTGGCTTCAAGGTGTTAAATAACTACCGCCCAATTTCCAACTTTTCTTTTTTCTATAAGATCATAGAGAAAGTAGTTTTGACAGCTCTGGGCCTACTTACAAGAGCACCAACTCATCCCCGAGCTCAGTCAGCTGACCTTTTCACAGTACCGAAACTACTCTAATTATGGACATATTATCTGCCCTTGATGGTGATGTTTCTGCCTGAACTCTACTGGACCTGTCTGCTGCATTCGACACTCGACCACTCTCTGCTCTTTCATAGAGTACACCCCCTAGACCCGCACTCGCGTGGTTCAACTCCTAGCTCACTGATAGGACACAGACTGTCTTTGTTGATGGATGAACATCAGAGGTAATTCTAGGATTTCTAAAAGAGGGGCCCTGGGGCCCTCTCAATGGAAAAAAAGGGGCCCTTCAAATGAAACAAGGGGTCCCTCGAAACAAACACATTTTCACTGCTTTTTCTGATAAATATTTGGTATACAACAAAATACTTCATTAATCACAAGAAACTGAAGATTAATCACATAGATATCTTTTTCTTCAATATCGATAAATTATCTTTCATCATCATTAGTGTGATCATAGTATCCTAAATTCGCAAACCAATTAGTCTTTGTGTCCATCTCATTGGGCTATGAGCTAATGTTCAGACACTTTTCATATGTCTCATTAGTGCAGGGGTTTAAATGTTTTTCTTCAATATCGATAAATTATCTTTCATCATCATTAGTGTGATCATAGCATCCTAAATTCGCAAACCAATTAGTCTTCGTGTCCATCTCATTGGGCTATGAGCTAATGTTTAGACACTTTTCATATGTCTCATTATGTGCAGGGGTTTAAATGTTTCTCCTTGAGGCAACTTCTAAAAGAGGACTTTATTAGGTTTTAATGGCCGAAGCCCCCTCTCACAGCCTGCATTGTGGTTTGTTTGTTTGTTAGGGTTTAACGCCGTGCCAGCAACTAAGGCTATATCACGGCGCCTGCATTGTGGGATAGCATAAGGAGGCACAGCTTTCCAAGAACCAGCAAATTGGGAAATGAATCCCTGTAAAAATCAAATAACAGTTTAAACAGCTTGTGGAATCTCTCACATATGCATTCTGCGTTACAGTTTCTTTGACCACAATCCATTCCTCTAAACATGCTGCTTTGTCAAGCAAGATTTTACTGAATTTGCTGCCCACTTGTGCTGGTTTTCCAAAGAAATCTGTCAAGATATTTAATTCTTTGTCTCCATAGGGTGTTCTGTCTTCTGCAGACAGGAAAAAGATGGGGCGCATGGAAAGAACTCAAAAATGCAGAGGGCAACATCACCTGCATCTTTTGGGAACCTGTCATTAATGTTCTTGCACAGATTGTCGCAAAAGCAACCCTGACAGCTCTATGTCCTGTGATGTTGTATCAAGCTACCAACACGTTTTTAAGTGTTATATAATACCGCCGGCATAAGTTCCGAAAAGGTCATGAGGACAGAAATAAATCAGAATTGAAAATAGTTTGAAAATTGAAATCTTTATGAAGAATTTCAGCCTCCAAAGAGTGCCTGTGGTCGTAAGTCTGAATGTCTCTGCAGCGTCCTTGTTCGGTACTTAACACACCCGGGGTTGTAAATGCGTTATTCTTATTGTTTTATGCACAATTATACATCTCATGCCTTCCTCCTCGTTTATTTGCCAAGGCCATTCACCATTTCTTCAGCCACTCACACTGACAGGTTCTCTGGATGCGTGGTTTTTTAAGTGAAGTCTCTGTCTCAATTTGTCTATTTCGTTGTCTACAGTTTCAGTTCCAACAATGTGTGCGCCACACTCTGACGAGTTTCTGTTTCTTTCTGTCCTTGTCGATTTCTACTTTCCAGGTCATCTTCTGCTGTTCTTGTCATGAACGAAAAGTCAAACAGAGTTGACAGTCGCGTTCACTTCGTTTTCAACTCGCTTGCTTCCGATACCCTTTGATCTCTCCCGTCCCAAATGTTTTCGCTGTGGGCTTTGAAGTGCCGCATCGCCTGTTCAAAAGCGCGCCAGACACGGGATTTTTGCGGTCGCGCTGACTTTCAGACTGCGCTCCTCAGCGAAATTTTGCGGGAATCCCGCAAGGCCGCAGCTCGATCAGTACTTGGCCCAGTTCTGTTCATTCATACCCAAACCCACTTTCACCCTGCATCCAGTTTTACAAGGTTTCTCATCAATCATATGCTGATGATACGCAACTGTACTGCTCCATTCCACTCACTCTGGTATGAGCACCAGATAAGCCTGTATTAGCGATGTCGAGGACTAGATGGTAACAAGTAAACTTAAACTCAACTATAAAAAACAGAAGCCCTCCTATGCTCGAGAAGAAATCAATCTTCACTCGCTTGTCTGCCAAATCACATCAAGGTGGACAAAACCAACATCACCTTTGTATCATCTGGGATTCATTGTCACTACAGACATGACTCTTGATAAACAAGTTTTTGAATTGTTTTGAAAATTTTTTGAATCTATATTGTTTTTATAAATGCTCCAACCACTCTGAGAGAGGCTTTTATAAGACCATAAGCTTAAAATTTGAAGTTTGATGGGCTAGTTTAACGATCATATGACTAGTATAGAAAGTGTGGGGTCAGCGAAAAGTGTGCTACTGGAGCCAAGACTGAAACCAAAACAGAAATCAAGCTAAGAAAAGGAACATCCATTGGCACGTGGAACGTACGCACGTTATACCAGTGCGGAAAAGTGCAACAACTCACACACGAGCTAAAACGGTATCAGTGGGACATTGTGAGACTGGCGGAGGTCAGATGGACAGGATTTGGGGAAACAGCGACGGACGACGGCCACAGACTGTGGTACAGTGGGGAGGACACCAGGCATGAGTACGGCATGGGCTTCCTCGCGCACAGGAAGGTGGCTGCGGCCGTCATCAGCTGTACACCAGTATCCAGCCGGCTGATCTCCATTCGTGTCTCAGCTAAGCCTCATAATGTCACCATTGTCCAAGTATACGCTCCAACTCCCACAAATGGAGACGACGAAGTGGAAGAATTCTACCAACAACTGGATAAGGTTGTGAAGGCAGTTCCAAAAACGGACATCCTGGTTGTGCTCGGAGACTGGAACGCCATGGTCGGACCAGACGCCTGCCAGCAATGGGCAGGAACGGTGGGGAAATTTGGCCTTGGTGAAACCAGCGACAGGGGAATCAGACTCCTAGAGTTCGCACAGAGCCAGAGACTCACCTTAGCCAACACCTTATATCCCCACAAGAAATCAAGGACGGCCACCTGGCACTCACCAGACGGATTGGTCCATAATCAGATCGACTATATCCTACTGCCGAGATGCTTCAAATCCAGCATCAACAGGGCCAAGACAAGGATGTACCCAGGCGCTGACACAGGCAGCGACCATGACCTTGTTCTAACGAACCTCAAGCTGAGGCTGAAAGCGAAGCGACTCTCAAACACCCCCCGAATTCGCTTTGATTTGGAGAAGCTGCAAGACCCAAAGGTTGCAGAAGTCTTCAAGGCCACGGTTGGCGGAAAATTTGGCGCACTGAACCTGGTGGACTGTGATGTAGACACCCTCGCTGGAAACATCAAAGAGATGCTACTGTCGACAGCCCAGGAGGTTCTAGGGCGACATAGAAATAAGAAACAGCCATGGGTCACGAACGACATACTAGACCTCTGTGACCAAAGAAGGGCCCTGAAGAGAGAAAAGAAAAGCAAACCAGAAGCTGCCACCAAATACAAAGAAGTTAATTGTGCCATTAAGAAAGGGATGAAGGCAGCTAGAGAGAGATGGATCGAGAAGCAGTGCCAGGACATAGAGGATGGAATGGCACGAGGTGACAGCAAAAAGGCCTATCAACTTCTAAAGACCCTCACTAAGACAGACCAGCAGAAGATCTGTCATCGAAGGCAGCAATGGTCACCTTCTCACAGAAGGCAATGCTGTACTCAACCAAGGACCTGTATAATTACCAGCTGAAGACCGATGCCAACATTCTCCAAAACAACCAGACTAGAGACAGTGAACTTGCAGACCTACCAGTCCTACGGGAAGAGGTCGAAAGAGCTGTACATAGTTTGAAGGGAGGAAAGTCACCAGGAGTTGATAATGTACCAGCTGAGCTGCTCAAGCAGGGTGGGGAAGCAACTACAAAGGCCCTAACTGTTCTGTGCCAAAGAGTCTGGGAGCGCAAGGAATGGCCCAGAGAATGGACGCAGTCACTAATCATACCCCTCCCAAAGAAAGGAAACAGCAAACAGTGTCAGAACTACAGAACCAAAAGCCGTATCAGTCACCCAAGCAAAGTCATGCTGAAGGTCATACAGAACCGCATCAGAACCACCGCAGAAGAGCTGCTAGCAGAACAGGCTGGCTTCAGACCACATAGAAGCACAGTTGAGCAGATATTCAACTGTCGTCTTCTTATAGAAAAGCATCTTCAGCATCAGCGGAACTTTTACCACAACTTCATGACTTTAAGAAGGCATTTGACAGAGTCTGGCACGAGGGGCTATGGCATGTGATGCGGAAATTCAACATTGAAGAAGGGCTTGTCCAAGTTGTTGAAGCGTTGTATAACAGCGTGTTGTTTAATATATTCTTGGAAAACATCATGCTTGAAGCTTTTCATGACCACCATACCTCCATTTCAATCGGTGGAAAACCAATCTGCAACCTACGCTTTGCAGATGACATAGATCTGTTAGCAGGTACAAACACGGAACTGCAAGACCTCACCAACAGACTGACAGACAGCTCAAACGCATATGGAATGGAGACCAGCACTGAAAAGAGCAAAGTTATGATCAATGGCAACGGCAAAGCAGAGATCTATATGAACGGGGTACAGCTCGAAGAGCTTCAAGTACTTGGGAGCCACCCTCTCCAAGGACGGCAGCTCCACGCAAGATATCCGCATCAGGATCCCAACAGCAACAGCAGCAATGGCTAGGCTAGATAGGATCTGGCATAGCCACAAGATAAGGTTCACTACCAAGTACAGGATATACAAATCCCTGGTAGTGCCGATCCTGCTCTATGGATGCGACACGTGGACTCTGCTCGCCGAAACAGAAACGAGAATCCAGGCATTCGACCACAAGTGTCTGAGGAGGCTGCTCCAGATCTCATACAAAGAACACAAAACCAACGACTTTGTAAGAAACAAGATTGCCACACTTGTAGGACACCAGGAACCTCTACTATCAACAGTCAAGCGATATAAGCTGGTCTTCTTTGGTCATGTAACCCGGAATGACACCTTGTCGAAGACTATCCTTCAAGGCACCTTGGAGGGTGGCCGACGCCGCGGTGGCCAGAGAAAGAACTGGCTTACCGTCAAAGACTGGACTGGTCATCCTGTACAGGACTTGCTGACTATTGCCCAAAATAGGCTAGAGTGGCGAGCCCTGTCAGCTGCAGCGTCTATCTATGTGCTCCCCCCAACGCCAGGTGCCAGGCAAGGGACGACTGACTGACTGACTGAAACAAGTTACAGCTGTCAGTCTGCCTATTATTAGCTACGTATCCATTCTCTCTATGCGCACTACCAACAATCTTGTCTGTGTGTTTGTTCTTTCTCGGCTTGATTACTGCAACTCCTTGCTTGCCAGCTGTCCTGAATACCTTCTTCATAAACTCCAGAAAATACAGCACTCTGCAAGTCTGATGCTCAGAACTCGGAAACAGTATCCTGTCACTTCTCTCCTTTGTTTTCTGCATGGTCCTCTTTTTGCAAATTCACAATACTCTTGGTCCTTTCCTATAAAAAAAAAAAAAAGATCCCGATGACTCACCCCTGGCAGAGCCGGCGTTAGGAATATGTGGGGCCCCATGGGGCCCTGGGCGAATGTCATATGCGAGGCTTTTAGCCTTAAGTGTAGGCTATATACCATACCACAGAATCTCCTTTTGCAGGGCCCCCTCAGGCACGGTGCCTGGGGTGGTCACCCTGCTTCCCCCACCCTAGCACCAGATCTGCTCAATGGCATCACTCGTTGAAGTACCCCAGAGGAGGGACAGGAGACAGAAGTTTGGTCAGAAGACCCTCTATGGCTTGTTGGGAGATTCAAGCAGACACTGGAATGGAAGATGGACATAGAAGAGATCATACTGTGACAGTCTTGGCCAGAGTACCTTGGACTGTGACAGCTTGAAGAGAAGTAGAGAGTGAAATTTGGCTAAACAAAAAGTAGAAGTTAAGATGAGCAGCCTCACCACCTCAGGCATATCACTCTGAGGCCTGATGCAAAATGTGAAAGATTTTGATGCAAAAAAAGGTGGAAGGTAGGAAGAAAGTCTCCTATAAAACTATGACAGGAGAGAAACTGCGAGACAGTGAAGTTCTTCAATTTAGTTTGGATCCCATGACAAGCAGTATAAGAGTATAATGTATTTATGAATGTTATTAGATCTCTGCTTGTTGATAAAAATTTATCGAGATATTCAAGACCAAATGCCTGAGGAAATATGATCAGTAAATATGCATGGTACATGCTCGCCATCTTTGTGGTCACCAAGAACTCGCTATAGCAACAGTAAAGTGGTGCAAGCTTGTCTTGTTTGGTCATGTGATCCAGCACAAACTTTAAGACCATCCTTCAGACGATACTGGAGGGAGGCCAGCTGCAAGCGATCAGGAAAACCTTGCTGGCAAAACCTACAGGAATATACTGACTGTAGCATGCAAGAATTAATTACTGAAGCTCAAGAAAGGCCCCTGTGGTGAGCCATCTGAACTCCTTTGTCTAACCATTACCCCGGGCTGACCAGTGTAAGGTGGCTAGTTCCTGTAAAGGGAATGAATGAAGATGAGTGTTCTGGAAAGAATTTCTCCTGTGAGATGATACGTACTTTAGACTAGTGTCAGTGCAGCATGTTGTCAAGAGGGCCAACTTTTTGTTTTGAATAAGAATGAGAGATATGGTCACTGATTAATGAAAAGGGCTCTTTCTGTTGAGGGTTATTGATGTGAACTACAAAGAATTTGATTAATAAAACTTAGATAGGACCTGCTCAGAAAAATAGTTGTCTTTGTGTGTGAGAAAGTGCACACTTGCATAGTTAAATGTGTTAAGTGAAAGAGAGTGAGAGAGAATGCTTAAATTTGAGTGTTTGTGTTTCCTGTATCTGATGGCTCTATCCATCTAGATTGATTTTTTTTCATTGGATATGTATATATATATCAGAATTTTATATAGCATGTGAAATCTCAAATTACTGCTTAAATTATTAATGCACATATAAAGCATTTTAAAATTACACTTTTTAGAGTGATACATTTTGCCCATTGTCAGTAATTTCTAGTATTCTACTTAGAAGAGAAAAAGAGAAGTGAAAAGTCACGAGTGCTAGTAGCAAGAGCTGGTCTTTAATAACATTCTCTGCTGGATAAATAACATGCTTGAACTTGAGGCTATACATATGAGTGATTAAGATATATACATATACACTTTTGTATAAAAATTAACAATATTCAAGCAGATAGCTTAATAAATATACATATGTATTTATTTCCCATAGAAAACTTTTTCATTTCATAGCTTTAACTTATATTTTTATGATCTACCATTTGTAAATAATGTATCATTTGTTACACATTTAAAATCTTATTAGCATGGAAAAGATGGCAGTTAAGCCAACCAAAAGGAGACACAAACATGAAAACAGGTAGGCTTCATTAAATGGAAATGTATGTGGACAAGGAAGCTGGGCTAAAATAAAAGATGCAGATGTTGTGACATATTTCTGCTCATAATTTCATTTTTTGTTTGCATCACATATAAAACAGTTCCAGAATTGTTTATGAAAGCTGCCATCATGTAATCTTCATGATTTTCAGAAATTCTTGTGATCACTGCGGGTGTGCTTCCACAACGCCAGATCCGATGCCCACAAGCCTTCTGCTCGAGTGCCTAGATACTCTACTTCCTGCCATCACTAATATTGTAAATGTCAGCCTGTCGTCAGGTGTTTTCCCATCTTTGTTCAAAAATGCGGTGGTGAGGCCACTTCTAAAGAAATCCACGCTTGACGTCAATGTCCTGAACAACTACCGCCCAGTTTCCAACTTGTCTTTTCTCTCTAAGATCATAGAGAAAATAGTTTTGACACAGCTCTGGGCCTACTTACAAGAGCACCATCTTATCCCACAAGCTCAGTCGGCGTATAGACCTTTCCACAGCACCGAGACCACTCTTATTAAAGTGACAACAGACATATTATCTGCTCTTGACAGTGGTGATGTCTCTCCATTAACCCTACTGGACCTGTCTGCTGCATTTGACACTATAGACCACTCTCTGCTTCTTCACAGACTTCACACCCTCTACGGGATTTCTGGACCTGCCCTCTCATGGTTCAACTCCTATCTCACTGATAGGACCCAGACTGTGTCAGTTGATGGTCAGACATCTCGCCCTGCTTCACTTTTCTGTGGTGTTCCCCAAGGCTCAGTACTTGGCCCAGTTCTGTTCATCCTGTATACTAAGCCCCTTTCATCATGCATCCAGTCTCACCAGGTTTCTCATCAATCCTATGCTGATGACACGCAGCTTTACTGTTCCACTCCGCCGGCTGAGTCTTACTCTGCTATTAGCTCTATAGAAGCTTGTATCAGTGATGTCAAGGGTTGGATGCTAAAAAACAAGCTTAAACTAAATGATGATAAAACGGAAGCCCTCTTGTGCCATTCAAGAAGACATCAACCTTCACTCGTCAGTCTGCCCAATCACATCAAGGTGGGCGACAGCAACATCACCTTCACGTCATCTGTTAGGAATCTGGGATTTATTGTCACTGATGACATGACACTCGATAGACATGTAGCATCTGTCTGTCGGTCTGCCTATTATGAGCTCCGTAAGATCAGTGCTATCCGTCACTTTCTCTCTACACGCGCTACCAACACTCTTGTCTGTGCGTTTGTTCTTTCTCGACTTGACTACTGCAACTCCTTGCTGGCAGGCTGCCCTGACTACCTCATTCAGAGACTCCAGAGAGTACAGAACTCTGCTGCGCGTCTGGTGCTTAGAGCAAGGAAACGGGACCATGTCACTCCTCTCCTTCGTTTTCTACACTGGCTACCCATCCGTTCTCGCATTCAGTACAAACTGTCTGTGCTGTGTTTTAATTTCTTTGCTGGCTCCTGTCCTATTTCTCTGAACTTCTCATCCCTTACTCTCCGGCCAGACAACTACGCTCTTCGTCTGACGACCGTATCCTAACTGTTCCTGTCACCAGAACAACAACATATGGTCACAGGACTTTTGGCTACTGTGCTGCAAAACAATGGAACTCTCTTCCTTTCCATATCCGCCACCTTCCTACAACTGAATCTTTCAAATCTGCACTGAAAACGCACCTCTTCCTTAAGCATTTCTCCTAACACAGTCCGCACAATGCTCGTCCTTCTTAACCCCGCCCCCTTCCCTCTTGCTACTTTACCCATCTTTCTCGCAGAATCACTATATTTTTCTGTTCCTGTTACTTGATGCCTTTTAATGTTTTCTGTTTCGTCAGTACTGTCGTTTTCTTTCGTCCCCTTTGTTCTGTGTCTACTTAGTCCACGTCTCTTCCTCGTTTTAAGCGCTAAGAGCATGCTCTCTATGAGTGTGAATATGCGCTATAAAAATCTTCACTATTATTATTATTATTAATCTTTTGCAAATGAAAATAAAATAACCTTGGTTCATGATTCAGCTATTATTTGACAAGAAACATGTGACGCAATGCTGAGGGACTGTTAGCAAGCTACCAGGACCCTGATTGTAGCTTCAATCTGTGGGATGGGACTGACAGCACTTAGTTTAGTGGGAGGGTGTAAACTGAATTGTCTTGGTTGCATTCTACCTTTGAGAAAGGAGGGTGTGTGCAGAACACTGGCATTGTGTGTGAAGATCTGTATAAATACTACTTACAAGTACCCAGATTCAGCATAGTGAAACAGGAAGATGGTCATTTCATTTTGAAATATTCTTCTATTTTTCATACACAGGTATTGTTGACAATTTTGTTTTTTAGCAACAAATTTGCTATGAACACAGTTACTTGTATCCCTATCCTCTGTCAAACTAGTATTCTCCATACTGATCAGCTTTTCATCACTGTGCTCTGGCTCAAAATTTTGTGATGCAGTCCCCAGATTCATGATGCCAGTGGTTTGAGGACCACGTGTAGGAGACTGACAGAGACCACTTGAGTCAAAAACCAGCAAACCAACGACTTTATAAAAGATTACCACACTCATAGGACACCAGAAACCTCTACTTTCAAGTCTTCTTTGGCCAAATGACCCAGCACGACACCTTGTCGAAGGTTGTTCTCCAAGGCATCTTGGAGGGAAGTCGACGCCTCAGTGGCCTAAGAAATTGATGGCTTTCGAACAGCAAAGACTGAACTGGTCGTCCTGTACAGGACCTGCTCACTGTCGCCCAAAATAGGCAAGGGTGGCAGGCCCTGTCAGCTGCCGCGTCTATTCATGTGCTCCCCCCAACAACAGGTGCCAGTCAAGGGGCGACTGAGTCAGAAAAGTGCCTAAGACTTCATTCCACAACAAAACATGACAGCTTTCATGAGCTGTGTTTTAGATAGGATAGTAAGCAAATGATTGCTATGAAATCTGTGAGTGGCAATGGTTGAGAATGTCAATGTCATGTGGCAACTTTTATAGATGACATGGAAATTTCTCACAATTAAGAAACAAACTAATTGACACAGCTAGAGAACACCTCTGTAATATGAGTTGTTTGAACAATCTGTCATGACCTGTTATGTAAGACATAGTCCTAGTTAGGTCAGGAAGTAGTCTGGCAAACATCAGTATTTAATAAAACCCTTGGCCTGGCACAGTACCATTAAGATGCAGGTGTGAACAGACATGCTCACCTTTCTCAAAATCCGTTTTCCAGTGCCATATTTTTTTATATTCTGTATCCAAAATCTGTATTTTATATGAACAAAAAAGACTATCAAATTATGAATGTAAAAAAGAAATCACTGGGGCATTTTCTTATATCATTTTCCTGTATTTCAGAGAACTTCCCTATAAATACAGAAAAATCAGAGCATCTTTGCTACACACTTCTCAGTGACTACATATTTTTTGAGGACTTCTCATGGTGAAGAATGTCATTTAATCAGCATGTGAGATTGGTAGCATTTACAAAATGTGTAGTTGTCTCACTTTTTGCTGAATTAAGTGTACTTAAAATCAGTTGTCTATGATTTAAGAAAGGTTTCCTTTTGATTTTTAGCGCTAGAGCAAATGCCAGTACTTGTAGATGAAGGTTTCTTGGTGATTCTCTTGGGTGGCATGGTTGCAGTGCTGGCTAGCAAACCTCACACTGGAAATGGCAGACAAGAAAAAAAACTATAGGTTCAGGGTTTGAATAAAATAGCATCGAAAAAAATCACCAGGACCAAAAATTTCTTCTAACAGTTCAAAAATTGCATCTTTTATTTTCCAGATTTTTATGTAAAACGTTATGGAAAATGGTATGGGTATGACCATGCCTGGAGCAGATAACATCCAAGGGTATTTTGTCATCTGGAGCAGTCAGACCAGTGGTTGTGGAGAGTCAGTTGCCCATGACTACATAAAGATGGCAGGGAAAGGTTGTTTTCATCATCTTTGGTCAGCTGGCATATGGCGTACATGTTCACTAGTTGACATTTGTGTGTTTCCGGTGCTGATTCATGTGCGAGTGACCCCCGGGCATTTACACAAGCGGTGTGGGCTTTTGGTATTGGTCTTGGTTTTGGCTTTGGTCTTGGTTTTGATCTCCGGGTTTTGGTTGGTTGCTTTTGATCGATTGGTTGCTTGGTTGAGTGTTTTACTTATTTTCGTCAACCATTCATTCTGACTTCCTTCCTCTGATAATCATCTAGTACCTCTAAACTATCCTGTACTTGTCATCGCTCCTGTCATATTTATCGTCGTTGCTGTTCTTCGTCTTCACCTTCTTTGCTTCTTCTTCACCCCATTACGCTCCTGATTGCTGGAGTCGCATCTACTCTACGTTTGTCAACTCTCTTCGCTTCACCTGTCCGTCACCTTCGTCATCCTGTCCTTCATCGTGTGACGTGTGGTCAACGAGGCAACTTGGACTGAGGACCATCAGAGGGTCCTTGTGTGCACCAGAAAGACAGTGGGGTGGCAGTCAGTGCGAGAGCGTGGCACGAGGCCACTGAAGGCTAATGACAGTGTGCAAAAAGCGTAAACTGTTAGATCTAATGCTGGGTCTGAAAGATCCGAGGGCAAGAACTCTTAGCGCCCTATTAAGACAGTGACACGTTAAGATCTTTGTCTTTTTACCTCCCCTTACTAACCTTTAGTATATTTTGCTTGGGCGTGGGGCATTTTTGTCTTCCTGCGTGTGTGTATGTGTCTATGTATTTTCCACTTTTTGTGTGTGTGTTATTAAAGTTATTTTTGTAACGTTCATTTCGCCTTTGTCATGGTCTGCGTTCATCAGAGGTTCGATAGGCATGTCGTGTCGTGCCTCTGGTAGAGTGATTGTGTATTTGCGCTGACTGTGTGAGCAGCTGCGGGTGTGCTTCCACAACGCCAGAAGGTGGCAACCGTGACAGGACTCATGATCTGAGTGACATTATTGCTTAACTGTGACCAACATGTTGTTTTGGTATATATTGTTCACTTGGAGCTATGTTTTTCTGGGTGGTCAGAGTTACACCTGTAACTTCCACCCATGTACCAAGTTCTCCAGGGCCGATGTCCCGCACACAATGCATAACATTGTAACAGTTATTTTAGCCCAACTTACTGATTTGAGTATTCTTTTAAACTAATTAAAATACAGACCAGCTTAGGATTCACAGGTTAAGGAACCAGAAAACCCATCAATTACACACAGAGGAAAATATGATTTACATAGTTATGAATTTTCTGGTTTAAACAGTTGATAAAAATACGTTAGGTTAAGAAATTATAAAAACAGAACACTGTATCAAAACAATAAGAAATTATGAAGGTCGAATAGTATGAACAGAATTCCTGCACCACTCTTTTAATTATTTATACTCAAACTGTCAAAGAATACAATAAACAGCAGTCAGATCTGAGTGATGAAATTAGCACAAATGCACTTCTTTATACAGTGAAACCTCGATTATTCGCCCTTCATTTAACCGTGCATTCGTTTATGAAGGATCGCCTTAGAAAAGCCAAATTAAAAAATGCTAGAAGTCACAAGGCCGCCAAGATTTCCCCGCCATGAATTCAGGAATGTACACTACGTGTGCCAAAGCTTAAGTTTTCTTTGTCGATGAGAATTATTCTAAAAGGATTGAAAGTATCGAATCTGTGCACCAGCCAGGCGATCCCCTGCTGTGATAAACCATTAGACTTAATCCGATGTGGAGCACTCGTTCCGAACGCTCTCTTTCCCCTTTTACCACATTCCGACAACTGCCATTCGTCAATAACTTTTGACATTTCTCGTCTGCTTTAACGCTTTTCTTGGAAACAATTGTGTATGGCTCGTACAGCCAGTGTAGGAAGTTAGAAAGCGGCTTCGCGTAAGTTGGTGCCAAAGTATTGGGGTCTAGTGCGGGAGTGAAAAGAAAAAGAGTTGTTTTGTCAATTACTACAAAACTGCATATTGCTGAACGTGTCAAAAGAGGGGAATAAACTTCTAAGCTTTCATCGGAATTTAACATCGGAAATCAAACAGTGTGTGATCTTGCACTTATGCTAGCATTTGCAAATTTTCAGAATTATTTTCGATTATCTGTGATTTTTGATTATCCAGATCACGAGCATCAGTCACTAAACCGGTAACTGAGGTTCCACTGTACAAGCAAAATGAAACGCTTGAGTGTACGTTACTGCTTTACCAAAAAAATCAAAGCTTTCCCTGTTGCAAAAATGTGCTGTGTTAAAAAAACAACAACAAATAAGATACCTTCTGATGTGGATTCAGGGATTGCTGTTGTTACTGCTGTAAGAATATATACAAAACGTATTGTTTATCAGCATAGCAGTATACACAATAAAGCAAAAAACTGCCTGTTAAGGTAATCTCAAAACTGATAATAATCATCTGTTGCAACAATGATAGTGATGGATGTCATTCATTTCTAAATTAGCAGTAGAGAAGATCAGACAAGGTAAATGAACACAATGTATGCATGATTATGGTTTAGAAAGAATCCATGTGTGCACTTCTTATCCCAACTGGAAGTACCAGTCATAGGGGAGACATGAGATGCAGCAGAGTTGAACTCATGCCAGCATGGCCGGTATTGCGCCTGTGTGAGGTTCCCCGGTGGACAGCAGGTCCACTCCTTCATGTTAGTCACCCAGCTTTTATTTTGCTTACCATAGTGTCGACCACCTTCAACACATCCCCCGAGAACATCTTTGGCAAGGTGTCATCCGGACGACCTCACCAAACGACAAACAAATGACAGCAGCAAGCAGAGTTTCCTGGGGGAACCACCAAGGAGGTGACTAGGCTGTGGACGAAGTCATTCTGCTTCCTGTAGGAGATCCAGAGGAGTCTTCTTGAACCCCTGGATCCATCACTCCGATTCTGTGAGCAAGGTACATATGTTGCAGCCGTTCAGCATGATGGGCACAGTGAGAGACTTGTAAAGACTGAATCTGGTGCAGACACTGACGCTTCTGCTGTCTCGAATCTTGTTGAGCCTGGCCATCGCCGCTGTTGCTGCCTTGATCCTGAGATAAACGTCAGCCACAGAGCTAATGTCTTTGAAATGCTGCCTAGATATTTGAAGGACTGCACATCCTCCAGCTGCATGCAGCTCATTCAAACCTCCGCTTTACTAGATCTGGTGGTGTTTACCATGACTTTGCTCTTGTCCATGCTGATTTCCATCCCATAGGCGCTAGTGGCAAGCTTGTCCGTAAGGTCGGTAACTTGCTATTCCTGCCTACCATCAGATCGATATCATTGGCAAAGCGAAGGTTATTGAGCGGCCTCCTTCCAATGGACATGGAGATGTGATGGTACTGGAGTGTATCACGCATTATTTTTTTCTGGTTGATGTCAAACAGCACTGAGTAGTCCTGGTGCACACCCACCATTGCTTTGATGGTGTGTGCAAGACCTTACTCCACATAGAATGTCTATAGAACATTCCATGGGCTCTTGTGCCACACATGGGATATCCGGGTGCAAATGTCAGTTGTGACCACTGTACCGTTTTGGGTGAAGAGTGCACTTATAAATGGATGCGAGCGTGAGTGTACATCTACATGTAGCTACGCTCGCGGCACTCTTCTTCCTTTTTCAGACAAAAAGGGACGGCCAACGATTCCAACATTTAATGTTTCAAAAATAAAAGTAGAAATGAGATGTTAGAAAGAAATAGAGAACAGTCTAGAACTAATATAACTGTCTAACACTGAAGATTATGGTCCCCTTTTCCCCGGGTAAATGTCACCTGTCACTTTGTCGTTTCGCTAGTCAGGTATATCCAAGGTAGGTGGACAACTTGCAGACAGGTTACACCTGGGTTGCTGACCGGCAAACTGTATCCAAGACGAGTGTAAGTTTCCACAGAAAAGTTTATACAAATTCAAGAATCACAATATGAAGATTCCCACGGAACACTGGATTAGATCAGCACGGAGTGGAGTGGACAACTGTCGACTCTTACTGGAAGGATGTCAGCTGAATCTGGAACAGTTTAGTGGTGCTCAGTGTAAGCAGGCTCCCAATTTCTACCCTTTGGTAGAGAGACCCCTGTGTCCGTTGTGAAACGTCTGGTGGTGGCGCGCAGGTCAGCAAACAGGACGAGTGTAAGAATCACGAATCACAATATAAGACCCCCACAGAACACAAGAGTATCTCCTGGCCTGAACGTTAGCCTTGCTGGAGAAGTCTCAGGCGGATTGTGGTCAACAAATTCTGTCTCTGTGTCATACAGTTCTTGCGAAAAGGATGTCAGCTGTATCCGACACTCAGCTTAACACTGCTTACACCCAAGTGTCGGCAGGCTTCCAATTTCTACCCTTCGGTAAAGAGAGAGAATGGCAGCGACCGTTGCAAAACGTCTGCTGGTGGTACGCAGGTCAGACTACACTGACAGATTGTCGCTCAAGTTGGATTACGGCTTGGGTATGCTTACTTCCCAGTGTAAGCAGGCTTCCACTTTCTACCCTTCTGTGGAGAGATGTCAGCGTCCGTTATATATGTCCGCTAGTGGTGTGCAGGTCAATCGCATGCTAAACAGCTCGGTCACCAAGGTGATCACATAGCGACATTAGCTATAGCTACATGGGATCCACGCTGATCAAATACATAAATTTACTTAGCGGTGAAATCAGCGTGAATTCTCACCTGATTTAGACTGTGCTGGGTACAGCTACACCACACCATGTCGACTTACTCCGAAAATTAATCTTTTTGTAACTCCAAGTCTCGCATTCATTATCGTGTCATGGTGTGATGTAATAAGCAAGTCTGCATCACACAGTCACAAAGCTACTCAAGAACGTACCGCTATTCCACCCAGGCTTTTGAACACTTAATAAAATAATAATAATAATAATCATCATAATAATAGTAAATGGGTTTGAGCCGTGAAACGTTACAACCACAGCCTTGTTGTAACCAACCTAAAGTTGAAGCGTCATTGCCCAACCCATTCATTTGCTTTGACCTCGAAAACTGCAAGACCCCAATTATGCTAAACTCTTCCAGTGCAAATCACAAGGAAATCTGCCACCCTGAACATAACTGAGTGCGTTGTGAATACCCTCTTGAGTCACACAAAAGAGGTGTTTTTTACCTTGGCTGAGAAGGTTCTCAGGCTTCCAATAGCAAAAACAGCCCTGGGTCACAAAGGAATTTCTCAACCTTTGTGACCGCCAACAGGCCCTGAAGAGTGAGAAGCTGAGCAACCTTTGTGACCGCCAAACGGCCCTGAAGAACGAGAAGCTGAGCAGCCCCGAGACAGCTACTGCCTACAGGAAGGTCAACTATGAGATATGGAAAGGCATGAAGGCAGCCAAGAAAATATGGATTGAAGATAAATCCCATAAAATTGATAAAGGAACGGCCTGAGGCAATGATCGTAAGGCCTTCCACCTACCCAAGAGGTCGAACGGACTATTTGAAGCATGAAGGGAAGAAAGATCCCAGTTCCTAAGGTGGAAAGGATGAGTTAGTGAAGGTTCTTACCACACTGCCAGAAGATATGGGCAACCAAGCAGTGGCCACAAGAACGGACACAGTCACTGGTCATACCCCTGCCTAAGAAGGGAACATAATGCAGCGCCAGAACTATCAAACAATGTTTGATTATGATTAGTCACCCAAGTAAGGTTATGCTAAAAGTGATCCAGAAACACCTCATCCAAGTGGCACAAGAGCTGTAAGTTGAGGAGCAGGCTGGATTTTGGGCCAGCAGGAGCACGTTAAACAAATCTTCAACAGAAAAGTCAGAATCGAAAAGCACCTGCAGTGTGACAAGGATCTCTACCATCACTTTATTGACTTCAAGAAGGCTTCTGGTAGATTTGCTTTATTTGAAGCATCTCAGCAGTAAGATGAAATCGATATGGTTATGGATTGACCCATCAAAAAAGTGCAACCCATGTATTTTTGCAAAGAAACAGTGTCCATACAGAACAACAGAAAAAACAAAGTAATCAGCATGTAACGTGTTGTCCAGATTTATCAACTCTTTTCAATTATATACAAAGTCTTTCATGTTCGTGGGCCTAATTTCTCACCCAGAACGGATGGTGCGGATAGGAAACTTTGAAGGGCTGTTTGGTGCAGCAGGTTTATGTGGGGTTGTCTTTGTTGGCGTCGATAGTACTCACTGCATTTTCAGCAGGTTCTTAGAAAAAGGTAGCAAGATTCTTGTTGTTCTGTTGAAGAAACATTGTGACGGGCTGGGTGTTTTGGCTAGGAGTATTTCTGTAGTTTGACAGCCAAAAATTTACAACTGATTCAGCCTTTCCATTGCTTGGACTGTAGTATGGACTTGATGTTCTGTGCTCAAAATAAAAAAAGTGTGCAAAGTTCTTGAAATTGTCTGAGACAAACTGTGGACCATTGTCTGTTATTACCACACATGGTAATCCATAGCGAGCGAAATGAGCCTTGAGTTTCCTGATCACGGTTGAGCTTTTAATGCTTTCTAGTCTATCGATCTCCCAGTAGTTTGTGAGATAATCAACAGTAACCATGTGGTTCTTCCTGTCAAGTTAAAAAATGTTGACATCAACTTTTTTTTCTCATGGTCTGGAGGGAAGGTTGTGTGGTTGAAGAGTCTGTGGTTGATGTCCAGTTGGATATTCCTGACAGATCTCACAGTTAGAAATACGTTCTTGATAATGCCATTCATTTCTGACTAATACAAGCATTCTCTGGCTTGCTTCAGGCAAGCATCAATTCTTGAATGAGCTGAGTGTACCGACTGTTTCATTTCAGTGTGTATTGCAGACGGTACTATGACTTTTTCACCTTTGAAAAGAAATCCGTCTTGCAGACAGTTCATCCCTGAAGTTTAAAAATGGTGTCAGTTCAGCTGGCAGGTTGGATTTTTCATCAGGCCATCCTGTCATAACCATAGACTTCAGTTTCTGTAGTTGTCCATCTTCATTGGTGTCTACCTTTTATGAGTATTTCTTTCCTAACTGGTAGATAGTCGACCATGTTGACATATTCAAAGTCCTCTTGCTAGCTGAGTGCAATTGAAGCACGAGATAAAGTGTCTGCGAGGAACATTTATTTGCCTTTCTTGTATGTGGCAGTAAAGTGATATCCTTGGATGCATAGCATCTTTCCTTGCAGTCGTTTTGGTGCAGATGCTAGAGGTTTCTTGACAATAGATTCTAATGGCTTATAATCACTCATGATCTTGAACACTCTGCCGAATGTGTATTGGTGAAATTTCTCCAGGGTATAGGCAATAATAATAATAATGCAGATTTATACAGCACATTCCTCCACTGTACTGTAGACTGAATGTGCTTTGCAAACATTTTCAGACTACAAAACACTGAAAGCACACATTCAAGCGATGCAAAATGTATAAAACACACATACTGACGACACAGACCAAAACGTATCAGCAAGAAACCGGCCAGACACAACAACATACATAAAAGACGGAAAAATCTGTGCATCAAGCATGCCAGGGATTCGGCATAGGAAAGGACTGGTAGACTGCGAGTGAGAAAAGATGAAATCGACAATAGCATGAAGTTCTAGCTCAATTTGACAATATCTTGTCTCATTGCCTGTTAGAGCTCTACTGCAACAGGACACTAATGTGCCAAGTCCTGTAGAACTGAAGTGTTAGCCCTTCTGGTTGGTAGAAGGATAGGACTGGTGCTTTAGTACATGATACAGCTACCATAATGATACAGTTACCTGGCCTGGTCGCATCATGTGTTTGATGGGGCAGCTCTACAATTTATCTGTATTTCAGTGTTTGACTGATTTCTCTCTCATGTGTTCTGCATTTTCTGCTTCCTTACTTGATGGCATCTACTCTGGAATGTTTTTGGATTGCTCGCTCATGGAAGAAGGACGTTTTCAAAGTTTTCTTTGCTGGACTTTCTTCTGCCTTCTACAGCACGTGCTCCAACATGGCTCCTGATCCTCTCTCCTAGCCTTTGTTTCAACGCTCTCAGCGCACCAGAAAGGACACAGCATGTTCACATACAAGAAAATTACATACGGTAGGCATGAACTTTTACCCCTGAAGTTTAAAACTTCTGATCGCTCATCAGCGCTTTGCACTTGTACTTTGAACATTCACAGCCACTGTGATATTTCTCAAAAAAAAAAAAAAAAAAGCCGCCCGTTCCGTGGCGGTCATCGGCGGCACCAGCATAGGCGTGATCAAACTGAACCAGTTGAAATCATCACCCATAACACCAGCTGGAAACATGACCTACCAACTGGGTCGTATAACTTGACATGCCGGCGACCAAACCAACATGATCGTCTGAGAACAGGAGACTGCCAAGTTTCCCGCACACAACTAACCATTCGCCTTCATGTTGGGCTTTTCAACACCCAGCCTGTATCTTCTGCACAACAGTCACTGATCAAAACGAGCTGAAATCGTAGAATTTGTCACAGACCGCCACCTAGATATTTTCATCATTATTGAGACGTGGCTTAAACAGCGAGGTGATGAGAGCGTGTGTGTTGATTTAACGGTAGTGGGCTACTGCCTGAAATCTTTCCCCCGCCCTACACGTGGTGGCGGTATTTCTGTAATCTACAGATCATCACTTGCCAAGTACCTGTCTTTTACTACTGCTGTATCGTTTCCTCACACGTCCTTTGAATTTGTACAAGGCTCCTCTTCGGCTTCTTATTGTTCGATGCATCTACAAACCTCCTTCAGCGCCAGGAACAAAGTCACAGCATCTACGTTTTTCTCAGAATTCCATGATCTCTTGGATTACAGCAATGCACTCAATGGACCCGCAATACTCCTCAGAGATGTTAATGTGCGCTTCGCCAATAGTTCTCATCCAGTCAAAATGTCAGAAATGCTGCACACCTTTCGTCTCATCCAGTCCGTGTCGCAACCAACTCACAAAAGAGATCACATCTTGGACTGGGTCATACATCGACCTGATGACCACTTAGTGCAGTCAGTTAATTGATGTTTACCACGATCTCTCAACTGACCACTACTGCATACTGATCGAACTTGATCGCAAATGCCCATCATCGGTGCCAGTTTTTAGATCCACTCGCTCATTATGAAATGTTGATAGACTGGCATTCAAAGCACAGCTGCAAATGGCGCTCCTCCAACCACCCTCTGTTGAGCAACTTGACTGTGTTTTGCGTAGAGTAGTTGATGACCACGCCCCAGTGTCTCGACGTCTGATGCGCCAGTCCAAAGGTGCGCCTTGGTATTCACTGATCCGTGTCGAACTTCGTGACCTGAAGCGCACTTGTCTGCGAGCTAAACGTGTTTGGCGGAAGACTAGACTCGTCATCCACAAAGAAATTTATAATGCTGCAAAGTGAAGCGTTGCAAAATACATTCACATGGCTAAAACATCATATCTTCAGGGCCAAATAATTAACTGCACCTCCTCCAAGAAGCTATTTGCCATTTGCAATCAAATGACTGGATTTCGCACGACAACACCACTGCCCACTGCCTACCCTGTTTCATGGCTGCTGCAAGTTTTTAGCGATTATTTCAGCAGAAAGATATCAGACATTCAATCATCTTTAGACTTGATGCTCCATGACCACGTTCCTACCAGTCTCTGAGGCTGATGTGAAAGCGATTATTCAAAAAGCCAAACCAACAACTTGAGAGTTAGATCCATGGCCCACAAACCTTCTTCTCGAGTGTCTAGATATTTTACTTCCTTCCATCACACATATTGTAAATGTCAGCTTGTCGTCAGGTGTTTTCTCATCTTTGTTCAAACATGCACTGGTGAGGCCACTTCTTAAGAAATCCACGGTTGATGTCAATGTACTAAACAACTACCGCCCAGTTTCCAACTTGTCTTTTCTCTCTAAGGTCATAGAGAAAATAGTTTTGACACAGCTCTGGGCCTACCTACAAGAGCACCATCTTATCCCACAAGCTCAGTCAGCATATAGACCCGTTCACAGCACTGAGACTACTCTTATTAAAGTAACAACAGACATATTATCTGCCCTTGACAGTGGTGATGCTTCTCCCTTAACTCTATTGGATTTGTCTGCTGCATTTGACACTACAGACCACTCTCTGCTTCTTCATAGACTCCACCCCCTCTACGGAATTTCTGGACCTGCCCTCTCATGGTTCAACTCCTATCTCACTGATAGGACCCAGACTGCGGTAGTTTATGGTCAAACATCTCGCCCTGCTCAACTTCTCTGTGGTGTTCCCCAAGGCTCAGTACTTGGCCCAGTTCTGTTCATCCTCTACACTAAACCACTTTCATCATTCATCCAGTCTCACCAGGTTTCTCATCAGTCATATGCAGACGACATGCAGCTTTACTGTTCCACTCCACCGGCTGAGTCTCACTCTGCTATTAGCTCTCTAGAAGGTTGTATTAGCGATGTCAAGGGCTGGATGGTAAAAAAACAAGCTTAATACTAACCGATGATAAAACAAAAGCCCTCTTGTGCCATAGAAGAAGACATCAACCTTTGCTCGTCAGTCTTCCCAATCACATCAAGGTGGGCGAAACCAGCATCACCTTTGTCATCCGTTAGGAATCTGGGATTTATTGTCACTGCTGACATGACACTCGATAAACATGTTATAGCTGTCAGTCAATCTGCCTATTACGAGCTCCGTAAGATCAGTGCCATCTGTAATTTTCTATCTACACGCGCTACCAACACTCTGTCTGTGCGTTTGTTCTTTATCGACTTGACTACTGCAACTCCTTGCTGGCAGGCTGCCCCTCATCCCTCATTCAGAGACTCCAGAAAATACAGAATTTCTTCACAGGCTCCTGCCTTGATTATTTCTCTGAACTTCTCATCCCTTACGTTCAGGTCAGACAACACCGCTCTTCCTCTGATGACCGTATCCTAACTGTTCCTGTCACCAGACATATGGTCACAGGATTTTTGGCTGCTGTGCAGCAAAACAATGGAACTCTCTCCCTTTCCATATCTGCCACCTTCCTACAATTGAATCCTTCAAATCTGCACTGAAAACGCACATCTTCCTTGAGCATTACTCCTAATAACAGTCCACACAATGCTAATCCGTTTTACTCTCCCCCCTTCCGCTCTTGCTACTGTTCTACCCATCTTTCTCTGCAGAATCACTATTTTCTCTGTTCATGTTACTTGGTGTCTTTTGTGTTTTCTATCTTTGTTTTCTGTTTGTCGTCAGTACTGTCGTTTATTCTTCCGTCCCTCTTGTTCTATCCATTTAGTCCATGTCTCTTCCTCGTGTTAAGTGCTAAGAGCATGCTCTCTATGAGTGTGAATATGCGCTATAAAAATATTCACTATTATTATTTATCTTGGAGAATCCAGAGGGTCAGTGCAACAACTTTGCCAGGCCTGTGACAGAAAAACTCTTTCAGCCCAACCAGTACCACTGGGTACCTGATTTATCAGAAAAAACAAAAGGCTTTATCAAGGAATGGTCTGCCTCTGCCTTTGGCATGCCGTGCCCTAGACACAAAGGACCAACATTTCATTATGTAGTTGAGTATGGAAAGAGAAATAGCTTTTGACTGTCAAGTGAAAGACTAAAAAAATAAGTGCCTTTTGCAAGAGCTTGAAACAGCAACAAAAAATATTGTTGGACAAAATTAGCAATTATCTTCCTTTCACACAACTTTAAAGACACAAGTACCTAAAATCTGTTTAAATCACTGGCAGTAAGAAAAACTTCATAAACAACAATTTTTTTTTTAAAAGTTGTAGTCATGTCGAATTCTGCTATCGCCAAGCTACTCTTCTTGTGTGAAATATATTGCTGCCTTTGCAACTTCTCCTGACAAGTCCAGACCACACAGAACTGCTTAATATAAACACTTATTTTAAAGCTACTGCTTACAAATTAGCTTTAAACACATTAAGTGTTAACTGGAGCTGGTCAGTGAAAACAAAGCAAGCATGTAAAAGAGTAATTAGAATTTGTTCATAGTGTTTTAGCATTTGTATGACATGCAAATGTGAGATTCAGTGGTCATGGATAAAATATTCCAAAACTGTTTAGATATTTAGGAGAATTAGTTTTAAAAACTTAAGTTATTTGTTCAGGTATATGTACATCAATGTTCATTTCAAAAACCAGGATATCATCTGAAAAGAATGTAATAAGAACCTACCTGTTCTTACAGTGGTTGTTGGCATTGTTGGAGTGGTTGTTTCTGCAAAAGAGGTGTTTATTAGATATTACTACCAACTGCAGGAGCACAAACTGTGAAACAGATTAAACAGACACCCTGCACACAAAGACAGTATGTCCATGTTTAAACATTCTCCATAAAGTAGTTTCTATGGCTTTGCTCCTTTTTTGTTTTTAAAGAAAATATCAAATGTGAGTGATTTATTTCAGCCTTTTCCTATTTTGTTTTTTTTCCTTATTTGACATGTTAATAATATTCTCATTTTCCCTTCTACTTATCATCAGCAACTACAATTTATTTGAATCAAAAAGGAGGTTTTTACAGTTACTCAGAGTTCCTTTAATTAAATCTGATCCTGATTCCATAAAAGAAATACAATTTCAAGATATCTGTACAGAGAACTCTTTCTTAGGGTGGTTGACAGTTCTTGATTAAACAAATTTTCAGAATAACTCCATGTCCAGCTATTGGTCAGCAGCAAACACTCAGGCGATACTAAATTTCGCATTTCAGTACGACAGGATGGTCATTCTAAGAGGCAATGCCCTTCTCGCAAGGACTGAGAGTAATGGTAAACATGCTAAAGTTTGTTTGTTTGTTTGTTTGTCTTTAATGCTGTGCCAGCAACTAAGGCTATATCAGGGCGAGAAAATGTAATCTTATTTTAAAATGTTTTGGGACTAAAAAAAACCCAAGTGATATAAATATGACATCGTAAAAATTAAAAACCCACACAAAAAGCAGGAAACACATTTGAGAGCCGGGAACATGTAAAAGGAGTGTTGTGGCCCAAAAAGGCTACCAACAAACCAAACACCAAAACCTATCAGCACATAAAAAGCTTAAATCTTATGATAAAGCCCTATCCGCCTAAAAATGGAAAAATAGCTGCCGATGGGATGGACCTAAACAAAGAGAACAAGAAGCCTGCAGTAAAACCTGCTGGCGAATGTTCTGGAGTCCAGGACAAGTAATTAAAACATGTACAACATTAAAAATTCCTTGACATCAAGGACAAACTGGCGGTGGTTCACCTCATAAAAGGTGCAATTGCGTGGCATAAGTGTGTCCTAGTCTTAGTCTGGAAAGAACTACCTCGTCCCGCCGCACAGGATGGCATGAAGGCAAGCGGTCTGAAAGAGAGGGAAGGTTGGCATGTAACTTATTTTGATACAGAGTGTCCCAGTGGCGTTGCCACAAGGACTGAACATAGACCGAGAGGATAGATTTTTCAGTCTGCTGATACCATCAAAGTAGTTTACCAGGAGACTGACATGCAGCCTTGGTGGCCTAGTCCACTCAAACACTGCCTGGGATACCAGCATGGCTAGGAGCCCAAATGAAAACAATGTCTTTTTTCCATTGGAGTTGAGCATACTGCAAGGCTAGCAAAATGGCATGAAGTTCCGCAGAGAAAATAGAGCAGCCATCCGCAAGTTGGGCATAAGAAGCCTGCTGCGGGTGTCAGGATGGAACTGCTGCCACAGCTACAGGGCCACCGTTTGGGATTTTGGAGCCATCGGTAAAGACAGAAAAGAATCCAGGATAGTCAGAAAGAAGCTCTTGAAAGCGCTGGAGAAAGATGAGGTCACAAGTGTCACCTTTTTTGAAAGCTGAAAGATCGAGACATATCTCTGGAACAGGAAGAGTCCAAAGAGGAGCTGGTAAGCTGTATATCTACTCCGGCTGCTTGTAGGTGAGGTGCAACATGGAGTGATATTGGTTTTTGCTCCTTGGTACGAATGACATACAGGGCAGCACACTGAGGTCTGAAAATAACAATGTAAGTAGGGTTTCCAGGATGAGCTTTTAGACGACAGACATAGGATAGCACGGAAAGAAAGTGGAGGCTCACCAGCTTCTGCATACAAACTTTGTACAGGAGTGGTGTGGAAGGCACCCAAACAGATGCAGAGGCCTTGATGGTGAATAGGATCAAGAATTTTGTGATAGGACTCTCAAGCAGAGCTATAGATGATGGATCCATAGTCTAGCTTGGAGCGGACCAGGGCATGATACAGACGATTCAGGACCGTGCGGTCCGCTGTTTGTTTGTGTTTAACGCCGTGTCAGCAACTAGAGCTATATCACGGCGGGAACAGTTACTTAGCTTTAAAAAGTTTAGGGACCAAGCCCTAAGTATAATAACCACATCTTAAAAACCAACACAAGGTGCAGGAACAAACATAAAAAAGGGAGTGATATATAAAAATGGGTGTTGTGGCCCAAAAAGCCACTAACTAAGCAAAAACCAAAAACAATGAACTTATAAAACCTTAAATCTTGTGATAAAGCCCTATCCTCCTTAAAAATGTAAAGATAGCTGCCGGTGGGATGGACCTAAACAAAGAAAACAAAGAGTCTACAGTAAAAAAAACTGCTGTCGGACACTCTGGAGTCCAGGACAAGTAATCAAGACATGTTCGACACTCAAAACTCCCCGGCTTCAAGGACAAACTGGCGGTGGTTCACCTTTTTCAAGAGGTGCGACTGCGTGGCATAGGTGTGTCCTACCCTTAATCTAGTAAGAACTACCTCCTCCCGCCGCACAGGACGGCATGAAGGCAGGCGTTCTGAAAGAGAGGGAAGGGTGGCGTGTAACTTATTTTGGCCCAGAGTGTCCCAGCGGCGTTGCCACAGGGACTGAACATAGGCCGAGAGGACAGATTTACAGTCTGGGTAACCCAGGCAGCAACAGCTTGAAGAGGAGTGGAAAGTTTTATCTGGCTAAACAAAAGGTGGGAGCGAAGAAGAAGAGCAGCCCCACCTGAAGGGACGTCAGATTGTGAGTCTTGACGTAAAATTTGAAAGCCTTTTAAGGAAAAGAAGGTAGAAGGTAGGAGAAGAGTCTCCTGAAGAGCAATAACGTCAGGTGAGAAACGAGATGCTAGGCATCGGAGTTCTCCAAAGTTTGCTCGGATCCCTCGACAGTTCCATTGAAGGATCGTGGGCATGATTTATCTGTGAGGGTATGAGGCAGAGCGCCTCACAGAAGAAGGAGAAGGAGAGGGCAGGGAACAGCGGCATGGAGAAGGCGACGCTAGACGTCGCTCATCCACGTCCATTGCCAAGAGAGGCGAAACGGTTTGACACAGGGACTGAATTTGCTGCTGTGGTGGCACCAGATGTTTGCTGTTGTGGAGTGCGTTTGTCTGGTGATTTTGTTTTTTCTTGTGTGTCTTTCTCATTTGTCTGTGATGTAGTGTTTTTGCCTTTTGGTGATTTTGTGTTTCGTGTTTGTTCCCGTGTGGGTCTGATTCGTGAGGTTTGTTTGGTTGTTGACACTTGTGTCGTCTGCTTGTTTGTGATGACTGGGAGCCACCACTGCTTGCAGGAGGAGGAGGAGGCATAGTTTGACAGACTGGGACAGGCCCCTCAGAAGAGATCCATGTCATGTTCGTCTGGATAGAGATAGAGGCTGATGGTCTTTTCGTTACGACTGCCGAGTAGGAAGTGGAGTTTGCAGTAGGAGATGCTCCTGAGGGACCAACAACTATGTGACGGCAAGCATCAGCGTAGGAGACGCCAGATTCCACGCGTACGCCTCTTCCTTCCACTTCGGGCAGTCCTTGGAAGAAGCTATATGGGGACCATCACAATTTGCACATTTGGCGCTTTGAGAACAATCAGCTGCAGCGTGGCCAGTCCCGCCACAGCGAAAGCAGCAGGCTTGGGACTTGCAAAAGCTAACCCTGTGGTCATACCGCTGACAGTTGAAGTAGCGGAACGGAGAAGGTATGAACAGTGAAATTTCACCCGCAAATACTAACCTAAATGAAGTCGGGTATTTTGGGCAGAAAGTCAGAAAAAGACTGTAGAAATTGTTTTTCCATCCCTCTTAGGTTGACTTTTTACAGCTGAGACCCCCTGGGATGCCAGTTCAGACTTGATATCAAGCTCTGACATCCCAGCAAGGTCCTGGCAACTGAATGACCCCCCTGGAGGGGTTGATGGATATATGCGCTGTCACCTTAATGGGGCAGTCAATAAACTGTTTACCACCCCATCGGAGGAAGGCCTCTAAAGCTTTCTGGTTGGCGCACTGGACTAGGAATTGTCCAGTCCGCAACCACTGGATGGATGTAAACCCTGCAGCGCATATAATTTTTAAGCCCTTTGCAACCACAAATGGGGAAAGGGACTCTCACTCTCTCTCTCTTTCTCACTCCCAATCACATGCATGGGTCAGACAAATACGTGTTCTTACGCACAAAAGAATAAAACGACTTGCCTGTGCAGATCTGCCTACGTTTACTAAAAAAAAATAAAAATAAAAATAACACACATATAAAAAATAGAATTCCTAACTTTGTTCTAACAACTATTCACACTGTTTGCTTTTTCATTCCTTTTTCCTCCAACGATTCTTCTCTCCAACATTTCTTTCTCTCCAACCATTCTTCTTCCGTCCCCTTTGTTTTCTCAAAATTATCTCTAGTCTACTCTTATTTTACTCCTCTGACGATTCTCCTTCTCAAACGATTCTTCTTCTTCAACAGCTTTTTCGCTTAAACATTTCTCTATCTCTAGTCTTCTCTTATTTTACTCCTCTAACGAGTCTCCTTCAGCCTCTGTTTTATTCTCCCAAGATTCTCTCTCTCACGTCACAGATCTTTTTTTCATTATCCATACGCCTTCAGATAAACTGACATCATTCACGCTCTTTCATTCTTCCAGGTGGGATGAGACCTTCGACCTCACCAAGATCTGTGACATTTGGCTATAGTGAAAGGGAAGAAGAACGGCTCTGTGTCCTCTACTACAAGAAAATGGGGCCAGGCCCTCTTGACAGACTTACGCATACGCACTCTCATTTCATCTTCATTGTTTGAAGAGAATCTCTATGATACATTGATGAGAGCCCACAACTCATTAAGGATATCAACCTCCGGGATCCCATCCTCTTTCAACATGGGTCACCCAGCATGGAAAACACAGGGGGCCTAAAGGAGACAAAGAGACAAAGAAGAAATGATGGAAAAGAAGACAGAAAAAAGACAAGTATAGACAGAAATTAAGAAAGATAAAATAGAAAAGTAAAAAGGGGACAAGTTTTTTTTATAGAAAAGAGTATAGGTGAAATAGCCGGTCAGGGACAAAAAGAATGGTAGAAGAAAAGGGAGCGGGTCAGCTCAGTCACCCAGCCATAGCGTATTTCTTCAAGCATGCCAATATTGTACTGCTATAAAGGAAGTCCAATCTTGGCCTCAATGACCTCAAGAATTATTTCCATCTTAATCCTTTCTTTTCTATTCTCAGCTACTTTGAAAAAGCTGTGCTTCCCTACAATGACTGACCATAAGTTACTGGAGCCATTTGATTATACTAAGTAACATTTTACTGAAACAGCACTGCTTTCTGATTAGTTGAGCACCTGTGGCAGGGATCATGCTCAGTGATATCAATGCTTGATCTGTCATTGAAACAAAATGATGAAGTCTCAGTAATGCTTCTATATGACATGACCAGCTTGCCTATTTTGTGCTGTCCTATCCTTGACAATTCCCACTTAGCGATCAAAATGTAATACAAAACTTTCAACAGTTCATCATGCTTCTTTGCATAACTTGATTATGTACCACAAACAATGCTTTTTGAAAATGTTCAACTTGAACGAAAAAGTTAAGTTAAATGTGAAAAATTAAGAACTTGCTGTCAAAACAATTAGAACTGTTAAAGTATACTTACCAATCGTCACATTTGTGCAGTCAACAGTAGTGATATTTAAAGAAACTTTACGATTATTAATGTCCTCACAAACTGGTGCACATGCCCAGGAAACCCCCATGTGTCTGGCAACATCAACTGTCAAAGTGTACACCAAAATATAAGTGTCATTACTGGTTTTCTCTAGACATTTGCAGCCTTTGCCATAGGAAGTCTTATTACATGCAGCATCCAAGTAAGAAGAGATAAAACAATCTGGAGTCAGTGTTGGACCAGACACAAAATTGAATGACAACTTTCCTGAGGCTCCAGGACAAGCAGTAGAATTCACACTGGATGCAAGAACTTCACAGGTCAAATTAACAGTATCTTGGTCTTTCCAAACTGCTGGGCATGTTAAAATTCCATCAGTCAATGAAAGCACTGAAAAATAAAAATAACAAATGCTATATACCAAGTTACTGAATAGTAGCTTTGGATTTTGCACCTTTGACTATTGAACGGCATTTTAGTAGAAATATTGACAGTGATGCATCGATGTAAAATGCATTTTATGTCCATACCCAGAAAGATCCAAATTTGTAAAGGTGGGGCTTCTTGAAAATTTTTTTTGCAAAGATCCTATTATAAAAAGGATAGCAAGAAGCGATAGAGTATATAAGCAGGTAAACAATTTTAACTACAGATCATTCTCCACAAAATCTAACACTTAAATTATCTAATTCCTGTATTGATTTTTAAAAGATCACTTTTAAAGTCATTAGCATACAGGTCCAGTGTTTCATGCTAATATACTGTTCCAGTTTCATTGCATTTTTTAATTCGCCTTTTTTATTTTTTTGTGAAGAGAACTATTGATGACCACAAGGTGTGACTGCATTTTTCGTAGTTTATTACTTATGAGAGCTCTCAATATAAAAAAAATTCTATTTCTGTTGTGGCCAGAAATGGACAATAAAGACATATTATATTGTTAACCCAGCAGCTTTGCTCTGAAATAGGTTTCATAAAAGGATGGGAAAGAGATTGTGCTTTACTTTTTATAATGCAAATTGAGGATGCTAGAAAGTGAATCAAGTTTTATATTTGTTCTTATTATTCTAAAAGTACCAACAAATACACAAAGCGTGAAATGTAAATAAGTGAAAGGCAGGAACTTGGCTTGTCGTCTCAGGCATAAATTGCTAACATCAAGTATTATATCTCCCTTACCAGTAATAATGCTAGCCACTGTCTGTGCACAGATAGTTATAACCAACATTTAACCAATGATTTTATTTTAATCAGGGTTTCCAGTTTATTAACTGTTGCCAATTAATATAGAAGTGTACTTAGGCTATACATCTTAAACAGGAGGGTAAATCAATAAATACTACAGATAAGTAAAATATACACAATGTCCTCTACATTACAGCCCACATTTAAAAGTCTTAATTGTTATCAAACCAGCAGTATTAAATGTCACAAACCCTGTTTCTTATTTTTGTTATCTTGTTTGAATGAAAACAGAAAACATAGGCAGATGGCAAATACTTTGCGGGGGGTGGGGGAGGAGTGAAGTGCATGGCTGTGTGAGTGGGTGAGCATCTCCTGACGACCGCTTTTTCTTTGATGTAACGATGGAGCTGCACTTGTATAAATGGTGAAGATTAGGACAAAGGAAAAAGAAAGTGACGTTTGCTCCTTCTTGTGTATCCATGAATGGGACGGGAGAACAACCGTTTTCTCCAGTAATGTGTGTAAAGTCCTAACCAGCCATATTAAAAGTGCAACTCATTCACATGAAACTTATTGTTTTTTTTAAAAATCCGTGTTTGTTGTTGGCTGGTGCGCCAGATCTTACGAAACTTCAAGAGAGGTGAACAAGGAAAAAAACTGACTAGCTAACATAACGAATAGAGTGGTCATAGTATGCAGGACTTGCATACTGCTACTCAGGAATGACTTAAGTGGCAAGCCTTGAGCCTCTGTGTACCTATACCACTCAAAACAATGGAAACAGTTGTGCCAATAAACAAATACAATCACAGCCATTGAATCAACAAATTTCTTTATTCATTAAATGAAACATTATCAGTCAATTGTATTAAAAAAAATCATTTTAACTAGAATTTGATCTTGGAATGACATAACACATGTTTTCAAACTTCTTAAAAGTGATATCAGAGAAAATGAAAGTCAGTATTGTGTGTGAGCTTCCTTGGCCTGAATGCAGGGAAGACACCGTTGTTCCATGCACTGAACCAATGTTCTCAGAGTCCTTTGAGGAATTGCCTGCCACTCTTCCTGAAGAAACTGGTACAGCTGATTGGGGTCAAATGCTGGAGGGGGGATGTTTGTTGCCTCTAAGTCGATGGCCCATGACATCTTACAGATTTTCAATAGGATTCAAATCTGAGGAACAGGCCACCCAGTCCATGCAGTTGACTTGGTGCTGGTGCAGGATGGGGTTGTCCTGAAGAATGGCACCTGGTCTAATGACCTGCAGTGCAGGCAGTACCAGAGGTTGTAAAATTTCATCTCTGTATTCCTGTCAGGCTGCCTTGCACCAGATAGAGAGGAGTTTTGTTGGCTGTCCCCATTTCCCACCCCACAACAAGATGGATCAACCACCATAGCGATCATGCTCCATCAAGGTGGGATCATCAGGGCTTCTGCTAAGGCTAAATTCAATGGGATCCCAGTGACCCTTTCTTCAGATTTCTAAGGGGTCCCAGGCTAATTCTAAGGGGTCCTTTTAAATTGTGAAAAAAAAAAATTTCAACAAATCAACGATGATTTTAACCACACTGTCAACATCTTAGAAATAGGTTAATGGAACTCTTTCCAGTAAGGGAAAAGAAGCAGTGCAAGGGAAGTTACTCTCACCTTGTAGCAGACGACAACAATAGCTTGGGCTTCGATGCCAGACCCTACACTTACCCAATTTTGTATCTGTTCTTCGCCCAGACTTGAAGGGGGCCCCTGGGACCCCATTGACGAAAAATGAAGGAGTCCTCCAAACTGTTAATGCGTACTGTACGCAATTTTTTACGTTAGCAGAAGCCCTGGATCATGGTAAGTCTCCCTGTCTCCGAATTGGGCCATCAATAAAACATACTTGAAGCAAACCCATTTTTTACATTTGCCACACTTTAAAATATTGTGAATAATACACAGAAATTATAACCATAATTTAAGGACATTTATATACATATTTCATGAGGGAGCCTTAATATTCACTGGCAATGCACTAAATTTTTACATTGTGGGCTAATGCAGCTATATGGGGATCAGTGGGGATCATGGAACTTATTTCAGACTCTCTGCAATATGATTGACCATTGGCGCTTGGAAAGTGGTGATGAAATAAAGTTTGCAGGTCATTCATTTACCCAACCTAAAACAGTCTCTGTACAATCTCACATATGAACAGAGATCACTGCTTTAACACTGTTCACTTAGAAATGGAATAGACATGAACCAGTACACTGTATAATGCAAAATTTCAAACATGACACTCTGAAGTCTACGAATGTATTCGCTTCCAACAACATTCATGCTTAGATGCCTTTCATGCTTAAAATAATTTGCCTAAAACATTTCTTCTTTCTGGTATGGTCTTTACACTTGGAGGTGTGATTTTTTCAGAAAATCAATGGTCTCCTGCAGACTTAAACAACCTAGCACCACTTCTGTCTTTATTATTATTTACTTTCCTGTTGTTTTATTTTTTTCTCTTCTGTTTTTGCTGCACAATGAGCATTCTTTTGTATGGATATTTGTGCAATATAAATCAACATCATCATCAGAACTGCTACTGGCCCATAGTTTATACTGAAAGAAAACTGGTCAGGCCAAGTCTCCTTGCAGATAGCTTGGAAGCTTATATTATTCTGAAGGATGTGTTCTGCAGTCTGTTTTGCTTCTCTGCAAGGGCACATGCAGGATAGCACAAGCTTTCATGTGATGGTTCATATGTTGTGCCCAGTCCTGATTCTAAATAGGGTCACCTGTTCCTATCTGGACAGTTAGTGACAACTGTTAGTGATAACTGTCATTTGGTTGTGGTAATCTGTAGATGGATTCTATCATGGTCTTTATATTTTTCATACAGACTTCACAGTCTTCTTGCAGTGCTTTTGCCCTTTGTTTTGCTATCAAATATGCTTACTCATTGCCAACTATTCCACAGAGAAAGGGGATTTCACTGCAGTAAGATTTGCAATAAGCTGAGGGTTTTCACTGTTTTTGCAATGGTTTACAGTTTGTACTTTTCAGCTGCTTGTATTACTGAAAAGGCATCTGTTATTTTGGGCAGAAAATTGCTTCCTCCAACCTGTACTGTAGACAGTCTTGTGAATATCACCCTTGCAAAATACAAGATCTGAAGAGCTTGTAAAGCACAAGCGGAACAAGCAGAAAGTTGGCCAGTTCATGGAATCATTGTCTGGGATGAGATGTTCATGCTGCCAAGCTTCAATCTCTTCCCCTCTCGTCTATTTTGGTGCATCCCCAGCTCTGTAAGTTGCTGTAAGTAGTGAGGAAGTAGCTGTCCAGTACAACAACTGTGTCTAGTGAGAGCATGTGGTCGATGGGACAGTAGTAGCTGACAATATTTATGTTAACGTCTTCTGTGTTTACCTTAATTTAAATCCAGCTTTTTTCATATACATCTTTCTTTCTCTTTTCTTGGTCCTTTCTAAATGCCTGATATCATTTAATCTTCAATTGTCTTCCTTCTTGTAGGTATGGTTTTTGTAATGTAGCAGGTTGATGTTTGGTACAAATGTTCTAGTTCAGTTTTCTTGTTTGTTAATCCGCTGAAGTAGTGGTTACGGTGTTGACTTTTTTTTTTTTTTTGCTTTGTTGGCCAGCCGCTAACCCTTTTTGTTTCCTGGCTCCTTGATCAAGTTAGTTTGGCTAGGAGTGCTTCTTGCCACTGAGGACAGGCTCCTTTGAAATCTGGAGCTCAAGTCTGCACCTGTCCGATATCCACAGGATGCTCATTTCTGTCAGTCATGTATCCAAGTGTCACCTAGTGCAACCTGCATAGTGTTGTGGTTTGCTAGAGTGCGCTGTGGAGCACAACATCTCAACTCTTAAGGTGTCTGTAGGAGTTACCTCACCCTTAGCTTATGAACTATACCCTTCCCTGTGAGCACGAGGGAGGGGGAGGAAGGAATGTTTTTCCTGGAGGCTCTCCCCATAGCTAGAGCTTACGCCATGGTTATTCTTGGACCTGTCATTAGACCTTTAGGGTATTTCTGGAAGGTATCACTTCCACCTGTTGCCTTGCGCTGTTTCGGTGATGTTCACTGTCATTTCATGTACGGCTTATTCGTCCACATACTATTAGGTTTATTTCACACCTAACCTCCATAACTTGGGGCCATGTCACTATCTGCCACCTGCAATCCCTTTGATTAGGGATGGTCACCTCACTACTTATTAGGTTGGTAGTTTGGTCCCAGCTTTGTGCCCATGACATATTGATTATAATTCTTTTATATTGATAACCATGTCCTATAGGGGAGCAGATGTTTCACTGTGGTTAAAACAATAACATCTTATGCACACCAGCAAGTTCAAAACCTCTATGATGCAGTGTTCTTCCCCAAGCTGTGAAGTGGGTAACTGATTCTTAGATAGTTGGAGAAGACAGCAAGACAGAGCAGATGGGCATATCCCTAAAACAAAAACTGGCCTCAAGATAGGCAATAATATTAAAATCTCACTCACTAGGACTCTTAGGTAAAGGGATCATTTTTTTTTTTTACAGAGCTCTTGTTGATGCTTTTTCAAGGCATCAATAAACAAAGTTTGAAAACTCTTGTTTATTACCAATCATCTCGCTAATGCCGACAGCAAAGAACAAGTTGACAATTGTCCTGGCACCAGCGGTTGTGACTTTCAGTGTACCTGGTACAACTGGTTCCAGGAAGATGATGAAACAGAGTAAGAGTGAGTGAGTAGATATCATTGACAAATTTTATTATCATAACTACTTTCTTATGGTTATTTCAGCAGGTCCAAAATCAGCTGTAAATAACACATCGGAGACATATTGAACCACCTCTGGCATAAACGGAAATCCACGTCAGTGACATCAACACACCAAAATACAACATGTGTGATGCAGGCACCCAAGGAAGTAACTCTGTGGACCACACGAGAGGATTTCCTTTGTCGCAGCAGGCTAGACAAGAAATTATGACATCCTAATCTGGTGCCCAGTCATCCCAATTCTAGAGGAAAGGGAGGATAGGGTCTAGTGGGTCGGACCAGGCAGGTTCGAAGTGACTTTCTGGCCATAGCCGGCCAAATACGGATAATGGATACGTTCTACCATTGCCTGAAGAAATATGAAACAGTGCCTGTATTGGACCATCAAGATTACCGAATAGGCTTGGTGATGAGGACTTTTTAATGTAGGTGACAAACTTTGATGTAGTGTGTCTACAAGAAACTTTTATGGATTCTGCCAGTCAGTTTGCACTATGCCTATCTCGATTGTGTGTGGTTCTCCCGCTTTAAAATTATCCCATCATGGACACAGATCAGGTGGTCTTATAGTGCTAATGAATTTAAAGAGATTTTAACAATGACCACATGCTTTCTTTTAAGCTGTTGTTAGTAAATAATGATCAAATAATCCTTTATGTCATCATAGAAAGTTGCCATTTTAAGTTATCTCAATAGGGCTCCTACAATGTTTACGAATAGTTTTTCTGTACAGTAGTACCGTGTGAATGATGTCAGTTTGTCTGAACGCGTATGAATGTTCTAAAAGAACTTTGACACATGGGAGAACTGTTAAGCAGAGTAAATGAGAAGAGGCGGAAGTGAGAACGTTGGATTGAAGAGTGAAGGGCATTTTGTGCAGTTTAGCTTAGATGCAAAACGTTGAGACATTTTTTCATCGTAATATTAAGGGAAGCGAAGATCCACTGCTGAGACATTGTTCCTAAATTGGTTTATAGAGGACCTGATGAACACTTTAGAAAATGTGGTTGTGTCACTTCAGCTCATAAGCAGTAAGCCATTGCATTATTAACTGTGTTAATAACTGTGTAACTTGAGGATAATATGGATTATCTGTGTTAGGAGTGATTGGTTTTACTTGTGCATGGACATCGTCGAGGAATAGTGAAGTGTACTAAATTCTGACTCCTTCTTGTGACCAGAGGACCATTTATACTACAATCAATTGTACCCAAGCATTAGCCCACGATCAGGTCGTTTTCCCCCGTCAGAGTAAAAGAGCACAAGAGCACGTGACTTAACGCGTGGCTGAGAGGTGAGGTTGTGACAGCTGTGCAGTAGATTCTGTGATGGTTTAAGGGATTTAATAATTGTTTTTGTCTTTGTAGCACCTGTGGGATCACCCTATTATCAGACAAGTGAATCAGATAGCCACATTGAGGAAATAGAGCAATGCCATTCTGACTTTTATGTTATATTTTGATAACCCATATATTCTGTTATGCAGAGATATGAATGTAAGAACAGCCAACGTCCAGAGATGTGTTAGAGTAATGGATTATTTAAGTGAAACCTCTACTAAAAAGAACCTTGTGGTGGAAATGTGCCATGGTAGACAATCCAAGGATGTAGAACTCAATGCCTGTGGTACATTGTTATGAGACCTGTGTATTTGTTTTGATTTAAGCATTTTGAATGGAAGGTGTAATAAAGAATATTCAGGGTTTTCACCTTCATAGCAGGCTAATGAAATAGTGTAGTAAATTAAGGTATTGCTTCACTAGAATTTACCAAAAGGATTACAGATCTGATCATCTGTGATAGAGTAGAATCTTCACACAGGCCTGTAGAGTTTAAGATCCAGTATGACAAGAAGCAACAACATGAATATAAGAAACCAGATGTAAAGAATTTGTTCTGGAATATACAGAATGTTGACACCTTTGTTAGTAATGTTCTAGCTGAATGTATTATATTAGTGACGCTTATAACATGTCAAGTGCCACTGAAACAAGCCATATCTAAGTTTAATGTGGACATGGAGAAGGCTGCTGAGTGTATGACAAAGAATGTAATTAGTCCAACACAAGAGAGTAGGTGTCATCCTATGATGAATGCTTTGATAAATAATGTAAAGAGAAGAAAAGCACAAGCTGGTTTTCGCAGTAATTGCTGACATTTCATCAGTACATGAGAGATTCATGTTGCTACTCATAACAAGAAAAACATTACTAAAGAACAGGCAATTTCTGTTGGAATGCTTCTGAGAAGGAATTGTTGGGGCAGGCAGGTATAAATGGTGATGCAACGGGCAAAGGGTGGGATAGTTTATAGCACACTTGATTGACAAGGTTTTTTTGTGTTTTTGTGTCAATATCATGCTTTTATTTTGGTTTGCCTATGACCCCAAAGAATCCTGGGGCCCCATGTACAAATGTATTACATGGAAACATTTGTATTTGACTTCTAACCATCACAATTTCCTTCTGTGCACAGCTGCAATCTAAAAACTCTCTGGGGAAGTATCTGTAGTGGAGATTAATGCCACTGCTTGCAAGTAGCTTGGAAGGTGGCAGGAGGGAGGCCAAAGCCATCTGATGTCTTTAAGTTATTAATTTAAGCATGGTTTTATCGTTCATGATGTGTTTATAAAGAAAGTTTACCCTGCCTGTTACCCTGTGCTGGGTAATCTCGTACACCCATTTGCAGGACCAACTGGTTTGTCATTTGTCATGGTATAGCCTTAAGGTGCAGGCACATGACACACCAAAAGCGGCTCGACAAACCTGGCTTTCGAAAGCAGCGGATCGCCAAGCCCGCTTGCGATTTGCTTGACAAGCCGGCTTGGGGGACCACTGGTCACACAGCAAAACGTTCGAGTACGCTGTTTCGAAAACTTTGTGCACAATAATAGCTGATGACAGAGTTCATGAATGCTGATCTGCTCATGTTAGTTTGAGTGTGTGTGTATATATATATATATCTCTCAAAGCAATGAAATAAAGCAGCTTGTTGTTGCCTCCTCACTGCATTAAAGATCATAAATAGCGGGAAATGAAAATACACGTACATACCCTGACTTGCTTACTGGTTCAATTTCAAATTATTTTACTTGCAAGTTTTTTTCTGGCTCGCTGTATGATTTCATGGTAAACACTTTATAAATATTTATGTTTTGATGTTTATCAACCTTAAACTTCTGTGCGACTAACAATAACTAGTCAATAAATTTAAATACCTAGTCTATGTTTATCATTAAAGGACTAATATTTTAATTGCAGATTACTGAACAGACTGGGTCATGTTGTTGAGGATCACAGAGAAGTGCTTAAATGCTTGCTTCATGGATAAATCGTTATAATACTGCTGCAAAATCTAGGTGATCAACGGGTGACTCCAGTTACAATTCCAGATGTTTCAGATGAGGAAGCTTATAGGCTGGAGGAGGAATCAGTGTGTAGAGAATTCAGGACAAAAGTGATTGTCATGAGATTATGTGTTAGTAATATAACCCTTTTAAGCTACTCTTTCTAATTAAAGTTTTTAACTAGATTCACATAATGGTATTATTTTATAAAGTTCCTAAAGTTTTATATAATGCACTGGACTGGACTGCAGTTATATATTCATCATTCAACCATTGGTCACTCCTCATGAATGGAGTAAGGTTCAAAATCATGTTTAAAAAGCCCAAATCCTAAGAACCCAAAAACATTTTATTAACAGATTTGGCACCTCTCCTGTGTTGGGGGTGGGGGGATTCCATGACCTCCCTTGTGTGGAGAATTTTAAGAAGGATGTTTTGTCCTGAACTTGCACTGAGATACAATTTTAGCAGATCAGAAGGGAAGAAGAGCTTTTATCTCCTTCAGATTAGTGCTGGACTTGAGAGTGCAGCTTGTGAGTTGCCAGAGTGTGAGGAAGACTATTCTGTGCCATTTGCTGGTGTACCGCTGACTTCTTTCACGTCTATTGATGAAAGCTACTTGAGGAAACTTGTAGCAAGATCAACAAAAACTTCACGTGCTGTGGATCCTGTACCAACTAAATTTATTATTCAACTTCTGGACATTCTATTTCCTGTCATTTTGGACATTATTAATGCCAGTTTGAGAGCAGGTTGTGTTCCACGGTGTTTTAAACAGGCTGTTGTCAAGCCCTTGTTGAAAAAGGCAAACCTGGATCCCTCTGACTGTAAAAACTATCGTCAAATTTATCATATATTTCCAAGCTACTTGAGAGGGTGGTCGCAGAACAGCTTATGACCCATTTTATTACTCATGGCTGCCTAGATAAATTTCAGTCGGCATATCGTCCTGGCTTCAGCACAGAAACTGCTCTTCTTCGTGTGACCAATGACATTCTTTGTAGTGTCAACTCTGGCAACTTGGTGCTGTTAGTATTACTCGATCTGAGTAGTGCATTTGACACCATCAACCACCGCCTGCTGCTCCAGAGACTGTCGTCAGAGGCTGGTATCCAGGGCGCTGCGCTGCAGTGGATTGACTCCTATCTTGCTGATAGATCTCAGAGAGTGATTGTCGGCTCTGCAAGCTCTGAGGCAGTTCCTCTGGTGTGTGGCGTACCACAGGGATCCGTTCTGGGTCCATTATTATTTTCTGTATATACTTAACAGCTTGGACAGGTAATTGAACGCTTTCAGATGGGACGACAGTTCTTTGCGGACGATACACAGATTCTGAACAGTTTTCCCCCAACCCAGCAGTGGCTAGGAATGCGCTTCAACGACTTGAATCTTGTTGTGTCGCGGTGAAGGCATGGATGACCAGAAATCGCCTTAAACTCAACGACGACAAGACAGAAGCGTTACTGTGCGGCCCCAGGGCCAGAAGGGAGCAGATCGGCATTAGTGCCATGCAGGTCGGTGACGCCTCCATAGCCTTTGCTGACTGTGTGCGGGACCTCAGGCTGTTTATTGATGCAGAGCTCTCCATGTGTAACTATGTTAGTTCTTGTGTGGCAAAATCCTACTACTTTTTGAGGACTTTAGGTAGACTACGGCCCATGCTGACTCAAGCTGCTGCCAACTCACTTGCTGTGGCTACCATCATATCAAGATTAGACTACTGTAATACTGCATTGTGGGGTATACCTGCTACGCAGTTGGATCGACTCCAAAGAGTTCAAAACACAGCCACCAGGATTGTCACCTGTGCAAAGTCGTCCACTGAGCACATCACCCCTATCCTACAAAGCCTTCACTGGCTCCCAGTGAAAAAGCCCATTGATCACAAAGTGCTTTCGATTGCACAGTCCTGCATGTTTAAAACTGCTCCTGAATATTTACAAGAGGTAGTTCCTCCTTACCAGCCGTCACGTGGTCTGCGCTCTGGCTCCCAGTCACGCTTCTGTCTCCCTGCAGTGGAAGACACAAACAAGAAGCGCACTGGAGCCAGGGACTTCAAAAACGCAGCACCTAAACTGTGGAATGCTCTGCCATCATCATTGTCCACCATCACCTCACCAACCACGTTTCAAAAAAGACTGAAGACCCATCTGTTTATTTAAGACGGACTTAAACTTAAACAACCAAGCAACACTTGTGTCTTTATTTTTTACTTTCCTGGTGTTTATCTATTTATTTACTTTATTATTTTTTTCTTATTTTTTATTTATTTTGTTTTTGCTGCGCAATGAGCATTCTTCCGAATGTATACCTGCGCATTACAAATGGACATCATCATCATCATCATCATCAGATAAGAGGGGTCATAACTGGCACTTGACCTTAATTGTGACTGCTTTGATATGTACAAAAATCTGTATTTATTAAGGATGCAGTTGTTTACAAACTGATTTTTGTAGTGAATCCTAGTACTATTTTCTCTAAATTTATAATTATATTTAAAATTAACACTATTTTACTGTTTATTTTACAATACATACACAAAACAGAAATACTACTGCTTAAAACAATTTACATAAAGCAACATACACAGAAAAAACACATGTCTTGTACACAAAATCTGTCACCAGGCTCTCATCATACCCTACCCTATACAGAAATAACCAACTAGCCATAGTTGTCAACCCTAACTTTATAGTTGTAACTTACAGAATTAGAAGAAGCTGTTAACCCATTGCAATAAATAGCACCTACTACATAATTTGTTAAAAACCTTCCATTTTCCACCCTTATTTCAGGCATTTCAAAACACACTCGACATATGCTAATTTATACCAAGACATCTAGTAATATACATATAACATCAATGATATCATAGGCATACAACTTCTACATATCTTCTAATATATTATACATCAATGTTAAATACAGGGAAGAAAATCCTACCCACTCACACACTTTGAAGTAGGTAAAGGGTTTTCCAGGTTTAGAGGAAACAAGGGACACCCGATTTTTTTAAATACAGGGTCATGGTGCAAAGATCCTGAATGTTTAAAGTTTCTTATACTGATGGCATGTAGTTGACCCACTGACATATAAAATGGTACAATTTCATACTGATTGCTGCATTAAATCTGTCTATCCTGTATCTTGACATTAGATGTTTAACATATGATTAAAGTTGGTAATATTTTCATAACCTTACACTTGTATATGAAAATGTTTGCCTAAAGTATAATAGTTTCAAATACAATAAAACAAAACATTCATACATTTTAAAATTGCATCCATTCTGAAATCTCTTAGAAAATTTCAAATTGTTCCAAAAGGACTTACCTATTTTGCAATGCCAGAATGAATCTTCTTCTTTACAGAAATTAAAGTAAAGAAAGAAAGTACAGTAAAGAAGAAAGTTAACATTTAATGAGAGACAAGACACAACTATGTTATGGCAGACTGGACCCCTTTGATATTTTGGTCAGATGTACAATATATATATATTTTTGTTCTTTTCACATTTTCCATCAACACATTACATGCTTCACATAAAATCATCCTTGTCATGATCACACAGTTGTTTGCAACATAATTTTGAAAGTTTTACCAGAAATCTTGGACATATTTACATTTCCAAAAAATGTGATGGCCATTTCAATTTAATATCTCTAACATTTGCTACCTTTCCAAAAATAATGTGCCAATCAACATTTCTATTTAGTCTTTTATCCCTTTTAGGACTGCATTCCATTTCGTCATAATACAATCTTGCCCCTTTCTGTATATATCTAAGAGTTTTATTTGTGTCATAGGCAAGCGATGATGGTCAAGTCATATTTTCCCTGTTTGGATGGATGTATTTCTTTATGGCATTTATCAGTGGCGTAGGAACAGGGGGGGGGCAATGGGGGCAGCCACCCCCCCAAAAAAAAAGATGCTGGGAAAGCAAGAATGTGAACGTTATTCATTGTCAGCATGGAGTTTGCCCCCCCCCCCCAAAGCCGAGCATCTTCCTACGCCACTGTTTATGCACCTATCCAAAGAGACAAAATTAATGTTTACATCATATATCCTTTTAACATCTTGACATGATAAGAAATTTCCTCTTTCATCCAGTAAGTATTTAATTATATATATCCCTTTGTCTACCCAATTTTTATACAGAAATGGTTTATTCCCAATCTTAATTTTGTTGTGATCAAAGATAGGCTCTGATATAATCTCTTCAATTTTTTCACACACAACATTTTCTTCCAATATCTTGTACGCTTTAAGAACATCCATCCAGAAACTATTTACATTTACAAAAGAGCCAACTGCTGAGCCAAGTTTGTCTAGGTAATTTAACATTTTATGTGCAGACATAATAATCTTTTTCCAACTATGACTGGTTTTCTTTATGTTCCGCAACCATGATAGTTTTAAAGCATTTATGTAAGTTCTAACATCAGGTATGCCAATCCCCCCATTATACACTTTTTAATAGATACTTTTATGTTAATTTTATCATTTTTTCCATCCCAAACAAACTGAAATTTAGATTTCTGAATGTTAAAATATGGTCTGGAGGGTTTGGCAGCAATAGCCACAAGTGTATTAATTTTGACAAGATTAATGACTTGAGTATTGCTACTCTTCCTAATGGAGTTAACTGTCTTTTTAGCCAAACCCTGCATAGAGTTCTAATTTCAGCAAGCTTACTATCATAATTTAATTTTATAAATGCTTTTAGATTATTTGTAAACCAAATACCAAGAATTTTGAATTTTTCTGGATTCAATTGCATCTGTAAGTGGGGTAAGTACTTAGTTGATGAATTTGCTTTGCTTCCCAGCCATATTGCATTTGATTTTTTGGTGTTCAGGACTAAACCAGATATTTTTTCAAACAAAATTAACTTGTTCATTGATTCTTCAAAAGACTATCACCATTCAAAGTCAATTCTGCATCATCTGTATATTGTATAATTTTACTTTTAGTATTTTGGATTTTTATACCTTTTATGTATGTATTTTTTCTAATAATAACAGTCAAGATTTTGACACATAAAATGAATAAATAAGGCGAAATCGGGTCCCCCTGCCTGCATCCTCTTCTAACATAAAATCATTCAGATAATGTCCCATTAACTGACACACTAGACTTGAAATTTGTTTTAAAAAATGAGTATCCATTTACAACGTGGGAACTGTAACCAAAAAAAGCAAAACATCGAGCATAAAGCTATAGCTAATACTATCGTAGGCTTTTTCTAAAATCAAGACATACCAACAAGCCAGGTTGTTTATTTGTATTCAAATGCTCAATCAAATCGTATATCAGCCTAATATTATATTGACATTGGTGAATTAGGGATGGTAAAACTTTTTTCATTCTGTTTGCAGTGCATGTTGAGCCAATCTTATATACACATTCAATAAAGTAATTGATCTCTAGGTTTATCTGCTTTGGGAATACATATATATGGTGTGAGTTTTTATAGCGCGGTATCCCAGCCAAAGCCAGGCTCTCCGTGCATTACAAACATAAAAACACAAGACAGACACAATTCCTGTGGCTCTCTCAGTGAAGTTAATGGGAATGCCAGCTCGTTCTTCTACAGGGTGACGTTCGTAGATCACGATGTCAATGAGACAGATCTATAGTCATTGGACTCGAGCAGAATAGAGCAATACTCAAACACGTCGATCAAATCGTCAGGAGAATATCACAAAGCAGAAATTGCACCTCTAAATTTACAACTGTATTACATAGATACATTTGTATTATTATAATCTCTGAGGACTAATAAATTTGTCTTGTCTTGTCTAATTTGTACTATTATAATTTCCTTTTGTGTGCAGCTGCAGTTAGAAAAACATTCCAGCGTTGAAAGCTGGCATTGATCGAATAGCATCCAAGTGGTTTTCAAATGTAGAGACACGGATCGAGGTAAGGCAAGAAAACAATGCCATCTGATGGTGAGTGGAATTAAATTTATTTTTTAAAGTTAATGCGATCTGCAGCCTTGCCAATACCTGGATTTTTCGATGTCAAGAAAGTTCTCCTTATCTCATACCCTATGAAGGTTAACTGTTATTGTGGCCCTTTACGATTCAAATCTCACCTTTAATTACTTTGTTCGCTTCAAGTTCATGATACATAAAAGAAGACTTACCACTTATAACACGGCTCTCCCAGTACAACACGATGGATAACAAACACAGCCATTTTTGTATACATTCCATGATACTGTTTAGAACTTGTGCTGTTTGCAAAATACACGTTTATCAAAGTATTTAGAATCTTCGCTTTCACCGGATATCCTGAGTATCGCAACGCTGGCGATCACTTTATTCCGCGTTGTGCCCCGATGTCAGGTACTGAATGACCGTCATATAAATGGTTTGCGCGTGCGCATGAAGCCAACGTTCATTATCGCTCTAGGCACAGATTTCTTATCGCGTAGCGCGCGACGACCTTAGCAAAAATGGCGTACATGTAGGCGGAGCTATAAAAAAATACGTCACTGGACCTCCGTCATCTACTCGCTGCAGCCGTGCACCGTCGTCTGCTCCACACGCGACACTACTATAAGCCGGTGCAAAAACAACTAAACTATCCCTATCACGCGGTTGATTAAAGGCAATTCATTAACGGCACCCAACTCATACCCAACACTAATATAAACCGATGCAAAAAAATTAAAATATCCATATGACGTGGTCCATTTAACGCATTTCATTAACGCCACACAAACTCTACGCCACGCCCAACTGCGCTTCCCTCTTTAAAAAAAAAAACAAAAAAAACAAAGTACCCGATCTCCCTTCTGTGACAATAATATTGACCGGCCTGTGACCCAGCACTTATTTCGTGGCCAAATTATAGCATAAACGACGAGTGATGCCTGAATCGGCCGGTCCCCGCGCAGACCATACCACGACGGCCATTAACGCCCAGATTTCGGGGCACGCGACAACATGTAACTCGGAGACTGTCCGCCAGAAGGGTTATGATCTTCATTTACATATCACGTGATGCGCTACTTGAGCCACCTCGAAAAAAAGTTAGGGGGCCGGGAAAAGGTGACACCAATACTGGGACGTATGTGATAGGAAAGTCGACTTACAAATACTGGCTTTAAACTGTGTATTCTTTATGATCCAGAATGAAAATGAATTTTTTAATTTTGTGTCTCATTTCCGCCTACGATGCCGTGAACGGTATGTAAACACTAAATAAACACTCTTATTTATATATTACTTGGGGGTTATATTTACTTTGAGGACGCGATTATTATAGTCATTGCTTAATCTGTCCACTCTTTTCTTGATTTTCGCACAACGTCTCTGTTTAGTCAAGATTGTAGATTAAGAACTCGGTAACTGGCACTCTCAGCCGTCTTAAACAAAGAACAATAACGGTCTTTATTTATTTTAGTTAATTTTTAGAATATTTTTTTAGTTAATATTTAGCTAAATATTTCGCACAGTTAATCGTCATCATAGGTTCCATATAGTTGCAGAATTTTCTTGACATTAGAAAACCGCTTTTTATGTTAAAAGCTTATACTATAGCTACTTTGAAATATCTTTCACTTTAGCTGATTACTTTTGCATATGCAAATAATTTTTGAATTATAAGCAGTTTCTTGTTCTTTTCTGTAGGAGAATACTGTTTTATGATTCAGAATGTTTTGTTTGTAAAGCAATGGGGTAGAGTGCTGTTTAATTCATTTCTTTATTGTGTGAAGTTTATGGGTGTCTTCGATTTTTTTTTGGTAAATATACAAAAATCATATTTTCACAAAATTTCATTAAAAATCTGATTTTGAAAATTTAAGTGATTTACAATTCTTAGAGAACACTCTTTCTAGTGATGCAGGTCTCATCTATCTAGGTGTGAAATTTACGTATCGTATGACCATTCTATCCTTACAAATCTCAGGGTCCAAACTTAAGCACCCTTCCTTCCTTTCTGAGAATTTCTAAAGTTGTGCTCATTATTTGATGCCATTGGAACTAGATAATTTACCAGCTGATTGGAAGAGAGAAGAGGTAATTGCTTTGTTCAAGAAAAAATTGCAGTCTGATCGAGGTGATTATAGACCAGTAATTTTAACGTGTAAAGTCATAGATGCTCTAGTTATATTAGTTATATTCTGTTGATAATGGAATGTACGCAGAATGCCAGCATGGTTTTAGGAATTATAGATCTTGCTTGACACAGTTGCTTGAAGTCATGGAGGAAATAATTAACTTCATTATTGGATGAGTGTGAGGATGTAGATATTTTAAACTTTGATTTTAAACCGGCTTTTGATTGTCTCACATGATAGATTGCTAGATTAACTACCAGCATAAGGAGTTAGTAGAGATTTGCCTGTGGATTGACTGTACTGTGAACAATAATGCACTAAGATTTGATGGGCTCAAATAATGGGACATTACTATGACCAGTTTGTAAGGGTGAAAGCACTTCACAATACAGCTGTCACTGCAAAATGTCTAAGAATGGCAACACATGCCAACATTAGCCAGAAGACCATCTGCACCAGTATAATCTGCATAGCAGTTCTGCTGTAATCCATACAACTGACACAGACACTACTCCAGGCTGGTATGCAGGGAAGCAGATGATCAGTACTAAACAAAGCAGCAGTGGGGTAGAGTGCTTGAATTCCAGACACTTAATCCCCAGACAATTCCCAACACTTAAGACTTTTAATCCCTAAGCACCTAATCCCCAGACACCTAATCCCTTTAGAGTTACCATGCGACACATTTTCTTATGGTTATAATATTTCAAGTTCACAAAATTGCCTTTCAATGAAGAATAAAAACATTCTTACTAACTCAGTACTCAGTAGAGGCATTAACCCTCTGACTCCGCAGGGCCAGTTTCGTGGCTTTACCAGCTTACTCCGCAACCAGTCAGAAAATTTATTTTATTAAAAGGTCATTTCTCTTTAGCTTAGAGCCATTTTGAGTGTTTTGTTGCAATTTGGGGTCATTTTTGAGGAATAAGTGTCTGGGGATTAAGTGCCTAGAGATTAAAAGTCTAGGGGATTAAGTGTCAGGGATTAAATGCCTGGGGATTAAGTGACCAGGCACGAAAGTGCTTTTACTGATGAGTTCAGATGGCCGGTATGCCCCCCAAAAAATGTTTTGAGACAGTAATGTTTAATTTATACTAGATGATGGGGGATTTGAGACTAAAGGAACCAATGACTCGTAAATAAAATGTGTGAATGCCGCACCAAAGCAGTGAACACAAATTACTGTGGAAATTGAGTTAAAGCAAATGTAGCACATGCTGGATATCAATAAATAGCATAGTTTTGTCAAAAGAGTTCCACATAATGGTAGATTAAAAGAGATGCATAATTTTGAACCAGTATTTCATCAAACCTAGCAAGTCATTTTTGTAAACAATCTGTAGTTTGTAGTGCTAGTTGGAACAAAATGGCACAGTCTAAGTATCACAAACCTGCTGTTTTAAAATATTTTTTTTTTATTTATCCCTGGATAGTGTGAGGTCTGAGTGGGTGAGTCAGTGCCCATGGCCGGCCAGCCGCTTAATTAACTTGTGTTGACAAGTTGTTTTGAAAAAATAGTGACGAAAAGAGAGAGTGTTGGGGGTTTCTTTGTTTCTATTGTTTTATGGTGATAAAGTCTTTTGATGAGAACAAGGGAGGAAGAGCAGTTCCTCATTGTTAAAATGTGTCCTGAGAGGACAGAGTAGTTAGTTTCCTCCGTGTTCTCAGGGACAAAGTAATAGTCCTGATCAGACTGTTGCTGTGGGGGAAAACAAGTCTGGAGCAGACTTGGAGGAGAAGCCTTGAATGGCTGTTTGTTCGCAAGTCCTCGACAGACTTGCTGGCTGTTCACAAGTCCTCAACAGACTTGCGGTGTGTAGGCCTTTACCGGCTGTGTTTTGTGAACAAGTCCTGATGGATTGTTCAGTGTCTATGTCATATTGAACCTGTTGAGGTGAGTGTCTATTTATGTCGATTTTTGTTGTTGTAAATCGGTTAGGCGGTGTTTTGATTTTTTTTGTGAAATGGGGAAATTTTTGTATTGGATGAGAGTGATATTATATGTGTAAATTTTAAGGATGAAGATGGGGTAAAAAATAGTTTTGGTTATTGAGAGAGTTTTAGTTCTGAAATTACCAATTTTTAAAATATTGGTTATATTCTCTCCAGGTTTTTCTTCTTCTTTGTTTTCTTCGTTTGTTCTTCTTTTGGTGGGGGTTTCGGATGTATCTTCCTGATTCATCTACGGTTTTAGTGGATTACCATTGACTACTGGGAAAACAGCGGTACATGCAGAAGTTAGCGGATTATTACAAGTGGAGACTTTGGATTATTATACGTGGTGACTTTGGATTATTATAAGTGGTGACTTTGTGTTATTTACGAGTGGTGACATCGATATAAAGAATAGTGGATATTATAAGACAATGAACGAAACTGTGTTGGGACTGTGAAATATGTCATTGAGAGCTTCTTTGTATACATATGTGGGTTTTTTTTTCTCTTCAAATTATATTTGCTTCTTTAAATTCAAATTGTGGTTGTTGTTTTGATATTCAGTTACTGACTCGTCTGAAAGGCACTGTAGAGTGCAGGTGACACTAAGGGTTTAGTTTAATATCAGTGCAACAGTGAAAAGTGTCAAAACTAGTAAAGCTTTCCAGCATGTTCTTTTATTTCTAAAACTAATATCAATCTACTTCACCAATCATCAGGTGACATTTGACTTGTGATGAATTGATTGTGACCAAGTGCATCCCAGGCAGTGTTTGAGCAGACCTGCTTGCCAGTTTCCTGGTCATTTGAAGTCACTGGTGACATCCAATTATACTCTGTTCTCAGTGCTTTTCTTCAGTCTCTATGGCAATGTAGAGGGCCAGTAGGCCGGCGTTAGTTGTTAGTTTTGGTGGGCCTTTGTTCTTACCTTTGGTGCTTGAAACACATTGGCGAGTTAATGATGCTACACTTGGCGAATTGCAACAGTTACTAATTCCTAGTGCCCTGAGACAGGACGTTCTTGCATTAGTACATAATCGTATGGGTCATCAGGGCTACAAACAAACCATGGCAGGAACTATAGTTGGCAGGGTGATCAAGATGACCAGCACTCATTCTCGCTGTCCTGGATCAATTCCTGCTATCACCAGATTTTGCTACCAGATACACCATGGCACAAATGTTAGTTTTGGCAGGCCTTTGTTCTTACTTTTGGCGTTTGAAACACATCAGCGTGGACCTGCTGGAGAAAGGCAAAAAAGGATGCTCGGCGGGGATGGGCATGGGTTACAGTCCCAAATCGCTGTGGTCGTACAGAAGCATCGTGGAAAGTTAGCCCTGTGAGGAGTATATAAGGGCAGAGCTAAGATGGGAGAGGAGAGAGAGCAGACGTGCAGCAGATAAGAGAAGTGTAGAAGATGCAGACTTGACTTCGCAGCTTTTGACAAGGCGACGCAGCCATGGCCATTGTTCAGCTCTGTGCATTAAAGGGTTCTACACTTGCTGGCTAGGTTCTGCCTCTGTTCAGGTGTGTTGAAGAAAGTTGCTGCCACACCATGACACCAAATACCCCACCATTCGGTTACAGCAATACCACCAGAGTAACATTTCGCGGCTCAAACTCCTTTTATTTTTATTAGCTGTTCAAAAGCATAGGGTAGAATAGTGGCACATTCTTGAGAAGCCACGTGACTCTGACGCAAACCACAAAATTGCATCATGCCATTATGGGATAGGTAATATGAATTTCCACATGGCGGGGCGTGAGCTCGGCCATCACAGTCAATACAGGTGGGGGGATCTATGCCGACTACATGGTAAAGAGAAATTGATGTAGCCAGTCGGCATGGAATCTATGAAGTAATAGGGTTGCTAGGCGATCGCCCTAGTTACCGAGTAGTTTAGCATCCGATTGGTCTAAACCGGGGTAAGACAGAATTAAGTTAGCTTGTTTCCCCGGCATTCAGCAGAGATCTGAGTCAAGACTGACCTACACGGCGCCAGCGGGAGAATCGTAACGGGCGTTGGCATCCTATCTACCGAAGAGTAGATACTGAATCAGTGCCTATACTTAGGGCCAAGCATAGGTGAGTTAGACTCTGGATTCAGCGGAGATTTATAAGACAAGACAAACCTACACGTGGTCAGTGAAGGATTTGTAACGGGCGAGCCATTGAAGTGAACTGAGTGACACGGAGACCGCAGACGTTCACAGTGATCCGTCAGGGACCTTACTTCTGAGAGGGACGCAACGAGAATCTGTATGAGTAGTGACCACCACAACGGTAACTACGGACGCTGAAACACTCCTGCCGTAGACAGGAGATTGTCTATAGCGAGGCTGTCCTACCAAGCTGTGATCTACTGTTGTATTCCTCGTAGATCTAAATGTTCTAATTAGTCAGTTTGGATGGATGTCTTCTGTGCTTTCGTACACCTACCATGCCTCGAACGCCGCCTTCAGCTGTGTGTAAATGGAGTACAGAGTGGGTACATGCGTTGAAGGGTCACATACAACACACACTGACCTCACAGCGTTCCTCACGTGTTCTTTCACACAACAAAGTACTAAGACCTGTACGTGGGTTCCTATTTCTCTATAATTCAAAAATTCCAAATACTTTTCCCACACTCAACGAATTTCAAATAAATTCTACATCAACATATGCAACTAATTAATGTCTACATAAACCCTTCTAATAATTTAAATATCGCCAGTCAATATATGAGAATAAGCGAGCAGGAATATCCTTTCCAAGACGTAGATGTCTTTCAACCTTCCAATCAATCATCGCTAACCGGCTCCTCTCTATGTTAGTTTAATTTTCTTCAAATGTTCATCAACAGTTTCTCAAAACTTAAATGACCAAATCACACTGTCAACGTCCGGTGAAAACACACGCACCCACAGATGTACACTTGCCTGTAATACTCTTTGAAACTATACAGAAATACACAATCAATCAATCAATCAATCCTCTTCGTGCTAGTTGCACATAAGGCCTCAACCAGAGCCCGCCACTGATGTCGGTCGGCTGAAACCCGCTCCAGGCGACCCCATGTCCAGCCCTTTCCTTTCATCTCCCTTTCCACTGTTCTTCTCCAAGTTTCCTTTGGGCGGCCTTGATCGTTTTCTTCGGCCGTCTTGAGTCCATCGTAGGGCGATTCTGGAGAGGTCTGCTGTCTGCTGGCGAAGCACATGTCCAATCCATCGCCAACGCCTTCGTTGAACCTGCGTGGTGATGGACTCGGTTTCAGTTCTTTGGTGGAGTTCTTCATTGGTGATGGTGTTTGGCCAAAAGATGTTAAGTATGCGCCTGAGGCATCTGTTTTGGAAGACGTCAAGCCTGTTACCGATGTTTTTGGTCATCTTCCATTATTCTGATCCATAAAGGAGGGTGCTGATCACATTTGACTTGAAGATTCTCAGCTTGGTCTTCTGGCTGATGTTTTTTTGCCTTCCATGTGCTCCTGAGTGAGGCGAAGGCTTGGGTGGCTTTCGCCAATTGAGCTCGAATCTCCACCTCCGCATCTACCAAAACCTAATTTACCTCTAGGTGAGGTGTCCACCTTAGTCGCCTCTTACGACATGCCTGGCTGGACAGCAGGGACCCTATTCTTACAATGCTCGCTAAGCAAGCATACCCCGGGGTCCCACGGGGTATTATTGAATGTATTATATAAAAAATATCTTGAAATGCTTTGAATATCATCATGTTACTGCTGGTGGTGACAGCTACTCTACCAGTCTATTTTAGGATTTGTAATAAATTTATCATCTCCAGCGCCTTGACATCCCCTTACCATACCAAAATCATATTTATACAAAGATATCATATAACCATGTTATCATGTGCTCTGGTTTTGTTTGTGTAGTAGTGATATCATTAAATACGCTTTCCTCTGGATTCTTCACTGTGCCATTTTTAGCAGATGGAGCAAATATCCAATACTCGGGACTGATGCATTAACAAAGGAAATCTACCATATTCCCCATATGTCTGCAAGTTAGGTGTTCCTGTTATGACAGTCTAGATTTTACATTATTGTATATGTTTGAAATTGCTAAAAACATTCTTTTCTTTTAAACCACTTCTTAATAACACATTTCATAGTTTCTTAAAACCATGTCCAACGCCTGACAAAAGTCTATGAAAGCAACTCACATTTTTTTATGATTAAGTAGCTGCTTCTGAATTAAATCATTGTTTAGTAGGGATAGGATATTCAGCTGAAGGTTTTAGAAGCATTCAGTTTTCTTTTAGACATCTCACTAACTAAAGCATTTTATGGTTGTCTTTTTCCTTTTAAAACAGTTTTTTGTAGAGTTTGTAGTACCTGTTGTCGAAACAGGTATGGAAACCAGTTTAAAAAGAAGCTCAAGTCCATGTTTGCATTATGTCAAAAATTGAGAAATAGATTTCAACCACCTATTACTTAAATTTTTGTTTAAATATTAAGTCAAATGAGTCAGTTGTACTGGCTGGAACAGACTATAAATCAATACAAGAAAAAAGTGAGAAAGCTTTGGCTTTACATACATTACACAATGATATTGACAATGGTCATGTGCAGCCTTGTGATTTTCTTACACCTTATATGAAAATGTTTTTTTTTTACTCCTTTATAATATCTTTAGCTTGAGTTACATACTTTTTACTACTTGTTCCAACTGTAGGTCATATTTATACATTTCTAGAGCAGCACTTGGTGCATATCCCTGTAACATCAGCTGTTCTAGACATAACTTTGTTGTTTCAGACACATCTCTGTGCTTGATAGCTGAGGCTGCAATGATGGTCTGGTTGTGACTGATTTATTTGTATGAGGGCAGGATAATCTGCTCGATGTCCGTCAGATGACCTATAAAAACTGATAAAAAAAATGCAAAACAGTTTAACATATGACACATAAAACAAAAAGAAACACATATTAAATAAAAAGGAGAAACAGAAATACAAGTAAAAAATGACAAAACATTATTTTACAGAAGTATCTATGTTTGTCTAAGAAGGTATGTCAGCCAGTAGCTCATCAGTGTTGGTCACATCAGGCCATGCCATATATATTCTGTCTCTTCCATACTCCTTTTGTTCGATAGTGTACAGATCTAAGAGACTAAGACGCCGATCCCTTTTGTTTTAAACTCGTATCTAAGTCTCATGTCGGGTGACAGTGAGATTGTATAGTCAGTTTGTAAATCAGACATGGCAACAATTAAACCGATGAGAGTCGCTGAAGACACACTGCGAGCAGTGGCTCATTGCTAACGTGTGTATCACACGACTGAAAACGACCCATTATATATACACTGCAATAAATTATATACATTTGCAAAAGCAATTTCAAAGACAAACAACAAACTGATCTCTGAGCAAAAATATACAAGAACGACATGTCTCAAGCTCTGATTACTAACTTAAGAATAAAATTCACATACCTTTAGCTTTGACAATGTTTCAGTGTCCTGCTCACAGCAGTTTGAGCACGTAGAGCAAATTTCCGTCGGCATTTTGAGTTTGCTTTTTCCCACACAATGATCGTCTTCTTCGGCGATTGTCTTCTTGGGGCTCGAGGAATATCACGTGATACACAGTGTGAAACAGCTGTAACGTAAGAGGCTGAATGGATCTCGCACTTATAATGACGTTTACATAAGTAGTATACTAAAAAGTTTCTCATATCTCCAGACTTAACGCCGCTGTGTTGATCTGATTTTAATAATGGTACAGTTATTGCAGTGAACAGTTTGGGTTGCACTGACTTTTTATGGCATATTTTGCGTGCGCTCCGATTGGCTGAATTTCCACCCCCCTAATCTCATGTGGGAAAAAGAATCCCGCTTACCCTGCTTACCGTGCTGTTTTCGGACCTCAGCGTGCTGCCCTGTATGCCATTCGTACCAAGGAGCAAAAACCAGTATCACTCCGTGTTGCACCTCACTTGCAAGCAGCCGGAGTAGATATTCAGCAGGTAGAGACTCTCCCTCTCTTACCAGCTCCTCGTTGGACTCTTCCTGTTCCAGAGATCCGTCTTGATCTTTGCGCTTTCAAGAAAGGTGACACCTGTGATCTCACCTTTCTTCAGCGTTTTCAAGAACTACTTTCTGACTATCCTGGTTTCTGTTCTATCTTTACAGATGGCTCCAAAGTCCCGAACGGTGGCCCTGTGGCTGCGGCAGCAGTTCCGTCCTGCCAACGCAACAGGCCTCTTCTGCCCGACTTGCGGATGGCTGCTCAATCTTCTCTGCGGAACTTCACGCCATCTTGCTAGCCTTGCAGCATGTTCACCGCTCTTTGGAGCAAAACTTTCTGATCATTTCAGACTCACTATCGGCTCTCCAAACCCTTCTTTCCCAACGTTTCGACCACCCCCTGGTGGTCCAGATTCATACAATCCATGCAGCCTTACTCCGACGAAAAAAGACATTGTTTTCATCTGGGCTCCTAGCCATGCAGATATCCCAGGCAATGTTCGAGCGGACCAGGCCGCCAAGGCTGCATGTCAGTCTCCTGGTAAACTACACTCGATAGTGTCAGCAGACTGTAAATATGTCCTCTCGGCCTATGTTCAGTCCCTGTGGTAACGCCACTGGGACAGTCTGGGCCAAAATAAGTTACATGGCACCCTTCCCTCTCTTTCAGAACGCTTGCTATCATGCCGTCCTGTGCGGCGGGAGGAGGTAGTTCTAACCAGATTAAGGGTAGGACACACCTATGCCACGCAGTCGCACCTCTTGAAAGGTGAGCCACCACCAGTTTGTCCTTGGTGTTGGGGAGTTTTGAGTGTCAAACATGTGTTAATTACTTGTCCTGGACTCCAGAGTATCCGACAGCAGTTTTTTTATACTGTAGACTCTTTGTTTTCTTTGTTTAGGTCCGTCCTATCGGCAGCTATCTTTACATGTTTAAGGAGGATAGGGCTTTACCCAAAGATTTAAGGTTTTATAAGTTCATCGTTTTTGGTTTTTTGGTTTGTTGGTGACTTTTTGGGCCACAACACCCATTTTTATATGTCACTCCCTCTTTTATGTTGTTCCTGCTTCTTGTGTTGGTTTTTTAAGATGTTATGTTTATAATACTTAGCGGTTGGTTCCTAAACATTTTAAACCCAAATAACTGTTCTCACCGTGATATAGCCCTAGTTGCTGGCACGGCGTTAAACACAAACAAACAAACAAACCCTGACCATGCTGGTATCCCAGGTAATGTTTGAGCGGACCAAGCCGCTAAAGGTGCATGTCAGTCTCGTGGTAAATTGCCTTCACTGATATCATCAGACTGTAAAGTTATCCTCCAGAGTATCCGCCAACAGTTTTTTTTTTATACTGTAGACTCGTTTTCTTTGTTTAGGTCCGTCCAATCGGCAGCTACTTTTACGTTTTTTTTTTTTTTTTTTTAAAGAGGATAGGGCTTTATCATAAGATTTAAGTGTTTTATACCTTGATCGTTTTTCGTTGTTTGGTTCGTTGGTTGCCTTTTGGGCCCTAAAATTCCTTTTTACATGTTACCCACTTTCTTATGTTATTTTTTGCTTCTTGGTTGGCTTTTATTGTTAAAGATGTCATGGTTATATCACTTGGGGCTTTTTATACCTAGCCATTTTAATGTAAGATTATTTTTCTCGCCGTGATATGGCCTTAGTTGCTGGCACGGCGTCAAAAGCAATCAACCAACCAACTTACCTACCAAGCTACCTACCTACCTACCAAGGTTATACGACAACAATAATCACGATGTGCATAAAGTACATAAAAATGACCATAAATGACTAGCAAGAAATCCATAAAGCACTCAAGACCTTATGTTGTAAGACCATTTACCATTTTTTGTTTTTGCCTTTATTTAAATTGCTTAAGCACACAGTATAGCAAGCAGTTATTTCCATTAGTTTTATCAAGAATATGAATACTCTGTAGCCAGTAGTGGTCTCAGCTTATGCATTTCGATAGATAGTAATATGCTAACCCTATCCCTTGCAGAGAGCAAGATAAAGCAGGACTAATATGATTTGCATCAATTACCTTCGAAATTTGTTTCTAAATTTGCTGAAATAAACTTGTTTCAGCTGTAAACCTGCAGCAGTGCGGACCCGATAAGCCACTTGTGGTAGAAGAAAACACTAACAACTATAAGATTATCTGTGAAAATGCCCGCATCAAAAGTGATGTTACCTGGACTGTGACAAGAACATTCTCAGATAATAGTGTTGACATTTCTCTTGGCGGGTGCCTAGATGGTGTATCGGAGTGTTCAAGTGACTTTGCGCTGATGACATTTTCGCGTCCCAACAGCAGTGTCTCCATAGCAACGATCACAGAAGTCAAGAGGTTATCTTTCGGTATGACCAGCATCACTTGCATGGATTACATTACAGGGGGGACGAGGAGCAACACAAGCTGCAACCTTGATATTATTTGTAAGTACTTCATAAACATATGTGACAAGATAGCTGTAGTCATATTAGTGATACAATGAACTTAACCCTTGTTAATATTATAGTAGCATAAACTTTTGTTTTTGAATTTAAGAATGTCTGACCTTGACGTGATCCTTATCAGGGATGAAGTATTAGCAACATTTTATTGCATATAATTGTACATTTGCATGATAGACATTCTGATTCATGGTTAAATTTGTTTCTTTGTCAATATGTACATATGTATGTTGGATAACTACTTGTAGTATGCGGCTCCATCTGCCATTTTTCCGCTCTTCCAGCTGCAATTTTATCTTTTGATTGATTGCATTATTTGAGCCAGTCTTATTCATGTGTGTCCTCAGTATAGCGAAGTAGTTTACTTTTTTGTCCCTTCCTGAAGTTGAGAGGTTGATAGCTCATATCTGGTGTGGGCACTTGCCTGTTAGACTTCATGTTTAAAGTAGAACGCTATGCTACCTGCTTAAATTGATAAAAGTAAAAGGTCACCTATTTGATATAGAATGAGGTTCAGCTTTTATGAGCAGAATACGCATACATCTGGCTTTATTTGTGCTGTTAAATCTGTGTTTCACGACCTCGATCGTGTGTGAATGGGAGGTAATGCGCAGCGAAAATGGTGGTATGCATGCAAGAGAAGTAACTTAGTAGTAACGTTGGGATGTGAGGGAGGCAATATTACACATAATGTTGGTAGGAACTTTTGAGATATGGGGGTGAATATGTCCTCAATAAAACTATGTTGGGCATCCGAGGCATCGACCGTCGGTCGAGTGAGACTGATGTGTACTGCTGCTGAATCGGGCTCTAACCTCGTCTAATCGAGGTAACGTATATTTTATTTTTGAAGATGGCCAAAGTGTGAAAGATAATAATACAATTTACGGATTACTAATATAGATTTGTTTTAGTGGAACACGTTGTTGAATGCGTGTAACTTAAAAAAAATGACACAAACCCTCAATATTTTTTGGTGCGGAGTTGAGTTTTGCGCCTTACACTTTAGAAATATAAAAGGTCGAACGGTAGAACTCAGAGTACCGTGCAAGTTACAGGTCCCTCCACCGGGCAGGACTTTTTGTGTTTTGTCTGCTACTATATGGGGAAGCTATGAAGAAACTATGAAGCTCTTTCGGGCTCAAGTCGGAGGGAAGTTCGCCGCCCTAAACCTTATTAACTGCGATGTGTATACCCTCTCATGCCCTATCAAAGACGTACTCTTAACATTGGCTTAAAGGGTTCTGGAACGTTCAAAGGCCCACAAAGAAAGATCTTGACCTTTGCAACCACCGTCTAATCCTGAAGAATAAAAAGCTGAAAAACCCTGAGGCAGCTGATGTCTACAGAGAGGTCAATGGAAAGATACGGAAAGACATGAATGCAGTCAGGGCAGCGTAGGTCGAAAAGAAATTCAGTGAGATCGATGACAGTTTGGCCTGGGGAGGGGGGGAGCAACCAGAAGGCCTTCCTCGTGCTCGACCCTCACCAACAAGAGCGAGCAGAAAAGGTCTGGGATCGAGGACAGCGACCGCCTGCCTTCGGATGGGAAAGCTGATCTAGACCGTTGCACGGAATATTGCAGCGAGCATTCCATTATCCAGGATAACCAGGAAATGAATCTGCAAGTCTTACGCGAAGAGGTTGAACGGGCTATTCGGAAGCTGAAGGGAGGAAAGTCCTTCGGGGTGGACAATGTCCCAGCGAAGCTGATGAAAGGTGAAGGATAAGAGATAATGAAGGCTCTTATCACACTGTGCCATAAGATCTAGGCAACCAAGCAGTGGCCACAAGAGTAGACGCAGACACTGGTAGTACCCCTGGCTAAGAAAGGTAACGTTTGGCAGTGTTACGTCTGTCGCACGATCAGCCTGATCAGTCACACAAGTAATTTTGAAAGATATCCAAATCTGCCTCACGCCGGGGGCAGAAGGGGTACCGGCTGAGGAAATGGCCAGATTCTAGGCCGGCAGGAATACTGTTGAGCACATTTTAAACACTCGAAGTTTCATTGAAAAACACTTTCAGCGCGGTAAAGATCTGTGCCATTACTTGTTTAACCTAAAGAAGCCATTCGATAGAGTATAGCATGATGGGCTATGGAACATACTGCGCTCATTTAATGTGAAGGAAGGTCTGATATGCATGAGACTTCACGACGGCTCTAGTAGTTCGGTACTCTTTAATAACCAAGTGGATACGCACTTTCCCACGACGCCAAGGATGCCCTTTATCCCAAGTGCCCCTTAATATCTACTTGGAGAAAAGATCATGTGCAAAACGTCTAGGACCATCACACTTACTTACGATCGGGGAAGGTCCCTTAGTAGCCTCCACCTTGCTGACGACACTGATTTCTTGATAGGCAGCAACAGTGAGTTACAGACCCTAATGGATATACTCGCATTTAGCGCGAGTGTGTACGGAATGCAAATCAGCACGGAGAAGAACAAGGTCAACACTGTGGGATCTAGAAAAGCAGAGATATGAATGAATGGTGCACAACTGGAGGAGGTGCAGACCTTTAAGTACATGGGTGTGACCATTTCAAAAGACGGTGTTACTTACAGATCTACAGCTATGTACGGGTTACATAAAAACACCAACACCAACAATCTGAATTTAAGAAATAAATATAATTGAAAAATAATCAACAAACAAAATGATTAACTTAATTAACTACACTGGAAAACACATAAATAGTAAATCATCCTCCTTTTGCTGTAAGAGTTTTGTTTTCGCTGTCTTTGGTTAAAGTTTACTTATAGCAAGTCTGCTTTTGAAGCCTCCGCCGTCAGGTCTAGAGCTTCACAAAAGAAACCCGATACACACAGTCTTTTCACAGTTGCCATCCCTTTTGAAATTTGGTTACATCCAGCGCACCAGCTAACGACGAATATCGGAAGGTAACAAAATAAAAGAAACCTCAACAGGTTTCACATAAATAATGTAAACTATTTATTAGGATTTCACAACTTAAAAAATCTGGTTAGGACTTAAAACACAGCACTGAAGAAGACGTTCAAGTTCTTCCTCAGTCAAGGACATGCAACAGGCAGCAAATATTGCTTTTCTCTCTCAGTCTTAATCATCCTCATTTACACGAGTAGAACCCCTCAATGACGGCTTTACATAAAAGAAAAAATGGCGGTCATGAGATACTAAAACCCACGCACTACCACGCAAAACACTCGTCTGCCGTCCACGTTTTTCGTTCTCATTCAAAGAAAAAATAAAAATTAGTCGGTTTGTTACATGGCAGCTTTGCGGAGTACGTATATATCAGGATAACAGCCGCGACCACGTCGATGGCCAGACTAAACAAATTGTTTGACAGCAAAAGTGTCGGTTTCTACAACAAATACATACTCTCGTAATGCCAAGCATGTTGTACGGCTGCGGGACATGGACCTTACTCACAGAACAAGAGCGACAGATCAAAGCGTTCGAAACGAAATGGATTGGTAGACTTATTCGGATCTCCTACAGTAGTGGTGGGGAACGTCCGGCCGCGCAATCATTTGATTTGGCCTGCCAAGGCAATCGCAGATTTCAGTAAATTTATAAGCGTTTTTATAGAAACATAAATTTATCTTAAGTGAATCATAAAAGTAAAGTAAATTTTGAGGGGCAAGCAGGGAACGTCCTTCAGGGGATAGACAGGACACATACGAGTACACTACGGGACAGAAACGTATGTTTCTTGTCGGCTGCCCGCGGTCTTGAAGTATTTGTCCGACTGTCCGTCGTCCTTCTCGCTTGATCTGCCAACCACGCCAGAGAACGACGACTTCTCTCCCGGCAACACAGCATCAAGCTCTGTCCCAATACAGGGACACAAACATGGTTTCTCCGATGACTGTAATGCCACGTACAGCCGCCGAATGAACACCACCAGTAGACGTTGTCCTCCCTTGAGAAACGACGACTTCTGGCGGCTTTGGCGTCAAAAGTCTACCTCCCACAGGTAGTGTCCTGGTCACGTAGCCCTTTGATTTTACGGCGAGAGCAGGCAGTCCTGAAAGTACCTCATCATCGACTCGCCCCCTTGCCTCAAGGTTCTCTAACTCAACGTCTTTCCTCCCGAATCCTGCCCTCTTGCTTAGGACTCGAGGTAGAAGCGAAGCTGGCGTTAGAAGCTGAAGTCGCTTCAGCTGCTGACCGGTTGTTCCGTCCACGCGGGCGTCGTGCCGCGAAGTGTCTTGCAATGTTCTCGTTTCCCTATTTTACTCTCCACATTTGTACAGACACATACAACGGGGATGCCATTGGTCACTCACTCATCATCCAATCATTAGCAAGTAGCCAACACCGACAAGAGGAAATCCGCTCCTATGACCCTCGGCCCCGCCTCATACTTTCTCCAACAAGGCTGATATTGGTTAGATGAACTGTATAAAAGCTCGTGACACAAAGAAACTCTGTACATATTAATTTAAGAACTAGATCAAAGTGAACTTCAATTCCTTTATTAATGAAATGTTCAGTGAGTTCTGGAAAGTAATCCCTTGTGGGCATATCGGTCAGCATTATGGCCACAACAATTTTCTCCCATTGACCATATTGCACTTTTTTAATGTTCACAGTTGACCGCATTACAGTTTCACAATGTTTTATGATTTTAAGCACGCCTGACTCACTAATGCAGCTGCACATGTTTTACAGAAAACCTTTGGAGCAATTTTCCTTACCACCCACCCAGAAATATATTCTAAAATCCCATCCACAAAGCTACTTATCCCAAAAATGAATATATGTATGATCAAACAGAGCATCTTCAAAAGTGAGTAATGGTTTTGTCTCAACACAGTTATCAGAAATAGTAATGAGGTTTCATTTTGTGGTACACAGTTAGCATTTGGTGTACATGTTGCAGAAACACCAGCATGTTGCAGCAGTATCAAAATTGCATCACACGTATAGACAAAAACTTATAGATATAATACATTTTTGTTTGATCATATATTTTTTACTTGCTGGAATCTTTTGTCTATCGGTTAGTGCAACCGACTGCACAGCAGGAATTTACCATTTTTACAAATAATAAAAAATTGGGCTTCTGCTTATATAAAGACAATAAACTCTGCGCTCATTTTGCCTGTAGTCTCGGCTACCCTTGCTTTGCCGCCGAACTTGAGGAAATCTTCAGTGTAGAAATCATAGAAGGCTGTGATGTTGACGGCTGCCGTTGTTGTGAATGGTGCACTATAGTGACATAGTACACTGTGAGCGGTGCTCGTTGATAGCAGGTGCGAATTACGTACTTTGCTAGCGGATAATTAATTAACGGATGGGTTTTGGAGGCTAAAATTTACAGTTTTGGTTATATCGCCTATATCTACCGATATCTGTAAAAAACACAAACCATTCAGGATGGTCTTTAAGTTCTATGTATATTTAATTAAGATTTAAAGTAGAAAATTGTACGGGTGAACAGCTTTTTGTATGTAATGTCAATTTTCCCGTATACTTCAAAGGGTGATTTAATAAAATTAATTTCTAAAATTGATCCATTTACAAGCTGCTGTAGTAGAAATTCAACAGGTAGATCCTTTTTCTCTCATGCCACATCCTCCTTGGACTCGACCTATTGCTGAGTTGTGTCTTGACTTCACAGCATTTAAAAACGAGGCAACACCAGTCCAATGACGTTATCTTTCTCCATCACCTCAGAAATTATTTCTGACTATCATGGCTTCGTGTTTATCGTTACGGACATCTCCAAAATCCAGTATGGTGGACATGGAGCAGTTCCGTTTTACCACCTGCAACAGACATCTTCAGCCCGTCTTGCGGATTGTTGCTTTATCTTCCCTATGGAACTTCATGCCATCCTACAAGTTTTGAAGCACGTTTATGGATCTTCAAAACATAACTTTTTAACCATTTAAGACTTGGACCTACTCTTCAAGCCTTTTTTGCTCTTGTTTTTATCAGTCTTCTATGTGGCAAAAAGGACATGGTATTTATTCTGGCCTCTTGCCATGCTTATATCCTAGGCACTGTTCAACTGGACCAGGCCGTTTGCCAGTCTCATGATCAATTGCATTGACTGGTGTCATATGACTGTAAGTCTTTCTTCACGGCCTATGTTTAGTGCCTGTTGAAATGCCACAGCACTTATTAGACAGGATGTGACACACTGATGCCTAATTACTTGCCCTGGCTTCAAAAACTCCAGAAATGTTTGCTTTACAGCTGGGTTATTGTTTTACCTGTTCAAGTCCTCTCCATCAGCAGTTATCTTTTTCTTTCTTGAAGATGATAAAACTTTATTATTAAATTTAAGGCCACAACATTTATTTTAAACAAATTATTTTCCTTTTCCTGTCATCTCTGCCACATCTTGTTAGTTCGTGTTGTTTATTTAGTGGGACGTTTTGCTAATTTGTCCAGAGGTCTTGCTTTTTTACCATGTCAAAAATGTGACTCGCCGTGGTGTAACCTTTGCTGCTGGTACGACGTGAAAAACAAACAAACCTTTACATTCTATGTATACTTTCTTGCAATTTAACGATACAAGTGTGTGCAGTAATTCACGATGACATCTTTTTATCACAGATAAAGCAAATGTTTCATCTTGCAACATTGAGGCAGTGCCAAATGAGTCTACATGGAATCTGACAGGCTTTTGCAACATCAGGAAGGTGTTTTCAACTTACGGCCGTTATACTTGTCATCTCTGGCAAAGCACAAGTGTAAGTAACTGGAAAGTAATAGTTTTGTAAAGTAGTATATTGTACTGCTCAAAACAATGGAAAGGCCAGTTGTAAAGTCGTTCATTGTTTCGTGCCAATAAATACACAGGCAATAACATTGAATGAAAGCATTTCTTTATTCGTTACATGAAACATTATCAGCCAATTTCATTAAAACCAATCATTTTAACAACAAGAATTAGAGCTTGGACTGAAATAGCCCACGTTTTAAAAATTTAGAAAAGATATCAGAGGAAAAGACAGTCAATATAGTGTGTGTCCTCCATTGGCCAGAATGCAGGCAAAGCACCATTGTCTTATGGACTGAACCAATGTTCTCAGTCCTTTGAGGAATTGCCTGCCATTCTTGCTAATGAAACTTGTACAGCTGATTCAGATCTGGGGAACAGGCTGGCAAGTCCATGCGGTTTACTTGATGTTGATGCAGGAAGTCATTGACGACCCTGCCCTGTGCAATCTGGCGATATCGTCCTGAAGAACAGCGCCTGGTCCAGTGGCTGCAGTGCTGGTGGTACCAGAGGTTGTAAAATGTTCTGTATGCCACGCCTGACAGGTTGCCTTGCATCAGTTTTAGGGGAGTTTTGTAGGCCGTCCGCATCCCATCCCACCCCACACCATGTTGGAGCCACCACTATAGTGATCTCGCTCTACCACAGCGGGATCGTGGTAACGCTCACCCGGTCTTTCCTGACCTCCTGTGAGCTGTCCGGCCGCCAGGCGAGTGGCTAGCGTGAGGGTCATGTCGCGTCTTTAAAGAGCTGTCTGCTGGAAAACGCTTGTAATATCGATACACACGCGCACCGACATAAGCACATCACGTAAAGGACGAGGCGTCGGGGTCACGATTCGAAGTTTCGAGGTGGAAGGCAAATTGATCTATCATCTCTAGAGAGTCACGAGGATGAAATGTAAACGTTTGATTCACTTCTATGTCGTCTCTATGTGTTGGATACGTTCCATCACTAATTATTTGAATTATTATTTTATTTGAATATTCACTGGCACAAACAAGCTATAGCCGCCTTTTTCACAACTAGTCTCTAGGACTTAAAGAGTAGGGGAGGCGTCGCTAGATTTGCGGGTTGATCTGCCGGCGGAAGTGGCTTAAAGTTGCGACAAGACCCCGTCTTTAGTGGACTTAGAGACTCTGCCGGGCATTTCCGGTCTGTAAGTGGCTTAGAGACGTGACAAGACCTCGGCTCCATGTCTGTATAGGTGACTGACGTACCAGTTAGGCCTGTCGAGGTCGGTCAAATTCCTTGTCTTGCTCTCTCTCTACCGTCCGGTAGAAGATGTGCTAACGGCGCATGGTAAATTTCTCCCATCCTTCACTGCCGTTAGCATTAATGTCTGGACAATATGAAGGTTTCTCTCTAAATGCTGAAGTTTCCTTAGGAAGTCGCTACCTATGTATCATTGCTATCAGTTCTTTGCGGACGATACACAGATTCTGAACAGTCCCGAGCCAGCAGTGGTTAGGATTACGCTTCAATGACTTGAATCTTGTTGTGTTGTGAAGGACTGGATGACCAGGAATCGTCTTATAAAGTCAACGACGACAAGACAGAAGCGTTACTGTGTGGCCCCAGTGCCTTACAGGTTGGTGTCGCCTCCATAGCCTTTGCTGACTGTGTACAGGACCTACGGCTCTTTATTGATGCAGAGCTCTCCATATGCAGCCATGTTAGTTCTGTTGTGTCAAAATCCTACTACTTTTTGAGGACTTCAGGTAGACTACGGCCCATGCTGACTCAAGCTGCTGCCAACTCACTTGCTGTGGCTACCATCATATCAAGATTAGACTACTGTAATAGTGCATTGTGGGGTATACCTGCTACACAGTTAGACCTACTCCAAAGAGTTCAGAACAGAGCCACCAGGATTGTCACCCGTGCAAAGTCGTCCACTGTGCACATCACCTCTATCCTACAGAGCCTTCACTGGCTCCCAGTGAACAAGCGCATTGACCACAAAATGCTTTCGATTGCTCAGTCCTGCATGTACAAAACTGCTCCTGACTATTTGCATACGTGGCTTGCGCTCTGGCTCCCAGTCACGCTTCTGTCTCCCTGCAGTGGAAGACACAAACAAGAAGCGCACTGGAGCCAGGGCCTTTAAAAACGCGGAGTCTAAGCTGTGGAATGCTCTGCCATTGTCATTGTCCGCCATCACTTCAGCAACCACCTTTCGAAAAAGACTGAAGACCCATTTCTTTATTTAGACACTTCTGTTGTTATTTTTTTTACACTCCTGTTGTTTTATTTTTTTCTTCTCTGCACAATGAGCATTCTTCTGAATGGATACCTGCGCATTACAAATGGACATCATCATCATCATTTTCCCAAGTACCAGCGAATCAGGATGTTTATTGGCCTAGTTGCTATCACTGTCGCCGCCGTAGGCCCGGCTTCTCGTGCAGGGTGTGAACCCCCAGCCTCTCTCTGGCTGGGTGACTAAGCTGGCCCACCCCTTTTTCTTATGATTTTCTTGTTTCTCCCTCACTGGCCCTTTCACCTATACTCTTTTTCCAATTAACCATCTCCATATCACACTACTGTGTGTCTTTTCTATCTTCTGCCTACACCGGTCTTTCCCTGTCTTCTTCTCCAATCATGGCTTTCTTTTAATGCAGCTCTTTTCTCTGTGGCCTCCTTTAGGCTCCCTGCGTTTGGCGTGCAGGGCGACCCGTGTCGACCCGTGTCGGGGGAGGATGGGATCCTGGAGGTTGAGGTCCCTGATGGGCTGCGGCCCATCATACCAACACACCTCTTTGGCCTGGACTTCTCCTAGACGGTCGTGTATTGACCTAGCTTTGCTAGAAGACTGTGGCAGGGGTCAATCTGGTCCACAAACTCTGAAGGTTAGAGTATATTCTTTATGTGTCCCTGGTGCGACCCTGCCTGAAATGCCCTAAGTGGTACCGCTCGGTCGCATCCCCTTGTTAGACTCCATGGTGGGTGGGGAGCATAAGGAATGAAACTTACATTCTTTGTTATGGTACCAAAAAAAAACAGAACTTGGAAAACGCATAACTTTCACTGTTTGCAGTATCTATCTTCCTCCTTATGCTCGGATCTCCCGACAAGACCTTGAGTGTCTTTTGACCCAACTTCCTTCTCTCGTCCTTCTTTTGGGGGACTTTAATGGGTACCACCCCCTTTGGGGTGGAACTTCGAGTGACCATAGAGGAGAGGTGTTGGGATCATTTGTTATGGAAAGTGATCTCTGCCTCTTGAACGACGGCTCGAACACCTTCTGTCGTCCACACAGCAATACAGTATCGGCAGTCGATTTGTCAGTGATCATCCCAGCACTGCTATTAGATTTTAACTGGATTGTACACGACGACCTGTGCGGCAGTGATCACTTTCCGATAATTTTGAAATTTTTAAGTACTCTGGAGCGGGACAATAATTTTTATAATGGCGGGTGGAACCTGACTAAGGCAGATTGGCCTGCTTTTCAGACCCTTTGCACCACTTGCCTCTCAAACACTTTGTGTTTAAAACTAGAAAAAAATAACACTGAACAAGAACACCCTGTTCAGATTTTTACAAATATTTTAGCTGATATAACCAGCAACAATACCGAAAAGAGGGACACGGAACCACTACGTGTCTCTTGGTTCACTGAGGAGTGCCGGATGGCCCAGCATGACCGAAAGAAGGGTCAGCACCTTGCATTCCGCCATCCCACTCCAGAAAAGCGTAGTCGAGCACACGCTCGTTTCATTTTTAAGAAGAATAGAAAGCTTGCGTGGCAGAGGTTTGTGTCCTCTTTGTCTTCCCGCACCACCTCCCAGGAGGTGTGGGCTGCCATAAGGAAGATCAAGGGAAAGTTTTAGGCGGGCTCAGTAGGCCACCTGCAGGCTGGAGATTCCATCCTCACAGAGATACGGGATGTCGCAAACTCATTGGCATCCATCATTGCACAAATATTTCTTCTTCTCACTATTCTCCAGAATTTCGGCGCCTAAAGTCTGTTCAGGAATCTTCTTGCTATGACTTTCTTCTGACAACTCTGAACAGTATAACTTACCTTTCTCTCTTGAATTGCAGCAGGCCCTTCAGAAGTGCAAGGACTCTGCACCCGCCCCAGACAAGATCCCTTATTAGCTGCTGACTCATCTTCCACAGGTCTCTCTCCGCCTCCTTCTAGACATCTTCAATTTTATTTGGGTGTCTAGCTGTTTCCCTCCCTCGTAGAGAGAGGCAGTCGTGGTATTCTGTTAGACGTTCACGCCCTTGGCTTCCGGGGTCATAACCTCTCTTCATTGAAAACTTTCTATCTCACCGACTCTTTCAAGTTCGTGTAGGGTCTATCCTGTCTGATCCTCAGGAACAGGAAATGGGCGTCCCTCAGGGCAGCATCCTTTCACCAACTGTCTTCAACATTAAAATAGATGCTATCCTAAACGCTGTCCCTCCAGGTTTGGAGGCCTTGCTGTATGTAGACGACTTTGCTCTCTGCATCCGAGGCCGTTTACTACCAAGCCTCGAACGCCGGCTTCAGCGGTGTGTAAATGGTGTGCAGAAGTGGGTGACAGAAAATGGCTTCAAATTTTCTCCCACGAAGTCAGTATGCATCCACTTTTGCAAATTACAAGGCATGTTTACAGACCCTTATATTCTGTCAACGGCACGGTACTCAAAGTGGTCCAGGAAGTAAAATTTCTTGGGGTCATCTTTGACCGTAAACTATCATTTTTTTCCTCATATCATATCTCTACGCCTTTCATGCCAGAAAGCCTTGGACATTCTGCGAGTAGTTGGCCATGTCAGCACGGTACTGCTTCGTCTGTATCGCGCCCTGGTCCGCTCCAAGCTAGACTATTGTTCCATCATCTATGGCTCTGCTCGAGAGTCCTCAAAATTCTTGATCCCATTCACCATCAAGAGCTCCGCATATGTTTGGGTGCCCTCCGCACCACTCCAGTACAAAGTTTGTACGCAGAAGCTGGTGAGCCTCCATTGTCTCTACGCCGTCTGAAACTCACGCTATCCTTTGTCTGTCGCTTGAAGTCTCATCCTGGAAACCCTGCTTACCGTGCCGTTTTTGGACCTCAGCGTGCTGCCCTGCATGCTATTCGTACCAAGAAGCAAAAGCCGTTATCACTTCGTGTGGCACCTCATCTACAAGCTGCCGGAGTAGATCTTCAGCAGGTGGAGGCTTTCCCTCTACTGCCGGCCCCTCCTTGGTCTCTTCCTGTTCCAGAGATCCGTCTTGATCTTACAACCTTTAAAAAGGGGGATACTAGTGACCTCATCTTTCTTCAGCGCTTTCAGGATCTTCTTTCTGACTATCCTGGTTTCTGCTGTATCTTCACAGATGGTTCCAAAGTTCCAAACGGTGATCCTATCGCTGCGAAACTGCACGTTGAATTTGTGGTGTGGTCTGTCTGATGACTCATAGAAGGACCTCAGCTTTATCTTCAAAGTTGCTACAAGCAGGTGGTGGTCTGAGGCTGCATCTGCACCACGCCTTACCCTGACATCCAGCAGACGTCTTCTAAACTGTCGATTAATGGTGATGTGATCGATCTGGTTTTCTGTATTTCCATCTGGTGAAGTCCAGGTGGTCTTGTGAATGGTTTTGTGAGGAAAGACTGTGCCTCCGATTACAAGGTCATTAAACAAGCAGAAGTCTGTGAACAGCTCACCATTCTCATTGCAGTTGCCCACACCGTGCTTTCCCATTATGTGTTCTTTGTCCGTGTTTTCATCTTCAACTTTGGCATTCATGTCGCCCATGATGATCTTCAGGTCTCGTCTTGGAGTACGATCAACCAGCGCTTGTAGGGAGTTGTAAAAGTCCTCCTTCTCCTCTTCTTTTGCTGCGTTGGTAGGTGCATAGCACTGGATGATGGTGTTTGGAGTTGAACCGAGCTGACATGAGTCGTGGGGAAACTGGTTCCCATGATATTAGTGCCCTTGTAGCCTCCTGTTGTAGAAAACTTATTTTCTACTTGGACTAAGACAGTCTGTGAACCACCAACGGTCCACTGGTCAGGTAACCACCGCCACCGCCCGAAGGGATTGTCAAGGCGGGTGGCCATAAAGCCTGACCAGTGAGGCGCGGCCAGCGGCCGTGGGAAAGTTTAGTGTCGGCCAGTCCCCTGACTCGGTCAGCAAAAACAAAGGGGTGGGGGACTGGAGACACACCACGTGGAGCAGAACATCCGGGGCTCCGCGTGGGAAATAATACTTCACTTTTCTGAACCACGAGCTGGAGATAGGAGGTCCGTCTCGGAGTAGACGTTAAATTTGTATATGTGGGAAAAGATAGTTTTGTGTTGGGGAATTTAGCTTAAATGTGGTAAAGTGTGTTTCACCACCAAACTGTGTATGAGTCTTGGACTCTGTGTATATCTGGAAATCGGACTATTGCTTTGTTATTTGAACTTTGAAGGTTTTATGCAAACTGTTCGTCATCTGTGAACAGAGAGATTCAAGGATAGTGTCCGGCATCAGTGACGGCCAGGGAGATAAGTTGTCAAGAACCCTTTTATCATAAATCTTTAGAATCAGTGTCGGATAGTTATATGATTTACTTTACTTGCTGCACTTTTGTTTAATTATATTTTTATTATTTTTATATTCAGCTATCCAGTTTTTACTGACTTGCGAATGTGTATGTGTGTGTTGTAACGAGATGCGGTGTGTGAGTGAGTAGTTGTCCATTGCGCCACAGACCACACGAAACAAACTCTTTACACCTGTGTCATCAGTACTTCTACTCCTTGTGAGTGGTCATGGTCAGGATCTTCATGTCCAGAGTAGATGATAGTCTCTCCTGACGAGAGTCTGGTCTGACCGCTACCATTCCATCTGGTCTCACACAGGCCAAGGAGCTTTATGCCATAGTTCTTCATCTCCTGTGCTACCTGAGCTGATTTCCCTCTCTCGTATAGGGTTCTGATGTTCCAGGTCCCTATCCTGGTTTTTGCCTTGGCCGTGAGAAGATAGGTCGGCGAGCTGACTTCCCGAAGGCTTTCGCCAGCACGCGTCATAGGCCCCTCCAAAGAGGGATCTTCCCGTCCAGGCTCTCGTTTTGGTAATGTTGTAGTTGTAGTTTCTGTAGCAAGGGTTGTTTTAGAGGGTGGGGTTGCTAACCCCACGCCCAACCCTCCTCCTTCATCCGGGCTTGGGACCGGCAGGTTACCCGGGGGGTTTCCAGGCGGAGTTCACTCCAGTCGTGGCAGACCGTATGATCGGCGATGATCCATATCATCGACGATATTATTGGTCGTGACACACTCCAATCGTGGTAGACCGTATACTCCAGACACGTAACGACTATAATCCTGGCCGTTGTACACTCAGTACGTCTAACGGCTCTGCTCCATATGTCGAAGGTTATCCTGCACTTCTCACCCCCAAGTAATTCCTGAAAACCTCAGTTTTCTATGAATGTTCACACTAATACATTAAATCCATCTCAAAACTTCCATAGCCAAAACTCGCAACCGAAAATCAAAGCACAACATTCACTCACTAACCAGTATACCATTTATCAATAAAAACTTGTTTCCTACCTTGTCTCTGCAAGGAATTAAACTGATTCCCCAGGCTGTCACACAGACTTGACACCAACGTCTATCCCCTTCTACGTTTGATAGGGGAATAATCAGAATCCACTCACCCGTCGTACTGTGACTATTTCGCTCACTCATTCTTTCGTAAACCCTACTCACTATCATGCTTTCGCGTAAAGGGGAAACTAGCCCTGCCTTAGAACCTAGCAGGGAACTAACTCTAGTTCCTCCCTTACTGTCACGGGTCAATCCGTGACACGCCATCTTGCTAGCCTTGAAGCACGTTCACCACTCTTTGGAGCACAACTTTTTGATCATTTCAGACTCCCTCTCTGCCCTCCAAGCTCTTCTTTCCAGTTGCATTAACCATCCTCTCGTGGTACAAATCCACAAAATTCATGTGTCACTCATTCGTCGAAACAAAGATATTGTTTTCATTTGGGCACCTGGACACGCTGGTATTACTGGCAATGTCCGAAAGGACCAGGCTGCCAAGGCCGCTTGTCAAATGCATGATCAGTTAAAGTCACTTGTATCAGCCGATTGCAAACCTATCTTCACGGCCTATGTTCAGTCCCTATGGCAAAACAAGCTACACGCCACCCTTCCCAATCTTTCTGACCGCCTGCCTTCATGCCGCCCAGTGCGGCGGGAGGAGGTGGTTCTTACTAGACTGAGGTTAGGGCTCACCTATGCCACGCAGTCGTACCTCCTACGAGGTGAACCACCACCTGTTTGTCCGTGTTGCAAAGAAACTGTAAATGTTAACATGTATTAATCACTTGCCCTGAGCTCCAGAGTACCCGTGAGCGTTTTTTTTTCATAGCAGTTTTCTTGTTTACCCTGTTTAGGTCCGTCCTATCGGCAGCAATATTTACATTTTTAAAAGGGATAGGACTCTTTCATAAGATGTAAGTTTTTATATCCTGTTAATTGTTGGTTTTTGGTTTTGGTTTGTTGGTGGCCTTTTTGGCCACAACAACCGTTTTTACACTAAATCTATTCTTTTAAAATTCTCCTGTTTTTGTGGGCTTTTATTGGGATATAAAACTGTTGTGTCTCTTGGTGAGTTTTTTGATCAATGGGTTTTTTGGAATACATTTGTCTTTCATCGCCGTGATATGGCCTAGTTGCTGGCACGGCGTTAAACACAAACAAACAAACAAACAAACAAACAGCTATCACTGTCGCCTAGCGACACTAACAAGCTAATTTATCCATGCCGACCGACTACAGTAATCTATTCTGTTATCTAGGTCGACATGGAAATCTTTTTTCTTAACTAATCGTTGGTGCATACGGCATGCGGTCATAACCCCTCTGACATTAATTTACGAAATTTATGCACACACATCTAGAATTTCTGTTCGCGTCATGTCATGACGCAATACATGGTGAGCTGCGTCAAACAGTAACATGACGCCCAAGAACGTGTTCGTAGATCTAATCGCTAAAAAAAACATCAAAGCAAAAATAACACTGACACAAATTAACTTCATCATATTATATATTTGAGTCCCAAACGTTACATTTATCTTTACAGACATAACAAATTTATTTAGAAAGGCAATATGTCACATTATTTTCCAAGACAATTTTTTCACAAAATAGGATTTATTAGAAGCATCCAGATAATAAATGCATGCGGTTTTTTCTCTGAAAAGAACAGACACGAGTTTGTTCTTTTCTGATGTGTACCAGTTCAAAAAGTGACACTTCCATCTCTTTCTCGCACACAATATTTTTGTCAGTTGCGCATTCAAATGAATGTATTGGCTGATATCTGATCAACCACACACACAAATCCGTGTCGAAGGGTTTTATTTCACTTGCCGTGCATAAATCCACACTTTACTGAATGAGAAGAAATATTTACATGTCTTTTTAATAAACGCCATGAGTTTTCCCATCAAAGGGTAATATTTGTCTTTAAATCATCATCATCATCATCATCATCATCATCGCTGCATGATTTTTGAATTATTTTTGCATTATTTTTATTATCAAATCTTTTCAGTTCGGTAGTGTGTGCTTTGCGCAATGCATCTTTTTTAAATTCTTTACATTTAATCACCTGTTTTGTAGAACTCTTCAGAGAAGGAAGTAGTCAGCGTCACGTACAGCCCAACACTTGATACCAGCATCCCACCGTATGCACACGGTTCCTGCTCCTACTCTCTGCCATTACCAACAGACAGCGCCACCTACATCTTTACTGTAACTCTCTCCCCTGGTGACACAATAAAGAGTGCTGGTAAAATTACTATAGGTGAGGTGTTTATCTCTTTGGCTAATCAGAAATATGTGCATCTATAATTTATCTAAAACATCAATGACTTCTAACATTTCTTGCTTTATTTTCGTTCTTTAATTTTTGTATTTTTTTTTGTTTCAAGCAAGGCCTCTTCAACCACCCAGCATTAACTGCACTATGTCCATGTTTCCATACGTTAAAGAGAAAGGTGAGCTGTCTTGTACCTGTACAGCTTTAGACCTTGGTAAACCTGAAGGACGTCTGATTGGATATTATGGTGGTCAAAGGCTAAATGCAAGTAATTTTGGTGATAAGTACCTGAACTTTGAAAAAAAGAACTTGAACAGAACAGATGATGGAACTCCTTTCAAATGCATACTGGACTGGGCTACGCAAGACACTGACGATATGAGCACCAACTTCACTCTTCGTGTTGCATGTAAGACCATACATTTGCGTGATTAAAAAGAAGGAAATTGATACTAACGTAAAACATTTATTTTGCCTTTATGATTAAAAGCTTGTTATCATTTTCTGTTGTAGAATATTGGAAACTTTTGAAACTGTAAATCCATTTATTCTTCAAATGTTATATATTGACATGACTGTTACCGGATGTTATGTTGAAAGATGGAAATCGAAATTTAATTGACAACGAAAGCATAAGTCCCATGAGCCTATGTCATTATCAATGGCTCGTTCGCGGGTTCTAAATCTACGGTGCCAACCTCTCCTAGAAACTGAGTGTTTACAATCGAAGATATTCCCGACAACAACTTTATTTATACAATGTACAACAGTCTTCCTTTGCAGACACGCTAGCGAATCGGTGACACATGCTGGCTAAAGGTGACACACGCCTAACACAATAGGCTAGGGGCCACACTCGCTCTTAAGAGTTTCCGTAACTCTATTACTTTCGCTCCGACCGCTCTGACACTCACTCTCAAGGCTTATATGCAATGTACAAAGGCATCTACAAGCATTACAGCATCGACTTGTCATGCATGCGCTAAAATAAAATTTGTTATTTCTTATCATTTTTATATGCTCAACACGAATATATCAATCAACATGCAAAATTGGCTTTAGTTTTTTGGTAATCTGCAACAATTATTGTGTACACCACGAAATGCATGCTAATAGTATTTGACCTCTGGTTAACACCTGTAAAAAAATCAAGTCACAGACTAAGTCTTAGATGTCTTTGCCTGTCTCTTGCACAGCTGTTCGGGAGCATCTCTGGGGAGTGTCCAGCAGTAGTCAGCCAGAATTGTAGTGGACAATTTTCCCTGGTATCTTTTTCCATTGTTGCGATATATTGATGAAAACGTTCGCCATTTTCATCACTAACCATACCACATTTGTGAGGAAAGAAATCCAGATGGGAATGAAGGAAGTGGCATATTGCAGCCAAGTTTCTGGAACGGCATCAGCATGTCTTTTACTAGTTCCTTGTAGTTTTCTGCCCTAACATTCCCAAGAAAATTTGTAGACATTAGGCAAAAAGCATTCCATGCTTGTTTCGCATCACAATGCAGCAAGTTGTTGAACCGGTCATCTCTGAAGAGCTCTCGAATCTGAGGACCCAACAAACTCCCTCTTTAATCTTTCCCTTGCTGAATCGAGGGAACTTTTCATACAGGTATCGGAAAGCTGGCGGTCCGGTCCATGCCTTTTCACGAAGTTCTTCATCAAACCTAATTTGATGTGAAGGGGTGGTAGCAGGATTTTGTGAGCCTTGATCAGAGCTGGGTTCTAAATATTCATCTCTCTGACTGCTACACTTTGTCTGCGAGTTCATTCCTTCCACAAGTAGTGCAAAATCCTTGCTCAGCTATCCCACTCACATAAGCCCCCGTGGGCCCGGCTTCTCGTGCCGGGGGTGAACACCCAGCCTCTCTCTGGCTGGGTGACCAAGCTGGCCCACCCCTTTCCCTTAGGCTTTTCTCCTTTCTCCCTCACTGGCCCTTTCACCTTTATTCCTTTTCTAAACAAACATCTCTCTATCACACTGCAGTTTTGTCTTCTCTATCTTCTGCCTACACTGGCCTTTCCCTGTCTTCTTCTCCAATCATGCCTCTCTTTTAATGCAGCTCCTTTCTCTGTGGCCTCCATTAGGCCCCCTGCTTTTGCCGTGCAGGGCGACCCGTGTCGGCGGAGGATGGGATCCTGGAGGTTGAGGTCCCTGATGGGCTGCGGCCCACTATACCAACACACCTCTTTGGCCTGGACTTCTCCTAGACGGGAGGTTGGTGTGGCCCACACCAATCAAGCGGCTGGTCGTGCATTGCCCTAGCTTTGCTAGAAGGCTGCGGCCGGGGTCAATCTGGTCTACACACTCTGTAGGCAAGAGTATATTCCTTATGTATCCCTGGTGCGACCCTGCTGGAAATGCCCTATGACCTATGTGGTACCGCTCGGTCGCATCCCCTTGTTGGACTCCGTGGTGGGTGGGGAGCATAAGGAACGAACCTATTTCATTTCATTATGGCACCAAAAAATTCAAAACTGGGGAAAAGAACTAGAGAGGATGTATTTTCGTCTGATAGCGAGGATGAAGTGCGTGAGACTGCAAGTGTTAGTAAGGCTGTAGAGGAGGCTTGGCCCCATTTTCTTGTTGTGGAGGGCGCAGAGTCGGCTCGGCCACTCTCGTCCCTCTCCCCTTTTGCTATAGACAAAGGTTTTAAAAATATTTCAAAAACTGGTTTTGTTTCTATAAAGAAACTTCGCACTGGACAATTTCTGGTCCAGTGCAACACTCAGAAGGCATCAGAGGCTCTTCGCCGATGGGACTCTAAACAATTTGTTGATCGCCCCATCAAAGTGACTGTCCATAGATCCCTCAACTCCTCCAGGGGGGTTATTAGGTGTCCCGACCTTGCTGGGATGTCAGAACTTGACATCAAGTCAGAACTGGCATCCCAGGGGGTTACAGCAGTCCAGAGGGTCCACCTCAAGAGGGATAGAAACTCCATACCTACCAACACACTCTTTTTGAATTTCTGCCTTCCCAAATTACCCGAATCTATCCTGGTCGGGTATCTACGGGTCAGTGTCTCTCTTTTCATTCCGTCTCCTTTGCGCTGTTTCAACTGTCAGCGTTATGGCCATGGGGCAAGCTCTTGCAAGTCCCAAGCCCGCTGCTTTTGCTGCAGTGAGGTTAGCCACGCTGCAGCTGAATGTTCCAAAAGCGCACACTGTGCTAAATGTGATGGTGCGCACACTGCCTCTTCAAAAGACTGCCCGAAGTGGAAGGAGGAGGCAACCATCCAGCGTGTACGCGCGGAATCTGGCATTTCGTATGCCGATGCACGCCGTCGCATGGTGGCTGACCCTCCTACATCAGGCTCCACATCTTTTTCAGCAGTTGTGGCAAAGCGACCGTTAGTTTCTATATCTATCCAGACGGACATGACATGGGTCTCTTCTGAGGGCCCAGTCCCAGTCCGTCAAGCTATGCCTCCTCCTCCTCCTCCTGCAAACAGTGGTGGCACCCAGTCAACACAAGCATCTCAAACAACTCAAACAACACAGCCCAAACAAGCTTCACCAGCCAGGAACACTACACGTCAACAAACACGAAACACAAAATCACCAAAGAACAAGAACATCACACCGCAAACAGACAAGAATACAAAATCAAAAGCAAAATCACCAGAAAAACCCATCACTCAGCAAAAAATATCTGGGCCCACCACAGCTGAAATTTCAGTCCCTGTTTCAAATCGTTTTGCCACTCTTGGCGAGCAGGGGATGGATATAGATGAGCGGCGTTTTGCGTCGCCTTCTCCATCCCGCCGTCCCCTGCCTTCTTCACCTTTCCCCTCTTCTACCTACGCTACTGTGAGGCGTTCAGCCTCTTTCCCTCACAGATAGCATGTCTACAATCCTTCAATGGAACTGTCGAGGGATCCGAGCAAACTTTGAAGAACTTCGATGCTTAGCATCTAGCTTCTCTCTTGATGTTATAGCTCTTCAGGAGACTCTTCTCCTACCTTCTACCACCTTTTCTTTTAAAGGCTTTCACGTTTTGCGTCAGGACTCACAGACTGACGTCCCTTCAGGTAGGACTGCTCTTCTTCTCCGTTCCCACCTCTTGTTTAGCCAGATACCACTTTCCACTCCTCTTCAAGCAGTTGCTGCCCGGGTTACCTTGGGCAAAACTATCACTATCTGCAGTATTTATCTTCCTCCCTCTGCTCGGATCTCCCGACAAGACCTTGAGGGTCTTCTGACCCAACTTCCTTCTCCCGTCCTTCTTTTGGGGGACGTTAATGGGCACCACTCCCTTTGGGGTGGAACTTCGAGTGACCCTAGGGGAGAGTTGTTGGGATCACTTTTTATGGAAAATGATCTCTGCCTTTTGAACGATGGCTCCAACACCTTTTGCCATCCATACTGTAGCACAGTGTCAGCAGTAGATCTATCAGTGGTCAGCCCAGCACTGTTACTAGATTTTAACTGGGCTGTACACGACGACCTGTGCGGCAGCGATCACTTTCCTATAATTTAAAATTTTTTAAGTACTCTGGAGCGGGACAAAAATTTTTCTAATGGCGGGTGGAACCTGACTAAGGCAGACTGGCCTGCTTTTCAAGCCCTCTGTTCCACCCGCCTTTCTTCTACTTCAGATATCAACCTAGAAAAGTACAGTAATGATAAAGAGCACCCTGTTAGAATTTTTACAACTATATTAACCGAGGTTGCTTCGACAACAATACCGAAAAAAGGGACACGGAATCAACATCTACGTGTCCCTTGGTTTACAGAGGAGTGTCGTATGGCTCAACACGACTCTGCACCTGGCCCAGACAACATTTCATATCAGCTACTGACTCTTCTTCCACAGGTCTCTCTCCGCCTCCTCCTAGATATCTTTAGCTTTATCTGGGTGTTTGGCTGTTTCCCTCCCTCATGGAGTGAGGCAGTCGTGGTGCCCATCCCAAAACCTGGTAAGGATCTCTCTGATCCCAACTCTTACCGTCCTATCGCCCTTACTAGATGTCTGTGCAAAACTTTAGAACGCATGGTGAATGCCCGGCTCACGTGGCATCTTGAGTCTCATGGCCTCCTCTCCAACCTGCAGTGTGGCTTCAGAAAACACCACAGTACCGCGGACCATCTGGTCCGTTTTGAAACTTTCCTTAGAGATGCATTTGTCAGCAAAGAACATGTGTTAAGGGTCTTTTTTGATTTGGAAAAGGCGTATGACACAACCTGGAAGCAAGGTATTCTGTTGGACCTTCACGCCCTTGGCTTCCGGGGTCGTATGCCTATCTTCATTGAAAACTTTCTATCTCACCGACTTTTTCAAGTTCGTGTAGGCTTTATTCTGTCTGCTCCTCAGGAACAGGAAATGGGCGTCCCACAGGGCAGCATCCTTTCACCAACTCTCTTTAACATTAAAATAGATGCTATCCTAAAATCTGTCTCTCCAGGTTTGGAGGCCTCGTTGTATGTAAATGACTTTGCTCTCTGCATCCGAGGCCATTTGCTGCCATGCCTCGAACGCCGGCTTCAGTTGTGCGTAAACGGCGTGCAGAAGTGGGTGACAGAAAATGGCTTCAAATTTTCTCCCACAAAGTCAGTATGCATCCACTTTTGTAAACTACGAGGCATGTTTCCAGACCCTTGTATTTCTGTCAACGGCACGGTACTCAAAGTAGTTCAGGAAGTAAAATTTTTTGGGGTCATCTTTGACTCTTTCTTCCTCACATCAGATCTCTACGCCTTTCATGTCAGAAAGCCTTGGATGTTCTTCGAGTAGTTGGCCATGTCAGCTGGGGGGCATACCGCATGGTCCTGCTTCGCCTGTATCGTGCCCTGGTCCGCTCCAAGCTAGACTATGGATCCATCATCTATGGCTCTGCTCGAGAGTCCTATCTCAAAATTCTTGATCCTATTCACCATCAAGGGCTCCGCATCTGTTTGGGTGCCTTTCGCACCACTCCTGTACATAGTTTGTACGCAGAAGCTGGTGAGCCTCCACTGTCCCTTCGCCGTCTGAAACTCATGCTCTCCTATGTCTGTCGCTTGAAGTCTCATCCTGAAAACCCTGCTTACCCTGCCGTCTTTGGACCACAGCGTGCTGCCCTGTATGCTATTCGTACCAAGGAACTAAAACCATTATCACTCCGTGTGGCACCTCATCTGCAAGCTGCCGGAGTAGATATCCAGCAGGTAGAGCCTCTCCCTCTACTGCCAACTTCTCCTTGGACTCTTCCTGTTCCAGAGATCCGTCTTGATCTTACAGCCTTTAAAAAGGGGGACACTAGTGACCTCATCTTTCTTCAACGCTTTCAGGAACTTCTTTCTGACTATCCTGGATTCTGCTGTATCTTTACAGATGGTTCCAAAGTTCCAAACGGTGGCCCTGTTGCTGCGGCAGCAGTTCCATCCTGCCAGCCGCAACGGGCCGCTTCAGCCCGACTTGCGATGGCTGCTCTATCGTCACAGCGGAACTTCATGCCATCTTGCTAGCCTTGCAACATGTTCACCGCTCTTCGGAGCACAACTTTTTGATCATCTCAGACTCCCTTTCTGCCCTTTAAGCTCTTCTTTCCAGTTGTTTTGAACACCCTCTCTTGGTACAAATCCACAAAATCCATGGAACACTCATTCGCCGAAACAAAGATATTGTTTTCGTTTGGGCACCTGGCCACGCTGGTATTGCTGGCAACGTCCAAGCAGACAAGGCTGCCAGGGCTGCTTGCCAGTTGTCTAGTCAGTTGAAATCGCTTGTGTCATATGACTGCAAATCTCTCTTCACAGCCTATGTTCAGTCCCTGTGGCAACGCCACTGGGACACTCTGGGCCAAAACAAACTACATGCCACCCTTCCCAATCTTTCTGACCGCCTGCCTCCGTGCCGCCCCAGTGCGACGGGAGGAGGTGGTCTTAACTAGACTGAGGTTAGGGCACACCTATGTCACGCAATCGTATCTCTTACGAGGTGAACCACCACCTGTTTGCCCGTGGTGTACAGAAGTTTTTAATGTTAAACATGTATTAATTACATGCCCTGAGCTCCAGAGTACCCGTCAGCATTTTTTCACAGCAGTTTCTGTGTCTGCTTTGTTTAGGTCCGTCCCATCGGCAGCAATTTTTGCATTTTTAAGAGGGATTGGACTCTTTCATAAAATTTAAGTTTTAAATTCCTGTTAGTGTTGGCTTATGGTTTTGGTTTGTTGACGGCCTTTTGGCCACAACAACCACTTTTATACTAGAACCACTCTTTAAAAATTCTCTTGTTTGTGTTGTTTTTATTGGAATGGCACTGTTATATCTTTTGAAGATCTCTCTGATTCCTAGAACTTTTATCATAAATTTGTCTTTCATCGCCGTGATATAGCCTTAGTTGCTGGCACGGCGTTAAACACAAACAAACAACCACTCACATAAGAAACACATTATTTTGTATATCCCTGCTGCGGTCCCGTTAAAAGGGATACTATCATCACAGAGGCACCAGATTTAGTTGTTATACTCAATGGAATTCAGTAGCTGCTTTAAGGTAGCCTACGTCTGTTTCATGTGGACAGCATGCGCTACTGGAATAGATGGAAGATACTTTCCATTGTTCAAAAACACAGCCTTATGACTCAGTTTCGAAGAGTCTACAAATAGTCTCCATTCTTCTGGGTCGTGAGTGATTTCTAAGGCATTCATGAGGCCCTCAATATCACCAGAATACCATATTACCTTTCTTTTCTGAGAAAGGCTCCAACTGCTTGTGGCGCTTTCGATATGAAGTAATTGTGACATCTTCTAGAATTCATTGTTGGAGCCTTGGACCCAGCAATTCTGCGTTGTTCTTGGATAAGTCCAAATCACGAACCAGGTCATTGAGTGTTTCCTGTGTTATTCTGTGTGGGGTTGATGATGCATCACAGTTAAAATCTGGATCACTGCATGCTGACTGACCAGGAGAAGAACAGGTCGGCTCACCCTCCTCGTCGTCAGCTGAATCAAGAGAATATTCTGCTGAAGGCTCTGGAATAGGAAGTCCCTCTCAAAGTAGAACTGGTCTCAATGCAGACAGAATGTTGGGGTAGACTGTTCTCGACTTTTTTCGCTTCGTTATCCCGCGGGAAAGAGGAGGAACCAAGAAGAACTGAAACTCATTTGTGTGGTTGCTTGGCTTTCTCCGCATCATGGGGACTGTAAACGGCATTGATGGTCTTTTGCCATTCAACCACTGTGAAAGCTGTGTTGCACGTGTAGCACAGCATATATGCGAGGCCCAAGGCTTGTCTTAGTCGCCAATCTTGCATCCTAAGTAAAGATGATATACCTTCTTCACCTGAGAAGTGATACTTTTCTTCTGGTTTGCAAATGTCACTTCCTCACAAATATAGCAAAAATTGTTCATGGTATTAACGGACTTTCGAGTCATTAGTGTTCTGTATTGTAACTAAATGGATAAAACAATACAAGTTTTATGTAACAGTAGCTTAAACTGTATTCCCCGAAATCTGAAACAAATGCTCAACCTTTCTGACTGGGCTGTGAGCCTTGACGAAGACATGAAAGTCTTTAAATGAGAAAGAGGTAGAAGATATGTAGCAGGACCACTTGTCTGGGGCATTGTGTACCACTGACAGTGCTTTATTTCCACCACCATGCACCCCCTTCCCTTCCCTTGACCTTGCCAGCCGTGCGTTTGCCGCATGACTGAGACGAGTGACACAATAGATTGCATTCTATAGCTATACATTGCATTCTATAAGTATAAAATGCAATGTATAGCAATACATTGAAATGTATAATTATACATTGCAATGTATAGCTAGAGAGAGAAAAACTCGGTAAAAACCGAAGTGTTTCATTTATATTATACTCAGACGTTGCTATCCAATTCATTTTATATATACCTTTCAATTCTTTAGCTATAAAATGCATTCTAGCTATACATTTGAAATCTATATTTATAGATTGCATTCTATAACTTCTGACTTGAAATGTATACGGAACGAGGCTGGCTCATTTGCATATGGGAAAAGAAGGTCAAAGACCAACCAAACAGTGCGCTCGTAGCAATGGCCGGAGTTGTCTGCAACTTCATTGTTGATTAGCATGGGATCGTATAGACCAAAAGTTTTGGTCGCAGAATGTGTTGTTTTGTTTTGTTCAAATGTGTAATGAATCCAGTGACCGTCTGTTAACCTCCCTTTCTCCTTCTTTAATCCTATTACTTGTAAGTCTTGAACTTTGTGTACTTTTACCGGACAAAGGGAATGGCAGGGCGCAATACGAGACACTGGCCAACCCACTACCTGCAATAAATTAGGGATACCAGACCGATGTGAAGCTGAGAGTGAGTGCTGATTGCGATGCGAACGAAATCTCCTTCCCTCTCGTATTCTGTTTGGAAGAAAATGTGGGTGGTCAGACGTTAAAAGAACAAAGGGGGTAGGGGTACTATTCTACTCGACCCTTAGACTTAATTATAGTTTTCCTCTTGAACTGCATAGTTTTGTAGTTGCACAAGAACGAAGAAGCCCATTGCTACGAGCGCACTGATTGGTTGGTCTTTGACCTGATCTTTTCCCATATGCAAATGAGCCAGCCTCGTTCCGTATACATTTCAAGTCAGAAGTTATAGAATGCAATCTATAAACATAGATTTCAAATGTATAGCTAGAATGCATTCTATAGCTAAAGAATTGAAAGGTATATATAAAATGAATTGGATAGCAACTTCTGAGTATAATATAAATGAAACACTTCGGTTTTTACCGAGTTTTGTCTCTCTAGCTATACATTGCAATGTATAATTATAGAATGCAATGTATAGCTATAGAATGCAATCTATAAGTGTAGAATGAATTGTATAAATATAAAATGCAATCTATAAGTATAAAATGTGATGTATAGCTATACATTGCATTCTATAGTTATACATTGCAATGTATAGCTAGAAATAGCAAATTTGAGAAAATTCCCCTCTTGTCGCCCCATACTGGAGCAAGTGACATAGCACCCAAGTTTTTGTGTATAAATAGCTGACAAAATGCAGTGTCTGCAGCCTGTTCGCCGCAGTGAGAGGGGCGGGGGTCATTCCTTCCTTTTTTGATTATTTCAAGTACAGGAGAAGTACCTTTGCACTATGTAGGTGTTCTAGACTTCTGGTCTGCTGTCAAGAGGCTTATATATCTGATAAGTATTAACAGTATACTAGTTACGCATGCGTAGAGTAGGATGGAATGGCTTGCATGTGTCAACATGTAAAGAAATCCTTTGAAAATTTATATTCCCATATGTATGTGTGACTCAGTTAAAGAAACCCAGTTAAATCTGTCTCTGTTTTCTTTGGTTTTCTTAATTATGATAGACACTATCTTATGTACTATGTCTATTCTGTTAGATATTTTGTTTATTTAGCACCTGGAGTGCTGACAGTGCACAGGAATATTTTGCGTTGAGGAAAGACACTCCCACCCCCAATTCAAATTTTGAACACAACAATTATTATTACTCAAACAATTGTTCTACACCATGTTTGCCTTTGTGGAAGGTGGGGAAATCTTCTCTCAGTCTGAAATATAAACATTTTGAAATCTATTTCAATAAGGTTTTGAAGTATCAATACAATGAACTATGTGAGATCAATACTTTCCATCACTACAGTGTTCCCTCGCCACTGCGCGCTTCATGTTTCGCGGCTTCAGTGCTTCGCAGGTTTTTCCAAAATATTCATCAAAAAATAAAAACGAAAAAATACGGCCATGTCGGCAGCCACATTGCGGATAGGCGCGTTGTTTCATGTTGATGCGCGAGAGAGAAGATTCCCTGCATGCCAAACAAAGAGATTAGTTGACTGTGATTGGTTTCCGGCGCGACATCAACCAATGAGAGCACGAGTGAATTTATCCCTGTGACTACCCATATCAAATTTTTAAAATTACATATCTAGGTTTAAGAATTTAAAACATTTTTATGAACATTTAAGTAGAAGTTTTTAAAAGGTACTTGTACAGTTTGGGAAAGGGATATGTATAAGAGTGTGGGGAGGGTTTATAGAGACTTAAAATAATGTATAACTACTAAAAATAGTATAGTGTCCCTACTTCGCGGAAATTCACTTATCGCGGGTGGGCCTGGAACGGAACACCCGCGATAAATGAGGGATTACTGTATTTCCCTTTTTATATTGGAATTACTGGTTACTTCTCTAGTTTTATCTTACTTAAATTAGGGAACTCATTTCTTGATGTAATTCCAGTTTATATCCACCAAAAATACTAGACTCATCTTTGGTGCACCCAGGACAGGTGAAGAGGTACATTGGTATTTGAAAAGCTACATTAGCTCCCTATCCTGCAAGAAGAGACTATGAAATGGCTGCCATTTTTTCCATGTCATCAGTCAGACCTCGTCTTTGCATCTTATTGATGTTTTATGTTTTCTTCATGTCACTGCAATCGAATTCAGATTCTTTAGCCTAACATATTCTTTGAAAAAGGAAATAATACTCTTTCTCTATTTCGGTCCTGAAGTCTGCAAAATCTTACTTTTCCAGATACAGAAAAGCACTTCAAAAGTATTTAAAACCCCATCTTTTCCACCTCACTAGTGATATCCCTTCATTATCAATTGCTGTTTATGGTTGACTATATGGATGACTGATCATTTGGACAGAGGCATGAGTATATTTGATTTGTTTTGTAGGGATGACTGTTTAATCAGAGTTGTTTGGCTGTGGTAAATATTTTTTCTTCATAAATGCCATGGGCTTACTTGTCCTATTGTATTTGCCTACAGACATTACTGTTATTTTTTATTTTGGTTGCCAGATGGCCCAGATGCAGTCACCATTACTGGACCAGATGTATTTGACATCAATCCATCACAAGTTCAGAATATCAGTTTAACATGTCAGGAATCAGATGTCAGCCCATTTGTGAACTACACCTGGACTGGCTGCCCCAGTGGTGACTCCAGGTCACGTATTTGCTCTGCTCGACCTTCTCCAAGTGACATCAGCTATTTTGTACAGTGCACTGTAAACAACCCATTATCACAAGTGACAAGGGCAGCAAATCACAAAGTTGAACTGAACTGTAAGCTTCTAAATGCTTCTTTAATGTACGTCTGTTATTGTTTTAATAATGCAGTAATATGAGGTTCTATGCTATATGCTTAGCAAGATTAGTCAGTATACAGATTTAATCATTTACCAAACCACATTTGTGCAGAGTAAGGATGGTGGCAACACCAAATAATATTATCATTTTCTACAGATTAAGTAATGTTAATTTATTCTTTTCAGAAAATTCTTAGAAGTCAAATTTATGATACAGATTTTGATCAATATATATTACTGAATGTTACACTACAGTGCAAAGTGCTCATTGCAAGTCTTTATGTTTTGGGTGCGTATAGCCTTATAACCATTATTTCATCCATCAGAAGTCGACGACAGTAGGGTGGGGAGGCCTACTGCAGTGTAGACTTTGAGCTTGGTTGTAAGGTCGAGACCACTATACTCCCAGACATTTCTGTAAAGTCTACCATAAGTATTGATGACTTTTGTTGATCTCTAGACGGATGTATCTGTGCTGGAGAGAGTGGTTGTATCCTGCACTGTGATGTGCAGCTGCTAGTAAGGCATGAAGCATGGTCTTCGTGGTACTGATAATCAGACTGAAGTCGTCACATGCTGCTGACAGACGATCCAACTCAAACTGCATCTCACAGTTGGTACTGGGTTTTAGGGTGCAGTCATCAGCAAACAATATATCCCTAATTATGTTGACCTTAACTCTGATCATTGCCTGTAGCTTCCATAGACTGAACAGTTTATTGTTCATTTTATATCTGATTATCAGCCCCTCTTTGCAATCATGACAGAGAAGACCATGCTGAAAAAATGTTGGGGGTAGCACATAACCCTGCCTGGCACCATTTGGGAAGGCCTTGGATTGGTCATCATCTGAACTGCCAAATAAATCTGGTTAATGTGTGCGGGCAACCAAACGTCTCTATTATCTTACAGAGGCCAACTCTGCTGATTGTGTCACAGGCCTTGGTCAGGTCAACGAAGGTTGTGTAGAGATTGCAGTGCTGTTTTTGGCAATTTTTCCTGGAGATGGCGGGCAGTAAAATGTATATGAGGTGTCACGTGCAGTACGCAAGCCACATTGACTCTCAGGGAGAATGAGTCTCTCAAGATGCTGAAGGGAATGGTCGAGGAAAAGTTTTGCCAGGATTTTGCCTGCTATGGAAAGCAGAGAGATGCCCCCCATGGATATCCCAGGACTGGCGGTTGCTCTTTCTTTTGTAGATGTGGACTATGCTTTATCCTGTTCCTTCAACAGTTCCATGCTTCCTTCTTTGTTTTAAAAAGGCCGTTGTAAAGCCCTTGTTGAAAAAGGCAAACCTGGATCCCTCTGACTGTAAAAACTATCGTCCAGTGTCAAATTTATCATATATTTCCAAGCTACTTGAGAAGGTGGTCGCAGATGCCTAGATAAATTTCAGTCAGCGTATTGTCCTTGCTTCAGCACAGAAACTGCTCTTCTTGGTGTGACCAATGACATTCTTTGTAGTGTCAACTCTGGCAACTTAGTGCTTTTAGTATTACTTGACCTGAGTAGTGCGTTTGACACCATCAGCCACCGCCTGCTGCTCCAGAGACTGTCGTCGGAGGCTGGTATCCAGGGCACTGCGCTGCAGTGGATTGACTCCTATCTTGCCGATAGATCTCAGAGAGTGATTGTCGGCTCTGCAAGCTCTGAGGCAGTTCCTCTGGTGTGTGGCATATCACATTATTATTTTCGGTATATACTTCACAGCTTGAACGGGTGATTGAACGCTTTCAGATGGGACGTCAGTTCTTTGCGGACAATACACAGATTCTGAACAGTTTTCCCCCGGACCCAGCAGTGGCTAGGAATGCGCTTCAACGGCTTGAATCTTGTTGTGTTGCGGTGAAGGCGTGGATGACCAGGAATCGTCTTAAACTCAACGACGACAAGACAGAAGCGTTACTGTGCAGCCCCAAGGCCAGAAGGGAGCAGATCGGCATTAGTGCCGTGCAGGTTGGTGACGCCTCCATAGCCTTTGCTGACTGTGTACGGGACCTTGGGCTGTTTATCGATGCAGAGCTCTCCATGTGTAACCATATTAGTTCTGTTGTGGCAAAATCCTACTACTTTTTGAGGACTTTAGGTAGACTACGGCCCATGCTGACTTAAACTGCTGCCAACTCACTTGCTGTGGCTACCATCATATCAAGATTAGACTACTGTAACAGTGCATTGTGGGGTATACCTGCTACGCAGTTGGATCGACTCCAAAGAGTTCAAAACACAGCCGCCAGGATTGTCACCCGTGCAAAGTCGTCCACTGAGCACATCACCCCTATCCTACAGAGCCTTCACTGGCTCCCAGTGACCAAGCGCATTGACCACAAAGTGCTTTCGAATGCACAGTCCTGCATGTTTAAAACTGCTCCTGACTATTTGCAAGAGGTAGTTCCTCCTTACCAGCCGTCACGTAGCCTACGCTCTGGCTCCCAGTCACGCTTCTGTCTCCCTGCAGTGGAAGACAGAAACAAGAAGCGCACTGATACCAGAGCCTTCAAAAACTCGGCACCTAAACTGTGGAATGGTCTGCCGTCGTCACTGTCCACCATCACCTCACCAACCACGTTTTGAAAAAGAATGAAGACCCATCTGTTTATTTAAGATGGACTTAAACAATCAAACAACACTTCTATATTTATTTTTTTTACTTTCCTGGTGTTTTATCTATTTATTTACTTTCTGTTTTCTTTTTTTTATTTATTTTGTTTTTGCTGCGCAATGAGCATTTTTCTGCATGGATACCTGCGCATTACAAATGGACATCATCATCATCATCATAGAGCTTGGGAGGGATACCATCATATTCTGGGGCTTTAACTTTTGCCATTTGTTTGATATCTGCTTGACTTCCTCTTCTGCAGATGGCATTTTATGTGTGTAGTTGTCTCCACAATCAGGAAATGGCTTTATAGTTAGTAGAGGATGGGCGGCTTAGGACACCGCTGAAGTGATCAGTCCAGGATGTATTGCTTTACCATCAGCACCGAGGATATGGGAAGATTCAGACAACTGTAGGTCATAGCCCTAAGGCTTCGTAGAAGCGATTGGAATCATACTAGTCAACATAGCCCTGGATTATGTCAGCTTTCCTCCTGAACCAGTTGCTGTGCGTCGAGCCTTTTCCGCACTTTGCGGCGCACACTAGAGTATGCTGCCTTGTTTCCAGTAAATTTAGGTCATTCTGGTGTGCACAGGAAAGGTGATGTTTCTATGACAGTAGGACCTAGATTTCAGCATCACTATGATCAAACCAGTCTTTGGTGACGGTAGTTACTGAACTAAGGTGTTCCGTAGCAACTGGTGGACTTTATTTTCGAGTGACCAGACTGGACTTAGGCGATGTCTTGCAGCTTTTTGGCCAGGGCACAAGAGAACTCTTTTGCATTTTTGACGACCTGCAATCTTGAAACATTAAACCTCCTTGCATTCTTCTGTCTTAGTGACATTCAATTTGGCAAAATTCAGAGCGTAAGACACGATGAGTTTATTATCTTTCCAGCAGTCGGCCTCACATAAAGCCTTGTTTGCACCCGAAGCTCGCTGATTCCTCTTCTTGGTGATGACATAGTTAATAGATGTCAGTGGCTGGACCAGGGGTGCATCTATGATGTCATGTTGCGGATAAGTAGGCTAAATACGCTGTTTGTAATGACCAGGTCATGCTGTACACGTCTTCAAAAGCAAGAGACTATTGCTATTACAGTTGTCTATGCTGTGCCTGCCAATGACACCATCCCCGAGCTCATGTTGGGCTTCTACCCTAAAAAAGTGCCTGAGAACGAAGAGCTCAGATTTGTGGATAGCTACAATGAGGATGTTGAGTTCTTCGTAGACTTTGTCCTTTAAATCATCTGGATTAGTCATTATTCTGGCATAGGCCTTGAATACTATAGCCATCTGCATTCAGAAATAGCATGGAATTTTTGTAAGCTTATGCTAAATTTGTGGAATCCAGCATATCATGGGGGTTAGTGCAATTAGTATATAAGTGGAGCATTACTCCTAACAAGAGTCCACAGAACCCCCTTCCCTTCTTTTCCGTTTATTGATACTCTCTTACTTGTTTTCCTCCAATGAATCACGTCACTCTTAGTTTCTGCTACTCAATTTCTCTTTGTATTGTCTATATTTGTCTTTTCTTAGTCATCAGCACTGTTGTTTATTCTTCCGTAACTTTGTATGTTGTCCATATCTCGTCCTTGTGTCAAGGGTTAAAAGCACGCATATTATGAGCGTGAGTTCGCACTATATAAATCACGCATTTATTATTATTTTTTAAAACATTTATATTAACAGATCCACCAGACAAACCACCAGTTATCAGTTTGGAGCCACCTTTCAACCTTAGTGAACCTGTCTACCGGGGAGACAACTTCACTGTGACATGCACTGTCCATGGTGGCAAGCCAGTGACTGCCACTAGTGTCAACTTTACGTGTCCACACATGGCGGACACGAGTGACAGCACAGGAACAGCTGAGGTCAACAGCAGCTTGAGGTTCTACTCTGTCTCATCTGACAGTCATGGAAACTGTACCTGTAGTGCCGTGTGGAAGAACACGACTTGGTATAAACAGACAGCTGTGTGGAGCCTCATTGTTTATAGTAAGTTTTAGTTTATATGTATGTGTGTAAATACAAATGTATGTGTGTGTTTGTGTGAATGCTTACAAATCTTACAAGTGTTTGTTAATTTGTGGTTTACTAATTGTATGTTTTGGAAGAAAGAGAGGGAGAGATACTTTAACTTTATTCAGTGTAGCCCATGGCCAATAACTGAAGAGAGCCCCAGTGGACCCAGCTTCTCGTACCGGGGTGAACACCCAACCTCACTCTGGCTGGATGACTAAGCTGGTCCACCCCTTTTTCTTATGCTTTTCTTGTTTCTCCGTCACTGGCCCTTTCACCTATACTCTTTTTCGAATTAACCATCTCCCTATCACACTACTGTTTGTCTTTTCTATCCTGCCTACACTGCCCCCATGGGCCCGGCTTCTCATGCCGGGGGTGAACACCCAGCCTCTCTCTGGCTGGGTGATTAAGCTGGCCCACCCCTTTCTCTTATGCTTTTCTTGTTTCTCCCTAACTGGCCCTTTCACCTATACTCTTTTTCTACTCAACTATCTCCCTATGATACTACTGTTTGTCTTTTCTATCTTCTGTCTACACCAGTCTTTCCCTGCCCTCTTTTTCCATCATGCCTTTCTTTTAATATAGCTCTTTTCTCTGTGGCCTCTTTTAGGCCCCCTGCGTTTGCCATGCAGGTGACCAGTGTCAGGGGAGGATGGGATCCTGGAGGTTGAGGTCCTTGATGGGTTGCGGCCCATCATACCAACATACCTCTTTGGGCTGGACTTCTCCTAGACGGGAGGCTGGTGTGCAGATATTCAGCAGGTAGAGACTCTTCCGCTCTTACCACCTCCTCCTTGGACTCTTCCTGTTCCAGAGATCCGTCTTGATCTTTGCACTTTCAAGAAAGGTGTCACCTGTGATCTCATCGTTCTTCAGCGTTTTCAAGAACTACTTTCTGACTATCCTGATTTCTGTTCTATCTTTACAGATGGCTCCAAAGTCCCGAACAGTGGTCCTCTTCTGCCCGACTTTCGGATGGCTGCTCTATCTTCTCTGCGGAACTGCACGCCATCTTGCTAGCCTTGCAGCATGTTCACCCCTCATCGGAGCAAAACTTTCTGATCATTTCAGACTCGCTATCGGCTGACCAAACCCTTCATTCCCAAAGTTTCGACTACCCCCTTGTGGTCCAGATTCATATAATCCATGCAGCCTTATTCTGACGAAAAAAAGACATTGTTTTCATCAGGTCTCCTGGCCATGTAGGTATCCCAGGCAATGTTTGAGCGGACCAGGCCGCCAAGGCTGCATGCCAGTCTCCTGGTAAAATACCATCACTGATATCATCCAACTGTAAATCTGTCCTCTCGGCCTATGTTCAGTGCCTGTGGCAACGCCACTGGGACACTCTGGGCCAAAAATAAGTTACACGCCACCCTCCCCTCTCTTTCAGAACGCCTGCCTTCATGCTGTCCTGTGTGGCGGGAGAAGGTAGTTCTTACCAGATTAAGGGTAGGACACACCTACACACAGTCGCACCTTTTAGGAGGTGAACCACCGCCAGTTTGTCCTTGGAGCCAAGGAATTTTGAGTATTGTACATTTTTTAATTACTTGTCCTGGACTTCAGAGTATCCGCCAGCAGTTTTTTTTTTTACTGTAGGCTCTTTGTTTAGGTACGTCCCATCGGCAGCTATCTTTACATTTTTAAGGAGGATAGGGCTTTACCACAAGATTTAAGTTTTTATAACACCCATTTTTATATGTCACTCACCCTTTTTTGTTGTTCCTGCTCCTTGTGTTTTTTTAAAAAGATGGTATTGTTATAATACTTAGGGGTTGGTCCCTGAACATTTTAAAGCAAAGAAACTGTTCTCGCCGTGATATAGCCCTAGTTGCTGGCACGGCATTAAACACAAACAAACAGACAATAACTGAAGAGGGTGAACATAAAAACATATTTACATAGATTTTTGTTATTTTCGCAATTTTTTTATTTTTATTTGTTTGTAGTGTTTGCCCCGTTGTATACGCTGGTGCTTTGTTCATTGCGTCCTTGCAGGACTGTCTGACGTTTGTTTTCTTCTGCAACTTTCAGATCTCCCGTCGACTGCCGTTTTTTTCTTCCTAACGGTTTCTTCTGCAGATCTTGATGATCACACATTCAGTCCTTTGCTTTTAAATTTTCATGCATTTTTTCTCTGCTTTGTAATTGCATCGACAAAGACAAAGACAAAAACTTTATTGTTTAGGCCATCGGCCCTTAACACGGGGGTGACATGATGACTTTGCACATTTCTAAGGCATTACGCAAAAATATACTGCAACATGCAATATATAATAATAATGCAATATATAGAGCATACAGATATATTATGTAATATTTTGTTGCCTCTCAGGCAGAACTATGTACTAAAATACTACTTGCTAAAAACATCAGATAAAGATGTAGAAAGGAACAATTTTTTTTGTTGGGGGGGTGGGGGGCCAACGGCCCGTATTACAAGGGGTGGTAATCACATTATAATTTTTACACTGCATGCAAAAAATAGGCATAGTAAGTTCAGACTTCATAGAATTATAGAGCATCGTTTCGAAATTCTAATGCCTTTAAGATGTAAAGTGCAGTGTTACATATTATCTTCCTACTACTGCTGCTAAGTAGCAATGTTAACTTAAACATTGAAGGATTTCTATAAAATTTTGCAGGTATATAATTCTCTCGAAAAACAGCATACCTGGGACACATAAACATAAAATGAAGTTCAGTTTCCTCCATATCTGTACAAAATGGACAGTTGAAATCAGAAGATAACATATTGCGTGCGTGCCTAAAGGTGTGAACTTTTATTGAAGAAACACCTGTTCTAAATCTGATGAAGGCACTTCTAATTTTGGCATTTCTTAGGTAGTACAGAGGATGACTATCATTAAAAGAAGATCTAAACGAATTATAGAAATGATACCGTTCGTTGGAAGATATGGTAGAATGCCATTCTTGTTGATAACAGTCTTCGAGTCTCCTCTTAAAAATTGTAACAAATAATTCAGGGTCTCCAACGCTTTGGTTTTGCCAGACATGCCCGAAGCCATAGCGATACAACAAAAAACATATAGAGGAAGCCCATGTTATCTTGTTTTGGTCATGTATGTTTAACAACATTTTGTAGGCTTTATGTGGTAGTCTGCTTGGAGACATGCTCAGAATATGTAGCCAATATTTAATACTTTTTACAAATACAGTCACATGTAAAGGGTATCTTGATGTTTCTCCATAAACTAGGGCATTAGGGGTTTGTAGAAATCTTTTTAAAGCGAAAGTGTGAACTGTTTCTACTGATTTGAGATTGGCAACAACTCCCCATACCTCTGCTGCATAGGTCATCATAGGAAGAATCTGACAGTCAAACAGTTTTAAGAAAACATCAGGAGCATGTTCACCAATAGACCATAGCGCCCTAAGGATTCCAACTACACCCTTTTTGGCTCGACTAGCCATATCATTTAAAGCATGGGAAAAGGACAAACGGGTGGACATGTAGATACCCAAATATTTATACATGTTTAAAACTGATAAATTTTGGACTCCAAATACCCATTTCTCATGGGAAGAAATGAAACCACCATTTCTAAATACTACAATGTTAGACTTATCTAAATTAACTACTAAACCTAATTTACATGATGTATCTCTCAGAACATTAAGCTGGTTCTGCAGACCAGTTACAGTATCCGAAATTAATGCCACGTCATCTGCAAAAAGCAAAATAAATATTTCTAAGATATCTGGATTTAGCTGTATTCCATGTTTACGCCTGTCAATTACATCTTTTGCTAACTCATTAATAAATAGTGAAAACAAAACAGGGCTACAAATTTCTCCCTGCTTTAAACCCCTGGGACATAGAAAAGATTCTGTTACATCACCTCCTACTTTTACCTTAGCTTTGACGCTATTATACATTCCTTTTATAGCGTTATACATTCTTCCTCTCATCTTGTTCTTATTCAGTAATCTCCAGAGTTTTTCCCTTATAACTGAGTCAAATGCTTTTTGAAAGTCAATAAATGCCACATACAATTTCTTTCGGCTAACAAGTTGCTTCTGGGCTAACGCAAATAAGGTAAAAATGTGGTCAACAGTGCTATAATTTCTTCGAAAACCTGCCTGTACATCGTTGATTTTTTCGTTTTTATCTATCCATTTACTTAGTCTTTTATTTAGAATGTAACTATAAATCTTGCTGCAAATATTTAAAAGTGAAATTCCTCTGTAATTATCGGGCTTATCTACCTCGCCGTTTGTAAAGCGGTTGAATTAAAGCTTCTGTCCATGAATTTGGGTACACACCATTACTAAATATCTTGTTAAAATACTTTGTCAGAAATGGTATTACTAGGGCTGACGAGTTCTTAAAAAACTCGCCTATTAATCGATCCGGCCCAGCTGCTTTACCATTCTTTAGGGCATTAATGGCATCTGCGATTTCACTTGTTAAAATGTCCGAGTCAAGCTCTGAGAGTGAACTATCATCTTCGTCCTCCTCAACTCCTTCGTTAACACATAAAACCGACAAATCGCGATCATGGTTAACGAGATCAGGCTGTAGGTCTTTATCCTGGTCTACACCCGGGAGATCGTTAAACACCTTAAAAAAATGGTTGAACCATTCGTCTTTACTAATTTTATTTTGAGTTGTCTTTTTCGAGAGGAATTTTTTAATTGTCCCCCAAAAAGCTTTAGGATCTTTATTGTGGTTCTTGAGGGTTTCTACGGTACTATTTTTATATTTTTCCTTCTTCATTTTTATAAACGTATTGTAGAGCTTTCTTTTTGTTGTATAATGGAGTTTAGTGACCGCTGTTTTTTTTTTTCTTTTAAACGTCCGCAAGCAATGACGCACCTGTTTCCTTTTTTTCCTACATTCGTTATCGAACCATGGTTGGCTTTTTTCTTTCCCTGCTATGATAACTTTTTTCATGCACTGGCCCATTATTAGAAGTCCCTCGTTGAACTTGCTGATAGCTGCATCAATATCCGAGTCAATGAGGTGAGTAGCATCATTAACCTTTTGATTAACATACTCCGACTTTGTAAGTGTAAGAAACTCTTCACATCTATTTTCATCCCAAATATACTTTGTGATTCTATAACTACAAGGAACTGCATAGGGGGGCACGTGAACTTTGCTAGATGCGCACATCATCATTTCAACTGGCATGTGTTTTGATTCATGTCTACTAACCACTTTAAGAGAAAAGCAAAGTTTTTGGAGTTCACTTGAAACAATAAAATAGTCAATGACACTACAGCCAGTGGCTGATATGTAAGTAAATTCTCCACAGGAGTCCCCGTTAAGAGAAGCGTTTAAGATCGACAGGTTAAACTGTTCGCAAATACTCAATAAATATCTACCAAACACATTGACAGTTTCGTCTTTAGAAAAACGCCTACCAAGAGACATAGTACTGTTATCAAAGATTTCGTCTATTACATCACAAGGGAGGCAATCCCCATCAGGACATTCTTTTCCTATCCTTGCATTAAGGTCTCCAAGTATGATCAGAAAATGGTCACCAAAACGTTCAAATAAATCAAGCAGGCACATTTCTAACAGGGACACTCCATTGGTGATTTCTGTGTCATTATAGTAAGGAGAATCAATAGGTGGCAAGTAAACACCTAACACCATGATATCTCTAGATACACCGAAGAGATGTCTAGATATTTTAAGTACGACTATATTATCATATTCAGTACTAATTTGTTCAACGTAGGTACTTAGTTCCTTTCTGACAAGAAATACAACACCACCAGAGAGCCGCGCGTTATTAGTAGGTGACAGCTTTATGCCGGGAGCTATGTATGCGTCGTGATATGGGAAACTAGAAGATGGCAACGCTACTGAAAACGTTTCAACCAGAAGTGCGAAATCGAATCTAGAAATGTAAGGACTCATATCAGGCTCAAAAATACGCATAATGCCTTCTACATTATAAGTAAGGAAACTCACGCTTTTCTCCGGTGGCTTGTTAAAAGTTACAGAATGAGTAACCATGGTATTATCAAGTAATGACCCAGTTATTGCTGTATCACATATGGCCGGGCCTGAGTCCTATGGTTTAAAGGCGGGGGCACTCGTCCCACTGGACTGACGTTGAAGCTGGTTACGTGTAGTAGAACGTAGTGTCGGCCGATAGTTTTGACCGTCTGTCAGTTGTCTCTGTCCTTTTTCGAGAACTCTCGTGTTGCTAGTGGACTGTGTACGAGTTCGGCTATTCCGGTGAACATCACTGCTTTTGCGTTGCACGTGCTGTGTAGTGCTGCTGGTCGGATCTGATACACTACATCTCGCCGTGCTCGCCGGTGTCAGCTCCTGTGACGTCGAGGGGTTCCTGTATTGTTGATTATTTGGCTGGCTGCTGTAGGTCGTAGTGGGAAGTTCGTTGTTGTTCCTGTTGTGTCGACATGTGTCAAGTAGGGGTGTCCCGAGAACCACCTCCGCATAACTTGGTGCAGATGCTCTTGTTGCGGAGGAGGTTTCAGACGATGTAATTGCATCGATACCAGCAGTCTTCTGGCGATTTCAGCTCCGTCGACCCGAGTCTTTGTTGATGTATTCTTCGTTCGTACAGAGGACACAATAGCTTTTCGAGCTGTAGATGTGAACAGGGCCATTGAGAACCAGCGCGGCTCCGGGTCAGACGACTTGCTAAAACAAGTAGCTGGTAACGATTCAAGAGTGACAAGACACTAAAGACAGAAAAAAGTTATATCAGGCAAATCAGTAACACAGCATTGTGCTTGTTCCGAATCGCAGATTCGCCCAAAACAAGTAGCCCTACGACATCACCTCCCCACCACTGGTGAGTTTGGCAGTGTGGCTTGTGACCATCAGCTATGTACAGGAATAGGCAAAGGTCACGAAGATACAACTTTAGGCCCCCTGCGTTTGTCATGCAGGGCAACCCGTGTTGGGGGAGGCTGAGGTCCCTGATGGGTTGCGCTACATCATACCAACATACCTCTTTGGCCCGGACTTCTCCTAGACGGGAGGTTGGTGTGGCCCACACCAGTCAATCGGCTGGTTGTGTATTGCCCTTGCTTTGCTAAAAGGCTGCGGCTGGGGTCAATCTGGTCTTCCTTTCTGAAGGCCAGAGTATATTCTTTCAGTATACCTGGTGCGACCCTGCTGGAAATGCCCTAAGTGCTACCGCTCGGTCGCATTCATTTCATTATGGCAACAGCAAAAAGAACCTGGGAAAATGCTTGCGAGAGAGAAGTATCTTTGGATAGTGAGGATGAGGTGAGATAAAGTGTGAAAAAGAGTGCTGAGGGAGCCTGGCCCTGTTTTCTTGTCATGGAAGAATCAGAGCCGGCCCAGCCGCTCTCGTCCCTCTCCCCATTTGCAGTTACAAAGGGCTTCAAAAATATTTGATCAGGTTTTTCATCCATCAAGCGCTTGCGCAGTGGACAGTTCCTTGTCCAGTGTGCCAGTCAGAAAGCTTCAGAGGCCCCACCCCGATGGGACGGAAAGCAGTTCGTAGACTGACCCATAAAAAACACCGCACTGATCCCTTAACTCTTCGAAGATGGTCATTCGTTGCCATGACCTCGCTGGAATGTCGGAATTTGACATCAAGTTAGAATTGGCATCCCAGGGGGGGTGGGGGGCGGTGCAAAGGGTCACCATAAATAAGGACGGAAAATCGATTCCAACAAATACTTTATTTCTTAGTTTCTGTTTACCCAAAATATTCGACTTCACTGAGGTTGGGTATTTACGGGTTAAATTTTCGCTTTTTATACCCTCACCGTTGCGCTGCTTCAACTGTCAGCGTTGTGGCCATGAGACTAGCTTCTGTAAGTCTCAAGCCCGCTGTTTTCGCTGCGGCGGCACAAGCCATGCTGCAGCTGATTGTTCAAGTGCCAAGTGTGCAAACTGTGACGGGTCTCACGTGGTTCATCCAAGGACTCCCCGAAGTGGAAGGAAGAGGCAGCCATCCAACGCGAGCAACTAGAATCCACTTCCTCCTCGTCAGTCGTAGCAAAACGACCGTCACCCTCTGTCTTCATCCAGATGGTCATGATATGGGTCTTATTGAAGGCCCTGTCCTAGTTCGTCATGCTATGCCTTTACACAGTGGTGGCTCCCAGTCAAGGTCAAGGACTCTCACCACGAGGGCGACTTGGCGTAGCTCGCTAGCATTTTAGCTTTATTACTGGTTTTTTATATTTATTGCTTAGTTAGTTTAGTTAATCGTGTTGTTAGGGTTAACTTCTACAGTAGTGGACTTGTGAACCTTATGCAGTGTGTTTGGTTGTGCTGTGTTTTGTATATTTTCCTGGACTTCGAGTGAAACTGACTAACAAGATGGCGGACCTCCACTATGTTGTCCAGCCGTGAGTACCTTCTCGCACTCTCTTCGACTTCGGTGACCCTCCACCCTGATACTTCCACCTGATATCCTACCTAAAGACTGATCGGCCGTCCATCAGAAGAAAAGCGAATGAGAGGTAGAAGAGGAGGAGTTTAGCGCCGGCTGAGGAAATAGTCTTAACGACAAACGTAAATTTCCACCACCACTACACCTAAGCACCATATACGAGGTACAAATGGTGGGAAAAAGAAATGTGACCTACATTTTAATGAGAATTTTCCTTTGTCAAAGAGTGGGGGACTTTCAATAGAAACGAAAAATGTGACAAGTATATGTGCTGGTCACTTAAATGTGCAGTCAGTCTGCAACAAGGCTGTAGACATTGATGATTTAGTGCTGATTTAGTATTTTTCTTGTCAGAGACATGGTTAAAAGAGATAGGCGATGAACGAGTAATCAAAGACCTTACACCACAGGGCTATACGTTTGCACATAATCCCAGGAGTGGTAGGAGTGGAGGTGGAGTTGGTGTCTTATTTAAACTACACCTGAAGTTTACAGTGCTGAAGAGACAAACACAGTACAAGTCCTTTGAGTACATAACAGCAAGACTGGCATTAGCCAAGCAGACATTAGAGATCATTTGTTTATATAGACCTCAGAGGTAATTCTAGGCTGCGGCCTTGCGGGATTCCCGCAAAATTTCACCGAGGGGCGCAAAGTCTGAAAGTCAGCGCGACCACGCGCCCGCAAAAATCCCGTGGCTGGCGCGCTTTTGAACACGCGATGCGGCACTTCAAAAATAATTGTTGTCATTCTTCGCGCTGGTTTGAAACCGACCCGCTAGAATCGATGATAGCTAATGACTGGACAGTTTTCAAACTGACGAGTTGTTATCCATCTGCAACCTGCTCCAAATTTCGCGCCAGGAAGTACGCGTCCACAGCGAAAACATTTGGGACGGGACTCACGGGAGAGATCAAAGGGTATCGGAAGCAAGCGATCGAGTTGAAAGCGAAGTGAACGCGACTGTCAACTCTGTTTGACTTTTCGTTCACGACAACAGAAGATATCCCGGAAAGTAGAAATCAACAAGGACAGGAAGAAACAGAAATTCGTCAGAGTGTGCCGCACACATTGTTGGAATTGAAAATGTAGACAACGAAATAGACAAATTGAGACAGAGACCGCACGTAAAAAACCACGCATCCAGAGAACCTGTCAGTGTGAATGGCTGAAGAAATGGCCTTGGCTCGTGAACGAGGAGGAAGGCATGATCATCTCGAGATGTAAAGTGTGCCTAAAACTAAGAATACCGCGTTTACAACCCCGGGTGTGTTAAGTACCGAACGAGGACGCTGCAGAGACATTCAGACTTCCACTACCAGCCACAGGCACTCTTTGGAGGCTGAAATTCTTCAGAAATATTTCAATTTTCAAACTATTTTCAATTTTAATTTATTTCTGTCCTTATGACCTTTTCGGAACTTATGCCAGCGGTATTATATAACACTTAAAAATAACGTGTTGCGAACTTGATACAACATCACAGGACAGAAGCTGTGAGGGTTGCTTCTGCGACAATCTGTTTAAGAACATTAATGATAGGTTCCCAAAAGTTGCAGGTGATGTTGCCTCTGGATTTTTGAGTTCTTTCCATGCGCCCCATCTTTTTCCTATCTACAGAAGACAGAACACCCTATGGAGATAAAGAATTAAATATCTTAACAGATTTCTTTGGAAAACCAGCACAAGTGGGCAGCAAATTCAGTAAAATCTTGCTTGACAAAGCAGCATGTTTAGAGGAATGGATTGTGGTCAAAGAAACTGTAACGCAGAATGCATATCGGAGAGATTCCACAAGCTGTTTAAACTATTATTGGATTTTTTCAGGGATTCGTTTCCCAATTTGCTGGTTCTTGGAAAGCTGTGCCTCCTTATGCTATCCCACAATCATTTGTTTATATAGACCTCAGAGGTAATTCTAGGCTGCGGCCTTGCAAGTGAAAGCCGAAAGGAAGCTACTAGCACGAAGATGGAAGTCTTGAGCGCCAAATGCAAGACCAGAATAGGCTTCTGGAATGTGCGTACCATGTACGAAACTGGTAAGTTGGCACAAATTACGGCCGAGATGAGGCGTTACAACTTACACATCCTAGGAGTAAGCGAAAGCAGATGGACAGGTTCTGGAGGAGTAAAGACCCAGACCGGAGAGACAGTGCTGTACTCTGGCAGAGAAGACAACCAACACAATGAGGGAGTAGCAATCATCCTGAGGAAAGGAACAGAGAAGTGCCTGATAGAGTGGAAACCGATCAACAGCAGACTGATTACAGCCAGAGTGAAGGGGAGACATGGCAACATGACCTTGATCCAGTGCTACGCACCAACCAACGATAGCGATGATGAGGCGAAGGACACCTTTTACGACAAATTACAAGCAGAAGTAAGTGCAGCACCCCGCCATGACCTGTTAATTATGATGGGCGACATGAATGCTAAAGTGGGGAACGACAACACCCATGTAGAGAGAGTCATGGGCAGACATGGTTGTGGCTGCATGAATGAGAACGGAGAGAGACTAGTGGAGCTATGCACTACGTACAACCTGGTGATTGGAGGAACACTATTCCCTCACCGTAACGTCCACAAGCTAACATGGTGCTCACCCAATGGTAGGGACAGTAACCAGATCGACCACCTAATGATCAACGGCATCTGGAGACGTTCCCTACTCGACGTCAGGGTGAGAAGAGGAGGAGATGTTGGGAGTGACCATCACCTTGTTGTAGCAAACATAAAAATGAAACTGCGAAGTACAGGACGCAAGTCAGCAGCACACAGACGCTTTGATGTGGAAAAACTGCAGGACCCCAAACTAAAAAATGCCTTCATTCTTCAAGTGAAAAACAGATTTCAGGCACTTGCAGACATGACAGACATCTGCGAGGTATATACAGAAAGAATAAACCAGAGATGGAACCTTGTAAGAACAGTGTACCAGAAAAGCAGCGAGACTAGTCTTGGACTAAAAGAAACTAAGAAGAAAGAGTGGATAACACCAGAGACGTGGAAAGCAATAGAAGAAAGAAGAGACATTAAGAAGAAGGTGGCTAGCACCAGATCTGAAAGACTGCAAGAGAAGTTCAAACTACAGTACAGAGAAATGAACCAGAAAGTGAAGCGTTCGGCAAGAACAGACAAGCGTGCCTACTTGAACAACCTGGCAAGTGAGGCCGAAGAAGCAGCAAGAAAAGGAGAACAAGGAAAGCTGTACAAGATCACCAAAGCGATTAGTGGCAAGTTCCACAGCACCAACGATGCCCAGTCAAGGACAAGGAAGGGAAGCTACTAACGACAGAGAGAGAACAAGAAGCACGCTGGGCCGAACACTTCAAAGAGGTTCTGAACAGACCACCACCTTCCGAAGAAGCCGACATACAAGAAGCCACTGAGGACCTAGACGTCAACATCGCCCCACCAGAGAAGCAGGAAATCATCACAGCAATCAAGTCCTTGAAGAACAGAAAGGCACCAGGCCAAGACAATCTGAACGCTGAACTATTCAAAACAGACCCAGAACTGGCAGCCAATATCCTGCAACCCCTATTTACCGCAGTATGGGAAGGGAAACAAGTCCCAAGTGACTGGACCAGAGGAGTGATCGTCAAAATCCCAAAGAAAGGACCCCTTAGTGACTGCAACAACTGGCGAGGTATAACTCTCCTGTCCGTCCCGAGCAAGATCATGACAAAGATCATCATTCGACGAATCTCAGAGGCAACGGACGCACAACTTAGAGAAGAACAGGCTGGTTTTCGTAGAGGAAGAGGATGCACCGACCAAATATTTGCACTACGCAACATCATTGAACAGTGTACAGAGTGGCAGAGACAGCTCTACATTAACTTCGTGGATTTCCAGAAGGCATTTGACAGCATCCACAGAGAAAGCCTTTGGCGCATCCTGAGAGCGTACGGAATACCAATGGAAATTGTGCTGCTGATCAAAAGCTTCTATACGAACTTTTCATGCTGCGTTGGTAACAGTGACATCTGCTTTGAGGTCGGGACTGGAGTGAGACAAGGCTGTGTGATGTCTTCCCTACTCTTTAACCTTGTCATTGACTGGGTAATGCGCCACACAACGGAAGATGAACCAAAGGGCATAAGATGGACACTCTCCAAGAACTTAGAAGACTTAGACTTTGCCGACGACCTGGCCTTGCTGTCACACACCCATCGACATATGCAGGAGAAGACGACTCGCCTGAACACCTTTGCAAAGCAGGTTGGACTGCACATCAGCCGGACAAAGACAGAAGTGATGACTCTGAACACCACCAATACAACACCGATCAACATAGAGGGGAAGACCTGCCAATGGTTGAAAACTTCACATACTTGGGCAGCGTGGTCAAGCAGGATGGAGGAGCAGACCGTGACATCCAGAGCAGACTGAGCAAAGCCAGAGGCATCTTCTGTAGCCTAAGCAACATCTGGAAGTCAACCCAGTACAGCATCCATACCAAGCTGAGACTCTACCAGAGCCTTGTCCTGTCCACTCTTCTGTACGGCTCGAAATGCTGGCGAATGATTGACGGTGACCTCAACAAACTGTCAGTCTTCCACACCAAAAGCCTGAGAAGAATCCTGGGCATCTTCTGGCCAAGGACAATCTCCAACGAGGAGCTACTTGCCCAATGTGGGCAAGAGAGTATGACCACCATCCTGATGAAGAAACGATGGCGCTGGATTGGCCATGTCATCAGAGGCAAGAGCAACTCCATCATAAACACTGCCTTACACTGGACTCCAGAGGAAAAACGCAAGCGAGGCCGGCCCAAGAACACCTGGCGGCAAACTGTAGAGGCAGAACTGAAGACCCTAAATCACAGCTGGGGCACTGTGGGGAGACTGGCCCAGGACAGACAAAAGTGGAGGACCTTTGTCGCTGCCCTACGTGCCGACAGGCATAATGGGAAGTAAGTAAGTGAGTAAGTATCGTCCTGGCTTCAGCACAGAAACTGCTCTTCTTCGTGTTACCAATGAAATTCTTTGTAGTGTCAACTCTGGCAACTTAGTGCTGTTAGTATTACTCGATCTGAGTAGTGCGTTTGAAACTATCAACCTGCTGCTCCAGAGACTGTCGTCAGAGGTTGGTATCCAGGGCGCTGCGCTGCAGTGGATTGACTCCTATCTTGCCGATAGCTCTCAGAGAGTGATTGTCGGCTCTGCAAGCTCTGAGGCAGTTCCTCTGGTGTGTGGCGTACCACAGGGATCCGTTCTAGGTCCATTATTATTTTCGGTATATACTTCACAGCTTGGACAGGTAATTGAACGCTTTCAGATCGGACGATAAAAAGATTCTGAACAGTTTTCACCCCGACCCAGCAGTGGCTAGGATTGCGCTTCAACGGCTTGAATCTTGTTGTGTTGCGGTGAAGGCCTGGATGACCAGGAATCGTCTTAAACTCAACGACGACAAGACAGAAGCGTTACTGTGCGGCCCCAAGGCCAGAAGGGAGGAGATCGGCATTAGTGCCGTGCAGGTCGGTGACGCCTCCATAGCCTTTGCTGACTGTGTGCGGGACCTAGAGCTGTTTATTGATGCAGAGCTCTCCATGTGTAATCATGTTAGTTCTGTTGTGGCAAAATCCTACTACTTTTTGAGGACTTTAGGTAGACTATGGCCCATGCTGACTCAAGCTGCTGCCAACTCACTTGCTTTGGCTACCATCATATCAAGATTAGACTACTGTAATAGTGCATTGTGGGGTATACCTGCTACGCAGTTCAATCGACTACAAAGAGTTCGAAACACGGCCGCCAGGATTGTCTCCCGTGCAAAGTCATCCACTGAGCACATCACCCCTGTACTACGGAGCCTTCACTGGTTCGCATTGACCACAAAGTGCTTTTGATTGCACAGTCCTGCATGTCTTAAACTGCTCCTGACTATTTGCAAGAGATAGTTCCTCCTTACCAGCCGTCACATGGTCTGCGCTCTGGCTCCCAGTCACGCTTCTGTCTCCCTGCAGTGGAAGACACAAACAAGAAACGTACTGGAGCCAGGGCCTTCAAAAACGCGGCACCTATACAGTGGGATGTTCTGCCATCGTCATTGTCCACCATCACCTCACCAACCACTTTTCGAAAAAGACTGAAGACCCATCTGTTTATAAGATGGACTTAAACTTAAACAACCAAGCAACTCTTCTGTCTTTATTTTTTACTTTCCTGGTGTTTAAGGTAAAGGTCATCCCATAACCTTTTCAGGTCGTGGGGGAGTGAGGTGTTAGAGACTCCACTTTTCTCGGGGCCAGCTTTTACATGAGGGTGGTGCCAATCTCCTCTCCCTCGCTGCCTTACCTTCCCCAACCCTCTAAGGAGTCAGGTACCCATTCCCGTCAGCTGGGTCGACTGGGGGAAGTATGCTGCGCTTATAGGGAATTGAACCAGCACGCTCTCGGTTCGGACGCCAGCGCTCTAACCACTTGGCCATCCGCTTCCCCTGGTGTTTATCTATTTATTTACTTTATTTTTTTTCTTATTTTTTATTTAGTTTGTTTTTGCTGCGCAATGAGCATTCTTCCGAATGGATTCTTGCGTATTACAAATAGACATCATCATCGTCATCATCATCATCATCATCATCACAAATAACTCAGACCACACAAGTGTCACAGCCCAAACAAACCTCATCAGTCACCTGCACGCCAACAGGCACGAAACACAAAATCTCCACACCACAGACAAACAAGAAAGACACACAAGCAAAAACAAAATCGCCAGACAAACTCACTCCACAACACCAAACATCTGGGGCCACCACAGCAGTAAACTCAGTCCCTGATTCAAACCGTTTTGCCTGTTTTGGCGAGCGTGGGATGGACATGGATAAGCGACGTCTAGCGTCGCCTTCTCCATCTTGCCGTCCTCTGCCCTCTTCTTCTTCTCCTCCTCCTCCTTCTGTGAGATACTCTGCATCCTTTTCTCACAATCCTTCAATTTAGCTGTCGAATAATCTACATATATTGTTTTTTTTTGTTCTTTTTTATTGGCTAATAAATGGACACAACTTATTAAAAGTCCCTATAGTGTCATAGTTGTAATTTGCTTACATAGTTGTTGATAGGCAGTGGCGCCAACTCAAAGAATACCGTCTAAATGCCTTCAAGACTTTCTCTTTATATGTAGGTTGGTTAAAATATTGGCCACACCAGCTGTATATGGCTGTAATATAATAGCAATAATAGTAGAAAAAAGACATATCTCATTCTATGAACATTTTATTTCATGGAAAGGCTGCTCATTTTGTATAGTTTTTTCAAAATAAGCATAAAATATTTCATAAAAAGGAAATAGAAAAACAAAATATAAAAAGAACTAATTACAGACTGCATCATGCAGTACCACAAATTTACTAATTTTTCTGACTGCAAGGTCTAGTACAAAACTGGTTATATAAAATACTAAGGTATCAGTTTAATTAATTTTGATAGGTGGTCCTTTCATTCACAATACTTCTCTAAACTTACAAAACCTACATTTATCTTAAAAGTCATAAGCTTAGTTTGGGAATGAAACGTGTGATAGTCCAATGTTTTAAGAATGTTAAATCACTATTGTTAAATGAAACACTTTTGAGACTTTTGAAAATGAATAACGGCAAAGAGATTACTAACATACGATTCAAGGAGAGTTAAAGTCTTAAAATATAATGAATTTGGACAGTTTGCATTGCACTGTTTCAATGTTTATCTGAAAACTATCAAGCTAAATTTAATTTTATGGCTACTTCTGAAAAGATCTGTATAGCTTGTTTTTTACTTAGCACTTTTACGTCTCTTATTTGTTCAAATGCACACACACACGCACGAACGCACACCGCTCAACACAACACATACAGACACTGGTTGATAGGAACACGCAGGCCTTCATCAAGATATTCATTTACACATAAAGATGTTTGTCAGATTTTTTCAATTGTCACTTGTATTGTTTGACACAAAGAGCAGCAGCTCATCATGATACTGATCTCTTGTTAAAATCATATATCACCAATGTACTGTTTTTATGTTCCATTGCAAAATAGCTGTCTAGAAAATATTAAAAGGTGTTTGGAAAGAAGCTTAGAACTTACTTTCCATCTGTATAAATCATGCAGTTAGGATAAACTAACCATTTTTTTTGTTTTGAAGTTAAGCTTTAGCAGGTCTATTATAATCAACAGTTATTTTTAGAGAAAATTAATGCTCATGTCTTGTATCATAACATTTTTTACATTTTGTTTTTAAGATTAGAATATTATTCTACTTGAATGTTCATCCACCAATATAACTTAAAACTTTTGAAATCCATGGGTCAGTTTTAAATACAGTAGGTTAAAAGTCAGGGCTCAATCTTAGTGAGTATATATATATATGTAACAGGGTGGCCTACCACACGGCACACAACAACACACTCAACGTGTGCCGTAGGTTGATGAAACCTTTTTATTCTGGCGACCGCTTGCTGGTCAGCTGTACACAGTATTCGAGTATTCGCAACTTTATCAAGGACTCTATCAGCCGGGCTGCTGGCTTGCGTCTTTCTCACGTGTTACCCTCTTGACTTCTCTCTCTCGTCTCTCCCCGTCTTTTTTGTTGTTGACTTTGAAAGGGAAAGTGCTTCCACCTCTCGGTGATTTCGCACTGTGGGGGATGGGGTCTTTGGGGAGTGTGGGGAAAGGGTTGCTGTTTTGTGGTGCCTGATGCGTGGTTTCACTTTTGTGCGTGCCCTCTATTTTTGTTGGTGTTTAGGTTTTCCAAGTCTGCATGGGTGGTGTATTGTATTTGTGCCCTCTTTATCCATTATTGATCTGCCAAGTTTGCATGGGTCGTTACAGTGCTGCTGCCCTCTTTGCTCCTGCTGCTGCTGGTGCTGCTGGTGCTGGTGCTGGTGCTGCTGCCGTTTGTTGCCAGTGTTTAGGGGTCCTGCCACGTGTACCGTGGTGGTGTATTGTGTTTCTTTGTTTGATTCCATGTATTGCTCTTCCTCAATTTTTTTTTTAATTTTATTTTTCCAGTGTGGATGGCTATGTTATCCTGTTTACCCCTATTCTTATTTTATATTAGACTAGAGTTTGGGTGGCTTGTTGCTATTACTACTACTAGTGACAGTATACTGTTCCATAGTTCTTTAGGTGGGTTGAGGCAGTTTCTGAGGTTTAGTCCCAGCCTATACTTATCTAGGAAATGTTTTAGTTCTTCTCTCTCTGGTTTATTTTCATTGCATTCCAACAGTACATGCGGGTTGCTAAGTCTGTCCCCACATGCACATGAAGGTGGGTCTTTATACATTTTATAATATTCTCCACTAAGCCTCATTCTGGTTATTTTAGTTTGGTCCAACCTGATTGACGTTAGGTACATCAAGGTGAGACTAGGCTGGTCGTCTATCAGTCTTCTAGTACCTATACCTTCATTTTTGTATTTTTCTTGCCACCTTATTTTTATTGCTGGTTTTATAGCTATTTTTCTCTCTGCTGGTGAAATAGAGATGTTTAGGGTGGTGACTTTAGGGTTATTTTCTTGTTTTACTGCCAGTTTAGCTAGTTTATCTGCCTCTTCATTTCCTTTTATTCCTATGTGGGAAGGAACCCAAAAGAACTTAATGTCTCACTGTTTCTGGTTGATTTTCTTTATGATGGACAGTATCTCGTATACTATATCTATTCTGATTGAGGATTTGTTTTTTAAAGCCTGAAGTGCTGACAGTGAATCTGAAATTACTACATATTGTTGTTGTGTTGTGTCCTTCATTCCGAGATGAAGTGTATGGAGAGCTGTCAGTATGGCCGTCAACTCAGCTGTAAAAATTGAAGTGTGTTTTGGGAGTCTGCTGGAGATGGTGATGTTACCGGGTTGGTATACTCCTAATCCGGTTGTGTTTGTCACTGGGTCATGAGATCCGTCAGTATAAATCTGCACGTGTTCTTTGTATGTGGTGTTTAGCTTGAGCTTTGTTTCTGCAGTGATTTGGGCTTGGTGTTGTTCTTTGTTGTATTTGGTGAGGTCAAGGTCTATCTGTGGGTGTGGAAGTGTCCAGGGTGGTGTTTGTATGTTGTCTGGTGGGTAAGGAGCTGTTATGTTAATTTCTGCTCCCTTTGTGTTTTCTAACTGTTGTATGTGTTGTTGTAGTGTGGGCTGTGGGGTGGGGCGGCCTGTTCTGTGTCTGTGGGGTTGAACATGAATCTGTCGGACTGGATGGTCAGGTGGGAGACATTGAATTTTGTAGTAGTAGCTAGCTGTCCTTTCTTTTATTATTAATTCTATAGTTTTCTGACCTGTTTCCGCCAGTACTGCTAGGTTTGGTGTGTACGATGGTACTCCCAGAACTACTTTTAGTGCCCTGGCGTGTACTGACTGAAGTTTAGCTAGTTGGTTTACTCGAAGGTGGACTAGCAGTGGGGCTGCGTATAATAGTCTAGACATGACATGGGCCTGATAGAGGTTAAGGAGAGATTTAGGATTTGTTCCCCAGTTATTTCCACTAACTACTCTCATTAGGTTTATTCCTTTTTTGGCAGATTTTTTTATTTTGTCTACATATGGGGTCCAGCTTGTTATTTCCGAGATCACTCCTAGAAATTGTATCTGTGGACTGTAGTCAAGGGTTGTTTGGTTTAGTGTTAATTTGGGGTATTCTGTCTTCTGGTTTGGTTTTTGGAATATTATTGCCTGTGTTTTTGTGGCTGAAAGTTTAAAGCCATTATATTTGAGCCAATTTGCTATTTCATGCAGATCCTCCTGTATCTTATCTATTCCTATGATTTTAGGTCTGTTGGGGTCATTTGTTGGGCGTATTTCTACTTTTCCTAGGAGGGACGTGTCGTCCGCAAACTGTTTAACTTTGACATGTTTTACACTTTTGGGGAGGTCTGCTATCATTATGTTAAAGAGTAAGGGACTGAGGAGGCTTCCCTGTGGGACTCCATTTTCTAGTGGTACCTCGTTGGAAGTTTGGTCCTCAATTCTTACAGCTATTTTTCTGTTTGTTAAGAAGGATTTGATTAGTTGCACTATTTTATTTGGGGTGCCTATGCGGAGGAGTTTCTGTAGCAGGCCCTCGTGCCAAAGCATATCGTAGGCTTTTTCTATGTCTAGAAAAACTCCGCACAGGTTCACTCTTTTTTCTGTGTGGGCATTGATAATTTCCTGCTGCAGTGCTGTTATGTGATCCATAGTGCTTCGTTTCTTCCTAAAACCACTTTGCTCTGGGGGCAGGATGTTGTTGACCTCGCAAAAGTGGTTTAATCTCTTCTTAATAATTGTCTCAAATGTCTTGCCTAGTTGCGAGGTTAGTGCTATTGGTCTGTAGCTAGATGGGGCTGACTTTGCTTTGCCTGGTTTGGGGATGGGGACCACTGTGGCCCTTTTCCACATTTTAGGAAAACAACTTTTTTCAAGAATATCATTGAAGAGCTCTAAGATAAGGCGTTTGGTTTTCTGATGGCAGTTTTTTAGCATTTGTTAAGTGATAAGATCTGGGCCTGGAGCTGACCCTAACTTTTTGGTTGATAGGGCTTGCTCTAGTTCTTCTATAGTTATTCTGTTTGTTAGTTTGAAAGGATCTTCTTGGTTTAGAGGGGGAAGGAAGTTATTTTCTGCCTGTTCTTTGAATAACTTAAAGTCTGGGTCTAAGTTAGAGTCTGAGCTGACTTCTTGAAATTGTTCAGCCAGTAGGTTTGCTTTTTCTAGGTTTGTCTCATATTTGGTACCTTCTTTTATCAGGGTGGGCATGGTGGATCTTGGCCCTTGATTTAATCTTTCTCCAGCTATCATTTAGGTTAGCATTTAGGTCTAGAGATTCTGTGAACCTGTGCCATTCCTCTTTTTTGGCTTGGAGGATAGTGCTTTTTGCTGCAGCTTTGGCCTTTTTGTATTCTAATCTGTTTTCTATGGTCTTGTGGCTTTTCCATATCTTAAGTTTATGTTTCCTGTTCTTAATTGCTTGTTCACATTCCTTGGTCCACCAGGCTTGCCCAGCATACCTGTACTCCTTACCATTTCCATTTGGTGTTGCTGATTTGATTGCTTTAGTGATGCTATCTGTCAGTTTTTCAGTCTTGGTGTCTATGTCGTCGTCAGGGAGCCATATCTCATTCACTTCTGTTAGTGACTCGTACAGGGTCCAGTGTGTTCTTTTAATGTTTATTCTAGAGATTAGGGGACTTGGTTGGCTTATTTTAGTATCGGGCATGGAGATTATAATTGGAAAGTGGTCACTCCCTAACGTGTCCTCTTTGTAAACTTCCCATTCTAAAACATTTGCTAGTTCTGGGGTACAGAGAGATAGGTCTATGGTTGAAGTTGAGTCTGTGGAGCCCTGACAGAACACATGCGTGGGTTGGCCATTGTTTAGCAAACAGACCCTTGCATCTTCCATGGCTTCTTCTATCATTTTGCCTCGTTTGTCTGCTTTTGGGTTTTCCCTATCCCAGAGTGGGTTTTTAGCATTAAAGTCTCCCAGTATTAGGTTCCCTGACTGGAGTAATCTTGTTAAGTCTTCTACTGTTATTGAATTATATTTGGTTAGGTTGGATATGTACGCGTTTGTTATTTTTAGCTTTTTTCCTGATGGAAACGTGATTTCTACACCTACTGCCTCAATTACAGGATTTAGGTTATGGTCTATTTCTGTAGCTGTTATTTCGCTTTTGATATAGATTGCTACTCCCCCTCCTTTATGCGGTTTAGGTCTTGATTTAAATATTGGTGGGTATTTATAGTTTGGAATTTGGATTGGTTCTTTTGTGAAATTTGTTTCCTGCAGGGTGATTACTTCTGGCCTATTTTTTTATAAAGTTGAGTAACTCGCTTTTATTACTATTTAGTGCCCTGCAGTTCCACTGTATAAATCTTATTGTTTGCTTAGACATTTTCGTTTAAAATTGTGAGGAGACCTGATAGAGTTCTTATCATTTTAGTCAGACTGTACATCAAGTGTCCGTAGGTCTTTGGTGGTATGTTTCACGCTTGTGACGTAGTCGTCGATTTGGGTCATCAGGGTCAATATTTCCTTTTTCAGCAGGGTCAGGTCATCTGGTGGGGTTGTCTTGTCGCTCTTTGTTTTTTGGTGTTCTTCTTTATTCTTTGTTAAGTCTTCTATTGTTGTCTCTATGTTGTCGCTCGCCGTGATTGTCTGTGTTGTCTCCGTCTGTAGTGTAGTCTGCTGCGCTGGTGGAAGCTGTTCTCTCTTCTCACTGGTTAGCTCAGATCGAGCGTTTGTTTTTTCTTTGTGGATCCAGTATTTTTCGCTGGAAGTTTTGAGCACTTCGCTGTATGTAAGTTTACCTGTCGCGCATATCTGGCTGGCTTGTCGGTGGATTATTTTGGAGGGGCATCCACCATACCTTGCACTGTGGCCAGATTCTCTCTCCCCGTCAAGCTTCTCCCTTCCCTTTTATAGTCCCCGGGAGGGCTAAAGTGGCAGGGGTGCCCGGCCGTATCGGACGGCAGCGCTGCTGTGTCCACCTGGGGAAGATGGGGTTGAGGAGTGTCGCCCCGTCCTTCTCTCGTGGCTCCCCTCCGCCCTCCCGGCCAAAAAACAAACCCGGGAGCCAATCACCGCTAACTGGCCGCCTTACTGGCCAATCGGCCTTCAGCTGGCCAAGAAGCTTCTATCACACATATATATATCTTGATTTTTATGCTTATATATAACAATCTAAACTGTCATGAACTATAAGTAATACTATATAAAATTTGTATTAATCATCAATGTTTGTTAAAGGCACAAAATAAGAACACACACAGTTATTGACCTCAACTTACATCTAAAATTCAGTTTATTCGATTTTTGGAATCTAGCCCATATTATAAACAGTCACTATACAATATTTCCACAAAACAGAATGGGTAATATACATATTAATTTTATGGAAGATATTTATATCATTGTATAAATTATTGTCATCTTTATATACCACAGAGTTAGACTAATATGAATATGAGCTTAATGAGGAACCATGGTGCAAAGGCCTTGTTAAAGAATTGATCGAGTGATTTCGGTACAGGCGGCTTATCCGTCACCGGTTGTAAACATAACTGACATAGTTTTGCACTTCGACAACTAACAGAACTAGCACAAATGGACTTTTAACAATGAAGAAATGCGAATAACTTACTACTTTATTTCCATGTTTATCATAAGATGCATTAAGAGTTTTTAAGACTAGCTCAATAATGCCTTGGCCTTATAGTATTCGAATGTCACGAAATTGGCGGCTTTGTTTACCCCAACTAAGGGAAGTCACTCGCAGGTGATGACGTCAACCATACAGGCTCTCGTCTCGGGCATGCTGTTCTTTTTCTGCAAATGGCATCTGTTTACAGGGCTGGCTGCCTTGCCGTGATATAGGCTTAGTTGCTGGCATGGCGTAAAACACAACCAACCAACCAACATCCCCGACGTACCGTTGGTACAGAATAAAGTGACAGGCTGATAAATAGCGCTGTTGTGTCTTACAAGTTTTCTTGATAGGATCAAAGGTATTTAGTATCTGTTCCCCGAATGCGTCGTCCTTTAAGTAGATGAGAGTTTGGGCGAAAGAGAGAGAGAGATAAGAAGAGAGAGTCAGAAAAAGTGAGAAAGATAATGATGAAGTTATACTTTTAAGTGAGATATAGAGTATGTTGAAGCTGCTATGAAAAGCCAAGAGCTTATCCACACAGTAGTCTTGTTTGCATAGGATTTTAAAATCACCCCGCTAACCATATAGAAACAGTTCAGTATTATACCGACAAAAATTAAGGGTAAATTGTATATTATGGGTAATGAATATGAATTAAAACTTGTTGTAAAGAACCATAGGATACATAAAATAAATAAAAGCCTGTGGTAAAGTACTGTGTAGAACAAACTGAACACTTTAGGGTCTGGAATTTAAATTATAATCTGTTATAAAGCACCGTGGAATGAAGAGGAAACTGGGGTATAGAATAGGAATGAAAGCCTGCATTAAACTGAAGCACTGTGGAGTGAATTGGAATTGGGTACAGAATAAATATTAGTTCCAGTAGTAAAGCACTGTTTAGTGAATCACAGTGAAGTGTGCTAGCATATGATATTTGAATATCTTGTACTTGTTTTCTTCCTCCTGCTTTTGCTTGTTAGTGCCAAACATTACTTTTAAAAATCATAAAATCATGTAAAATTAAACCGAAAAAATACAGATGATCTGATGAATCAAAGCTTCAACCACACAAAGTTGATATCATGCACATGTAACAGGGGAGACGGGGTTGCTTGCCCAGTATCACCACTATACTAAACACGTCAACTCTGTCGTGGGTTTCAGCTGGTTGGTGATTCCTGCTAAGACTAAACGTTCACAAGAGAGATCCTCAAATTGATTGGTGGGGTAATGCTCCAACCTCTACAACTCTCTCTCTCAGAATGGCCGTTGTCCCTTCCTGTTTCGCCCTCTTATTTATCTTACCCCGAATATTCTAGAATGTAACCTGTTGCCACGCTGACCACCTCTCTCTGTAAAAACCCAACAGAGAGGATGCCAGGTCGCTGTGAAAACCAGCTTCTCCCCCTCTCTGTGAAAACCAGGACCCAGCCCTCTTCAGAAAAACCCAAGAGAGGGCAAGAGGTCGCCGGACATCGGACACCTTTCCTATTGTGCCGCCCAGATTCTGCACGTGTGCCAACCTGTCTATGTGTGTGTCACCAGCTACCCTCTACCACAATTACACCTTTCCTTATATATGTAGGACTAAAGCCCACTAAACTCAATCATTAGTCCTAGATTAGAGCAACCAGGCACTGATACAATCTGTAATTAGAAGTAATTAAGTTCCATTTTAATAACTATTTTGTAATGAGGTAATTTAACCTTATGAAAACATGAACCTTTTTTTAGGACAATTTACTTGTACATCATAATTGAATTTGTGTCTACCAAACAAGGCATTTAGCTGATTTAATTTTATATTTTCAACATATTGAGTTAAACATAAGAATATAAAGTTTTTTCCTTGGAACAGTGCTACAGATAAATGCTCTTGTTCTGTTTTTGTTCTTTTGTGTATTACAGCACCTCCATCTGCTCCATTCATTTTTGCATCCAGTGGCAGTACGGGAACACCAACATACCCTTTCCTTGTGGGCACATCAGGTACACTGCATTGCCGAAGTAATCAAACAGGTAATCCAGAAGCCACCTACAGCTGGCCGGTTCCCACTAATGGTCATGCTTCAGGGAGTAACCTGACCTTCTACAGTCTATCAAAAGAGGAGAACAAAAGAATAGTGAAGTGCAGGGTCAGCAACAAGTACACAGAGAACAGGGAGCCAGTTGACGATGCTACTTTTGTTTTACAGGTTTATTGTGAGTTTAGGTGATCGAAGGCAGTGCCATATTTTTGTATGTTAGGCTTTTTTGTGGTGTTTTCTTTCTCTCCCTCTCTGATGTGTTTGTGTGCGAGATAAAGAGGTTTACAACAGTTAGTAAACTATTTCATAAGTGTGACAAACAAAAGACTGATAATGATAATCTCGGAAGTCTGATCGCCTAATACCATATTTTTTTAATTGATTTAATACTAAATATTCTGATTGTTAATCATTAACTTAGTTAGAAATATATCCATTCCAGCGACTTTTTCTTCTAAAAGTCAATAATATTTTCATGATATCTTTGGCTTTAAAATTTATCTTATCTGTGTAGTTGTAAACTGCTTTCAGTTCAAAACCTATTATTTTTAAAATGATGACATTGATTATTTTTGAATACAAATTCGTATAGTTTTTAATGCCTTGTATGACACCAAGACCAATGAAAACATGCAACATGAAGCAATTATTTCCTAAGCGCCATAATCCTACTGTAACGTAAGGTTTTTTTCTTAACCTCTTTCTGTGTTTGGTGACATTTGATGGATGGTTAAAGAAAAGGATGCAGTCTCAGTTTTTGAAAATGCACTTTACCGGACTTTTACTTTTACTGATACTTATGTCATAATCATATTTTTGTTGTTTCATTTAGATAAACCTGAAATCATCTTTACAAGTGACCCTAATGCCACTGACTGTCTAGAGGTTTCCACAAAATCTAATTTCACTCGATGTGTTGTTGCTGAGGGGAATAAGGTTCACCTCAATTGTGCTGCTGTTAGCAATCCAGCCCCTGCGTCGTTCAAGTGGCATGGTAACGGCATCTACACTAACACCAGTGAGCTGGTGATACCGTCCGCTAACCACACCATTCACAATGGTGACTACAACTGCTCAGTGATCACTAAAGAAGAAAACAACGACAGCCGCCTGCCTCTTGCTTCATCTGCATTATTACGTATTATTGTTGGTTGTAAGTATGCAGTCTAAAACTTTGAATATACTTTGGCCTTATTTATACACAGTATAACAGCACATACACGCTTTCTTTTGTTATATTATATGCATTTTTATATCTTACAGACTCTCCCAGATTGCTGACCTTTAGCATTAACAGTCTGGACAATGAAACTGTGTACCTTCATGAAAAATCACCCATAGAGATGAAATGCGTTAGTAATGGCAGACCCCTTCCAAAACTTCGACTCATATATGCAACAATCCCTGAGCAGTATTTGAATCAAAGTCAGCCTGAAGGCGACATCTATGATGATGAAGAGACAGGGGAAGCTAGCCTCACCATAAACCACGTTCCATGTGAGGCTTCCGGACTCTATAGGTGTGACGTCAACAACAGTCTTGGACAGAACAACCAGAGTCGCACTTTACTGGTGCTTTGTAAGTAGGAGAAAGTTATGAGAAGTTTTTTAATGTTACATTATTTCACAAACTTTAAAATCTTTGATTTTTACACAATTATTTCTATAATAATTACAGCTTTATGTGCTTTATTATTTATGACAAACAAAATTCAGACGTTGTCTAGAATATCCCTGATATTTCCTTTACTGTGCTTGCAAGTCTAACCAGGTCTACAATACAAAACCTTACAAGAAAGATGATGGTAAAACCAGCATTCTCTCTACAAAGGTTTTCAAGCAGGAAAGAAATCCTTTTGCAAAAGTCTGTACCATTTGTAAGGATGGTTCCCAGTTCTCCTACTAGCCAGGATATACTCCTAGGGCCAGTTGCACAACACGTTTCTTAACCTTAAAACTGTTCTAAAGAAGCAAAATCTCTTCTTAGCCATTTCGATGCATTGCAGAAAAACATACAAAAAATTGTACTGACAGGATTGAAAGTCAGACCTAAACAACTTTATCTTACTAAAAGCAATTTTAGTTTTAAAAATTCTAAAATTGTGCTGTGCACTTTAAACTAATTATCTAAATAGAGTTAAGGCCTAAAAGTTTTTTAAATTAGAAATGTGTTGTGCAACTGATAGCTGACAGAAAAATGCCTACAAGGCGTTTTTCTGATTAGTTAGAAAATATAAACTGTGCAAGAAAATGTATTCCGTTCTCTTATCCATGGCTAAAACGTCCAGCCTAACTGTTCCTCCAAAACATATATAATAATAAAAAATGAAGATTTTTATAGCGCATATTCACACTCATAGAGAGCATGTGTAGATTTGAATTTATGTGTAAACAGAATATTGTGAGAAGGGATTTGTAGTAGAAAAATGACAGTGACAACAACAAACTTTATTAATCCCAGTGGACAATTGTACTCGAGAAGTGTACTCAGATACAAAATAAGCAAAATAATAAACAGAACAGGGCTAATTACAAGATAAAGATGAAAACAAGATAAGACATATGCCCGTATGTAAAATTTATATACTGTCAAATGCAGTTTTAAAAAAATCCGATTTAATTACCATGACATGGGTGGACAGGTGCTCCTAGAAGAATCTCTAATGAAGAGGAAACCGTCAATACTACAGATGGAAAAGGAATGTTGAGTTTTAGAATGACAGCCTATCCAACACCAGAGGTGAAAAATGTGAGCTATCTTGGACATGACTTACAAGCTGATTACAGTGAAAAGCCTGTGAAAGATAATACAATTCAATGTAATTGTTCCGCCAGCCTTTGGAGTCCAGCTGCAGTTACTTGCAAAATCACTGTTGTCATTCTTACAGAGAATGACGAAGGTTTCTACAAAATTGTTTTCAACAACACTTTAGGAGAAATGCAGTTTACCTTTTTTGCCCAAGGTAATTTAATTAAGTAGTATTTCAATAGAACTGAAAGACTAATCGCTGACAGTAATAATGACGCATGAAAGTACTTTATCTGTTAATCAAGAGGCTAATCTAATTTTTTTAAAAAGAGTTTTATTTCACTAACTAGATTTAATGTTTTGATGGACAACCCCCTCTTTTACAAAGACATCAGAATAGCAAACTAAGTCAAAACGTCTCATATTCTTACGCCCTCTTATAACCATATAATCTGCCGCCCTTGATTAGCTGTGCTTTGGTGTTGCTTTGGAGGCACAGCTAAAAAATGAGAATGTGCATCACTTCCTCCAAACTGTCAAACAGTAATATTAGTAATGTATGGATATTGTCATTTTAACTTCATTTCACTCTAAAAATATAAAAATATGACAGTGTAATTTTATTGCAGCTGCTTTGGGTAAAGAGCCTGAGCCTGACCTTCCAGCAATTATTGGTGGAATTATTGCTGCAGTTATAGGAATTGTCATCTTAATTGCTGCTATTATTTTTCTGCGGCGTTGGATTGGTAAGTTGTTAGAGATCGTACTGAATAGTTTGTATTGTTTAGAGATATTGATATTGGCATTACTTATTTACTCTGTGAATTGCAGCACAGTCGAAACCGATTATATTATACCCGCTTGCAGTGTACGCAAAATCCCAGAGTACGAGAAAGCGGCGCCACGTCAGTCTAGTGTTACGCCGCCCGCAGTGGATGTTGTTTGCTAGACTCGTGATAAGATTCCCTTTGATTTCACTCTTCATCCTCCTAACTGTAGTAATTGTTTTAGTGACGAAAGACAAAACATTTTACAGAACTGAAGATACTAAAATAATGTATAAACTATCTCTGAAAGGTACTTTGAGAAACCAAAGCAATTGAATGGGTAGATGGCGCAGACTCACAAACTTTCTAGTATATTTATTCGCTTTAGTCAAATTTTACTTTAATTTTACTTAATCTCTGATATTTCTTTTGTCTTTGAATCGGCAGCTTTTCTAAGATTTTATTAGAAACGTTGGATCTACCACTTCTTTATAGTCAAACTTATTCAAATTATTAACTTATGTGCATGTCATCAGTGTTTCAAAATATGTGATACACGTGTGATAAGTGCACTGCTACCACTCAGCGTGTCTTTGCTTCGCACGTCTCTTCGCCTCACCCCCTCTTATATGCATAGGTTGACCCTGATCGCTCTCACGTCCCAGCCAGACAACTCCGCTCCTCGTTTGACAATCGTCTCCTACCTATTCCTGTCACCAGAACAACAACGTATGGTCACATAATGTTTTAGTTACTGTGCAGCAAAACAATGCAACTCAATCCCTTTTCATATCCTTCACCTACCCACTATTGAATCCTTTAAATGTGCAATGAAAACGCACCTCTTTCTGAAGCATTACTGCTAACACCAGTCCACACAATGCTTGCTTTTTTCACACTCTTCCCTCTTCTACTTATTGCTACTTCCCTGCTCGTCCTGCTTTTGAAAGATCATAGTACTCTCAGTCCGTGTTTCTTGGATTTTCTTTACTTTTTTGTATTTGTCTTTATTCATCATCGGTATTGTTGTTTATTCTTGTGTCGTTCTTATGTTGTTTTTCGTTCATCTGTCCCTTGTGTGGTGCCCATGTTTCGTTCTTGTTCTAAAGTGCTGAGCATACTCCTTAGTATAAACATTTTGAATTTATTATTATTATTATTATTCGTATAGGGTGGCGTCCGCTCTTGTATAGGGCTCCAGCGCGTGACGTCACCGAAACATGATGATGATAATGATGATGATGATGTCCATTTGTAATGTTGAGGTATCCATTCAGAAGAACGCTCCTTGCACAGCAAAACAAAATAAATAAAAAATAAGAAACAAAATAAAGTAAATAAATAGATAAAACACCAGGAAAGTAAAAATTATAGACAGACGTGTTGCTTGGTTGTTTAAGTCCGTCTTAAATAAACAGATGGGTCTTCAGTCTTTTTCGAAAAGTGGTTGGTGAGGTGATGGTGGACAGTGACGATGGCAGAGCATTCCACAGTTTAGGTGCCGCGTTTTTGAAGGCCCTGGCTCCAGTACGCTTCTTGTTTGTGTCTTCCACTGCAGGGAGACAGAAGCGTGACTGGGAGCCAGAGCGCAGACCACGTGATGGCTGGTAAGGAGGAACTACCTCTTGCAAATAGGAGTAGTTTTAAACATGCAGGACTGAGCAATCGAAAGCACTTTGTGGTCAATGCGTTTGTTCACTGATTTGATTTGATTTATTATTGAAGAGGCCTTCGGCCCATTTCAAGGGGGAATCCAGTCATAATACAATGTAAACAATGCAATATATAGAACATGTAAGTTCCACACACAGTATACTGAGACAAATAATCAAATATGAGTTAAATTACGTATTTCGAATGCCTCATATATGTAGTTTGCAACCTTGTTAACTATATAACTGCTGATGTTTGCTAATAACAGAGATAGACGAAAGGCAGATGGGTATTGGTAGTACTTTTTAGGTATATATTTCTTTCTTAGTGGACTATATCTTGGACATAAAAACATAACATGTACTTTAGACGCTATGATACCTGGACAAAAGGGACATGACAGAATGTTGGGATTATCACTTGGAACGATTACAAAGCGCAAGCGATGCGGCTTTAGGCATGAAACCCCGAGTCTAAAGCGCAGTTGTTTCATTTATACTGCCTCAGGTACATACATACCGACTTCCTCTTTTGTGTGTAACCACACAAATTTCTCTCTAAAACATGTTAGCCCCGTCACAGCACTTTCCTGCAGTCTAGTGTTAACTGTCAAGTACAACTCCACAGGCATGTGTTTCGATTCAATACGTGTTGCCACATGCAGAGTCTGACTCAGATTAACAAGCTGGGCAGAAATCAAGAAATAGTCAATGACACTTGATCCGTTCGGAAAAATATAAGTAAAGTCTCCACTGGTGTCTCCTAAAGAGAGACCGTTCAAGATTAAGTCAAATTCTTCACACACACATGCAATAAGCATGTGCCGAAGGCATTAACACACTCATCCTTAGACTCACGATTTTTCTCGGGAGACACAGGTTCATCTACATCAAGATCCACACGATCAAAGGGCAGGCTACTACCACAGGGAATGCAAGTACCCGTCCTCGCATTGAAGTCTCCACATAGCATTAAGTGAACATCCGGAAATTTTTCTTGAATATCAAGCATACATTGCTCAATAATACTTACTCCATTTACAATCTTTGTTTCTTTATAGTACACTGAATTTGCTGGCGGAAGGTAAAGACCAAATAGCATTACATCTTTTTGTGTTCCTAAAAGGTCTCTATGCAGACTGACTACAATAATGTTATCATACTCAACGTGGACTTGCCTAACTAAAGAGCTTATAAGCTTTTCTTTACTAGCAGCGCAAAACCACCAGAAACTCGAGCAGTCACTGAATCTGAAATTCTAACTCCAGGAGCAATAAAAATATCATGTAATGGAAATAAATGCCGTGGAAAATCTGAGGAAAATGTTTCAACTAAAACTGAAATATCGAAACGTTTAATATATGTTACGACATCACTTTCATATAATGTAGTAAGCCCCTCAATGTTGTAGGTAAGAAATCTTACATTACAACCAGTCCCAGACACATCTTGACCCTTTTCCTGAGCCGGGCCTGCCCGTCAGCGAGTGTTCTTACGTGTCGTCGAACGTAGGGTGGGGCCAGACCTGCCCCCGTCCGACAGCCGCACTTGTCTCATCTCTCGCGGGTTAAAGGGCTGAGCACTGGTTCGGGTAGACTGGCTGCGATTCGTGCTGCCACCCAGTTGACGTGCTTGAGACATTGTTTCATTCTGACGTATAGGTATAGCTGAGGTGTTGGGAGTACTCTGTTGGTTTCTGTTGGTCTGTACGTTTGGTGGCTGTGTGGTTGCTGCCGGGTACGTGATCGTCGACGTCAGAAGGTGTGTAGTGGTCTCTCGTGTCGCCAGCCTCAGTCAGGTGAACACTCACAGGTTGAGCATAGCTAGGACCTGGGAACTCATGTGTGAGCTGTGTTCTGCGTGCGGGGGATTCCTCTCGCGGTGAACACTCCCTTCGTGTCATGCTTCCATATCTGACACTTCCTGGTGGTGTCTCCCCATCACGTGACACATCATTGTCGCGACGACGCTGAATGGCTTCCTCTACGACCAGCTTGCCTCCCACGTAATACGCACGTAATCCCTGGGAACGATGCTCTCTTATAATCTCTCGTTGTCTAGGTGTGAGATCCCCCGATACCTTAACACCTTTTCCACTAAGTTTGCTTCTGCCTTTCGTAAGCACATCCATCTTGTCTGTCCATCGGGTAAAACGGGCTATGATGGGGCGTGGTTTATCCTTTCGATAAGGACCTACAGGGTGTGCACGAACTATGTCCGATAGTGTCCAAACTTTATCAGGAGCAGTGCCATGTAAAACATCGATCACCTTCTGAGCACAAATAAAGAATGTTTCTTTGTCCGATTCCTGAATTCCATAGAATTTAAGATTGTCTCTCCTTGAAAACGCCTCTAACTTGTCTATCTTTTCATTCGTGATTGTCATGAACTCATTTAGCTTACCTTCCATGTCCGTAACTATACAAGTTATTTCTTGAAACTTTCTGTGCACTTGGTCGAATTCCTCTTCTAGATGTACAATTCTAGATCGTAGATCACTGATTTCAGACCCAAGCGAACTCAGAGTATCTCGGACAGAACTTAGCTGATCTTTTACAGAGTTAAAACCAGCCATTAACAGTTGTTCTTGCTGTTCAAAAATGGCAGTGAGCATCAACTTCATGTCGTTATTGGAATCAAGGTCGCCCGTACTGGTCTTGGAATCAGTTTTCTCTAGGCCCTGAACTGGACCAGGCTTTAATTCTTCGTCCCCAGAACATAATATGCTAGCGATTATGACTGCTAGTAGTACACACCGTACCCTCAAAATCCGAGCCTTGCTGTGTAATCTCACTGACGCCCGAGCTCGTTTGTACACAAAAGACCAGAAAATCCACACAAATCGGCTACAAATGTTCCCGAAAGTTGAATGCTCTACAAGCATGGCTATCAGCACCACTTTGGACATAAAATCACAACAGATAAAATGACGTTGTCGTAGTTATAAGAGGAAAATGAATCCCAAAGTGGCTATAAACAAAAAAAAAAGTGTGTACACGGCCTGTGAGCGCAGTTCATCCACGCTTGTTCACTGGGAGCCAGTGAAGGCTCCGTAGGATAGGGATGATGTGCTCAGTGGACGACTTTGGACGGGTGATAATCCTGGCAGCAGTGTTTTGAACTCTATTGCAGTAGTCCAATCTCGATATGATGGTAGCCACAGCAAGTGAGTTGGCAGCAGCTTGAGTCAGCATGGGCCGTAATCTAGTCCTCAAAAAGTAGTAGGAATTGCCACAACAGAACTAACATGGCTACACATGGAGAGCTCTGCATCAATAAACAGCCCTGTGTCTTGTACACAGTCAGCAAAGGCTATGGAGGCGTCACCGACCTGCACGGCACTAATGCCGATCTGCTCCCCTCTGGCCTTGGGGCCGTACAGTAACGCTTCTGTCTTGTCGTCGTTGAGTTTAACGATTCCTGGTCATCCAGGCCTTCACCGCAACACAAGATTCAAGTCGTTGAAGCGCATTCCTAGCAACTACTGGGTCGGGGGGGAAAACTGTTCAGAATCTGTGCGTCGTCAGCAAATAACGGTTTAGCCTTTTTTTTTTTTTACAGCACACATTTATTTCTGGCTAACTTATACAGCTGTCTGTCAATCTCAAGTTTGGTCTTCCTCAACTTTTTCTCAGCCAGCTGTCTCTGTTTGTTGACTTCGCTCACCCCCTCACAAAACCACGCACAATCTGGTCTGTCTACAACAATTTCGCTTACTGCAGGCGCATGCTTATCAAACAGCCCTAATAAGGTCTGATTATATAACTCTGCTAACTCATCAACATCTGTGGGAGGATCAAATAACAACTTTGACCGAAGCAGGTCTTCTCTGAAAGCGTTCAGGTCAATTTTCTTCAAATTTCTACACAAAACAGATGTCATTTTACGACTTGGTCGAGAAAGATCAGTCGGCTAGGACTGCACAAAATGGTCTGAAATAAAAAAAATCCTCGACAACAGCTGACTTAACCAGTGAATCTGATAACGCACGAGTATTAACCCAGTCAAGAATGTGTCCAAGTCAATGAGTTGGTTTATCAATCAGCTGACAAAGACCACGGCTATCTAAAGCCTCAAACATGCATGGCGGACAACTAGCCACCACAAGCTGTATGCCCAGCGTTGTATTGATCGGGGTCTGTACGTTTCGAACCTATAAAAATGGTGAATATTTGCTGTATCGTTGGCTGCAATCATCGCAGCAACCAAGACAAACATGTAAGATTTTTTCGAATTCCAGTTGTACCAAAAAATTCCAGCGAGGAAGACAAAATTTTTAGTTCAAAAAAAGCGACGAGAATGGCTGAGTCAGATTCGTAGGAAAGAGATTACAGAAAGCACTGCAAAACCATGGCATCGTGTTTGCTTCATTCACTTTCTCTCAGGTCAGTAGTTGTGAATGTGCTTTTTTATTTTTCATTTGACCCAAACTTGTTAAATAAAGGGTAAGGTAATGTTTACTGATGAGAAACATTGACAGTGTGCGCGATAGTGTGTGTGTGTGTGTGCATGCTAGAAATGAAGACTCCTTTATAAAGTGCCTTTTTATCACTTACAGGAAAACCAGCAAAGTCCCATGATCTTACAAATCCTTATTGGAAGCCATGCATCAGCTTAGGTTATAAGAAATAAAAGACAAATCCAGAATCATATCAACGCCTCAGACAGGATAAAAAGAAATTGTATGACAGATTCTTTGGCCAATTTACAGGAGATGGAGACTGAGCAGCGAATTGAGGTGCCATACGAAGAGAAAGAGACACAGACAGATATCAAGATGGATTATATTAGCTTGCTAAATGATGTCAATAACCAGTATACTGCAGACAATGCTACATTGAAAAAGAAAATTGGTGAAAAAGAGATGGACACCAAAATTTTTATCACCAAAACCCGGACGCGGAATTATTTTACACAGGGTTGCCAGATATGGTTGTGCTCATTGCTCTTGTAAATATATGGTTGAAAAAAGTTTGAAAGACAATATGCTGTCAAAGTTTCAGCAGGTTGTTTTACTCTAATGAGATTGGATCTGAATTTACCTTTTGATTTGTTATCACACTTGTTTTTTTATTTCCCAACGTACAGCAGCCAAACTGTTTTACACTATTCTTGATGTTTTATTTGTGCAATTACAGCCTATAGTTTTTTTGGCCTGACAGTGCAAGCATAAAAAACAATGCCTCTCTGCTTTCTTGAAAATTTTCAAAGAAAGGTGACTGTAATCATTGATTGCTTTGAGGTGATATTAGAAAATCATCAAATCTTCAAGCACGCCACCAGACATTTTCTAACTATAAACATGGAAACACTATAAAATTTCTCATTGGTATTGCACCACAGGGCATGATCACTTTTATTTCCAAGGCATGGGGAGGCAGGACCAGAGACAAACATAAAAGAGAACAGAGTAGTTATTTGGATAATTTGCAGGTAGGCGACCTTGTTTTGGAAGATGGAGGGCTTAATATTCATGAAAGTGCAAGGCTTAGGTGTGCAAAAGTTAAAACCCCAGTCTTTACAAGGGGCAAGAAACAACTGTCTTCATTTGAAGTGGAATCAACGAGGAAGTTAGGGAATAATGTTCATATTCATGTAGAGCGCGTAATTGGTACAGTGAGTCAGAAATACACTATTTTGGATTATGTATTGTCATTATTAAATCTTGATGAAAATGGTATGACAGCTTTAGATAGGGTAGTGTTTGTCTGCTGTGCTCTAGTTTATTTGTGTACTGTTGTTTTGTCAGATAAAGAAGCCAAGGTCGAGGTAACTGCAGTTCCTGTCATTAGTAATGACATTGATGGAGAATTAAGTAGAGGGGAAAGGGACTCATAATTATAAGGATGTGTCGTGCAATTTGCAGTTTGAAATGCCAAGTGCCCCGGCACAATTTGGCATCAACTTACACTGATGATTCCATCTAGATTTTGAGCAATGAGTTGATGTTTGTTGTTTGTTACTTTAACGGTGGTGATGTTTATGGAATGTTTCCATACTGTTTTCATCGATGCTATGTCCATGTCTTACTTTGTCATTTTGATATTATAAATTTGTCTTAATTCTGTAAGGTTTGTGAGGTGTATATTGAATAAACAATCCTTGCATGTTGTGCTAAGGAAACATAAAAAATAATCATTCTTATTATCAATTGGTATCTATGCTTGCATGCACATGCACACACAGTGCCAATGTACAAATAAAATATAGCAAATAACCAAAAGCGTTATATTTAATACTAATGTGCTCAGGATCAACTATTAACCATGGTTCAAGAGGCTTGTCATTCATGCATTGAGAGTGGCACACCTGTAAAAAGACATTAAACTGATAATGCTGTGTAATTACAAAATGATAATGATATTAATCATACACCCACACTGAGGGATTGACAATATTTGAATATAACAAAATTCCACTACAACCTGCAGAATATGTAGTTTAATTATTACCAATTATTCCAAAAATGTTCTTTTTTTAACAAGTAAGCAAGTTTTAAAAAATATTGAAAACCCTTAGTCTTTTTTTTTTCTTGTATATTTCACAAATTCATTTTGTGCTATCGGGGCATTGTCATTAAGTACATTCAACTTTTGAATTTCACAATTAACTGAAAAACTCAATTGTTTCACATTTGTGCAAGTGAAAAACTAAAATCAATGAAAAACAGAATGTCACAAAATTCTTCATAATGGTAAATCTAAATAGCATCATATAATGAAATAAAGAGTTGTCAAATGTTTTGCTTACCTTTCCCATCACTAATCTGTTTTTAGAACATTGTGGGATGAATTTTTTCAAATCGTGAGCAAATCCTGATGTCACCTGGTTGTAAGCCTGTGTAGACTTGAAAGCCTTAAACTCTTTCATCGTATAACTACTTTTCGCGAAAACAAGGTACTAAGAAGTTGTTAGCCAATTCATTATATATATAATTCCATTCTGTAGCTAGAGACATCTCTCTGTACTTTCTCTAGCTACAGAATGGAATTGTATATATAAAATGAATTGGCTAGCAACTTCTAAGTATAATATAAATGAAATAATTTGGTTTCACCAAGTTTTTCTCTCTCTTGCTAGAGAATGCATTCTGTACGCTATCTGTACATTATCATGTATGTTTAATGTATTTATGGATGTGTGCTCGTATGGTGTGCGAATTAACAAAGAATATTAGATAATACAAGATTGGGAAAATGTAGTTGGACATGATTGTACCAAGATGGGAGGTGTACACTACGCCATCATGGATCCAGCTACTTGCTAATATTGATCTAATATAAATCAGGATTGCATTTCCAATATTGAACTAATATATTTCTCCAGGTTGGTACCAAGTCATATAGTTGGCCAGCATGGCCGAGAAAAGAACCAACATCTTTTCAATATAGTCGCCAGTTCGGATCCAAATGTCAAAGAATATTGTTTCGATGTAAATCGACTTTGCACTTCGAATATGGCGTCAATATCGTTTGCCAATATTTGGCCATTATGGCTGACCATATTTGGCCAATATTTTGCCAACAAGTCTGTGCTGTACCTATATGTAATAAGATACAGTAAAAATTCCTCCAGTACAATTAATCAAGATGTCTCTTATAAAGGAAAAGAATGGTTTTTAAAAATACATAAGGCAGTTCCCTTAAATCTATTCTTTCAAGTAGCATGTTCATTAAAAGTAGAGGCATTAATAATAGTGCATAATGGTAAACATCAGTTTCTGTAATTAAAATTCATTAACAGAAATAAAAGGAAGAAAATGTTTAGGAACCTAAGTAAATTTAAAAGTTTAACGTTTAACGCATTTGGAGATTTATTTTTTACAGGAAAGGATGAACATCAGAATTCAAGGTAAGTGTTATAATAATCATATTAGTAATTTTTATCTGTATATTATGTGTGTGTGTGTGTGTGCACGTGTGCGGGAATATTGTCGACTATAGTTAACACAACATACGGAATACTCTGTGAAAGCATGGATGTCCATCCGTAAATTGAAAATGAATGATTAAATCAACCTGATGTCCTTCCAATAGCCTCTTCAAATAAACTGAAATTATTGTCATCTTTCACAACTCTTACTTTCTCTGGGCTAACGTCTCCTTCTCCTGGACCGTTCAGAATCTTGGTCTTTCGATCAGTATGTCCTGAATCTCGCATTGATGGCATCTGTAAGTCCATCTTCCTTAAATAAGCTTTGCAGGATCAGTCACGTCCGACCCTTCCTGTCAGCTTCTGCCACCAACAACCTGGATTATTGCAACCCTCTATTTTTCAGTCTCTCGCCTACTTGATGAACTTCAAAATGGCTAAAAAATAACGCTGCTTAAAATATACTGTCTTCTGAAGGTGAAAAGGAGATCATGTTCACTTAAGGCTCAACTGCCATGTACATTGTTCATATAGATAAAAACGCCAACAAAAATGTGAATTTAATGAATATAATGTTAAAAATAATCTATAAACGAAAGTGCTCAACTTAGCTCGTAACTGGACATGAAAACACATAACAGTAAATCCCCTCCCCCTTTCTTGCGGTAAAAGTCTTTAATTAAAGTTCATTTATGTCAAGTCTGCTTGTTAAACCTCTGCCGTAAGTTCCGGAGCTCCACCAAAGATTTGCAATAAGTCTTTTCACAGTTGCTGCCTCTCTTGAAATTCGGTTAGATCTAGTGCAACAGCCAACAACGAACACAAAAAAGATAGCAGAATAAAAGTTAACCTCAACAAGTAAATAATGTACACAATTTATCATTCTGGTCAGGACTTCAAACACAGCACTGGAGGAAAAAGTAAGGTTTTTCCCCCGTCACAGTCAAGTACAGCAGCAGGCAGGAACAATCACTAATTTTCTTGATCTAAATCTCTAAAATTTATACCAGTGGAGCCCCTCAATGACGTCGTTACATCAAAAAAAAAAAAAAATGCTGTCATGAGACACACCCATGCTTGCAGCCACCCACACACCCACGCACTCCCACGTAAAATACTCTGCATCCATCCACGCTTTCGGCTTTTCGTGGTATGCCCAGATAGCAATGAAACATTTTTTAAACGTTTTAAGAACGCTAACATAGTTGTAAAAATGTAAAAGTTTGATATGAAACATTTTAGAAACATTTACAAAATTAACATTTAAAACTGAAACATTTTGCAAACATTTTAAAATGGTAGGAAACATAACATTTAATCAAAAATATTAAATAAATGTTATGTAAACATTTGCCAAAAACTTCTGGAGATGTATGACATAGGATTATGATGTAGTATGACGTAGAATGCATGACCTATAAGGGATGGTTGAATGAGAGTAACCACAGAGGATGGAAGCTATAGAACAGAATAAAGATGCTTACTATTAGGTAATATTCAAACTCTAGTGTGTATTCTAATAAAAAATGTTTGTTTGGTACTATAGATTTGTAGATTTGAAAACTGTTGTAAAATCAGTCATCTCAAAACACAGTTACACACCATGCACTTCGTGTTGATGCAACGTTGGATTGTTTCCCTTGCTAACGCTCGGAGACGATAATTTTCGTTTAAAAAACAAGATTTTGATCACCATTTACTTTGTGAACCTTCGCAGAAATACGGTAAAACATTGAAGATAACAACTACAGTCCGAATATCAAGTGAGTCCTTAAACAGATGGCGCCATTCTAAATTAAAAGTCATTTTATGTTGCCGCACCCGAGTGCTAGTATAGTAGTTAAAACTCTCGCTTGTCCCTGCTCTTGTGAGCAGGTTAGAGTTGAGATCTTATCTTGGATATTCTCTGTATGGATATTATCTGTCTTCCCCTGTATATGACATGTAACCTAGTGTTATAGGGCACAGTGTCCTTTTACTGCACGTGTTTTAACCATGATGCATGGCTCAGAAAAAACTTGTCACAGATCTAACTGAGGTGAGGTTAGAAGAACGAAAGAGCGTGAATGACGTCAGTTTGTCTGAATGCGTATGGATGATGTCAAAAGATATATGAGGCGAGAGAATCAGGGAAAATGAGAAGGGGCTGAATTGGATTGAAGAGTGGAAGACTTTTTTTATCTGTAGATAAAATTTATTTGTGCAAAAGAACCTGTATTTGGCCCGTGCATGTCAATTGGAAGAGAGAGAGAGAGAAAGTGAGTCACGCTTCCCGAGGTTGTGTGACTCAACTATTAAATGCTTTACAGGAAAATGTTTATAAAAGAGCTTAAAAAGGTAGAAGATAAATTTAAAAATAGTTTGAATGTAAACGTTAAAAAAACATTTTTTTCCGATGTGCAAAATAAACATTTTCGAAAACATTTTCTGCAAAGATTATTGAAACATTTCATGAGAACATTTATAAAACAATTATAAAAGGTTTAAATGCTATCTGGGTGTGACAACCATGCTACATTTCTCCTCCTCAAGTTTAAATGGCTGCATGATTACACATTGATTACAAAATCGCCAGACTGTTTTACCGTTACCCCATCAAACCTGTCTGTGCTACAGGCACCTTATCATCTTGTAGGTCTCTTCAGTCAGATTGTTTTGTCCTCTCTGTGCCACGCATCAGACGGGAGAAATCCGGCCTGATGCTCCTTTTCAGGTTCCACTGTTTGGAGTCCTCTTCCCATTTCTGTTCGGACTGTGTATACATTTGACAACTTCAAATCTGGCCTGGAGATCTATATCCTATTGAATCATAAGAGTATAATCAGGAACGCAGTTCTGTCTCCTTAATTCTTCCTCCATGCACTTTTTCACGATGCTATATGTTTGCTTATGCTTATGTTTCTATATGGTTGACTGTCGGTTTGTTTGTAGTCTTTTGTGTGCAACACAATGAGCACCATGGACCTTCATTACTGGATAAGCGACTCAAGTTCATGTCCGGTGTAAGTCTCGGCTTTCCTTTAGACAGGCCTCGTGTTTCCGGTTCTTTGTTTGCATACCTTAAATAAATTTCTAAAGTAGATGTTTTGTTTTTGTAACAGAAAAATCTATACAATTGTTTCCAAGAAATCAACAACAATATATGTTTTAATTGTTAGTGGTAAAACAAGTCAATAGCATCTGTTGTGACAATGTGTTTATGTTATAAAATTGTCGAAAAATCCAAATGCCTTTTCTATAATCAAACAGAATACATTTTAGAGAAAATATTGTTTATTTTGCAATAAATCTTCTTTAACAAGGCTCTGATGACAGAAAAGCTTAATTACTCACTTCTAAAATTTCTTCTACGATAGGAAGATCCGCCATTAGAAAACGGAAGCGAAAAACCTTCGTTTTTAGGGTTTGTTACGATTGGTCACTCCTATGATAGAGCAAAGAGGCAACGAATGAGAGACACTTATCCAGTGAATGATAGTCCGTGATGAGCACGCATCAATGCAGGGAAATGCACTTTACAAATTTATTATGCTTCAAAGCAAAGTTTTTAAAGAGGCTAAGTGACAGAAAAATATCCAGTACGTAGCCAACGTTTTATTAACAAACTTTCATGAGGAGAAACAATGTCATTTCATACTTTTGCTTGTCGTTAGTGTATAAACACCATTATCTAACTCAAATATCTCAATTATGCCATGTTGACTGTGTTTTGCTATAATTTGCTAGTGTGGAATGTTTTTATGGTCCATTTACACATTATTAATACTGTAGTTTTTTAAGCTACATAAAACACTTGGGATATGTAATTTGTAATTTTGATCAATACTGTCCATAAACTTAGAGCTTTTACTTTCAAAGACGGAAATAAAAGTAATTAATTCAGTACAATCAAATTACAGCCGAAGAAAAAATTGTCTTATTTATTTGCTATGGTTTGTACAGGGCCAAGCAACATACTAAGATAATGGAAAACAAAGATACTGATGGTTAGTAATATTTATTATTTTTAATCATTATTTAACAGGTCGCATTTTCATTCTCTTAAATCTTAGATTTGTGGACGTTAGTCATATATCTTGTGGAATAGCCAATGTTAATAAATAATGAGTTAATATCTAAAGTTCTAATTTTGTTTGTCCTTCGACGAGGAAGAGGTAGTACCACTATAAAAACCTATTGCACCATAATATTTAAACATCATACTTTTGTTACTGTGTTAAGCCAGAGCAAGCGAACCAGGTGGAGAGAGATAAGCAGAAAGGAATGGGAAAATTTAAGCACATCTATTTGGCAAACAGTATACAGTCTTAATAAATACAGCAGTTCTTCAAATGATTTTATTTTACCAGTTCAGTAGGTCAAATCAAGTAATTTGAAAGAAATGTAGACATGATGATGGCATTTAAAAATATGGGCTGTTGAAATCCTAGCAATGCACTTTTCAGGATTTAAAGTTGATTGAAGTCATCGGTTTTTTTAAAAGGTTCAAAGGTCTCTTTCATCTTAAGAGCGGCCTTTCTAGTAGCCCCAAGTAAATGCAGGTCACAACGACGAGCATATCCTGCAACAGACGGACCTTATTCTAAGTACTTGATGTTTTACGCCGAGGCAGTAACTAGGGCTATATCACGGCAAAGCAACCAGCCCTGTAAACAGATGCCACATGGAGAGAAAGAACAGCCTGGCCGAGACGAGAGCTGAACTCACAACACCCAACCTTCACTGTATTGGGGACAGGCGCTAACCCTTGTGCCACTGGACCCCCCATTGAGTAGGGGAAATTCATTATCGTGTAAACTAAATTCGATCCTGTACTGTGATGTGATTTTGGGTGAAGCCACGGATTGTTAATTTACTGATAAACGCTATTCTCTTCTTTTTTTTATCTTTCTTTCCACAGATGATGCTGACATGACAATAAATGACTTGTATGCCAGATCCAGCGATCTTGGTATGTAGAAATTTCCATCAGTTGGTATTTATTTCTTTTATTTATAAGCTTAACCTTTACCTAGCCCAACGTTTACATGGACATTCATACGACTGGACTTTTCATGTAAATATGTAATAAATACTGTTATAATGATACTATGTTATCATGGGGTCATAGCTTTTAATAGTTTGATGTTCGTTAAGGTGTATATTCTTTTTAATTCTTTTACATTAGATTATATTCTTGACGTGTTTGAAGGAATGATTGTGTAATCCATTTTTTACGCAACAAATAAGCCCCTCTTCCCTTTTGTCTGCACTAACACTGTAACTAAAATGGACGGCCTGTCCCTCAGCCATGCTTGTCAAACCTGCTATTACGGCGACATATTAAGCAGACATTTCAAACATGTTTTTGGAATCCAGTTTGTCTGTGCTTTATCCGTGTGTATCTAAAGGTTTTTTAATGGACAGTTGTTCCTTTTTATCATTGACTTCACTGCAGGTTTCTTTCACATGCATTTTTCATCACTTTGTTATTTTGCATATTTTTAGTAGGTTTTATTTGCATTACATACCCTGTACTATGAGTGTGCATAACGTGTTTCTGTAATTTACTTTGTGTACGAGTGGGTGTGTTTTGTAGAAGTGAACGTGTCTGTTATATGCGAATATAGGTGCATGGTTATTGATGATTCAGTCTATATAAACTATTTGCACAACACGTTTCTATAGGTTAAAACTGTTTTTAGAAGCAGTTTTAGAAGCATTTTTACTGGCATGCTTTTACGCCACTTAAACGACAAACCGACTGCAACATTTTCCCTTTAAAATCGGGTTATGTTCATTTAAAAATAATAATTACCAAAATATGAATACATAATTATGCTTAATTTTAAAGATATGAGTCTTCAAACATCAGCATTCTCATTTGCCACTAGGAAAGCAAGACAAAATTACTCTCCTGTACTGAAGAGGAGTGGTTCAGTTCAGCAAATCTCTGCATGTTTTCGAGTCAAATGAAGAAACATCGCTCAGGTTGTCGTGTTCAAAAGCGATTTTTTTTCGCAGAAAATGAATGCTGATTTTGGAAAAAAAGCCCTACAGATTCGAACTTTATTTAGAAGCTTCAAATGAAGTTGAAAAAAATAATTAAATGGTCCAAACTGATTTCATTCAACAGACTGGTAAGTCTGACATTTTATAACGGATGCTGACATGTCTCTCTCTCTCTACCAGAGGGTAGAAATTGAAAGCCTGCTTACACTAGGGTGTAAGCACTGCTAAGCTGAGTACCAGATACAGCTGAAATCCTTCCAGCAAGAACTGAATGACACAGGGACGGCACTTGTTGACTACAATCCGCCTGGGACTTCTCCAGCAATGCTGATCTTCAGGCCGGGGTCTACTCTTGTGCTCCGCGGGGATCTTATATTGTGATTTGTGAATTCGGATAGACTTTTCCGTGCAATCTTACACTTGTTTTAGATACAGTTCGCCGGACAGCAACCCAGGTGAACCGGTATGTGGGCTGTCCACCTACTTTGGATATACCTGACTGGGGAAACGACAAAGCAGACAGGTGACATTTGCCGGAGAAAGGGGACCCTACCCTTCAGTATTAGGCAGTTTCATTAGTTTTAGACAGTTCTCTATTTTTTCTTACCATCTCATTATCTAATTTTCTTTTCAAACATTAAATGTTGGAATCGTTGGTCCTTTTTGTGTTAAAAAGGAAGAAGAGTGCGTAGCTGCGTGTAGATCTACACTTACGCTCGCATTCACGTATAAGTGCACTCTTCACCCAAAACGTTACAGTCAGTGAGGCACAATAACTGCTTTCTGGTAATATAATTACTCTGTAGATTATAAAGGAGCTCACTCTTTGAATTTTATCTCTTGCTCATACAAAGAAAGGACATCCACAGCAAACACTATAGAAATCTTTCAGGAAGAGGCAGGTGTATTATTTCAAAAAATGAAATCGGATAAACCTAACAAAATTAATTATGAAAGTATTCAACATTTTGATTTAGAACACACATTTACTAACAGATAATCTGTTACCCGCATGAAGGAGATATTATAACTGGATCAGGTCAGTGATATAAATAGTGCATAATGAGAGCAGACTGTCTTTTAGAAATAAACTTGTTAACGTGCATTGTCCAAAGTCTACACAATGCTTTATACAAAAACAAGGGAAAACAAAAATACAGTCACATTATGTCCTATGTCTTTATTAATACAAAGTAAAAACAGTTGTCTAGCCGGAGCGTAAGGGATGAGAAGCTCGGAGAAATAATCAGGGCAAGAACCTAAAAGAAATTAAAACACAGCACGGTGAGTTTGTACTGGATGCGAGAACGGATGGGTAGTCAGTGTAGAAAACAAAGGAGAGGAGTGACATGGTCACGTTTCGTGGCTCTAAGCACCAGACGTGCAGCGGAGTTCTGTACTTTCTGGAGTCTCTGAATGAGGGATGAGGGGCAGCCTGCCAGCAAGGAGTTGCAGTAGTCAAGTCGAGAAAGAACAAAGACACAGAGAAGAGTGTTGGTAGTGCGTGTAGAGAGAAAGTGACGGATGGCACTGATCTTACGGAGCTCATAATAGGCAGACTGACAGACAGCTGTAACATGTTTATCAAGGGTCATGTCATCAGTGACAATAAATCCCAGATTCCTAACGGATGACGTGAAGGTGACATTGCTTTCGCCCACTATAACGTTTCACGGCTCAAACTCTTTTTTACTTTGTTAATGGTTCAAAGCGTAGGTATATCACGGAGGCATGTTCTCGGGAAGCCACGTGACCACGTGACCATGTGACGCAAACCACTTGCATCACGCTTTGACGCGATAGGGGAATCCCAGACTCCTTTTGTAAACAAGATTTAATCTGGAATTCCACATGGCGTGGTGTAATTTCGGCCGACGCGGTCTGATTCTGGTGGGAATCTATGCCGACCACACCACAAAGTAAATTAATATATTTAGTCGGCATGGATCCCACATAGCTGGAGTGTCGCTAGGCGATCACCATAGTTACCGACTAGCCTTGCGTCCGAAGAGCAAGAAGAGCGAAGGTAGCAAGTTTAATGTTTTCCCCGGCTTTCAGCGGAGATATCTCAGTCAAGACTGACCTGCACGCTACCAGCAGACGTTTCATAACGGACGCTGGCATCTCTCTACCGAAGGGTAGAAATTGGAAGTCCGCTTACACCGGGGTAACCTTCCAGCAAGAACTGAATGACACAGACGGCAGTTGTCCACTTCACTAAGCCAAAGATTCTTTTTCCGAGTGGGATTCGTCGGAGATCTCTGAGGTTCGGCGGTCTTCCACGGCGGTAACTACAAATGCTAAACATTCCTGCAAAAGGGTGACGCTGAATCGTCGTAGACTGAGGATACGTACAGCAGGGCTGGTCTTCAAACCGTGATTTATTCTTCCGCGGGGATCTTATATTGTGATTCGTGAATTTGGATGGACTCTTCCGTGCAATCTTACAGTTGTTTTGGAGACAGTTCGCCGGTCAGCAACCCAGGTGAAGCTGTATGTGGGCTGTCCACCTACCTTGGATATACTTGACTGGCGAAACGACAAAGCAGACAGGTGACATTTGCCGGGAAAAAGGGAGCCCTAACTTTCAGTTTTATTAGTTCTAAACAATTCTCTATATTGTTTACCATCTCATTTCTATTTTCTTTTGAAACATTAAATGTTGGAATCATTGGCCGGCCCTTTTTGTGTGAAAAAGAAAGAAGACTGCCGCGAGCGTAGCTACATGTAGGTGTACACTCACGCTCGCATCCATTTATAAGTGCACTCTTTACCCAAACCTTACTCCCACCTTGATGTGATTGGGCAAACTGACGAGCGAAGGTTGATGTCTTTTTCTATGGCACAAGAGGGCTTCCGTTTTTTCACCGTTTAGTTTAAGCTTGTTTTTTTTACCATCCAACTCTTGACGTCGCTAATAAAAGCCTCTAGAGAGCTAATAGCAGAGTGAGACTCAGCCGGTGGAGTCAGCATAGGATTGATGAGAAACCTGGTGAGACTGGATGCATGATGAAAGTGGCTTAGTGTACAGAATGAATAGAACTGGGCCCAAGTACTGAGCCTTGGGGCCACAGAAGAGTGGAGAAGGGTGTGGAGTCTATGAAAAAGCAGAGAGTGGTCTATTGTGTCGAATGCAGCAGACAGGTCCAATAGAGTTAAGGGAGAAACATCACCACTGTCAAGGGCACATAATATGTCTGTCGTTACCTTAATAAGCGTAGTCTCAGTGCTGTGAAATTCGTGATAGGATTCACAGTTTGTCTGGTTATGCTGGTTTATGAAGACAACTACTGTATATTCTGTCACTTCTTCTTCATGGAAAAATAAAACATCCCTTGAAAATAAGACCTAGCGCATCTTTGGGAGCAAAAATTAATATGACACTGTCTTATTCTCGAGGAAACAGGGTACTGAGAAAATGAGAATAGTTGAACCTGAAGGCAAGGACTGGCAAGATAAAATTCTGACATATTGCGCCCTATCATGCAAACAGACATCAATGTGCAGGACGTAGTCCAGCCGAGTTATTGTTTGGTAGGAAAATTCGTACAAAAATTCCACAGCTGACTTCACAAGTTATCGATCAGGAAGTTCAGAATCAAGATGCAGAAAAGAAAGGACTGTCAAAACTATACGGGGACAAGAAAAGACGAGCCAGATATTCTGACATAACTCTAGGTGATCAAGTGTTACTAAGAAGAGACAGACTGAGAAACTTGATACGCCCTACTTTCTAAAACCGTACACACTGATTGAAAAGACTGGAAGTAAGGTAATGGTGAAATCGCCACAAGGAGCAACATACACAAGAAACTTTTCGTTCGTAAAGAAATTTCATATCGCAGAGGAAAGAGGAGAAGAAGAGGATAACATAGACTGCAGTGAAAGATGTGATATGCCAGAGACAGTACCAGGCGAGACAAAGGACATAAATACATCCGCTCCGGAAATTAGAAGACCAATAAAAATAAAAACACTCCCTATGTGTTGAAGAGATCGGCGAAAAACAGTTGACTTCTATGGGCTTATATGTGGTGAATTATGTTGTGAAATATATGTTTATTTTGGAAGGATAAAGGTAATTGTTTCCCTTAAACCCACGAGGAGGTATCAGATCGGTACAAGACTCTTATTTTTGTTGTTGATACATTGCACTTAGACATTTGAGTAAAAGTGGGAAGTACAGAACCAGTGAAATTTAATTTTGTAGACGTAGGTCACTTTCAGATATTGTTTGACTTATTATTGTGTTGCGGTAAGCTAGATCGAAAGAGAATCAGCATATAAGAATAAGATTGGGGAAAAATATTTACATGTAAATAACTGAAGGCAGATAATATATTATAATTTCTGTTAGTAAAAAGTTTGTAATTCAAACTTATTATAGAGAAATGGATGGATGGCGTATCCTAGGGCTATTACTGTTTATAGCCTAGACAGTCGACCTACGACCCCGTCTGATTTAGGTAGCAATAGAGAACAGATGGCGCGAAGCCGAGACACAGTCGATTGTCAGGAATTAAAGGTTGGAGAGAAAGGAGCGAGAGTGAGAAGACATAACAGGACATATTTATAAAAATAGCATTGTTTGCATAAGCTGAATTCGAAATTCGGCAAAAGAAAACAGAGCAGGTCATAATATACTGTTGCTGAATGTTCTCTTCGACTCTCAGATGGATTTAGTACTTATTTAGGAAATTCTAAATCGAATGGCAACAGACGGCAGTGGTTTCGATTTGTTCAAAGATGTGTATATACAGATCTCTGCTTTGTTCAAACATCCCGTGCTAACTTTGTCCCCACACCATAGTCAAGAATTTGCTCAAAACATTTCAAAAGTGATTGTTATTCAGTCACTAATACAGTACAAGCAAGTCTTAGATTTTCAGTAAAACGAAGAAATCTTCATACAGTACAGTGCCGACTATACAAAAGCACGCGCTGTTGAAGCCACCTACGACTGCTGGTAAAAAGCTTAAACAAAGATCAAGTACCAGATATACAACATCGACGCTTTCTACAACGTAACACAGTCACAAACACACTTTATCCAGCATAATGCTAAGAACAGCTGACAGTGTGAAAGAACCATTGATGTGTGTGTTCGAAAAAAACTAAAAAAGAATGGAGGGGGACAAGCGTATGAGGAGCTTAAATGGGAACATGTACGAGTATCAGTAAGTAAATAGCAAATTTTGCATGCAGCTAAATGAGGTAGAAATAAGTTTTTACCTCGATAAATATGTACCAAATTAGTATTTATAGTTTTAACGGTAGTCGCTAGCAGCAGTTAGTTGTAACTATAAAACAAAAATGCAGTGCTGGAAACTAACCATCAAATAAACAAATTACAAGAGTTTATCTTAGACAAACGCTCATTTGAAATGTGTTTATATTTTATTAACGATAATACACATGGAACAATTAACTCAAACGCGCTCACTTAGTAACAGAGAATCAATAATAATACAACGTAGACTGCAATGACCCTTATTGTTGGCCATTAAATTATGATCTGGAGAAGATTTACTTACCAGTCTGTTGAGTGAATTCTTTTTGGATCTTTTTGTTAAAACTTCAGTAGAAGCTTTTTAAAAAAGATTTAAATCTGAAGGGCTTTATCCCCAAATCAGCCGTTTCTTTTGCTTCTTGAACACGAGAACCTAAGTAGTGCTTCTTCTTTTGACTTGAAGACATGCATAGATTTGGTGAACTGAGCCACACTCACAGTTACAAATACTACTGGCTCGTAAGAGACCTCTTCAATATAGGAGAGTAAATTTCTCCTGCTTTCTTATTGGCAGGTGAGAATGCCGATGTTTGAAGGCTTATATCTTTGAAATTGTGCATAATTATGTACTCATTTTTTGGGAATTATTATTTCAAAATGAACTTAACCAAATCATAAAGAAAATAGTGTCCCAATGGTACAAGGTTTTGCTTGGAAATCCATGTAATTCCGTAATTTTAGTTTAGTTCATTAGTGTTCATGACTTTAGTGGGTGCAATTTATATATGTTCTCTGTGATGTAGTCTTCTAACTGATGGAGTATTCTATAAATATCAGTGGCTACTAAACTTGAAAGCGTTTTCTCAAATCATTGCATTTAGATAGGTAAGCTGGTTTAGTAACTCACTTTTTGTGAAGTTATTTAAGAACTGTTTATCACTTAATGTTCAATAATCGCTTTTCAGTTACGAAAAGCTCGACAGCTTCTCAGAATGTGCATGGAGAACATGAAGCAGTCAGTTTTGAAGCATCATCGAACCCACCATGTAAAGATTCCTCTAAAGCTGGCTCAGCACCGTCGAAGACAGATAATGTCAAAATAACCGGAAAAGGAAACAAATCAAGTGCTGGAAAGGATGCGAAGATAAACAAGAAAAGAAGTAAGAAAAACAAAAATTATGACATTTAAAACTTTAACTAAACTAAGCCTATCAATTAGAATATAAGGAAAGCATTTTATACAAATCAGTCATGACATCATATAATAAGGTAGAGGTGACTTATTGTAGTACTGTAGTTTAATAATAGTTTGTCAGACCTTATCAGCTTTTGTGATAGTTTGTGTATGGCACCAAGAATTTGTAGCACTTATACATGCTAGGCTGCTTACCTTGTGTGTGCGTGCACACATGCACGTGTGTGTGAGTAAAATACAACCGCTGTACTTGTTTCAGAAAAAGCTCCCCTTTCCATGGATCCGTTGGAAAGATCGGTATATGAAAATGTTGCATTTGAAACTGCTGAAACTGAAGATAACTGTTATAATTTTGATGAGGTTTGTATACTTATTGTTTATTGTAATTGATATCAGTTGTAAAGCATAGCAATTAAAATGTATTTATAGAGAAAGAAAATCACCATTTTTTATTTTTATACCATTTTTGTAGTATAAAAAGTTTTGATAGATACAGCAGAACGGCCAGTGTCCAACTATACAATTACCAGATGGAATTTTAGCCAAGACTCCACAACAACTCTGCAGAAGAATAGACAATTAATACCTCATAAGCATTTAAAGTTATGTTTATTTGTACATAGGTCTTTGAACCAGTTCTTCAGTAACATCGCAATTGCTATATTCAAGTTAGTCGTGAACCTTGGGGAGAAGGACACGCGAGGATGGTCAGAGGGGTGTAATTTCCTTCGCCTCGGACTAATTACCCTCTCAACACCTCTACCATCTCACGTCGACATGTACCGTGTACGCAACACTTACTAATAATTGCTAATATGATGAATGATCCAATCTGACTCCGAGCCCCCAGCGTACGTCCACAACAACAAACTCAAGGCAATTTAGTGTATAAAAGAATTATTAATCAACCAGATTTCAACACATTAATCACAATATGATCGCACAAATTACAATTCAAACTCGTTTTCTAGGCGTCCCGCCACAATCCCCTACGGCTAATCCAGGTATCGTGAGTCACTGACTAATTAGCTTAACTACCACACAACACACTACACTGGTCACTTATCTCTATGCACAAGAATGTCTCTCGCGATGTCTTGACGTCTGATAATCCGTAGATGTCACTCCGCCAGTCGTTGCTGCCTTTTCCACGAACACAGAGACTCTGGCACTGCCGCGTACCACCACGTGACTCGTCCTCAAGGCCGGACTGCGATCAGAGCTTAACCGCGCCTGAGGACCAACGCTTCTCTACCAGCTTTACCTCTGCTGTCTACGACCGACAGCCACTGGTGATGCAAACGTTGTGCACTCTATACCAAGAGTGGGTCTTAACGCACCTCTGAAGTCGGTTGTGCTGAAGTAGCCACGATTCCAGACTAACTCTCAGCAGAGAATCTGAACAGCCTTGAACAGATCTCTGCTACAACCTTCTCCCTCGAGTTTCCAGTGCGAAGACGCCGATTCCTGGGCTGACACAAGGTTAAACCCTCGTCTCCGGCGTTAGTCATCTTTCGCGATTGGCTAATTGAAAAATCCACACATTCACTGCTATTCGTTTACCTGCCTATGACCAATCACTAACCTAGCAAGTACATGATGGACAGGTGGTCACTGACTTTCCAAGCAAGAACTCTGCTTACTACAACCAATCGCGCATCGACGTTAGTCTAAATCAACTACCGCCACCCAAGTCGGGAAACATTCCCCACCCCCATGGTTATCTTACCTGGGTGCCTTCCCATTCTAAAGAGTGGTCAAGTCGTTAACTTGCCACCCATCTAACCTGCACTGATGAATGTGCGGTGAACGAGTTCAGTTCAATCAGAAACAGAGGTGGCGCTACTGTCCCCCCGATCAACTCGCATCATTCAATCCCATCCCCATTTCAGCCTGGGTACCTGCGGTAGGCTTATGATCCTGACCATCTCAGCTTACCTGCTGGTCTCTGGCCAGTCTCTCCCTCTGAGCGAACTAACACCGGCCGTCCCTTTTTTCTGCTGGACAAAAGGACGGGTGGCTGTTCAGCTATCTGATCCTACCTCTGCGCAGGCCTGTTTGGCCGCGTGTCCGCACGACTTGTATGAAAGCAAGAGTGTAGCACCATCACTACAGCCCTCATGACTAGTAATCATATGACAACGTTAGTGCTGTTAATACTCCTTTGTTTATGAACATTCTTTTTCTGATTTAAATTAAGGTATCTATAGTTTTCGTATAACGATTTTTTGATCTTCGATCTTTGTATATGTGGTACTCAGCCTGATTTTCATTAGCAGCATAGCAATATTTCATCCAATGAAATATGAAATCCATATTACTGTGTTTCCCCAAAAGTAAGACCTAATTTGAAAATAGCTTTAGAATTATTTTTTTTTCAGGATTCCTTATTCAAAATATAAGATATAAAAATCTTTGGCTGATCAGACTGTCGAAGCTCAGCCACCCCCGCCGACATGTACGTGTACGCCAATACACTTACACTAAATTGCTACTAAAGATGGCACGATTGACTCTGAGCCCCACCGAACGTCCGCAATAAGCAACTCAAGGCAATTTAGTGTAACAAAGAAAGGAATTTTTATTAAATCGAAAGATTTATACAATATGTTACAGATAATGTAATAAACAAAACATGTTTGACAGTCGAATAATTTCAGTTAGGTATTAAGGGCACTTTACACACAAGCAAGACTTAGATTAAAATGACGTTAGCGACAGGTGTTTTCTAGTTATTTTCACAATGTAAGTGAAAATTGTAGCAGTAATTGTCATATCATCTGTGGTATGCCAATATGCCGTTTTTAAAAATAGCTGTACGCATCTGGTGTATTTTATTTTTGTTCCAGAAGGAAAAGCCTGACAGCGACGTACAACGTAATAAAGATGGCTTAATCTATGTCTCTCTGGCGTTTGACAATACTAAGAGTATCAAACCACCACCTCCAAAACGTGAAGAAACAGAATATGTATCGATTGATTTGCAGAAAACAGCATTACATGCGGTTACAGTAAATGGAAATTGATGCATAGGACTTCTGTCTTTAAAATTGTGTAGAAATGCTAAATGAAAAACTGTAATATCTATACTAACCATTACACTGAATTTTCAACAAAATTATGATGGTTGAATTTATGAGTTCAGATATATAAATAACAACTAAGATGAATAAATGTAAAAAACTCAAAATTGTGATGAAATTCAAATTAATTTATTGAAGCATGTCAGTCAATGTAACTTGTTTCTGCAATTAGCTATAAGAAACGATGGTTTGAGAAAGTACAAAGTAATTTATTACTATATAATTTTGCACACTGTGTTATGATATGTTGAAATAGCAACTGTGGCTAATGATTTTCCATAGTTATTGCAGAAAATCTTTTCGCAATCAGAAATTATATTTGTGCCAGATATACTTTTAATTTAGAATTTTTTGAGGATGCTGTTTCTTATCTTTCCTGCATTTATTACATGAAGCAGGGGATCCTTAACCGGTCTTTTTATGAAATCGCGGCAGTTTTATACAAGCCAGCTGTTAGTGTACACTAGAGGTAAATGATTAATTTACTTATGTCCCTTTGGATTGATTGTCATTATATAAGTATTGTAATAAAAATTTTGTCGTAGCTTAAGCGGTTGGCCTGTGTAGTTTGAATTTTAAACCCTTTTTTGTAAATTATTTCTGATAGATGTGCTAATAATAATTTATATCAAAATTTACTTATTTTATTGATGTTAATGAAGAAATGGTATTTTCGTCTTTTCCAATATATATAGTTTAAAAGTAGGGTATCCAAATTTGTCCTTAAAATTTACTTAACCGTCTTCATACCTAAAAATTCACATAAGGCATCCACCAGAGCTTCCATTTTTGCTTATGCGCAGCAAGTTTGGTCATGCGGTGCCAGGACATTTTCTGGTCCATTAATTCTCGTTCTAGTGACCTTCGTCATGTTTCTTTTGGCTGACCCTTCTCTTGCCATCAGCTGTCCTATTAAGGGTATTTTGGATGGTACCTCTTGTTTCATTCTGAACATGCCCTAGCCATTTCCATCTTTGTTTTTGGATTGTTGTTGTCATATTTGTGCAGCTGGATCTTGTAAAGATTTCTTCGTTAGTAATTATGTTAGGCAAAAATATCTTGAAAATTTCCTCAGAAGGGTTTGAAAAGTCTCTAGTTTCTGCCTTATTTTTGCTGAAATCTTCCAGCACTAACTTCCATAGAGTAAGACCGAAATGACATTGCTTCTGAAGATTATTAATTTTGTATGCCTCCTTAGAGCTTTGGACCAAATTTCTTTAAGCATGGCAAAGGCTTCACTTGCTTTGATGAGTCTGTTCTTTAATCCTTTATTTGTATCTCCATCTGTTCTTACTAGACTCGTAGTTTTGGTGCATTTCGTGTTAGATTGATCTTTTCCTGCAGGGAAACGGAACAATGGTATCATCTTAATCTGTCTTCTAGTACCGATGTGAGTGTCTAACGGATTCTTCTTGTTTTTGTCTTCTGTTGTTTGTTTCATATGCCAGTCGATGGCCAGTATAAAGAAAAACGCATTCCCTGTTTGACACCAGTCGTAATGTTGAAGTTGTCCATTAGCTTCCTGTTGCTATAAACCACCTGGCAATGAAACTTTGTATACAGTACTTTTATTACATTTACTATTTTCTGTGGTATTCAGTGGTGACGCATGATTTTCCTTAATGACTCAAATGCTTTCTCAAAGTATGAACACAGCACAGAGAGTGCTGTTCCATTCTGTTTTTCGTTCTATGATCTTCTTTAAGGTGATCATTTGACCACTGCATGATCTTTTTTCTAACAGCTGCTTGTTTTTGCCTGATGATGTCATCAATAACAGTGGTGAGCCTCTTCAAAATGATTGCTGAAGATTTTGCTTATTTGTGATAACAGAGTTATGACTCGCCTGGATGTTGAAGCTCCTAAGTCTCCTTTCTTTAGGAATTAGAAGAATATGACTTTTTCCATTCATCTGGTGTTTCTTCAGTATCTTATATTTTTTGGAAGATCTTGCACAACAGCTTTGACATTCATTCTGCTTCCAACTTCAACATTTCGGAGCAAATACCATCATGCCCTGGTGCTTTGCCATTTTTGTTGTTGGATGACTTCTTCTACTTCGGTCATGGTAATGGGGCCCAGGTTTATGTCCAGGTCTTCTTCACGTTCTGAGATTTTGGCTAGTACTGGAGGGTTGGGTCGGTTGGTTAGCTGCTCAGAGTGCTCCTTCTATCTCTCTACTTTCTTTAGTGATTAAATGCCCATCCTGGATTTAAAAGGTAGGTCGAATGAAACTACCATTTCCTGTTTTTGTTTTCCTTTTTGTGATCTTGTAAACCATGTTTATGTCTTGTCTTCCTGCAGATTTTTCTACTCTTAAATCTGGGGTTTCTACAAACGTTTATCTCTTTTAGCGCTCCTCTTCACTTCCTTGTCTTTCTGGGAATGTTCTATCATCAACTTCTCTTTTAGGCGTGGAGACTTTGTGCCGAGCAACTGGTGTCTTATCTCTCTCCTCTGCTCAGCCGTTTCTTTCATTGCTTGGTTAAAGTGGGTGATTGTCATTTGGGAGTCATCTGTTAGGACGCTAAACTTATTTTTAAATACTATGATGAATTTCCACTGAACTGCTGAGTCTTTAAATTGATCCACGTCAAAGCGTGGATGTTATCGTTCTCCCACCTTAGCTGTTCTAAGCTTTAGAGCAAGACTGCCGATGAGCCAGTTATGGTCACTACCTATTTCTTCCCGCCCACCCTTTTAACTCTAACGTCTTAATTTGCCATTAATGATGATGTGGTCTATCTGACTATCTCTCCTGCCATCACGTGATTTTCAAATCACTTTGTGAATCATCTTATGTTGAAAAATAATTTCTCCAATTACAAGGTCGTTTTCATTTGAAAAAATCACACAGTCTGCTGCAATTGTCAGTGATATACCGCATACCTTCCGCATTCCATATTTCTTTGTTTTCTTTCGTTTTTGATGCCTACTCTAACATTGAAATCTCCCTGTACTATTATGGCATAATGGATCTTCTGATGAATCTGGAGTTGTGCCTGATATACAGCAGGCGTTTGCTGATTGGTTTCCATTCTAATAGTGAGTTATTTTGGGATAATTATTTCAATCCCTTCTCTGCGGTGTTCAAGTTGGTATAAATGCATTTCTTGGAGGGTCTGTGCAAACTTTTCTGTTGGATTCAGTGTTTTCAGTCCAGCAACCAATAGTGGATGAGAGCAGGTTGGCTGTCAGGTTGGATTAATTCTTGCGGCTTTGGTCCCCAACCATCATGACTCCAGTTACCTAGTCTGCCTCTCTACTGTCACTGTTTGATGGGCTGTCTTTAGCTTCAGTTTCCATAGCTATATCGTTTTTCACAGAAACGAATAATCCACTGCACAACTTCCTGTAACCCGGAGGACCGTTGGAGCAGTCAGTCGCAACTCTACCCCTTGATATGTCCGACATGGGTGACCCTTCCAGGAACTACTACTCCCGTCGATATAGTTCATCGATCACAGCAAGGTGGTGGTCCGACAGGGGTCTTTAAAATTTGCATATTTAAAATTGTATCAAAACCAAGCTATAATCTTCCTTACCAGGTGTTGACACCACATAGAATCAATGCACAGCTATATGCTATACAAAAGAAGTCTGTCTTAAGATACATAAAGCATCGTGAAAAGGATTATTGTTTCAGGTGTAAAATTAAGGAATCTGGACGGACCAACATCATTTACAAGATTTGCAGTATCTCAAATAATGGAAGAAGAGAGAAAAAGTTGGTAGTGGTGAGGAGAGAATGAAGAATGAATACATGTCAAACAGTTGTTGCCTACATCTTAAATAGCTTCAATTTTCTTTGATTCTTGTATAGTTAAAACTTTTTCCTACTTAGGTAAATTAATGAATTTCTTTTTAAAACGAAGTCGAGCTGCTTCTGTACCAATTTTTGGTTTATAAATGTAATGTGACTTATCACAGTATTAGAAAGCTGGGTGTCACATTCCTCTGGAAACATGACATTATCCAGTCCTATTCTGGGCGCCAAAGCATGAACATAAAATATCGCAGTGCTTTACTGAGATTGTTTGAACGTTGAATCCTGCTAATCCAGGGAACATAAGATGTTTTTAAATTTTCTTATGAAATTTATGCATATTTCGCACTTAACCTTACGAAGATAAAATTGTATATGATTAAATTCTGAAATTCGGTGTAAATAAGTGAAAGTAATAGCTAGAGATTATTAGCCAGAATATTTTTTTATAAAGTATTTAATAAATAAATGTTATTTTTAAAGTGCTTTCATTCTTGTTTATGTCATGATTTATAGGAAAAATTTGAGAAATTTTCGAAGGACAATCAGTGGAAGCATAGCGCCTATCAGTCTTAGAGATATTGTTTCAGTTATTCAAGCAAAACATCTGGGGCCGTAGTTATGAAGCGATGCTAAGTGGGAAACTGAGGGACAAGGGCCTGTGTCCAAAATTATAAAGTGGTAAACAGACCCCGTAAATGATATTTTTATCCATGAAGTCGTAGTTATACAGCGCTGGCAAAGATGCCCTTGGGTAAAGAAGCATTGCAACTATAAAAACAAGACGTTTTTCCTTGAATTCCCTATTTTGCTCTGGGGAAACTACTTGCCCTTGCTTCATAACTATAGGCCCAGAGTGTAATTTAGAAATAGCACAAACTTCAGTCTGTATGCGTTTAAAGACAACTCGATATTTTGTCGCAATAACTAACAGACACAACATCAATTTTTGAAATACTTCGAAATACAATTTTGACAGCTTGAGCAATGAACTTTCCATCTGTATCAAGCATATATACACGGGAAAATAACTTTCTGTCCCTTTTCTTTTTAACCTTTTTCTTTATTGATGTGCTATTTTCATTTCTAAAGTATCTCTTTATCAGTACAAAAGGCATGTGGATAATCTTGCATCTAAGCCTGAAGAATTCCAAAAAGTGACTACAATGGTAAATTTTCACGTTTTATTAGGAAGCTCGAAACCTCTGCGTTCACCAACGGACACAGTGATCATATCCAGAAAGATCTTAACACTTTTTACTTAGTTCTTTCACTTACTTTGCATTCTCTTCTACCTATCAGCACCCCTATTCAATGTGTTATCCATGACCACATCGGCAATATCATAAACACAATAGTTTACGATGCTGGGAAACCGGATTTTCTTTTCTTATACCATGCACGAAACTGTACTTAAGTACATAATACTGGTATTAATTTCTTATTCTCTTCTTTAGTTGTATTATAATAACAACAGTAGCAGTTTTAAACACATACAGGTACGAATGCACGCAAACACACAAAATAAGAAAATGTATACATGAAAAATAAATATAAGAATATGTAAGCAGGCTTATTACCTCTAGCAAATAAAAATATGGCTATGACAAAAGAAATATGACAGAGAACTTCGCACATTAAGCCAACATTATCTTAGTCCTTCCAAACTGCTGGGCATGTTAATGTACCATTAAAGAGTGAAAGCACTCAAAAATAAAAACGTAAAAAAGTTATGCATTGAGTTAATGATTATTACATCTCTGTATTTAATCTGTGACTACTCTATAAAATTTTATCAGAAGTATTGATAGAAACAAAAGAAAACAATCCACAGCTACAACATAATATTTACCAATCTACCTAAATCCTGAAGTAAAATTTGAAAGGTCACTTCAAACGAACTACAGGTCCATTCTTTCATCTAAAATACTGTTCCAATACTATTAACTTTTTATTCTCACTATTTAGTTAAGTCTTACTTGGTGAAGGGAATATTGTTAGTCCAGTCCCACTGTTTTGGAAAAGGTTTCATTTTAAGAAATAAAAGGGTTGCTTTATTTTTATAAATCAAATTTAGCCTGCTGTCAAGCATGTCAACTTTTATTGTTACTGTAATGCTTTGAGTGAAGAGTGCAATTATAAATGGATGCGACCGTGAATGTACATCTATATGTAGCGACGCTCGCGGCACTCTTCCACCTCGTTTACACAAAAAGCCCGGCCAAGAATTCCACATTAGATGTTTTAAAAGAAAGAAATGAAATGGGGAAAATGAAACTCTCAAACAACTGCTAAAAAGTTAGGGTCTCCCCGACAATGTCACCTATCTGCTTTGTCGGTCCAACTATCTGGTAATCCGGCACGAACGGTCAGGTGAGTCAGTGCGTACCACACAGGAGCTTACTTCGGTGGTATAGAAGTCCATCTGAACCGACGATCACAAGGTTTCGTCCAAGGGAGGGGAATCATCGGCACAGAAGTTCTCTCGAACTGATGATCGGGAGGTCCGATGCAGGTTGACCGAAAGCATAGGAGTTCACCCGAACTGATGATTGGCAGATTATACCCAAGGCAGGAACACAACCGTAGATCACAAATTTATATGGAGTTATAGGTTCAGCACTACTCTTGGGTAGGAGCGTTTTCAGCGGCTGTTAAAGCCCAACCCGATTGCTGAGCAAAAATCGTTGGAAACAGAGTACAAAGTATCACAAAAAAATATTCTGGTGGTATTATATGACAAAGAGGCATGAAAGATTTTTTTTATTTAACAAGCACAATATAAATACATGAGATTTATCACATTAACCATTTCAAGTCCATTTTCGTTCTCAAGACACATTCATTCATTATAGAAGGAGGGAAAAGAGTAGAGAGGAAAGATGCGGAGAAGGAGTGAAAGATAGAACTAGTGAAAACATCCCAGCTTCCACTTACTGTGTTTATACTAATTATTGTTGATATGGTTTCCACATTGCTTCAAATAAGTCTAATTTATTACTTAAAATACTATGGTATCTTGCTATATTATATCTGTATTTTACAATCTTCAAAAAAACATTTATATAGGGTATATCGTTTTTTTTCCATTTGCATACATAAGATGATTTGGTCTAACACTTTGTCCGTACAAATGTTGTCCTGTACAAAAATAAAAGTTCTAGGGAGAATTCTTAACTGAAACCATTTTAGTTGGTTATCAGTTGTTGTCTTATGGGATTTGTTAAATACAAGTTTCCATGGTATGAGAATTTTAACACTTTCTGTAAACAATTTTTCACCTCCATCCAGACACAATGCTGTATCATCTGCTAATTGTGATAATAAAAGTTCCTTATCTTGCACTTTCACACCTCTCACATTTTCATTTCATAATAGATAACATCTCTGCACATAGTAAAAACAAGGAAACAGGGGATCCCCTTGTCTCACACCTGTATATATACGGAACCATGAAGAGTATATATCATTTATAAAAATGCATGAGGATGTGTCTGAAATGAAAGATTTTATATTAATATTTTTCTCTTAAGCACACCTGGATTTGTCGAGAAAACATGAAGTGACGAAACGGAAGTATATCTTAAAATAGCCTCGTCTGCACAAGCTGAAGTCGAAGAGAAAAGATGCAATCCTCGGTAAAAGAAAACTGACCAAGATACAATGTGCTGTTGCTGAATGTTTTCTTCGCCACTTAGATGGAGTTAGTTTGTACTCATGAAGGAAATCCTAAAGATAATGGAAGCAAACGCCAGTGGATTAACTTTGTTCAGAGATGTGTATATACAGGTCTCTGTTTTATTCAAACGTGCCGTGCGAACTTTGTCCCCACACTGTACTCAAGAATTTGCTCGAAACATTTCAAACTCGATTGTAATCTAATCACTTATACAGTACACGCAAGTTTTCACCTTTCAGTAAAACGAAAAAATCTTATTCCCAGTGCTTACTATACAAAAGCACGAGCTGTTAAAGCCAACTATGACTGCTGATAGATCAAGCACCAGAGATGCAACATCGACAGTTTCTACACTGTCACAAACACAACATCATCAGTCTATCTTTATCCAGCACAATGCTAAAAACAACTGACTGTGAGGGCACCATTGATGTGCGAGCTCGAAACAGCTAAAAATGGAAAAAAAGTATTGTTGTTGATAAACCTATTATAAGGAGTTTAAACGTGAACACAGTATCAGTAAGTAAATAGAAAAGTTTGCATGAGGAAGAAATAAGTTTTTACATTGATAAACCTGTTTCAAACTATCATAATTTTTTAATTGTAAAAAATCCTTAGTAGAAGAAATAAGATTTTACATCGATAAACATGTTTCAAACTATCATAATTTTTTAATTGTAAAAAATTCCTTATCAGCAGTCAGTTATAACTATAAAATGAAAATGCAATCCTCGAAACCATCAAAACAAAACAAAAAAAAATTACAGGAGTTTCTCCCAGACAAACACTTTTGAAACGTGTTTACATTTTATTAACAATAATACACATGGGAAAATGCGCCCACTTAGTAACAATCAGTAATAATACAACAGACTGATATGACCGTGATTTTTGCCCATTAAATTTTGATCTGGAGAAGATTAACCTATCAGTCTGTTGAATGAATTCAGTTTGGAGTATTAAATTATTTTTTTAAACTTCATTCGAAGCTTCTAAATAAAGTTTCAATCTGTAGGGCTGTATTCCAAATTCAGCTGTTTTATTTTTTTGTCACAATATCACTTCCTGAGCATGACAACCTGAGTGATGTTTTTTCATTTGACTTGAAGACATGCACACTCCCTGTTACAAATACTCAGGGCGTTAAAGAACTCTCCAGTATAGAAGAGTATTTTTTCCAGCTTTCGTAGAGGCAGGTGAGAATGCCGACCGGATTTGGGGTTCAGCTTACCTATATCATTGGTGTACGAGGTGTGCTAGAAAAGTAATGAGACTACCAACACTGCAAGCTCTCTGGTAACGCTGAGCTGTTGGTAGATCGCTTGCAGGTGTATCAGTCCCCTCCCATAGCTCAGTGTGAGTTTACACTCATTCCGTTAACTACGTGATTGTTGTGACTGCTGTTAGTGACGTTGTGTTGTGGTTGTGCGTCACGCAAACTGGACCAGCGCCGTTTGGAGCAACGTTGTGCCATTACATTTTGTGTTAAGCTTGGAGATTCGGCGAGTCATTTTTGAAAGGCAAAGAACACGTTGAAGATGAGCACCGCTCAGGGAGGCCTTCAACTTCGAAAACCGACGAAAGCATCGAAAGTGTGAACACTCTTGTGAGATCAGACCGTCGTTTAACATTAAGAATGTTGAGTGAACAATTAAATTTGAACAGATTTACCGTTCATCAAATTTTGACTGAACATTTGCACATGCGAGAGGTCTCAGAAAAAGGGTCATTGGCGTGAGACCAGACATTACGGACAAATGGATGTTCTATCATGACAACGCCCATGTCACACCGCCCTCTCCCTCACGGATTTTTCGACCTCAAAAGGCATTCCTGTGGTTTCCCAACCCTTCTGTTCGCCTGACCTCAGCCCTTGAGACGTGTTCCTTTTTCCTAAACTGAAAAATGTCCTCAAAGGATGTCATTTCGGGACTTTACAAAACATCCAAAAGAGTGTAACGGAGATGCTGAAGACCATACCGGTTGAAGACTTCCAGCGCTGCTACCAAAAGTGGAAACAACGTCTCCATTGGTGTGTAGCTGCCCAAGGGAACTATTTTGAAGGGGATAACATTGCTGTTTGAAAAATAAAAACTTTGGTAAATAAACAATCAGTCTCATTACTTTTTTTTACCACACTTCATAAAGCTACAGTAACTGTATGCTGAGAGTAAGCAAGTCAATCTGCCAGCAGTAACATCCCGCCTGAACAAGGGTAAAATAGTTTTCCAGCAATATAAGTAATTTTTCTCCATTAAACTGTAATTTTAATGAACATAATGATGTGTTTTAAGCGTCAAACTGGCAACAGCGTTGCTATAGTGTGCTTAGTCTCGACTAACAGAGGCCTGGATGCACCCGACCAATACAACCGCCCAGCTGATTGAGTGTCCACTCCGTTGTCTGCAGCAGCCAAATTAAACGTGCTTTTTATTTTGTGTACAAGTATAGTAAATTAAAGGCAATCGGCGTAGGGTAAGCCCACGCGTCTATGTCACTTCAGTGTCCAAATATAAAAACACAGCATAAGTAATTATTATGATTGCACCAAAGTTCGCTTTCAGTAACAGCGACTGAGCGATTGGAGGCTGGCTGTCCTTCACGCACGCGATGAATTTTATAATGACAGAATTAATTGTATAGCTATTGACTACATTTTATAAGTATATGTATAGTAAGTGAGACAAAATTATAAAAATTGCGCCTGTAACGTTTTAGATGAAGAGTGCACTTACGAATGTTTGCGAGTGTGAGTGTACATCTACATGTGACCACGTCGCACTCTTCTACCTTTTTCACGCAAAAAAGGCCCGACCAAAGAATTACCACATTTAACGTTTAAGAAATGGAATGAACTGAAATAAACAGAATTGTCTAACAATCGATAGAAAGTTACGATTTCCCCAGCAATGTCACATGTCTCGACGATTCGATGATCAGGTACTCCAGAAAGGCGGAGATGTGACCCAGTATCCAATGCGCACCGTCGACACAGTAATTGAAGCTTAGTGGGTTATATCTAACACAGGGGAACAGGTGACCCGTTACCCAACACGCACTGTCAGCATAGAGATTCACCCGAATTGTTTATTAGTAAGTTATATCCAAAGCAGGTGAATTGGTGATCAAGCATCTAGAACGTTAAATCCAAAACACAACCAAAGATCGCAATTTGGAGTTCAGCTTGGCTCTAGTTAATCCCTAGTTTAAGCACTGATTAAGCTATTACTCTTCGGTAGAGATGTCAGTGTTCGTTATAAATCTCTCGCTAACGCCGTGTAGGCCTGTTTTGTCTCACGGATTGACGCTCAATGCCAGGTAAACGTTAAGCACTCTATCTTAATTCTCCATTCAATGGTTTAGACCAATCAAGCCCTTAGCAGCTGAGTAACTAAGGTGATTACTTAGCGACACTACCGCTACGTGGGATCCACGCCGAGCAACTACATTTATTTCTCTTTGTCATGTAGTCTACGTAGATTCTTACCTGAATTAACGGTGTCGGCTAAAAATTATCACACCATATCAACTTCCTCATATATTATACCTCTGTTTACAAGAAGCACTCTTGAACTATTTACTGCGTTATGGTGTGATTTGTCGTGTCCTAGACCTATTAATTATAATTATTATTTATAGTGAGTAAGGACAGACAACCTTTGACCCTGTCTGTATTAGCGAGAGAAACCGAGGGACAGTTACACAGTGAGAGAGCGAGAGACGAGACGAGCCGTAAAGCAGTAAGAGAAACTTATGTCTTAAGAAATATATGTATCTACGTTGAACTTGAGTCGGGTACTGGTATTTGAGAAAGAGAAGACATAACATATTGTAAAATGTTGGTCGGCGTCACACTGTAACGTGGCTTCCCAAGAACGTGCCGCTGTTCTGTCTATGCTTGGAACAAATAACAAAAGAACATGGAATTTGAACCTTGAATCGCTACAGCGCCCTATAAAAATCTTAAGCTGAATGGTTTGCGTTTTTTGCAGCTATCGGTAGATATAGGCGATATAAAACTAACCTGCAAATGTTAGTTTCTAAAACCCATCCGTTAATTAGTTATACGCTAAGATTTTCACCTGAGATCGGCAAACGCCGTTAACAGTGTAGTACGTCACACTAGTACACCATTCACATCACACTGGCAGCTGTCAACAACAAACAGAGAGAAGGAATGAGCGACAGTTTGGGTTATTCGGATGCTGAAAATCTGCATTGCTAGTGATTCTCAAAAACTACTACTTTAGCACGAGAAATGCAGACTTTCAACGTCCGAATAATCCGAACGCAAAAATCGCAATTCATTCAGGCTGGTCTTTAAGAAGAAAAACTTTTATCTTGTCTTTAGGCGGCGATTGTCATCCACACAGGGGCGTATGTCAGGAGAGAGTAAATATATAAATACTGGATTTGTTTTACTGTGTATTTTTTATAGGAACAAGGAGAGAAAATGAAATTTGCACATTTGTGTCTCATTTCCGCCTACGATGCAGTGAACGGTAGGTAAACACTAAGTAAGCAGACGCCATTTATATGATATTCAGTGTGTGCGCGCGCATGTGTGGATGGGTGGCTGGGTGCGGGAGATACGCTTTCCTGAGTTGTAATGTATGAACAGGGGGAAGGGAATAGATTTAACAATTCGACCACAGCCATGGTTGATTAGACCACGTCCATAGCCTTTGTCGACCACCGAATACAGAAGTTACTATTTAGTGAAATGACAAATTCGTTGCTCATTGTATGTAAACAAAGCGAAACGACACTTTTTCTTTACAAATTAGTCACGTGATACACATAGATCTGCCGCTTTTTCGATCTGAATTTTTGCGTGAGATAGCAAATTTTGGTTCAAAGTGCACACACGCTGGACTGAACGGATCATTTTCGGTCTTTTGACGGGTCACTTCCATAAAGACAATGTTTTGCAGTGGATTATATCGTTACATTCATGTGTGAATCCTCGTCTCAGAGTACTGCTTGTCTCGCCGTATATCAACATAGTATCAAATTACGGGTGGTGCAACCGACACACTCACGCCAGACAATTGCGCATTCTTTCCAAACCAAATCAAAACGATTGCCTAAGACTTTTAGGTATTCAGCAAGAAAGGATTGGAAGGATAGGGACTCCGTTCTTTTAAAATGATCTAGATGGAAGAAACGGTTTTAAACTGACTTTCTCATTTGTGTATGTCACGACCACCGCGAAGTGTATCAGTCACTCAATCCTTTCAACACATACACGGAGTCTGACAAATACGTGTTCTTTCACACAAATTATAAGAAAAGAATGATTTGCCTAACGAATCTATCTGAAAACCGTCTCTTCCATCTAGATACGTAGAAAGATTAGCCAAGGAAAAAGAAATAGAAAGATTAACCAAAGAGAAAGAAGTAGAAATAGAAAGATTAGCAAAGGAGAAAGAAGCAGAAAGATTAGCCAGAGAACGTAAAGAAGAAGCTGAAACAAATACATTTTACAAAAATTACCACAGTTAAAAATAAACAGTTATTTACAACTATTTTTATTTTTTTTTTTAACTGAGGCTTGACACCTCGTTTTAATGACAATTTTTGCTATGTCTGGCTGAAATATCTGTGCAGTTCCGACTTTCATCACAGATGAGAGATATTGATCAGTCAGTTTTGTTCTTGAGAAGTGTTTGTTTTTTCATGAAGGAAAATAATTGTTCACGCATAGGTAGAAAAGAACGGGCCGCGTATTTGACATGCCTGCTCTAGGGTACCAACCAAACAGGAAAGTACATATACATTAACTTTAACACCAACACTTCTGCATTGATAAGATCCTAAATATAAAATGTAGGACATGGCTGTCTGCCAGTAACCACACACCTCAATTTACTTCCTGATGTAGAAGCGGACCTGTCAGGTGACTAAGCTACACACAGTGCATTTTCGCGCTAACTCCTGAGCAGTTGAGAAAGACAGTGATATGAACATTTGCTGACTTTCATTTTAGATGCTTTCATTATCTGGAAACGCCCTACACTAAGTTAGCCAAAATAACGAAGAATGGCCTGTTGGAGTACTGCCTCCTTTTCGTGTTACTAACTTCAGCTAAAGGTAAATTCATTTATAAGTTGGCCTCTTAAGCATTTAGAACACCAACCCCCTGTCTATTCGTAACTTATGCTGGGATAAGGGAGATAAACTCTAAAATGTAAATAGCGAAGGAGTTGTCTACCATCTTCTGCTAGATATAAGTGGGATGAGAATATTAATGTCATCGCACAGCTAGACTGATACTGATGACAATCATGCTAAAATTTACTAGTTGTCACCCTTTGCCCACGAGCCTCGACAAGACCGAAAACTTGGATGGCACCTAACGATACTATAACACAAACGGTATTAATGCTATGTCACTTAGTTTTTACCTGCCAGGTATTTGTTACGGGCTGTGAGTGATGAGATTATGATTGCACGCGAAATGGATCTTGTAAACAATCCAACGACTATGTGTTTTGAGATGTGCTGCAAGGTTCTCATACAGTAAAAGAAAAGTGTAAGAAAATACAATGAGTAAAAATAAGAATAAAATCAAGCATCACTTTGTTGACCCCGTCGCTGCCTTGCACTTGATAAATAGTAGACGAAAAGCTAAATCAGAGAAACGCGTCGACTAAATATTGGTGTTAATGTAACATTTGTAAAATCCTTAATTACGAGGCTGAAATAACATTCTACGCAATCTCATGATAATTTTAAAAGATTTTATGTGAAGGAAATTGTTTGCCAGTTGTGGATGATGACTAGATCAATCGGCTGTTGAAACGGTTAACGCTTTTCACAGAAGGATAGCATCCATTTGCTAAAAAAGGCGGACATGAGTTGAGAAAAAGGCTTCTGTCAGAAAGTACGGGTAAGAGGAACCATTATACTGCATCATTTGTTGATAGTACAATGCAGTTAAAAGGGTTATCCTGTTTACCCTAATTTGCTTGCCAGGAACAGTCCGCTGAGCAACACAAGGATAATATCTTTGTTGCCGAAAAAGAAATTAATTATTAAATATTTAAAATAGTATGTTTTTAAAAGTTACATGTCTTTTATTAGGAGCTTTGAAAGTAATTTAAATGATATCGAAAGAATTCATTTTGAATATGTGAAATAATGAGTCTTAAAATATTATATCAAAAATAAATGTATGGCTTGCAAAGTTTCATATGTCGTGAGACTAAAGAGTTTTTAAAGCAGTAAGTATTCGGGAATATTGCTGAACCCTTACGAAACATAAGAATATGCGAAACATAATCATGTATTTTTTCATTTTTTTTACATCTTCACCTAAAGTGTGGTCCTATGCTTTACATCAGATAAATCCTATAATGGCGGGTAAATTGCTGAAGTATTGCCTGCTGCTTGTCTTGGTGAGATTAAGTCAAGGTAAGTTGACACATTTCAGTTAGGTTACGTATCTAACACTATCTGCCTCTATGAATGCAAGTGATACAAAGGGAATTTCCACTTTCTTCTCTGAAGTAAAAGCTTCTGGACGCTTATAACTGCTTTTGTATGGAAGACAAAAGGCAAGGTAGATACTCCTAGGAAAATGCAGGGTGAGCACTTAAAGACTTGCTTTCTTATCACAAAAAGTAAAAAGCAAAAAAGTAAAAAGTATCAGTAAAAAGCGCAGAATTTACGCAAGGACTTAAATGGTTCTATTGAAAATTAGTAAGCTCCAACTTCATGGTACGGGTGTAATTTTAAAATGTTCAACTATATAGGCTCATTAATGCTTTTGTGTCTATAAGGCGAAATAGTGCAGTGTGTGTCTGTGTACACGCATGTGTATGTGTGTATATATATATATATAACTTTTTATGTTCACATAAAAGAACAAGAAAAGAAAAGAAAAACAAAACAAACTCTGTCTTTATTATTTTCGGAGTATATACTTTATTTTGGACCATGTTTGAAGCTCTGATATGTAGCATCGTGAAATCTTAGACGTCCTCAAGGATTTAGAATGAGAATTTACCAACACTGACTTTCTTTTTTTGTTGTTTTGCTTTAAATTCTGACTTTCTACTCAAGTAACTGAAAAGCTAATTTGCGAAAAGGCATAATTGAAAAAGGCACTCAAATTTAAAAACAAATTGCGCTTGGTCATTTTGCATGAAGATATCATATTATTCAAGACCTCCATTTCAAACACTAATTTACTCAATACACCAAAATATATTTTTTTCAAAGAAACCATCATATACTGTTGTCTTATTTTTTTCTGGAAACATGCAAGGTCTCTTTTGTAAGATATGTAGCTTCAAATGTTACAGCAATTCTTTATATCATCAATTTTTCAGGTGGATCTGTTTTAGAGGCGATTAACTTAAAATAGTGATTTTTAAAATACTGGACAGATTGGGTTCAAATTTGAAACTGATTAAAAAACACACGATCTGTTCATCTATATTAATTTATATTAATTACTTTTACATGTAGTGAAGTGAAGGGTATGGTTACAAATGAAGAGTAAGTACTAAATATTTTCTCGGGAAACTCGAGTCTTCTTAGTCATCCCACACTTTTACTTGATGGTGATGAGAGAACTAACGCACACAAGCGCAATTTCAAGTAAAATATAATTCAATATCCTAAAAATGTGTGTGGGTCACCCCCTCCCCTTTTTAAGTAAAATAGGTGCTATTGTTTTCTTTCATTTTCTCAAAAATTACAACCATTTTGGAAAAAGTAGATCTACAAAACCAAAAACAAAAAAGTCCCACAACTCAGGTCCCACGGTAGGACATAAAAGACTTCAAACTTAATATTTAGTTTTTTAATTTGATGTTTGTGTTGAAGGTTGTGTTGGTTATCTTCTCTCAATATACGACCGTTGTTGGATGCTGGAGAGATAGACAAGACCCATGCAGATACAAATATATTCTCTACTTAGTTTATTAAGCTTTGAAGGTCAGGTGCTAAAGACATTTTCCTCAAACATGTGATAATTGTTTCATGTTCATTCCAACGGGGAAAGTGTCATCATAGTAATTTGCAACATTCTGTTTAGGTTTTATAAACGGAAACTGGGGTTCTGATTCTGAAGCAGTTTCAGCCACAGTTGTCTCAAGACTGGCAGAAACGTCATTTTTTTATTTTCACTTTTGTCATATTCAGAGTCAGTGCTTTTGTTGTTATATTGACCTAAGTACCTCTGTATATTAACGTCAATGTGTTCCGCTGCCTGAGCATTACTTGCCTGGTTAGCCGCCATAGTGATTGCACGCTTGTACCAACTTTAAAAAGGGTCGGTCTCTTTGTTCGCCAAGCGGTTGATTATTATAAATTCGACACTGTCATGTCATATACCACCCAATTCCGCAGAAACTGCTCTTTCTCCATCATCTAGGGAAGCACGTAGTTCGAGCTACTTCATTTCAAAGTTGACAGATATTTTGCGTCACCTATTAAGCTGTAGAACTGTAAAATTTCATTAAGAAATACCTCGGCATTTCCTTTAAATTTTCTCTGATTTATTTCAAAATGTAAACATCAATATACATGCGAAATCTTGTGAACGCGAGCACAAATACAGACCTAACCATAAAACGCGTTACACGACACACGGAAAATGGTCATAGCGGCTGCTAATCTTCGAGTCGGTTGCCATGGCAATTATTGCTTCAACCTTTCCTGGGTATGGTGAAATCCCATTCTTGCTGATTCTATGACCCAAAAATTCAATCTCATGCTTCCTGAGCTCACATTTCTCATAGTTGAGTTTCAGGTTAGCACTGGCAAGTGTTTTCATGACTCTCTCAAGATGTTTCTCGTGAGCTTTTTCATTCTCACTATAAACAAGGATATAATCAAAATAGCAGATTATATTGGGTACATCCTTTAGGATAGTCTCCATGGTTCTCTGAAATATCTCTGGAGCTGATAAAATTCCAAATGGTAATCTCTTGAGGAAATATCTCCCACATGGAGTGATAAATGTAGTAAGTTTTGCAGAATCTGGATCAAAGGGAATCTGATAGAACCCTGATGTTGCATCCAGCTTGCTGTAAACTGCTGATCCAGAAAGCTTATGTAAGATATCTTCCAGTATTGGCAAGGTGTACCGCTTTCGCTTCACTGCGGTATTGAGTTTCTTGTAGTCAACGCAAATACGTATGCTACCTGATTTCTTCAGTACTGGCACAATGGGAGAGCACCAATCTGTTGGCTCTGTTACTTCCTCTATAATCCCTGTTTCCTGCATTCTTTTTAATTCTTTCTTGACCTTGTCCAGCAATGGTATTGGTATTCTCCTTGGTGCATGAACACTGTATGGCTCAATGTTTTCTTTCAAGATGATTTTGACTGGTGGACACTGCACAGGTGTCTTGTCACGTTTGCCAAATAAAGCATTGACAGCCTCTATCTTCTTCACTAAACCTAGTCTGGATGCTGCTTCTCTACTAAGCAGATTTTCAGTGGTTGCTTGCACAACAAACACACTCAGTATATGAAGCTGGTCATGAACTCTTGTTGTAGTAATGAAGTGTCCATCACACTTCAGGACTTCTCATACACTCTTTAGGACTACATTGGTCTTTAGTAGCTTGGGACCGGTTGACAACCTTTGGAACTGTGTAGATGAAATAACAGAAACATCTGCCCCTGTGTCAATTTTGAACTTGACGTCACAACCTCCAAACTGTAGTACAGTTGTTCATGGTGGTTCTCTACTGTCACTGCACAAAGTCCCTACAAAATGTTCCTTTACTTGTTTTTCTTCAAAGTGCCTGCACTAACTTTGTTCTGCACACTGAAGCAAAGTGTCCAAGCCTACCACACTTGTTACACTTCCTTCCCTGAGCTGGGCAAACACATGTGCTAGCGTGCCACCTGCCACAACGAGTACAGCTTTTAACTGCTGACGATGCAGGGTCGCTCTTTTCTGCTCTACCGCGACGTCGACCACTGAAGCCGCGCGAATTGCCAGTTGCACCTTTGCACTGACTATATTCTTGCTGAGCACTACTAGTACCAGCGACACTTTTCTTGGATTGTACTGCGTCCACATTTGTGCGACGTTGGTTAGAAAGCTGTGTTTTCACTTGCTCGTATTGCCGGGCATGCAAGATGGCGTCTTGCAGTGTTAAATCTGCCTTTAATTGTAATCTTTCGGACAACTCTCTGTCGAGGATCCCTAGCACGAGGCGATCTCTGATGGCTTCATCTTTGTATCTTACTTCTGCCTTTGCAGCGAGCTCATACAAATCTCTAATGTATTCTTCGATACTTTCGTCTGCTTTCTGATTTCTGGGGTGAAATCGTGCACGCTCATGGATGATATTGCGTTTTGGAACGAAGTACTCATCGAATTTTTTCAGAGCAGTGTCGTAATCTTGCTGCTGTCGAGCATCGAGACCAAAAGCGATGAAAATGCGTTCTGCGTCGTTGTTCATAGTGTAGATCAAGGCACTAACCTGAACTGCTTCCGCGTCTTTTTCTAGTTTTGATGCACATCTGAAACGCTGAAATCGTTGCTTCCACTCAGGCCACGAGGTTAACTGGGAAAAATTAAATTGTTCTGGCGCTCTAAAGGGAGCCATGTAGCAGCTTGTGATATTCTTTGTGATATATAACAATCCGACTTCTGACACCATGTATCGTGCTGCGTGCTATCAGCCGACCAACACGAGACTGTTGATTTTGATGTATACTGTATTTAATTGTAACAAAAGCAATAAGCTAATAAGCCATCTTGACATCACTGAAATGTACATTAAGCCCCGGATGTCCCTACCGGGATAACCCTTATTACTACCGGGATAACTCTTATCATTACAATGTGTTTGTCATATTAAGCTAGTGGATTCCGAAATATTAAAAAGCAGTGATTTTCTTTAACCACGCTCTCCTTCAAGGCTGATGGTAAAAATAAATGAGAAAGTTGTGACATGTTCTGATGAACATTGCAACAGCACTGTGAAAGAACGAAGAGAACGAAAGTGAACAAAGATGTGAAACTAGTCGCAGATGTGAAACAGCAAACTATACACAATTTGATATGTAACGGGTACTGATACGGAAGGCTTGAAAGTGTGGTTGGAGCGGTTATCTTTAGCATCAACCCAACCAAAGCTGCCTTCCTCCAAAAGTATATCTTTATTATACAGGACAGGTGCGGGCGTACATATAGAAAAAGAAAAGGAAAAGAAAGCTGCTGCCCTGCAAATCAACAAACAAAAACTTATAATACCTAAAATACATAATATCCAAATAGTCAATCTTAACCTTTCCAAACATATACTATTATATCTTAACTACCCCCTACATCTTATAATAAAAGTCCTTAACAAAACAAACCACGCTACTGTGCCTTACAATAACGTTCTACACAACATTCCACTCTAACACGTGGTAACCACATGCTATCCACGTGCGATCACCTATTTTCATTGAAACCATTTTACAAAATACATACTGCCACATCAACATTATTCATCAAATACATTATACCACAAATAGAGAATCCCACACAATACATTAAAACAATAGCATTAAACATAATTCCTACATCGATCTCCTCACACCGTCTTTTCCTTATGAAACTACCACATGAGGAAAAATGATTCCCTCTCCTCATACAAAATCTACAAACATCTTGCACCTACAAAACTATAAAACAAAAATACAATGCCCTCTTAGAGCAGGGTCTTAAGCATCCAACAAGATGAGTATTTTGCCACTAACCTGATTTAGGACAACGCTTTGGACGAGGACTTAATTCGTCCCACCCGATCGCTGTCTAACGCTTAAATGACAGGATGTGAGGGGTCGGGAGAGTTATTTCCCCTCACGTACTCTCGCGATCTCGAGACAACACAATTTAAAATAATAAAACAGAAATTATTAAAAATGTGTAAATACACATGACAATAAATGTACTATTATTTTGTCATGGGTGTTACAGTCACCCCACCTTAAATTAAATGGGCGCTTTTTCTCTCAAAATGCGACCAAACATCCGTCTAAAATTAAATTCCAGACCTCATACCATTATACATACGTTTCAATCACTGCTGGAAAACTAAGCCATGTCCCCAACACCTCTATCACTTCGTTTATGGCCCTGTATACAAGATGTATATCAGTTCTGAGGGATTTTCCTGACCAGACCCTAAAAGATTTTCCATCTCCTGCCGAACATCGTATAACTTTTGCCTGTCCCATTCATTCTTTTTATACATCGGTGCATCAAGTTCAATCTGTTTACGAGCCTCTTGTTCCTCTTGGAACGCCTAGGTTGTCCTGAGTTCCTTCGCCCTGTGCCTCGCGCATAGGGTCTTGTTGATCCTCCCCGTTAGGGATGGCTCTTGGAGCAAACGGAGGAGCATCAGGCGTTAATGCCGGAGTTGGTGTAGGCTCGATTTCCACGCCTACCACTCTCACTTCATCTTCTGAGTCTCCCAAGACATCTTCCCCCTTTGATTGTTCCTTCTCATGTCTTCGAGTTTCCTCGATCCTTCCTGACAGTTTTCTTGGTCGGCGTGTCAATGCCTAACGCCCCCACAGGCAATAGATAGTTCCTGTGTAACGTCCTTTTATCGTGTTCTCTTCCTTCATCTTCGACGGTGTACACTGGTAATCCCGGTGACTTGGCAACAACGACGTATACTGCTTTTCCCATTTATCTTCGATTTTTGAACCGATTCGATGCCCTAGACGCCTCACCAACACAAGGTCTCCTACCTCTAACTCAGCAGCATTTGCTGATTTGTCGTAGCGAACTTTGTTGAGGAGTCCCATCTTCTCCATGTTTGTGACAGCTTTATGGTAGGCGTTAGAAAGTTCTTAATTGAAATTTCTTGTGTATTGCCTAGTACTTCCTTTCTGTCTTCGATTTAGCTCTGTTCCAAAAGCTATGTCCACTGGTAACCGTGGATGATGGCCAAAGAAAAGGTAGTATGGGCTGTACCCAGTACTCTGATGAATGCAACAATTGTAGGCATGAACTACGGCCGGTAGACTTCTCTTCCAAGCTGCCTTTTGGTCATCTTCTAGACTACGTCTATTCAATCTCTCCACTGGATTCGAACTTGGATGGTAGGAACCTGGCAAAGCTCCTTTATGAGCTGTGACTCAAAGTCACGCCCTTGCTCAGAGAGTATGGTCTTGGGAAATCCATACACCACGAAGAATTTCTTCCATAGAGTCCTAGCTACTGTTTTAGCTGTTTGGTCCTCCATAAAAAATGGAGCTACAAACTTCGTGAAGTGATCCATCTCTACGAGTATGTTTTGCTTTTTGTTGTTTACTTCAATCGTCAAATAATCTATGGACAGCAGCTCAAGAGGAAATGTGGTTATAATATTTTCCATCGGTGCTTTCTTTGGTATTGCTCCTCTTCTGATACACCTGGAACACTTCTTGATCTTTCTTTCCAAATCTTTCGCCATGTAAGGCCAGAAAAATCTCATGCGAAGCTGACTTATCGTGTTATCAAAATGTATATGAAATAAATCTTCATGGACTCCTTCCAACGCTTGCCTCCGATGCGAAAAATGACATTACCAGCTGCCATCTAACATTGCCTTCTTCCTCTACTCTGTGGTAAAGGACGCCATTTATCATTTGCAGCCGTCTTTGTTCATGTGCAAAAACTTGTAACTCGGTGTTACCCTGGGTCTGATCTAATGTGGCAAACTGAGATCTGCTCTCCAGGCTGCGAATAACAACAGCCAGATTCCTGTCTGCCAACTAGGATTTCCTCCACTGGTCTTTTGACGATGATTTCGTGCCTGCCCCCATATCCTTGGGGTCCAAAACGTCGTCGGGAATCAAGAGTGGATCCATGACCATCTGTTCTACAACAAGAACGAACTCACCTTCTGTGCCATCAACGGCAGACTGTGACTTAGTCTACTTGATTTCTTGACTGGAGGTGACAGCTCCACACCCCTGCCCGGCTTCTCGTGCCGGGGGTGAACACCCAGCCATGTGTGACCAAGCTGGCCCACCCCTTTCCCTTAGGCTTTTCTCTTTTCTCCCTCACTGGCCCTTTCACCTTTATTCTTTTTCTAAACACTCTCTATCACGCTGCAGTTTTGTCTTCTCTATCTTCTGCCTACACTGGCCTTTCCCTGACTTCTTCTCCAATCAAGCCTTTCTTTTAATGCAGCTCTTTTCTCTGTGGCCTCCTTTAGGCCCCCTGCGTTTGCCGTGCAGGGCAACCCGTGTCGGGAAAGGATGGGATCCTGGAGGTTGAGGTCCCTGATGGGCTGCGGCCCACTATACCAACACACCTCTTTGTCCCGGACTTCTCCTAGGCGGTAGGTTGGTGTGGCCCACACCAATCAAGCGGCTGGTCATGCATTGCTCTAGCTTTGCTAGAAGGCTGCGGCCGGGGTCAATCTGGTCTACACACTCTGTAGGCCAGAGTATATTCCTTATGTACCCATGGTGCGATCCTGCTGGAAATGATCTAAGTGATACCGCTCGGTCGAATCCCTTTGTTGGCCTCCTTTAGGCCCCTACGTTTGCCGTGCAGGGTGACCCGTGTCGGGGGAGGATGGGATCCTGGAGGTTGAGGTCCCTGGTGGGCTGCGGCCCACTATACCAACACACCTCTTTGGTCCGGACTTCTCCTAGACGGTAGGTTGGTGTGGCCCACACCAATCAAGCAGCTGGTCGTGCATTGCTCTAGCTTTGCTAGAAGGCTGCGGCCAGGGTCAATCTGTTCTACACACTCTGTAGGCTAGAGTATATTCCTTATGTATCCCTGGTGCGACCCTGCTGGAAATGCCCTAAGTGGTACCGCTCGGTCGCATCCCCTTGTTGGACTCCGTGGTGGGTGGGGAGCATAAGGAACGAACTTATTTCATTTCATTATGGCAAAAAAATTTCAAAACTGGGGAAAAGAAGTAGAGAGGATGTTTTTTCGTCTGACAGCGAGGATGAAGTGCATGAGATTGTGAATGTTCGTAAGGCTGTAGAGGGGGCTTAGCCCCGTTTTCTTTTTGTGGAGGGCGCAGAGTCGGCTCGGCCACTCTCGTCCCTCTCCCCCTTTGTTATTGACAAAGTCTTTAAAAACATCTCCAAGACTGGTTTTGCTTCTCTAAAGCGACTTCGCACTGGACAATTTCTGGTCCAGAGCAACACTCAGAAGGCTTCAGAGGCTCTTCGCCGATGGGACTTTAAACAATTTGTTGATCATCCCATCAAAGTGACTGCCCATAGATCCCTCAACTCCTCCAGGGAGGTCATTAGGTGTCCCGACCTTGGTGGGATTTTGGAACTTGACATCAAGTCAGAACTGGCATCCCAGAGGGTTACAGCAGTGCAGAGGGTCCACCTCAAGAGGGATGGAAACTCGATACCTACTAACACACTCTTTCTGACTTTCTGCCTTCCCAAATTACCCGAATCTATCCAGGTCGGGTATCTACGGGTCAAGGTCTCTCTATTCATTCCGTCTCCTTTGCGCTGTTTCAACTGTCAGCGTTATGGCCATGGGGCAAGCTCTTGCAAGTCCCAAGCCCGCTGCTTCCGCTGCGGTGAGGTTGGCCACGCTGCAGCTGACTGTTCCAAAAGCGCACACTGTGCTAACTGTGACGGTGCGCACACTGCCTCTTCAAAAGACTGCCCGAAGTGGAGGGAGGAGGCAACCATCCAGCGTGTACGCGCGGAATCTTTCATTTCGTATGCGGATGCACGTCGTCGCTTGATTGGTGACCCTCCTACATCAGGTTCCACCTCTTTTTCAGCAGTTGTTGCAAGGCGACCGTTAGTTTCTGTATCTATCCAGATGGACATGACATGGGTCTCTTCTGAGGGCCCAGTCCCAGTCCATCAAGCTATGCCTCCTCCTCCTCCTGCAAACAGTGGGCTCACCACAGCTGAAGTTTCAGTCCCTGTTTCCAATCGTTATGCCTCTTTTGGCGAGCAGGGGATGGACGTGGATGAACGATGCTTAGCGTCGCCTTCTCCGTCCTGCCGTCCCCTGCCCTCTCCCTCTCCTTCTCTATCTCCTGTTGCTCCTGTGAGGCGTTCTGCGTCTTTCCCTCACAGATAGAATGTCAACAATCCTTCAGTGGAACTGTCGAGGGATCCGAGCCAACTTTGAAGAACTTCGAGTCTTAGCATCTTGTCTCTCTCTTGAGATCATAGCTCTTCAAGAGACTCTTCTACTACCTTCTACCCCTTTTTCCTTCAAAGGCTTTCACATTTTTCATTAGGACTCGCAGAACAGTATAACCTAGCTTTCTCTCTTAATGCACTGCAGCAGTCCCTTCAAAAGTGCAAGGACTCTGCACCTGGCCTAGACAACATTCCATATCAGCTGCTGACTCATCTTCCACAGGCCTCTTTTACTCTTCTTTTAAACATCTTTAACTTTATCTGGGTGTCTAGCTGTTTTCCTCGATCGTGGAGAGAGGCAGTCGTGGTGCCTATCCCAAAACCGGGAAAGGATCCTTCTGATCCCAACTCCTACCAGCCCATTGCTTTCAGTAGGTGTCTATGCAAAACCTTAGAACGAATGGTGAATGGCCGCTCACCTGGCAATTCGAATCTCGTGGTCTCCTCTCCAACCTGCAGTGTGGCTTTAGACAATACCGCAGTACCCTAGACCATCTGGTCCGTTTTGAAACTTTTGTTAGGGATGCGTTTGAAAACAAGGAACAAGGAACACGCCTTAGGAGTTTTCTTTGACTTGGAGAAGGCATACGACACTACCTGGAAGCAAGGTATTCTGTTAGACCTTCACGCCCTCGGCTTCTGGGGTCGTATGCCTCTCTTCATTAAGAACTTTCTCTCTCAACGGCTTTTTCAAGTTCGTGTGGGATCTGTCCTTTCAGATCCTCAAGAACAGGAAATGGGCATCCCGCAGAGCAGCATACTATCACCTACCATTTTTAACATCAAAATAGATTCCATCTTGAAATCGGTCTGTCCAGGTTTGGCGGCTTGTTGTATGTAGATGATTTTGCTCTCTGCATCCGAGGCCGATCCCTACCGCGTCTCGAACGCCGGCTTCAGCTGTGCGTAAATGGTGTACAGAAGTGGGTGACAGAAAATGGCTTCAAATTTTCTTCTATGAAGTCAGTATGCATCCACTTTTGTAAACTACGAGGCATGTTTCTAAAACCATCTATCTCTGTCAACGGGCCGGTACTCAAAGTGGTCCAGGAATTAACATTTCTTGGGGTCATCTTTGTATGAAAGCTTTCCTTCCTTCCTCATTTCAAATCTTTACGCCTATCATGTCAGAAAGCCTTGGACGTTCTTTGAGTAGTTGGCCATGTCAGCTGGGAGGCGGACCGCACGGTCCTGCTTTGCCTATATCGTGCCCTGGTCCGCTCCAAGCTAGACTATGGATCCATTATCTATGGCTCTGCCTGAGAATCCTATCTCAAAATTCTTGATCCTATTCCCCATCAAGGGCTCCGCATCTGTTTGGGTGCCTCCTGCACCACTCCTGTACAAAGTTTGTACGCAGAAGCTGGTGAGTCTCCACTTTCTCTCTGTCGTCTGAGACTCATGCTATCCTATGTCTGTCGCTTAAAAGCTCATCCTGGAGTGCTTACAGTGCTGTTTTCGGACCTCAGCGTGCTGCCCTGTATGCCATTGGTACCAAGGAGCAAAAACCAGTATCTCTCCGTGTTGCACCTCACTTGCAAGCAGCCGGAGTAGATATCCAGCAGGTAGAGATTCTTCCTCTCTTACCAGCTCCTCTTTGGACTCTTCCTGTTCCAGAGATCCGTCTTGATTTTTGCGCTTTCAAGAAAGGTGACACCTGCGATGTCATCTTTCTTCAGCGTTTTCAAGAACTGCTTTCTGACTATCCTGGTTTCTGTTCTGTCTTTACAGATGGCTCCAAAGTCCCGAACGGTGGCCCTGTGGCTGCGGCAGCAGTCCCGTCCTGCCAACTGCAACAGGCCTCTTCTGTCCGACTTGCGGATGGCTGCTTTATCTTCTCTGCAGAACTTCAAGCCATCTTGCTAGCCTTGCAGCATGTTCACCGCTCTTCGGAGCAAAATTTTTTGATTATTTCAGACTCATTATCGTCTCTCCAAGCTCTTCTTTCCCAACGTTTCGACCACCCCCTGGTGGTCCGGTGGTCCAGATTCATACAGTCCATGCAGCCTTACTCCAAGGGAAGAAAGACATTATGCTTATAATACTTAGGGGTTGGTCCCTAAACATTTTAAAGCAAAATAACTGTCCTCGCCGTGATAAAGCCCTAGTTGCTGGCACGGTGTTAAGAACAAACAAACAAACAAACATCCAGCAGGGCAGCATACTATCACCCACCCTTTTTAACATTAAAATAGATTCCATCTTGAAATCTGTCTGTCCAGGTTTGGCTCTTGCTCTGCAGTCAAACCTCTTTAAAGGTGAACCACCATCAGTTTGTCCTTGGTTTCAATAAATTTTGAGCAGTATTTTTACTGTAGATTCTTTGTTTTCTTTGTTTAGGTTGTTTAGGTCCATCCCATCGGCAGATATCTTTACATTTTTAAGGATAATAGGGCTTTACCACAAGATTTGAAGTTTTTATAACTTCATAGTTTTTGGTTTGTTGGTGGCTTTTTGGGCCACAACACCCATTTTTATATGTCACTCACTCTTGTGTGTTGTTCTTGCTCCTTGTGTTGGTTTTTAGATGTTATGCTTATAATACTTTGGGGTTTATCCCTAAACATTTTAAAACAAAATTACTGTTCTCGCCATGATATCGCCTTAGTTGCTGGCACGGCGTTAAACACAAACAACCAACCATCCAACCAACCAGCCCGAGATCCGTCTTGATCTTTCATCTTTCAAGAAAGGTGACACCTGTGACCTCATCTTTCTTCATCGCTTTCAAGAACTACTCTTGGACTATCGTGGATTCTGTTCAGTCTTTACAGATGGCTCTAAAGTCCCGAACGGTGGCCCTGTAGCTGCGGCAGCAGTTCCGTCCTGCCAACCGCAACAGGCTTCTTCTGTCCGACTTGCGGATGGCTGCTCCGTCTTGTCTGCGGAACTTCACGCCATCTTGCTAGCCTTGCAGCATGTTCACCGCTCTTCGGAGAAAAACTTTCTGATCATCTCAGACTCGCTATCTACTCTCCAAGCCCTTCTCTCCCAACGTTTTAACCTTCCTCTCGTGGTCCAGATTCATACAATTCATGCAGCTTCACACCGACGGAAAAAAGACATTGTTTTCCTAGGTCATGCAGGTATCCCAGGCAATGTCAGAGCGGACCAGGCCGCCAAGGCTGCATGTCAGTCTCTTAGTAAATTACCATCACTGATATCATCTGACTGTAAATCTGTCCTCTCGGCCTATGTTCAGTCCTTGTGGAAACGCCACTGGGACACTCTGGGCCAAACTAAGTTACATGCCACCCTTCCCTCTCTTTCAGACTGCTTGCCTTTATGCCGTCCAGTGCGGTGGGAGGAGGTCTTACCAGATTAAGAGTAGGACACACCTATGCCACGCAGTCGCACCTCTTGAAAGGTGAACAACCGCCAGTTTGTCCTTTGTGCCGGGGAGTTTTGAGTGTTGAAAATGTTTTGATTGGTTGTCCTGGACTTCAGAGTAGTTTTTAAGGAGGATAGGGCTTTACCACAAGTGTGAAGACTGCACAACGTGTAGACAGGTCACACCACACACATTGACTACACGGCGCGCTTCACGTGTTCTTTCAATCAACACAAAACACAGCGATCTGTACTTGGGTTCCTCTAGCTGTGTAATTTCAGGTGGGGTTTCTAACTAAATTGTATAGGGATCATTATACATCAGTAGTCAAACATAAATCAATATATCAATAAACGAGCATGAATCAAGGTAAACCAATAGCCGAGCATAAATCAGTCTAACCTCACCATATATCGACCGTTCAATCACAACCATCTCTTACAGCTGCCGATCCGACTCTCCTCTAATGTTCCAATCCACCAGTTCTCCAACAGAAAGAGACGTATATAAAACGCGTCCCGAAACGATAGTCTTATTTCAAGTAGGAAAAGACAAAACTTACGTTCTGTTCCTGGTCTACTTCAGATTCATTCCATCACTAATACACAGAATTATCTCCCTTCCAACGAGTAGTCGGCGCTTCTCAGGGATCATCTAGTATCCAAATCCCTGGCTCCGGTTGACGGGCATAATCCGCACACTGAGGATAGTACTCCCTGGGGTCAGGCACACAGCATTTTGAAGGGAATATACTTCCCGGTCGTGGGGCACACAGCTTATTAACGCCAATATACTCATGGTCGTAGGGCACTCAGCTCACTGACGACAATAGATTCCTGGTCGTAGGGCACTCAGCTCACTGACGACAATAGTTTCCTGGTCGTAGGGCACTCAGCTCACTGACGACAATAGATTCCTGGTCGTAGGGTGTAGCGAGACCAGACCTCCGGGCGAACCTAAACCTCCAGGATTACTTCGCGCATGCCGTTTTAGTGTGATACAATCTCCTTCACCTTCTCAAGGCTTGTGATCACCTCTGTCTTTATCCCATTAGCAGCAACATAGAACAGGACATCATCTTCGAAACAGATAGCAAACTTCTGAATGGGTTTAGGAACAGTGAAAAAGGCATGTTGCACCTACACAAACTTTAAAACGCATGCACATTGACTCTGGCATGTGTACTTGCCTTGCGCATTTAAAAAGCTAACAATTTGGAATTTCTATTAACGCACACGACAAAATGGAATGAAACCAAAATGTGTGTCTTTGATGCACTCCGTGTTCACTTGCACCTTTCCAATATTTACCGGTGGTCATGTATGTGCACAGACGCTCCATTTGAAGCCTGTGGTTTTCCATCCTCTCGGTTTTCATCTTTATTGTTGCTGAAACCAACCGAGAACTTCCACTGAAGTTTGTTATTAAAGCTGCAGTTATGTGAATAGTTTGCAGCCAAATACCAAAGTGATTGTTTTCACATGGAGGTTTGGGTTCGCCCGGAGGTCTGGTCTCGCTACAAGGGCACACAGCTCACTGGCGATAATAAATATACTCATGGTCGTAGGGCACACAGCTCACTGACGACAATAGATTCCTGGTCGTAGGGCACACAGCTCACTGACGATAATAAATATATTCCGGGTCGTAGGGCACACAGCACTTTGTGACTAGGTACTCCTTGGTCGTAGTTTCCCACACCTCGTAGCAGGCAAAGTAATCAAATACTCCAATACCACGATACCTTCATCCAGTCTTTTCGACCCAGGGCCACCGAGAGCCAGCCCTCTCCGGGCCCCTTGTGATTGTAATCGTAAATTATTTTCCCAGTATATAATGTATGTTTATAATTCGATTCTCAGTATCTACATTTCATTCAGTAGCGAAATATAGACTGCAAACATTAGGACAAGTGAACTATTATCTACACCACTACTTGACATAAAATTGTTTACACGTGAGTGGTTAGTAACTGAGGAAAAATTATGTAAAAGGATTAGACTTGTAGCACCCCGCTCCATAGACCCCCATCCCCCTAATAAGGACTGTTAGGTCACGAGCGATGTCAAAACCTCGACAGATTAAAAAAACGGCTAGAGCCTAAAGACAGTACAACAATCATTTCCAACAGCCTATTGCAGGTGTGATAAAGATAGGTATTCGCCGTATATACAAGGAACAGTGTCAGCATTACACAAACACAACACTGTCCGCTCGAGTAATAGAGGTCCATACAATACCGGGTGCACCCACTGCCTTCAACTTACACCAGTAGTGCTTTGCGGGCTTTACGACTTGCAAAAAGTTCGATAAAGATAAAAAAGTTCTTGCGAGCCGAGACTCCACTGCCAGGACTCCGCTTAACCGATCTTGGCACATCGTTGACCGCAACAGGTGTAAAACAGGGAAAACAAAACAATGTTGTTTACCTTTACTCCACACTAGCCAGTCGCGTCCTACAGTTTCGTCATTTTTCAATTTAATTTGAAGCAGCGAAACTGGAAATGAGCGTCCCGAAAAATCATCCGGAAAACATGCTGGTAAATTTGCGGGACCTCGTCGAATAGCTTCTTCAATATGATAGGCTGAAGTCGTTTCTGTCTCTAGTAGTCCGACATCAAAGTCATTACAAAGACGAGTCGATGTCGTCTCCGTCAGGAGAGTTTCCTCTTCTGGTCCCTCGTCTTTGTGCCCCTCTGACAGTAGGACAAGTCATTATGTCATCTTTAATTACTGAACAAGCGAGTTCTGGTAGACAGTCGCTGTTTCCAGCTTCCTGATTAACATCAGTGGATTTTGCTGCTGCTTCGCCTGCTTGGTCACAGTCATCACTGGGCTGATGACAGTTACTAGACGTAGCGGTAACTCTAGAGGTGAAGCCTACACTCTGTAGTGTTCTTTGACCTGTGGCTGTAACTTTACTTTTTCTCGCGCTGCCCATTCTTTTCTCTTTTGCGCTCCACACTTGTGATGATACATGACAACTGAGGTGTTGTAAGAATTAGCAAGTAACTGGAACGACCAAAATTAAAAAAAAATTATATCTGTATGTGAAGAATTATAACGGGGAAAGGGCTGGTCTAATCAGCCTGAGGGGGAAATGGGAACTGTTGGCTCGTCTCATCCACTTTCGGCCTCTCACACCCAGTCACCCGCTAATTCTCACGTTCACACGCGTACACACTGGTAATCGCGTTCACCCGCGTGTGCAAACAAAACCGACACACATTCGTACAAAATATAAAACTGTAATCAGAAAAGGTAAGGTTAGGTTGAACACATAGACATCAGCTTATACAATACTACTCAATGCCTACGCAGTGGCCAATCAAAAGGCTGGTACAATATGCAAGTGTACAGCTTCTAAGATAACATATGGATATGGTATACATACCAGGACACAGTCCGCCTCTGACCAACGTCTGCAAAACTACTCTCAGACTGCTGCTCTGGTACACCTCCTAGTCGTGGTCACTTAGCCCCGCGCTAGAGAATAGCAGTGTCCTCTGCTACTCGCTCTGGGTCCTCGAATACACCACAGGCACGTTTACTTCCACAGCACCCTATCTCCTCGGGTGGTACGGATGGTTCGTTCTACCGCTGCTGCGTCCCACTGCACCAGGTACTGAACAACAGCGGTGCACAGTCGGACCGCGGTGATAATCCGTTGATTCAGCAGACGGTACAAGCGGGTCCGGTGCCACAAACTCTTCTTGTCGTTGGCTCACGCCTCTCACTGCCGGTACCCTGTCGTCTGCTTCTCTCGTCGTCGGCGAACCCAATCTCTTGATTATCCAACACTCTCCTCTCTCTCTACAACCCAGACCACAAATACCAGCAAGTAGTGATGTTGTACATCCTAACAGAACGGGTCCTCCTTTCCCAGACTTGCTGCATGTGCCTAACGATCACTAAAAGTGCGACGTATTTGCGGAAAATTGAGGAAAGCCCTCGAACACAACTCTGTCCAAACCTAAATGTTACTAAACCACGTGACCCATCTAAACCAATCTGCTTACTTCTGACCTATCAACCTTCGACTAAAATACCCTAGGTACCTACCCAAACCATCTTCTCACGGTCAGTCATCAAGAGCACCATGATGTCGCGACACCTGTCTAGCTTCATCGCTCAGCGCCGACGACCAGTCGGTAGCAATGAAACAACCGCCATTGTCCTCTGCGAAGGATTCTACTCTTTCAATTAACCTGTGGTTCTTGGCCTTCGGCCACGACCGGTCTTTCTTCTCAGAGCGGTCCCTTGTTGTGATAACGGCCGTCCCTCCTTCCGACCTAACCCCGTGCGGCACGTCCATCCTACCATAAACGACCCTAGACCCAAGCCCAACTAAGACTAGGGGCGATAACCACCATAAAACACGCGGCCCCATCCCCCAAGAACCAACCTTGGTATGGTATTGCCACAGGCAATCACAGTAACTCAATAACTATCTTCGGATATCGACCATTTTGCTCTGGCCTTAAAGCACTGGTTCATGACACTATCTATATAATAATTTTATACTAGATATAACTGATTTGTGCTTGTCCTTGACGGCAACTACATGATTTAAATCAGAGAGCATGTGAGGGGTATGTGCATGCGTGCGTGGTGCGCATGGGACTGGCATCAATAAAAATCCACACATTTTGTCAAACTCAACTAAATTTGACAGGCCGATGGCCAGCATGGGTGGAAGTTGCTGTCATCTAAGTCACTGGCCTTTAAACTAAAACAAGTCCAACATAATTTGCCTCTACCTTGATTGTGGGTGTCAAGACAAGGAGCAATTTAATGAAATTATGAAAACGTAGACAAACTAACACTTATGTGAGTTATGTCATAGCTCATAGCACATCTGTAAACTTTTCTTTTCTTCCCTGAGAAAGTCTCAGTGTTTAGTAAATACGAAAAACACACCCTTGATATCTCTCGCTTACAGGCTGACTCGCCAGAGGCGGGCCCCATCCTCTAGGTTGACAGAGTGGCCACACATCAGTAACATATCTGCCTTCTCACTGTTAATTCCGATTTGCTTGCAGGGCCAGCATGGCGCCCCTCCCTCCCCCCATAGTGGCACATAAACCCAGCAATAGACGGTTCACACGCGATAAAATCTTTGGTGTCCAGCGGCCTTTCGCCTCCAGGCTTGTCCAGCGACAATATAATACCTCTGACATAATTTCTCACGACAGGCCCCACTACCCCGAAATTGTATTCTACAGACTTGAAACTCAACTTCTGCATGTGTAATGCTTGGGTGTTCTGTCCTTAGACCGTTCTTTAAAAGAAAAAGAAAAGGAGAAGAAAAAAAAATCCGCTGACCAAGGCCGGGCCCCTTCACAGCCGCGGGCCCGGGTACACCAGACCCCCCTGTCCCCCCCTCTCGTCAGGCCTGTCTCGACCCCCTAACTAATTCCTGAAAATACTTATGCTTTCATGAATACTCAGACCACTGCGTTGTCACATTATATCATACCTTCACAGCTATCGTACTTATTTCTTACAACCATTGAATATCAAAAACGCTCGTCATTCTCTCCAGGCCAAGCAGTAAAGAAAAAGTCTATTACAAAGATTAATAAATAAAAAAAAATTCCATACCTTGGAATTAGCAAGGAATTAGGTCTACTCCCTTCTCGCTTACACACAGTACAGTCTCCTATGTCCTTACACTAGGATGTTAGGTCGGGGAATCAAATCAAATCAGCTCAGCTGCCTTGCAGGGCATCTGTGAATACTTTGCTCAGTCGTGCGATGAATCATACTCACATTCCTCTAATTTCATTCAAAGAGGACTAGTATTGCTTCTTACTACATAAAGGGAACTAACTCCCATTCTCACATTCTTTTCTGTCACGGGTCGATCTGTGACAACAAGATTTAAGTTTTTTTTTACTTCATAGTTTTTGTTTTTTGATTTGTTGCTGGCCCTGCATGTATGTGTGACTTGTGTGTGTGTGTGTGTGTGAGAGAGAGAGAGATTGTATGTTTACATGCTGTTTTCTGTGTGGGTATATTGGTTGTTTTTGTTTGTGTGTGTCTGTTGGGGCTGACGATTATGAAATGCATTAAGCCGTAGCGGTAATAGCGCTACTGAAAAGTGCATCATTATCATATTTTTTATTATTGTCATTTACAGAATCTAGTATCAACTTGCCATGGCTAGGAAAAAATCTTTTTTTTAAATTCAGGCCTGCACACAAATTTTCTTCTTTTTGATAACAAAGAAGTACCTGTCTATTGACTCGTATGCCGTGCAAACTGATGTACTGTGATCAGGCTGAGGCAACATTGTCTCACAGTCACAGAATGTTGCCTGCATCAAGCTTCATCAAGAATAAAACTTGACTGTCAAAATATATAATTCCATAACGTTTAATATCAAGTGGGGAAGAAATTAACCGTGTGTATCTTTAGCTAACAGCATGTTTTTCTATTAGATAACCCACATATATCAGTTTTTCCAAAATGTCTTTTCCAAAATATGTTTCTAAATTAGAGACACAGAGAAAACTGGAATGTCAAAATTTCAATTATTAATTCATTTTAGTAAATTAAAAAGTTTAGTAAATTTAAGCTATCCAAAAGTGAGTTAAGATATCACGAAAGAAGAAAATCACAAGATATATAATAATTTAAATATCTTTGTAGCAGAAAAGACAAAACACTTGGAAAATCACCTTACATGGAAGTGTTTCGCTTTCAAACAACACTAAGCACAGAAAAGGGCAAGCAATAGTGATCTCACAGTTTGTCTAATTAGTATCTTATTCCAGAGTTTTCTTTAGTTGAGGTCTTTACATACACTATCCTGACGTCTATGTTGTTGAACTCCTTTTGCGCACTAAGCTTTAACCCATTATACAAATTGCACCCTCTACTATTTTAGGACTAATCATATTTTATGGACGACAACTCTTCAATGTTATGCGATAGAAAATCACGATGGCTATAAAGCACATACAAATGAGCATAAATGACTAGCAAGAAATCCCTAACGCACTCAGTTCCTTACATTATAAGGCCATTTACCAAGTTTTTGTTTTTGTCTTTATTTAAGTTGTTTAAGCACATGATATGGCGAGCAGTTATTTCCATTAGTTTTATGATGAATATGATCACTCTGTAGCCAGGAGTGAGCTTCAGCTCATGCATTTCAGATATAGTAGTCTGCTAACCCTATCCCATACACCTAATGACTATAGCAGCAGAGAGCAAGATGAAGCAGGACTTGTATCAGTTACTGTCGAAATTTGTTTCTAAATTTGCTAAAATAAACTTGTTTCAGCTGTAAACCTGCAGCAGTGCGGACCTGATAAGCCACTTGTGGTGGAGGAAAACACTAACAACTATCAGATTATCTGTGAAAATGCCCGCATCAAAAGTGATGTTGTCTGGACTGTGACAAACACATTCTCAGATAATAGTGTTGACATTTCTCATGGCGCATGCCTAGATGGTGTATCGGAGTGTTCAAGTGACTTTAGTCTGATGACATTTTCGCGTCCCAACAGCAGTGTCTCTATAGCAACCATCACAGAAGTCAAGAGGTTATCTTTTGGTATGACCAGCATCACTTGCATGGATTACATTACAGAGGGGACGAGGAGCAGCACAAGCTGCAACCTTGATATTATTTGTAAGTACTCTCGTAAACATATTTGACAAGATAGCTGTACTTATAGTTAAAGTTATAGTAGGATAAACTATTTTTTTATTTACGAATTTCTCATCTTCACATGAGCTTCATCAGGGATGAAGTATTAGCAACATTTTATTGCAAAGAATTGTACTTTTGCATGATAGACATTCTGAGTCATGGTAAATTTATTTCTTTGTCAATATATACATATGTGTGTTGGATTACTAATTGTAGTATGTAGCTCCATCTGGGGTTAATTTTGCCGCTCCTCCACCTATATTTTTATCTTTTGATCGATTGCGTTATTTGAGCCAGTCTTATTCATATGAAATAGTTTACTTTTTTGTCCCGTCCTGAAGTTGAGAGGTTGATAGCTCGTATCTGGTCTGGGCACTTCCCTGTTAGACTTTATGTTTAAAGTAGAACGCTATGCTACCTGCTCATATTGATAAAAGTCAAATGTCACATATTTTATATAAAATGCGGGTCAGCTTTTATGAGCAGAATATGCATAAATCTGGCTCTTTGTGCTGTTAGATCTGTGCTTCACGACCTCGATCGTGTATGAATGGGACGTAATAATCAGCGAAAATGGTGTGAATGCAAGGGAAGTAGCTAAGTGGTGAATGGGAGGGAGGCAGTATTACACACAATGTTGGTGGGAATTTGTAAGATATGGGGGTGAATATGTACTCAATAAAATTGTTGGGTATTCGATGCATCGACCGTTGGTCGAGTGAGAGGTATGTGTACCGCTGCTGTTTTCAAATCGGGCTCTAACCTCGTCTAAACAAGATAACGTATGTGTTATTTTTGAAAATGGCTTTAGTGTGAAAGATAATAATGCAATTTACGGATTACTAATATAGATTTGTTTTATTGAAACACGTTGTTGAATGCTTGTAACTTAAAAAAATTGCACATGTTTATGGGAATGAATGAAGCAGAGATCTGTAGGGAAAGGATTGGCATCTTCGCGTTTCTCGCCCCGAAGTAGCATTGCGCATGTCAGACCCGAGTCCGGGCATCCGAAACATCCGGTTACAGCGTTTTGTGGTGTGTTTGTGCAGTGTTTGATAATGGACCCTTGCTCGTTTTTTTTAACAAAAGCGAAAAAGCAATCATGCCTGGTGCTAGTTGTGCTGTATATGGGAGCAGTACATGCAAAGGAAGAAACCAGGGCCTGTCATTTTTTTCCATTCGGCAACGAAAAAAGCAAAATTCCGAATGGGAGCAGGCTCTTCTTACAAATCCTGAATGGAAGCCATGTATCAACTTAGGTTACAAGAAAAAAAGACAAATCCAGACTCATATCAATGCCTCAGATCAAAAGAAAATGTACGGCAGATTCTGTGGTCAATTTACAAGAGAAGGAGATTGAGCAGTGGATTGAGGTGCAAAACGAAGAGAAAGAGACACAGACAGATATCACGATGGATTATATTAGCCAGCTAAATGATCTCATTAACCAGTATACTGCAGAAAATGCTACATTTAAAAAGAAAATTTGTGAAAAAGAGATGCACACCGAAAAGTTTTATCACAAAAACCCGGACTGAGTTAGATTTTATACAGGGTTGCCAAATATGGTTGTGCTCTTAGCTCTTCAGAGGGGCCTGTCCCAGTCCGTCAAACTATGCCTCCTCCTCCTCCTGCAAGCAGTGGTGGCTCTCAGTCATCACAAACAACCCAGACCACACAAGTGTCAACAACCAAACAAACCTCATCAATCAGACCCACACGGCAACAAACACAAAACACAAAATCACCAACAGGCAAAAACCCTACATCACAGACAAATAAGAAAGACACCCAAGAAAAAAAATGACCAGACAAACACACTCCACAACAACAAACATCTGGGGCATCCACAGCAGCAAATTCAGTCCCTGTGTCAAACCGTTTTGACTCTCTTGGCGATCAGGGGATGGACGTCTATGAGCGATGTCTAGCGTCGCCCTCTCCATCCCGCCGTCCCCTGCCCTCTCCTTCTCCTACTTCTGTGAGGCGCTCTGAGTGATGTCCCTTCGTCTAACTGGCTGGAGGGGACTAGCTCTAGTCGTTTTGTCTTGTCTTTGGATGTACGCCGAGCTTTGGTTTCTTCTTCTCATCTGTGATGTTTGCTGTGCCGTTTATCTTCGATATGGATTGTTCTTCAGTTCTTGTGCTCCATCATTTCTTTGCAACAGACATTTTCTTCCACTAACGGCTTTTGTCTCCTGTTCTTCGTTCTGCCATCTTGATTTGATTTTGACTGTACTGGATTCTGCGCCTCCTTCACAGACACTTTTAACTGTTTCTGGCATTGTGGACCATACCGTTTTCCATTTTTGATTTATGAACCGCATATGTTGCTACATGTTCTTTGGATTTGATTCCGGATCTAAGCGCCTTAACGATGTCGTCTGCTGACAGATGTGTTCGTGTCGTTCTGCATCCGTGCTTGTAACTGGATGCTTGTAACTTCGCTTCTTCAGTGCCAGGACTGTGCTCTGTTCACAACTGTTGCACTAAAACTTCAATAATCCGATGAACATTTCTTTTTAGTGGTCGACAATTGAAATTCAAGACATTGCATATACTGAATATACTGATCTTTGCTTTGCGTAGATCACTTTCAAAGGAACGTCCGGTGCTGGTGGGAAGGGAGCGAGCGTAAATAATGATAAAAACACTGAAGCTTATTGTTTTTGAGATCAGCATCCATTATTATTTTGTTTGTGTGTTTTTCTTTTTAGTAAAGCGCTTTGAGCCTCCCTTAAATGGTGGGAAAAAGCGCTATACAAATTAACTTCTTTATTATTATTATACCCACACAGATAAATCATGTCCACTATCCTTCAGTGGAACTGTCGAGGGATCTTTGAAGAACTTTGAGTCTTAACATCTCGTCTCTTTCTTGAGATCATAGCTGTCACTAAACACAATACCGCAGTACTCTAGACCATCTGGTCCGTTTTGAAACTTTATTTAGGGATGCGTTTGTCAACAAGGAAAACGTCTTAGGAGTTTTCTTTGACTTGGAGAAGGCGTACGACACTACCTGGAAGCAAGGTATTCTGTTAGACCTTCACGCCCTTGGCTTCCGGGGTAGATTGCCTCTCTTCATTAAGAACTTTCTCTCTCCCTAAACACTTTAAAGCAAAATTACTGTTCTCGCCGTGATATAGCCCTCGTTGCTTGCACGGCGTTGAACACAAACAACAAACCTTAAATGTTACTCACTTTTATGTTGTTCTTGTGTTCGTTTTTAAAGATGTTAGGGTTATATAATTTAGGGTTTTTTGTCCCTAAACATTTTAAAACAAGATTACTCTTCTCGCCATGATATTGCCTTAGTTGCTGGCACGGCGTTAAACACAAATAACCAATCTTATCTTTTTCTTTAATAAAACTTTATTATTAGATTTGAGACCACAACATTTTCAAACAAATTATTTTCCTTTTCAGGTCATCTCTTCTACATCTTTTGTTAGTTCATGTTGTTTATTTAGTGGGTTTTTTTTTGCCAGTTTGTCCAGAGGTCTTGTTTTATCATGTCAAAAATGTGACTCGCCGTGATGTAGCTTTTGCTGCTGGTACAGCTTGAAAAACAAACAAACAAACAAACCTTTACATTCCAGGAATACTTTCTTGCAATTCAGTGATACAAGTGTGGAGGAAGTATTTCACGATGACATATATTTATTCACAGATAAAGCAAATGTTTCATCTTGCAACATTGAGGCAGTGCCAACTGATTATACATGGAATCTGACAGGCTTTTGCAACATCACGAAGGTGTTTTCAACTTACGACCGTTATACCTGTCATCTCTGGCAAAACAAAAGTGTAAGTAACTGGAAAGTAATATTTTCGTAAAGTATTATATTGTACTGCTCAAAACAATGGGAAGGCCAGTTGTAAAGTCAATCACTGTTTCATTAGGCAATAACTTTGAATGAAAGCATTTCTTTATTGCATGAAACGTTATCAGCCAATGTCATTGAAACAAATCATCTTAACAACAAGATTTTGAGCTTGGACTGACATAACCTGTGTTTTCAAAATTTTAAAAAGTGATCTCAGAGGAAAAGAAGGTCAATATTTAGTGTGTTCACCATTGGCCTGAATGTAGGCAAAGAACCATTGTCTTATGGACTGAACCAATGTTCTCAGAGTCCTTCGACGAATTGCCTGCTATTCTTTCTAAAGAAACTGGTACAGTTGATTGAGGTCAACTGCTGGGAGGTTGCTGGCCAAAAGACATCCCACAGATGTTCAATAGAATTCAGATCTGGGTGGATCAGTCGTGGATCTCAAACTCTCTATTAACGACCCTAGCCCTGTGTGATCTGGCGATAATAGAGAGTTTGAGATCCACGACGCGTAGGGAGACGCGTGCGGCAACGAGAACGGCGAGCCTCTAAACCTACCCGTTTTGAGAAAGTGATTGGTTGGATTTTGTGGATGTGATGATGTAGGGCGCAAATTCCCGTGACGCTACAGGTTGCCGCTCCCGCACGCGTCGTGCGAGCGCTGAATCTCAAACTCTCTATTGTCCTGAAGAACAGCACCTAGTCCAATGGCATGTAGTGCTGGCGGTACCACCAGAGGTTGTAAATGTTATTTCTGTATCCCACGCCTGTGAGGTTGCCTTGCACCAGGTAAGTGGAAGTTCTGTAGGCCGTCCCAATCCCACTCCAAGCCATTCTGATCACGCTCTACTATAACGTGATCGTGGTAACGCTTTCCCTGTTGTCTCCAGACACGGATTCGACGATCGTAAAAGAGCCTAGCAATAGAAGATTCATCAGTGAAAATGACTGAGGCCCACTGTTGCCTTGTCCATGCCGGATGGCGTCGTGTCCATGCAAGACGAGCAGCGCGGTGTGCTTGTGTCAGGACGGAGTGGAAAGCCAGACGCCTTGACTGAAGATTGCTCTCCCTGAACCGACTGTTTACCGTCTGGTCACTGACAGCTTGGAGCTTGCAGCTCACCCTTCCGTTAGCTGGCCCCAGTGGGCCCAGCTTCTCGTGCCGGGGGTGAACACCCAGCCTCTCTTTGGCTGGGTGACTAAGCTGGCCCACCCCTTTTTCTTATGCTTTTCTTGTTTCTCCTTCACTGGCCCTTTCACCTATACTCTTTTTCTAATTAACCATCTCCTTGTGTTGGTTTTTTTAAGATGTTATATTTATAATACTTAGGGGTTGGTCCCTAAACATTTAAAACCAAAATAACTGTTCTCGGCGTGATATAGCCCTAGTTGCTGGCACGGCGTTAAACACAAACAAACGTCGTGTGCTGGCAATGGCTATTCTCTGTCTTAGAGTCGATAGAACAAGGAGCTTTTCCTGCTGCTGTGTAACACTTCTTGTTGCATTGTGGTGGTCTCGTAGAGTTTGACAGAGTAAGCAACTCCCAATTATTGGCCAATTTCTACGTCCTCCTGCGGCTATGCAATGACCCTCCCTTGGTCGACAGTGCTTAATTGTCGTCTCTGAGGCTTTACTAAAGGACGCATAGAAACCGGCAATAAACCCTCCCAATGCTCTAACATTATCGAGTTGTGTTGACAATGGACAAGTCTTGCACGCGTACTGCATGTGTTCTAGTGCTCAATTATGCCATTTTTATGGATATGTTGAAAGTGCACTTATTTTTTGTGGGTTCAGTCACCTTTGTTGATTGACTGCTGTACTGAACACGCACAAAACGAAAGTGGGTTGCCATCAAAATCACCTAGACTGTTCACCCACACAACAAAATCACTAGAAAAGATTGTGAAGGAAAATTTCACTGTTGGGGAACCCACGATTAATAAAAATGCAAAGAATATGAAAGAGGCTTTTTAATGTTTTGAGCAGTATAGCATGAGGCATATGAAACTTTACCAAGCGTGACTTAGGAATTAAAGTGAAAATCAATAATTCACTAAAATAATGCATGCAGTAATGTTCATCATACTAATTGTCTTAATTTTCGATACTGTTTTCTTAATTTGTAATGTTTTTGTAAATGACAAGAAGATAAGAGTTATTGTTCTGTATTATTTTGAAGACTATTTACTTTGTATGTTACATCATGAGTTACATCTCGAGTTACCTGCCCTTGTCGCATCATGTGCTTGATGGGGCAGCTCTACAAATTATACAAATTATATGTATTTCACTGTGATTGACTGATCTTTCTCTCATGTGCTCTACATCTTCTGCTTCCTTATTTGAAAACATCTACTCTCTAATGTTTGTGGATTGCTCGCTCGTGGAAGAAGGACGTTTTCAAAGTTTTCTTTGCTGGACTTTCTTCTGCCTACTACACCATGTGCTCCAACATTGCTACCGAACCTCTCTGCCGGCCTTTGCTTCGACACTCTCAACGCACCAGACAGGACGACGCAGCCACCCCAGCGTGTTCCCACACAAGAAAATTACCTACGGTAGGCACGAACTTATATCACTGAGGTTTAAGACTTCTGATCGCTCATTAGCGCTTTGCACCGTGCTTCGTACTTTGAACATTCATAGCCACTGTGACATTTCTCGAAAGAGAAAACGCCGCCCGTTCCGTGGCGGTCGTCGGCGACACCAGCATCGCCGTGATCAAAGTGAACCAGTTGACATAACCACCAGTAACACCAGCTGGAAACACGACCGACCAACTGGGTCAAATAACTTTACATCTCGGCGACCAAACCAACATGATCGCCTGAAATCAGTAGTCGCCCAAGTTTCCCGCACACGACAACTGAACACTCGCCTCCATGTTGGGCTTTTCAACGCTCAGTCGGTATCGTCCGCACAACAGTCACTGAAGCGAGTTGAAATTGTAGAATTTGTGACAGACCGCCGCCTTGATATTTTCATCATCACTGAGACGTGGCTTAAACAACATGGCGACGAGAGCGTGTGTGTCGATCTTACTCCAGTGGGCTACTGCCTGAAATCTTTCCCCCGCCCTGCACGTGGTGGTGGTATTGCTATAATCTACAGATCATCACTTGCCAAGTACCTGTCTTTTACTACTGCCGTATCGTTCCCTCACACGTCTTTTGAATTTGTACAAGTCTCCTCTTCGGCTCCTCATTGCTCGATGCACCTGCTCTGCATCTACAGACCTCCTCCTAGCGCCAGGAACAAACTTACAGCCTCTACATTTTTCTCGGAATTCCATGATCTCTTGGATTATAGCAATACACTAATTGGACCCGCCATACTCCTCGGAGATGTGAATGTGCACTTCGACAACAGTTCTCACCCTGACACTGTCAAAATGTCTGAAATGTTGCACACCTTTCGTCTCCTACAGTCCGTGTCGCAGCCAACACACAAAAGAGATCACATCCTGGACTGGGTCATACATCGACCTGATGACCACTTAGTCCAGTCAGTTGATGTTTCCCACGATCTCTCATCTGACCACTACTCAGTACTGATCGAACTTGATCGCAAATGCCCATCATCGGCGCCAGTTTTTAGATCCACTCGCTCATTACGAAATGTTGATAGACTGGCATTCAAAGCACAGCTGCAGATGGGGCTCCTCCAACCACCCTCTGCCGAGCAACTTGACTGTGTTTTACGTCGAGTAGTTGATGACCACGCCCCAGTGTCTCGACGTCTGATGCGCCAGTCTAAATGTGCGCCTTGGTATTCACACATCCGCGTTGAACTCCGTGACCTGAAGCGCACGCGCCGGCGAGCTGAACGTGTTTGGCGGAAGACTGGACTCGTCATCCACAAAGAAATTTACAATGCTGCGAAGCGTTGCAAAATGCATTTATGAGGCTAAAACATCATATATTCAGGGCCAAATAATTAATTGCACCTCCTCCAAAAAGCTTTTTGCCATTTGCAATAAAATGACTGGATCAAAGACAGCAACACCACTGCCTACTGCCTACCCTGCTTCACTGCTGCCGCAAGTTTTTAGTGATTATTTCACCAGCAAGATATCGGACATTCGATCATCATTAGACTCGGCGTCGGCGCTTGACAGCATCTCCTGTGATGTCCTCCCAGGTTGCTCCATGACCAAGTTCCTACCAGTCTCTGAGACCGATGTGAAAGCGGTTATCCTAAAAGCTAAAGCAACAACCTGCGAGTTAGATCCGATGCCCACAAGCCTTCTGCTCGATACTCTACTTCCTGCCATCACAAATATTGTAAATGTTAGCCTGTCGTCAGGTGTTTTCCCATCTCTGTTCAAGAATGCGGTGGTGAGGCCACTTCTAAAGAAATCCACGCTTGACGTCAATGTCCTGAACAACTACCGTCCAGTTTCCAACTTGTCTTTTCTCTCTAAGAACATAGAGAAAATAGTTTTGACACAGCTCTGGGCCTATTTACAAGACCATCATCTTCTCCTACAAGCTCAGTCGGCATATAGACCTTTCCACAGCACTGAGAACACTCTTATTAAAGTAACAACAAATATATTATCTGCTCCTTGACAGTGGTGATGTCTCTCCATTAACCCTACTGGACCTGTCTGCTGCATTTGACACTATAGACCACTCTCTGCTTCTTCACAGACTTCACACCCTCTACGGGATTTCTGGACCTGCCCTCTCATGGTTCAACTCCTATCTCACTGATAGGACCCAGACTGTGGTAGTCGATGGTCAGACATCTCGCCCTGCTTTACTTTTCTGTGGCGTTCCCCAAGGCTCAGTACTTGGCCCAGTCCTGTTCATCCTGTATACTAAACCACTTTCATCATGCATCCGGTCTCACCAGGTGTCTCATCAGTCCTATGCAGATGACACGCAGCTTTACTGTTCTATTCCACTGGCTGAGTCTCACTCTGCTATTAGCTCTCTAGAAGCTTGTATTAGTGATGTCAAGGGCTAGATGGTAAAAAACAAGCTTAAACTAAATGATGATAAAACGGAAGCCCTCTTGTGCCATAGAAGAAGACATCAACCTTCAGTAGTCAGTCTGCCCAATCACATCAAGGTGGGCGACAGCAACATCACCTTCACGTCATCTGTTAGGAATCTGGGATTTATTGTCACCGCAGACATGACCCTTGATAAACATGTTACAGCTGTCTGTCAGTCTGCCTACTATGAGCTCCGTAAGATCAGTGCCATCCGTTACTTTCTCTCTACACGTGCCACCAACACTCTTGTCTGTGCGTTTGTTCTTTCACGACTTGACTACTGCAACTCCTTGCTGGCAGGCTTCCCCTCATCCCTCATTCGGAAACTCCAGAGAGTACAGAACTCCGCTGCACGTCTGGTACTTAACGCAAAGAAACGGGACCATGTCACTCCTCTCCTTCGTTTCCTACACTGGCTACCCGTCCGTTCTCGCATCCAGTACAAACTGTCTGTGCTGTGTTTTAATTTCTTTGCTGGCTCCTGTCCTGACTATTTCTCTGAACTTCTCATCCCTTACTCTCCGGCCAGACAACTCCGCTCTTCCTCTGACAACCGTACTCTGACTGTTCCCGTCACCAGAACAACAACATATGGTCACAGGACTTTTGGCTACTGTGCTGCAAAACAATGGAACTCTCTTCCTTTCCATATTCGCCACCTTCCTACAATTGAATCCTTCAAATCTGCACTGAAAACGCACCTCTTCCTTGAGCACTACTCTTAGTCCACAATGCTAGTCCTTACCCCCCCTTCCCTCTTGCTACTTTACCCATCACTATTTTTCTCTGTTCCTGTTACTTGATGCCTTTTGTTATCTGTTTTTGTCAGTACTGTCGTTTTCTTTCGTCCCCTGTGTTCTGTATCTACTTAGTCCACGTCTCTTCACCGTTTTAAGCGCTAAGAGCATGCTCTCTACGAGTGTGAATATGCGCTATACAAATCTTCACTATTATTATTATTATTTTAGAAAATGCCTTTGCCAAACTCTGTCAAACGTTTATTCACATTCGTCCAATCAAGACAGCGACATCATGACTGATAGCCAAATCGATCAAGATATTCAATTGTGTTTCCATTTAAGATGATCTGAAAGATTAGTTTCACTTCTGTTCAGTTTTTTTGGCTTCGATCAAATGATACTTTGCGAAATGATTTTTAAGCTTAAGCTAAACTTTGACAATATCTCTGCTAAAACGAATTTACTGCACTGTTTGCTTATACGGTTTTTCATGTGCTACACAATACTAATGGTTTAAAGTGTACACCCGAAGGACAAAATCTATTCGAGACACTTTTGATGATGATGATGATGATGATGATGATGATGATGATGTCCATTTGTAAAGCGCAGTTATCCATTCAGAAGAATGCTCATTGCGCAGCAAAAACAGAAGAGAAGAAAAAATAAAACAACAGGAAAGTAAAAGAATAAAGACAGAAATGTTGCTTGGTTGTTTAAGTCCGTCTTAAGTAAACAAATGAGTCTTCAGTCTTTTTCGAAACGTCGTTGCGTAGGTGATGGTGGATAATGACGATGGCAGAGCATTCCACAGTTTAGGTGCCGCGTTTTTGAAGGGCCTGGCTCCAGTGCGCTTCTTGTTTGTGTCTTCCACTGCAGGGAGACAGAAGCGTGACTGGGAGCCAGAGCGCAGGTCACGTGACGGCTGGTAAGGAGGAATCACCTCTTGTAAATAGTCAGGAGCAGTTTTGAACATCCAGGACTGTGCAATTGAAAGCACTTTGTGGTCAATGCGTTTGTTCACTGGGAGCCAGTAAAGGCTCTGAAGGATAGGGGTGATGTGCTCAGTGGACGACTTTGCACGGGTGACAATCTTGGCCGCTGTGTTTTTTTTTTTAACTCTTTGGAGTCGATCTAACTGCGTAGCAGGTATACCCCATAATGCACTGTTACAGTATTCTGATCTTGATATGATGGTACAATACAATACAATACCACTTTATTTATCCCCAAGGGCAATTCCAAATAGTGCTCGTACTAGCAGTAATACATAAAGAAATAATACTTACATATACATGATATACAAAATACATATACATGATATAAAGAGACAATGTGGACATATACATGTACATGATATAAAGGGAGATGATGTATGTTGAAATAATTTTTCTCTCTCGCGCGCATTCACACACACACACACACGTTCCCAGTAACAGTAAATTATAGTGGATAGTGGTGACCTAGGTCACTCAGGCTAGTACAAGCTCACGGCCAGTAGAATTGATCAGGTGGATGGCACGTGGAATTAATGAATTGCGGTGGCGGTTGGTTTTGCATACAGGCATCGCGTACCTACAGCCAGACCGCAAGAGTGAAAACTCACATGCCAACACATGGTCAGAAATAGAGAGGATACGGGAGGCCTTCCTAAAGGTTTGCTGATGACAGAAAGCTGCCAAGTCCCTCTGCCTGATTCCGGTGATCTTGGAACAGATATTAACAAGTGAAACCAGACTATTCCTATTCCCAAGGGAAAGATTGTGGAACCAGGAGATGAAAGAAAAAGTAATGAGACTTTCAATGAAGGACTGATAGAACCGAGTGAGGATGACAGAGCTGACAGAGAAAGATTTTAGTTTCCGTAGGAGGTACAGGCGTTGTTGACTCTTACGAAGGCTAATGTTTGTGTTGATGTCCCATTTAAGCTTGTTATCGAAGATGGTTCCTAAATATTTGTAAGAGTCGACTACCTCGATGGCATCATCATAGATAGTACTGATGACTGTCTCAGGCTTGTTCACCCGAAAGTCGAAGATCATTTCCTTAGTCTTTGAGGCATTCAAGACAAGGAAGTGTTCGTCACATTAGCGAACAAAGTCAGGAAGAGCGCTACTGTGAACATGCTCATTATCATACAGAAGTGACAGGAGGGCAAAGTCATCAGCAAATTTTATCAGAAAGCTCCTATCATTAGTTCTTCTACAGCTGTTAGTATAGAGTATGAACAGTAGTGGAGACAAACAGCAGCCTTGGGGGGAACCTGTACAGGTGACAACAGGGTCTGAGAGAAGACCGTTAACAGAAACTCTCTGCCGTCTGTTTGTTAAAAAGTCCAGAATCCAGAGAGTTAGTTCGTGGGAGAGATGAAAGTCTGAGACTAGACTCTCCGCTAACAAGTGAGGTTGCACGGTGTTAAAGGCAGAAGAGAAGTCAGCAAAAAGAAGCCTGGCATGAGCTTTAGGTTGCTCCAGGTGTTTGAACAGCGTTTTAAGTATAAAAAGCTTTGCATCATCGACACCTATTCCAGGTCTGTAGGCAAACTGCAGTGGGTCAAGATGTTGATCAACAGCACTCATTACCTCGCTTCTTACAAATTTCTCAAGAGATTTCATGATGAGTGAGGTAAGAGCCACTGGTCTGAAGTCGTTGGGTTGACTGGGCCTAGTGAATTTTGGAACAAGCACAATGTGCGACAGTTTCCAAATATCAGGAATGTGGCCAGAATCTACAGACAGCTGGAATAGATGTTGTAAAACTCCGCTAAGCTGTTCAGCGCAGTGATGGAGGGTGCGTCCGCAGATTCCATCTGGACCCGGAGCCTTGCTAACATTTACTCGCCTCAAGAAATCTTTGACAGAGGACTGAGCAATCCCCAACTCACGCTCAGGGACCAGAGACTGTTTTAGTGTGGAAACATTGATAGAGAAGTCGTGTTTCTCAAAGCGGGCATAAAAAGAATTAAGCACGTTGGGAAGATCACACTCATCAACGCCTGCAAGTGCCACTGATTTTTAAAGAGAATTTTCCTTGTGGTTAACAGAGGACATGTTCTTAATACCATGCCATGCTGCCCTTAGGTCACCACTACTAAACTGCAGCTCAACTTTATCGTTGTACCTTGTTTTAGCCTCCCTAATAGCATCCCGCACCTCCCTATTCGCTACTTTTTTCTCGTGAACAGTTCCAGTATAAAATACACGCTTTTTGTTGTTTAGTACAGATTTGAGATCCTTTGTCACCCATGGCTTATTGTTAGGATAGATGACATTTTCCTTAGATGGTATGACTGTGTCAACACAGAAAGTGATGTAGGAGGACACAACGTCAGCCAAGTTGTCTAGATTGTCACTGGACTTATAAAAAACTTGCCAATCCGTGCAATCGAAGCAGCCCTGTAGGCGGGTGATGCTCTCTTCTGTCCAGCACTTTACACTCTTAACCACAGGTGTAAATCGTCGACACACTGTCTTGTACACCGGCGACAGGAGAATGCTGTTGTGGTAGGACGCTCCAAGAGATGGAAGGCGTCGAGCTTTGTACGCGCCGGGGACACTGCCGTAACACAGGTCAATGGTCGAATTAATGTGTGTGGTAGAGCACGATACATATTGCTCATAGCCTTTGAGTATCCCGGTAAGTCGGCAGTGATTAAAGTCACCCAGGATAAACTTAGGAGCGTCCGGGCAAATGGCGTCCAGTTTGTGTATCACGTCGGTAATCTGTTGAATGGCGGACTTTGCGCTGGCCCGAGGGTGTATGTACACAAGTGTGTAGAACAACTGTGGGAATTCCCTAGGGAGATAGAAAGGACGGAGGGAAATGGACAGCAGTTCGAGATCAGTGGTACACAGTCGTTCCCTGGCCACAATGGTGTTACAGTACCGCTCATTTACGTAAAAACACACGCCCCCACCGGTCGATTTTTTGGTGATCGTAGGACATCTATCCGTGCGTATGGGATGGCCAAACCCGCTGACATGTAGATCATTGTCCCTGTCGGCTTCTCTGGCATCTGACATTAGCCTCGAGCTCGTCGACTTTGTTACGTATGGATTGAACATTGGAAAGAAGAACAGACGGTAGTGGTGGAGATTTACGTCTGTCGTTAAGATTGAATTTCCTCAGCCGACGCTGAACAAGTGAGTTAGCAGCTGCCTGAGTCAGCATGGGCCGTAATCTACCTTAAGTCCTCATAAAGTAGTAGCCTTTTGACACAACAGAATTAATATGATTGCACATATAGAACTCAGCATCAATAAAGAGCCCTAGGTCCCGTACACAGTCAGCAAAGACTATGGAGACATCACCGACCTGCACAGCACTAATGCCGATCTGCTCCCGTCTGGCCTTGGGGCCGCACCATAACGCTTCTGTCTTGTCGTCGTTGAGTTTAAGACGATTCCTGGTCATCCAGGCCTTCACCGCAACACAACAAGATTCAAGTCGTAGAAGCGTAATCCTAGCCACTACTGGGTCGGGGGAAAACTTTTGAGTATCTGTGTATCGTCCGCAAAGAACTGACGTCCCATCTGAAAACATTCAATAAAACGTCCAAGCTGTGACGTGTGTACAGAAAATAATCAAGGACCCAGAACGAATCCCTGTGGCACGCCACACACCAGAGGAGCTCGCAGAGCCGACAATCACTCTCTGAGATCTATCAGCAAGGTAGGAGTCAATCCTTTGCAGCACAGCGCCCTCGTTACCAGCTTCCGACGACAGTCTCTGGAGCAGCAGGCGGTGGTTGATGGTTTCAAACGCACTACTCAGGTCAAGTAGTACTAAAAGCACTAGGTTGCCAGAGTTGACACTACAAAGAATGTCATTGGTCACACGAAGAAGAGGAGTTTCTGTGCTGAAGCCAGGACGATACGCTGACAAATTTATCTTGGCAGCCATAAGTAATAAAATGGATCATAAGCTGCTCTGCGACCACCCTCTCAAGTAACTTGGAAATATATGATAAATTTGACACTGGACGATAGTTTTTACAGTCAGAGGGATCCAGGTTTGCCTTCTTCAACAAGGGCTTCACAACAGCCTGTTTAAAAACACCATGGAACACAACCTGCTCTCAAACTCGCATTAATAATGTCCAAAATGACAGGAAATAAAATGTCAAAAACTGAAGGATAAATTTAGTTGGTACAGGATCCACAGCATATGAAGTTTTATTTGATTTCCCTACAAGTTTCCTCAAGTAACTCTCATCAATACACGTGAAAGAAGTCAGTGGTACCCTAGCAAATGGCACAGAATAGTCCACCTCACACTCTGGCAACTCACAAGCTGCACTCTCAAGTCTAGCACTAATTTCCTTTATCTTATTAACAAAGAAGGAAGATAGCTGATCAGCAGCTGACTTGTCATACACCTCAGGAAGAACCGGACTAGTTTCGTTCTTACCCAGCAAGCTGTTCAAATGTCAAAAGTCTTTCTGGGATTTCGACTAGCAGCCTCTAACTGCTTCTGTACAAATAACGATTTAGCCTTTTTTACAGCACAAACATATTTATTTCTGGCTAACTTATACAGCTGTCTGTCAATCTCAAGTTTGGTCTTCCTCCACTTTTTCTCTGCCAACTGTCTCTGTTTCTTGGCTTCACTCACCCCCTCACAAAACTACGCACAATTTGGTCTGTCTACAACAATTTTTCTACCTGCAGGCGCATACTTATCAAGCAGCTCTAATAAAGTCTGATTATATAACTCTGCTAACTCATCAACATCTGTGGGAGGATCTAAGAACAACTTTGACTGAAGCAAATCTTCTCTGAAAGCGTTCAGGTCAATCTTCTTGAAATTTCTACACAAAACAGATGTCTTTTTACGCCTTGGGCGAGAGAGATCAGTCACCAAGTACTGCAAAAAATGGTCCGAAATCAGAAAATCTACAACTCTGGTGGTACACGAGTGATAACCCAGTGAAGAATGTGCAAGTTTATGAGTTGGTTTATCAATCAGCTGACGAAGACCACGGCTATCTAAAGCCTATCTATCTATGGTAGAAGTGAACCATAACAACACGACGAACTGAACTAACTGAGCAGTTAATTTGAGAAAAATAATAATAGAAATAAAAATAATAAAAATTAAAATGCTAGCGAGCTGCCGCAAGTCGCCCTCGTTATGCGCGACCTTGAAAAAAAAACTTTTGCCAGTGTCACTGAGTGTCACTATGCAATCCACATAAAACATGAAAAAATACTAATAAGTTGTCTTACGTAATTTTTTTATCATCATTGATTGGATTTCAGCACTGCAAGTGTGGAAAGTCGAACCAAAACCTAGGTTCCGGCTACCAAATTCTTACCATTAACAGGCATCAGTTTTGGATTCCTGCATATACAGTAAATGTTATGTGAATGTTTATTGTAATCTTTTGGTGAGGATTGTTTAATCAGACGTCTGCGAAGTGTGCGTGGACATGAATGTGCGACTGAACTCGCGCTACACTCCTCTGCATTTTTCAATACAAAAAGGGCCGGCCAAGGTTATCACATTTATTGCTTAATGAATCAATGCTGATGATGGTGATGATAAATATTCAAAGGCAGTGTCCCGTGGCGAACGACTCGGCCAAAAAGACACTTCCGCGTCACCGCCACTTATATGACTCTCCCTCGGCATAGCCCCCATGGGCCCGGCTTCTCGTGCCGGGGGTTAACACCCAGCCTCTTTCTGGCTGGGTGACTAAGCTGGCCAACCCCTTTTTCTTATGCTTTTATTGTTTCTCCCTCACTGGCCCTTTCACCTACACTTTTTTTCTAATTAAACATCTCAATAGCACACTGCTGTTTGTCTTCTCTATCTTCTTCCTACACAGGTCTTTCCCTGTCTTCTTCTCCAATCAAGCCTTTCTTTTAATGCAGCTTTTTTCTCTGTGGCCCCCTTTAGGCCCCCTGCGTTTGCCGTGCAGGGCGACCCGTGTCGGGGGAGGATGGGATCCTGGAGGTTGAGGTCCCTGATGGGCTGCGGCCCATCATACACACACCTCTTTGGCCCGGACTTCTCCTAGACGGGAGATTGTTGTGGCCCACACGAATCAATTGGCTGGTCGTGTATTGCGGTAGCTTTGCTATAAGGCTGCGGCCGGGTCAATCTGGTCTACACACTCTGTAGGCCTGAGTATATTCCTTCTATATCCCTGGTGCGACCCTGCTGGAAATGCCCTAAGTGGTACCGCTCGGATGCATTCACTTGTTGGACTTCGAGGTGGGTGGGGAGCATAAAGAACGAATCTTATTCATTTAATTATGGAAAAAATCACCTTAAAACTGGGGAAAAGAAAAGTCGAGAGGATGGTTTTTGTCTGATAGCGAGGATGAAGTGCGTGAGGCTGTGAATGTTAGTAGTAGAGTGGGCTTGGCCACGTTTACTTGTTGTGGAGGGTGCAAAGTCGGCTCAGCCGCTCTCGCAACCCTCCCCCTTTGCCATTGACAAAGGTTTTAAAAACATTTGACTGGATTTGCTTCTATAAAGCGACTTCGTACTGGACCAGAACTCAGAAGGCTTCTGAGGATTCTTCACCGATGGGACGGTAAACAGTTTGTTGATCGTCCCATCAAAGTGACTGCCCATAGATGCCTCAACTTCTCCAGGGGAATCATTAGGTGTCCCGACCTTGCTGGGATGTCGGAACTTGACATCAAGTCAGAACTGGCATCCCAGAGGGTTACAGCAGTGCAGAGGGTCCACCTCAAGAAGGGTGGAAACTCGATACCTACCAACACACTCTTTCTGACTTTCTGCCTTCCCAGATTACCCGAATATATCCAGGTCGGGTATCTACGGGTCAAGGTCTCTCTTTTCATTCCATCTCCTTTGCGCTGTTTCAACTGTCAGCGTTATGGGCATGGGGCAAGCTCTTGCAAGTCCCAAGCCCGCTGCTTCCGCTGCGGTGAGGTTGGCCACGCTGCAGCTGATTGTTCCAAAAGCGCACACTGTGCTAACTGTGACGGTGCGCACGCTGCCTCTTCAAAAGACTGCCCGAAGTGGAGGGAGGAGGCAACCATCCAGCGTGTACGCCCGGAATCTTTCATTTCGTATGCCGATGCACGCCGTTGCATATAGGGTAACCTACGGGGCATCGGGTGACACCAGGGAGGAGTTGGTAGAATCCATTTTTATGGAAAGGGATCTGTGCCTTCTAAACGACGGCTCAAACACCTTTTGCTGTCCTTCCTGTGGCACTGTCTCTGCTGTGGATCTGTCAGTCTTCAGCCCCATACTACTACTTGATTTGAACTGGACAGTATATGACGACCTGTGTGGCAGCGACCACTTCGCAATAGTTTTATAGCTCCTCTAGAGCAGGAAGGATCTTTCCGCGAGGGCGGGTGGAACCTGTCTAGAGCAGACTGGCCTGCTTTTCAGGCCCTCTGTACCACCCGCCTTTTCTCAGGCTCTAGTTTTAAGTTAGATGTAGTGGACTCTAGGGACGATCCTACATTACATCCTATTAACCAGTTTACCTCTACTTTAACTGAGATCGCTTTAGAAACAATCTCTAGACGAGGACTTCGAAATCGCCGACCTCGCGTACCGTGGTTTACTGAGGAGTGCAGGGTGGCTCAGCATGCTTGGAAGAAGGCCCAGCGCTTAGCCTTCCGCCACCCCACTCCTGAAAATGTGATAAGTTTTAAACGTTGTAGAGCTCGTTTTACTTTTAAACAGGCAAGGAAACTTACGTGGCAAAAGTATGTGTCCTCGCTGTCCTCCCGCACCACTTCCCAGGCGGTGTGGGCGGCCATTAGGAAGATAAAGGGAAGGTTTCAGGCTGGCTCAATAGGCCACCTGCGGGTTGGAAACTCTGTTCTCACAGAACTACGGGATGTTGCCGATTCGCTGGCATCTAACACTGCCCAAAATTCCTACTCTTCAAATTACTCTCCTGATTTTCAGCGTATGAAATTTTTTCATGAATCTCTTCCCTGTGACTTTTCCTCAGATAACTCAGAACAGTATAACCTACCTTTCTCTCTTAATGAACTGCAGCAGTCCCTTCAAAAAAGCAAGGACTCTGCACCTGGCCTAGACAACATTCCATATCAGCTGCTGACTCATCTTCCACAGGCCTCTCTAACTCTTTTTATAAACATTTTTAACTTTATTTGGGTGTCCGGCTGTTTTTCTCCCTCGTGGAGAGAGGCAGTCGTGGTGCCTATCCCAAAACCGGGAAAGGATCCTTTTGATTCCAACCCTTACCGGCCCATTGCTCTCACTAGTTGTCTATGAAAAACCTTAGAACGAATGGTGAAAGTCCGGCTCACCTGGCAACTGGAATCTCGTGGTCTCCTCTCCAACCTGCAGTGTGGCTTTAGACAATACCACAGTAACCTAGACCATCTGGTCCGTTTTGAAACTTTTGTAAGGGATGCGTTTGTCAACAAGGAACACGTCTTAGGAGGTTTCTTTGAATTGTAGAAGGCGTACGACACCACCTGGAAGCAAGGTATTCTGTTAGACCTTCACGCCCTCGGCTTCTGGGGTCGTACGCCTATCTTCATTCAGATCTTTCTCTCTTAACGGCTTTTTCAAGTTCGTGTGGGATCTGTCCTTTCTGATCCTCAGGAACAGGAAATGGGCGTCCCGCAGGGCAGCATACTATCACCTACCCTTTTTAACAACAAAATAGATTCCATCTTGAAATCTGCCTGTCCAGGTTTGGCGGCTTCGCTGTATGTAGATGATTTTGCTCTCTGCGTTCGAGGCCCATCCCTACCGTGTCTCGAACGCCGGCTTCAGCTGTGTGTAAATGGTGTAAATGTCAGCTGGGGGGCGGACCGCACTGTCCTACTTCGCATGTATCGTGCCCTGGTCCGCTCCAAGCTAGACTATGGATCCCTTATCTATGGCTCTGCTCGAGAATCCTATCTCAAAATTCTTGATCCTATTCACCATCAATGGCTCCGGATCTGTTTGGGTGTCTTCCGCACCTCTCCTGTACGAAGTTTGTTTGCAGAAGCTGGTGAGCCTCCACTTTCTCTCCGTCGTTTGAGACTCATGCTATCCTATGTCTATCGCTTAAAAGCTCATCCTGGAAACCCTGCTTACCATGCTGTTTTCGGACCTCAGCGTGCTGCCCTGTAGGACATTCGTACCAAGGAGCAAAAACCAGTATTACTCCGTGTTGCACCTCACTTGCAAGCAGCCGGAGTAGATATTCAGCAGGTAGAGACTCTCCTTCTCTTACCAGCACCTCCTTGGACTCTTCCTGTTCCAGAGATCCGTCTTGATCTTTGCGCTTTCAAGAAAGGTGACACCTGTGATCTCATCTTTTTTCATCGTTTTCAAGACCTACTTTCTGACTTATCCTGGTTTCTGTTCTATCTTTACAGATGGCTCCAAAGTCCTGAACGGTGGCTTTGTGGCTGTGGCAGCAGTTCCGTTCTTCTAACCGCAACAGGCCTCTTCCGCCCGACTTGCGGATGGCTGCTCTATCTTCTCTGCGGAACTTCATACCATCTTGCTAGCCTTGCAGCATGTTCACTGCTCTTCGGATCAAAACTTTCTGATCATTTCAGACTCATTATCGGCTCTCCAAGTCCTTCTTTCCCAAAGTTTCGACCACCCCCTGGTGGTCCGGTGGTCCAGATTCATACAGTCCATGCAGCCTTACTCCGACAAAAAAAGACTGTTTTTATCTGGGCTACTGGCCATGCAGGTATCCCAGGCAATGTTCGAGCGGACCAGGCCGCCAAGGCTGCATGTCAGGTCAGTGTTGGAGAGCACACTCTCGGACACACACAGACTCCATAGAGCACGCCTGCAAACACTGAGTTCCACACGTATTCTTTCAGACAACAAATCACTAACACCTGTATGTGGGCTCGAACGTTTCTAATAATCGGGTGAACGTACAATATATTTTTTACTAAATAACAAAAGAAACGTTCATCACAAATATCCTACACAGAGTCTACTCAAAAACAAATGTATACAAGCAGTTTATATTAAAGTCTGTTTTTTCTTCAAGTTCTCTCTTCTTCTGTTGTTGGGGTGGGGGTCGGGTTGACACGGGAAACAGTTCCACTCTTTCAGTCTTGTTCACTGGCGTTGATCATACGGACAGCATACATCGACGAAACAACTCCGACAATCTTAACGGCAGACAAATGATCAAGTTAATAATAATTCCCACAGTAGGTAAACTTAATCCACACAGTTATAAAATCTTCCCAGGAGATCCCACAGCAGCTAGGAAAAGAAGTAAAGCGAGGAACCACACAGTCGCTTATAAATGACTATCCACACAGTTAATACTTCTCTACACAGTTAATATTTTTCCACACAGTGAATATCAATTCTGACCTCTTTCACAAATTCTTCCTTCCATCAGACTCTCACGTCTGCTTCTCTCTTTCAATTTCAAAAACAACGCCCCCTATATCAACATTGCATTCAGGGGTGACAATCTCTACTCATAGAAGAAAATACACAAGGGCGAAAACCTCGTCACATCAATCAATCAGAGGTGGTAACCCATGTTCCTAACAGTTAGTCTCCTCGTAAACTACTCTCGATAGTGTCCTCTAGGCCTATGATCAGTCCCTGTGGCAACGCTACTGGGACACTCTGGGCCAAAATAAGTTACACGCCACTCTTCCCTCTCTTTCAGACCGCTTGCCTTTATGCCGTCCTGTGCGGCGGGAGGAGGTAGTTCCTACTAGATTAAGGGTAGGACACACCTATGCCACGCAGTCGCACCTCTTGAAAGGCGAACCACCGCCAGTTTGTTCTTGGTGCCGGGGAGTTCTGAGTGTCGAACATGTCTTGATTGCTTGTCCTGGACTCCAGATTGTCCGACAGCAGTTTTTTTTTTACTGTAGACTCTTTGTTTTCTTTGTTTAGATGCATCCCACCGGCAGCAATCTTTACATTTTGAAGGAGGATAGGGCTTTACCACAAGATTTAAGGTTTTATAAGTTAATAGTTTTTGGTTTTTTGGTTTGTTGGTGGCTTTTTGGGCCACAACACCCATTTTTATATGTCACTCCCTCTTTTATGTTGTTCCTGTTCCTTGTGTTGTTTTTTATAAGATGTTATGGTTATTATACTTAGGGGGTGGTCCCTTAAAGCAAAGTAACTGTTCTCGCCGTGATATAGCTCTAGTTGCTGGCACGGCGTTAAACACAAACAAACAAATCGCTCGGCATAGCGGTCAGAAGTGTCTCCCAGGGGGATGATAGATGATGATGTCGGAACTTCAACATCCAAGAGATCGAACAGTCGCAACACGGCCACAAAGTGCCACAAAATGCCACTTTGCCTTGTGACGCACGACGAATTCAACGTCAGGTTAAATAATTATGATTGTGAGTCGGGCGGATTGTGAGCAGATGATCGTGCGGACTGCTGGGCAGATCGTTAAACGGTTCATCGAATCGATAGTTGATCGGTTCGGATCGGATCAGGTTGAAATGGGAACAGGCCTCCCGTGCAAGACATTCCACCAACAATGGGCTACCAACTATGTTTGTATATGTGATTGACGTACCAGTTAGGCCCGTCTAGGTTGGTCAAATTCTTTAGCTAACTCTCTCTCACTGTACCCTCCAGTAGAAGATGTGCTAACCGCGCACGGTAAATTTTTCCCGTTCTTTACTACCGTTAGTGCTAATGTCTGGACATTATGAAGTTTGTCTCTATATGCCGAAGTTTCCTCAGGAAATCGCTTCTTATCTATCCTAGCTACATTTTCCTTAGTACCAGCGAATCAAGATGATGATCAGCCTAGTTGCTATCACTGTCGCCTAGTGACACTAACAAATTTTCCATGCCGACCGACTACACTAACCTGCTCTATTAACCAGGTCGGCAAGGAATTTTTTTTCCTTAACTAATCGGTGGTGCATATTGCATAAGGTCATGACCCCTCTGACATTAATTTATTAATTTATGCACAAACATCTGGAATTTCTGTGCGCGTCATGTCATGACGCAATACATGGTGAACTGCGTCACACAGTCACCTGATTTGCCCCAGATCGTGGCCGTAGATCTAATCGCTGAAAATAACATCAAAACAAAAATAATATTGATACAAATTAACTTCACCATATTATATATTTGAGTCACGAACGTTACATTTATGTTTACAGACATAACAAAGTAATTTAGAAAGGCAATAGGTCACATTATTTTCGCAGACAATTTTTGCACAAAATGGGATTATTAGAATTATTATAAGCATGCAGGTAAAGAAGTGCTTGTTTTTTTCTCTAAAAAGAATGGACACATTTTTTTCTTCTTTTTGGATGTGTGTACCAGTTTAAAAAGTGACACTCCCATCTCTCTCGCACACAATATTTTTGTCAATTACGCATTCAAATGAGTGTGTCGGCCAATATCTGATCAACCACACACACACACATAAATCCGTGTCAAAGGTTTCTTTTTTTCACTTGCCGTGCACAAATGCACATTTGACCGAATGGAAAGAAATGTTTAGGTGTCTTTTTATAAACGCCATTAGTTTTCCCATCAAAGGGTGATATTATTCTTCAAATCATCATCGTCGTCGCCGCCGCCGCATTATTTTTGCATTATTTTTGTTATTTGGTCTTTTCAGTTCGGTAGTGTGCTATGCGCAATGTATCTTTTTTAAAAATTATTTGCATTTAATCATCTGTTTTGTAGAACTCTTCAGGGAAGGAAGTAGTCAGCGTCACGTACAGCCCAACACTCGATACCAACATCCCACCGTATGCACACGGCTCCTGCTCCTACTCTCTGCCATTACCAACAGACAGCGCCACCTACATCTTTACTGTAGCTGTCTCCCCTGGTGACACAGTAAAGACCGCTGGTACAATTACTATAGGTGAGATGTGCATCTCCTTGGTCAATCAGAAATACGTGCATCTATAATTTATCTTAAACAACGACTTCTAACAACTGATTAAATTTCTTGCTTTAGAATGATAAGTTGGTGATAAATCTGTATTCCACTCCGCGTTTGTTAATCTGCTTGTTTGAATTATTCGCCCTTTTACCTGTGTTCTTTTTTCTCCCATTTCGCTGTTGTTTTGTCTTTCATATATTCTGTCGTTTTTTTTAAATATTTTCTTTTTATCCTCATTAAACGTTTTGCTTTGCTCAGTGTTTAACCCTCTAACAGCCGCTGGGATCCATACGGACCCCAACCAAAGTTTCACTATTTATAAAACGCGAACCATTTATTTCAATATTTTGAAATTTCTTGACTTTTCCACTTTAGTGGGGGACTCATCGTGAATGAACTGAAATTTGAAATATCTGCAAAAATCAAAGCGCAAATTAAAGTTCTATCGTTAACCACCGGCGGGGTCCGTATGGACCCCAGGTATAAATGCCACATGCTTACAGATCAATTCCAAGAAATAAACATCGGGTCATCCAAATTTTTCCTGTCGCCTTCCCTGTGTGTGCCTGGGTGATTAGTCACTTAATCACCAGACATTTAATGCCCGACGCTTCATCCTCGACACTTAATCCCCTAGACTTTCAATCCCTAGCCACTTACTCCCCAGACACTTAATCCTCAAAAATGCCCACAAATCGCAACACAACACTCAAAATGGCTCCAAACTAAAGAGAAATGACCTGTTAATAAAACAAATTTTCTGATTGGTTGCGGAGTAAGCTGGTAAAGCCACGAAACTGGTCTTGCGGAGGGTTTATGCCTCTACTGAGTACTGTGTTAGTATGAATATTTTTTATTCATCGTTGAACAGCTATTTTGTGAACTTGAAATAGTATAACCGTAAGAGAAATGTGTCGCGTGGTAACTCTAATGAGACGTAACAATCGCGATGACCGCTTTTCGAGAGAAATTTCAGTCGTGTAGAGTAACGGGATGTTACTTTCACTTAAGTCAAGCGATATTACGCAGAGTCACTGAATTGTGTATGAGAAGTGACTATGACGAAAACGACGAGCTGCGTGGAATAGTGAGGTGCCTCCCAGCACTTGCCTATGTACGTGAAGAAGACATTGTTGATTCTTTCGAAATGCTTTGAGAGTCAATGCCACAACATGATCGCATGCCGGAGCTTCTACTTCGAGCATAGGTATGTACCTAGTCGCAGACTGCGCGGTAGAGGGGATAACTCTGCTTCAGCTTTATTCCCTCCAGATACTTGGAACAAATACCTGGACGTCATCGGCGGTGCTGCACAAACAAACAACGCTGTGGAGGGTTGGCATCACGCCCTCCAATCTCGTATCCTGTCACCATCCAACAATTTGGACATTCCTTGTTGGTCTACGTAAGGATTGTCAGCTACACAAGGCATCTGTTCTACAGTCAAGCGCCGGCACTAAGAAACGTCCAAAGAGGAAGTAGGCTGCTTTGGCCATGAGATTTAGCAACATTGTACAGCGATATGAGGCAATGGATCGTCTTCTGTACCTCCGATCGTTAGCTTACCTGTCACATTGATTAACAACACTTTTCATATCATATTGGTGAAGAACATTGAATTTAATAGCTCACATGAACTCTAACTAATGTTATTGATGTTGCAGTTAAGTATTATTTTAATTGTCAAACTTTTTTTGATGCTTACGTGAAATTAATTATTTGACTTTGAAATAAATTTTTCATTCACTGCATAATTTTTTTTAGTTGGAATTTCATTTTGAGGATTAAGTGTCTGGGTATTAAGTGGCTAGGGATTAAAAGTCTAGGGGATTAAGTGTCTGCGATTCTTGTGCCTGACCTAACAGTTCTCATCTCTGTGTTGAATTACTGTCCATTTCTCCTCTTTCTTCAGTCGAGAAAATGCCTCGCGTAGTGGTGGCCCCCACAAAAGTTGCTTCCATATTGTACGATGATTACAGTAGCGATCTTGACTCTGTGAATGAAGATGAGGAAGAATACATTCCCAGCAAACCAGGAAAATATTATATAAATATCTGGGTCTACTGTGATAGCACAACGGATTATGTTCTGAGCTGCCAAGTATACAAGAGAAGAAGACCTTATCAACCAAGAGAACAGAACCAGACTAAAAGAGTTGTGCTGGACATGATCTCTGGGTTGGAAAATAGTGGAAGAAGTTTAAGGAGGGACAACTTCTTCACTAGCTTTGGGCTGGGAGAGAAACTTCCTGCTAAGAAGCTTAGCTTGCTGGGGACCATTCATAAAACCAGAAAGAGATTCCACGGGCTTTTACAGAAACAAAAAAGAGGCAAACAAATACTACACTTCTTGCTTATCGTGATCATGGGATGCTGGCTTTTAATTGCCCAAAGAAAGGCAAATTTCTCATGATCAACCGGATGTTGCCAGCATCACGGTAGAGAAAAAGTTGATTTTGAACTACAACAAGACAAAAGGCGGCGTCGACATCATTGACCAAGACAAACTGGTTCGCTACACCACGAAATGAAAGACAAGAAGATGGCCTATGATAATCTTCTACAACATGGTGGATATCAGCGCCTTGAATGCCTACATTGTTTGGAGTTTCCTAAATCCCGAGTGGCAACGCGGCAAAAGTCACAAACGGCGAATCTTCCTGATGAAACTGTGCGAGGAACTTGTTGGACTTTGGAAATCTATGGAAGAAGAATGTTCTGGGAAGAATAGGGCACACTATACAACAGCTCCATCACGCTCCCAGCCTTCAACAGCTGCACGGAATACAAATCCATCGCCAAGAAAGCGATAGCGCTGCTTCTTTAACCCAACATCAAACGACAAGAAAGTTAGAGAGACACTTTCGGTTGATGTGGGAGATTTTCATGTGGAGTTAATGCAAAGCTTGTATGCGACTTATGTGCTCGGCAGTAAACAGATTTTTTCAGCCTGAATAATCTTGACTTTTGTGACAATAGCAGAATGTAGGCCTAATCAGAACAATATGTTCTTAGTTTTTTTTCCAGATTTAGGAAGAAAAGTCTGACTAAATCTTGCGATATAAACTCTTGGTATTGTTTTGTTACATTACAATGTTTTGTCATTGTAATTTGTGGTACATGTTAATTACAAAGATTTTCGTATTTTAATAAAATATGTATTGCATTTTCCACAGTGTGTGCATTCTCATTATGAAAATGAACGGCAAAATGGTATTAGGGTCCGTACGGACCCCAGTTGTGGTTAACGCCAAAAAAATTTCACGGCTGTTAGAGGGTTAATATAGTAGTGAATGAATAAAACTGAATAAGATGTCGTGTTAACAACGACATATATGTATCCTCATGATGAAGAATTACGTAAGTAGAAAGATAGAGAAAATTTCAGTTAGAGAACTGTAACCAATAGTTTCAATAAATATCCAGGGAGTCTTTTTCCTCAATTCTTCCGACTGTATCAATACTACAACTGGCGACGAGGATAATACCTGAACAATGCAACAAGTTGTCACTCTACAAGTAACCCTGATTGAGCCTTTTTCTACACTGGGAAACGCAGCGACTACTTATCAGCGATGGGAACTCGCAGCATCTGGTTGTCGAGATCTATATCAGCTACGACAATTATTGTTGCACAGTGCTGATGAGGATACACAAAACATACTTTTCATGTTTGATCGCGAACTGACAGTATATGAAGATGCAATGAAAGCTCTTCGATTAATTCCGAACATCTATCGATCTTCCGTATCAGAGACATTTGTTCCGACAAAGCAAAGCAGACTATAGGGGAATCAATTTCTCAATATGATACATGTCTCCGACAACTTACTAAAGACTGTTAGTTTGGCAGCAATACAGATTCATTTGTAATGGATCAAATTATTGACAAATACCTCTCAGCACAGCTCAGAACAAAATTGCTTGCTGAAAGAAATAATACACAATCCAAGTGTATTGAAATAGCAGCCACTAAGAAACTTTCCGAACTACAATCAAGTACCATTACCGAAAATGCGAAAGCTTTCCCTACCAACGTGGAAAATATCTACCACTATGTTCCAAAAATGAAAAGAGCTGCACACGATGCGGAAAGAAAGGCCACAACGCTACAGAATGCAGATGCTCTCGCAACATAACCTGCTACAAATGCCACAAGAATGGTAATTTTGCTTCCATAAGTCTGTTAAATTCAAGCAAACAGAGAGACCATAACATTGTTACAGAAAAGATTACAGTGCTCGTCAAATTAGTCAAGACACAAAGGAGAACATGTCTCGCTTTGTGCGCAAATGAAGAAGATTATATTTTTTCCGTCAACCCAAAAGATGGCACTATCAAAAGAAATTATAGAAGAACAACCGGGCATCATGATTTTGGACTCAGGAGCGCCATGCAACATCATCAACTCATCATTTCAAATAACCAAAAAAATGGACTAGAATTTCAATCACATCATAGGAAAATACATCTATACAGATCTCCGACCATTTTTTTTATCCCCAGTTTGTCACGGTTACTGTTCAAATTGCTGGTAGCCATTGCTCAATGGTGAATTCCTAATCATTCATGACTCAGCTTTACCATTGTTGGGTAAAGCTACTGCAGAAGCTCTTGGAATATTGCGTAATGGGGTCAACGTAGTTTATTAGGCAGATGATCTCGTTCAGTATCCGAGAATCTGCGATGGCATTGGAAAACTCAAGAACTTTGACTCACTCTAGTTGTTTGCAAACACAGCAGTATACTTTTCCATTTAAGAAAGAAAATTGCTGAAGAACTCAAACGACCCGAGAAGGATTGTGTTATAGAGAAAGTTTCTGGTCCTGAAGAATGGGTTTCTAGAATTGTTGTGGCTCCAAAACCAGGTGCCAAAGCAATTTTGAGAACACGTCATGTTACGCCACTCACTGAAGAATTAGTAGCTGACAGGTGTTCCAATGTATTCAGTAAGCTCGACCTAATATCAGGATATTATACTGAATCCGAAATCCCGTGATATCACTACATTCTGAACATACTGTGGGGTTTACCGCTATAGACGCCTAAATGCATCTGTGGTTTAGGCGGGCAATTGACCACCAGACTTCCGGAAAACATGGACCCGAAGAGTAGCGCGAAGATGGAATTTAATGAGACTTTTGATGTCAACAATATTATTACCGTAAATGTATTGCTTTGTTGCACTATTAGCTAGACCCTTGCCTATTTAAAATACAAAATTATTTGCTTCAATAGTCTGAAATCTTTCTTATGGAATGATAAATATCGTGTTTCCCCGAAAAGAAAACCTAGTAGAGGTTTTGCTGGATTGCTAAGTAGAAGGCCTCCCCTGAAAGTAAGACCTAGCAAAGTTTTTGTTTGGGAGCATGTCCGCCGAACAGAACACCAGGGCATGCAGCTGTGATTATTTTTAGCCCGCCGCCGTTGTCCCCTACCTTCACCGTCCGTTGCAGAGTTGGCTTATGATGACAGCTACTGTACAGTATATAATGTTCATTTTTTTATCAACAATACATGTGAATTCTTCTTCATGAAAAAATAAGACATTCCCTGAAAATAAGAACTAACGCATCTTTGGAAGCAAAAATTAATATAAGACGTGTCTTATTTTCTGGGAAACAGAGTAGTATGAAACGCACAGAAACATGGAGATCTAAAATCACTAAAGTGTTCGCGTGGTAAATTGGATTGAAACTTGTGTCTGAACGGCCTATAGGATGAATGAGAGCCGCTCACCACTCATCTTGTTCTTTCAACATACCAGCCCACGGAAACGAAAAAAACTGAAACCGAAACATTTGACACTTGCACAGTGGCATTCTACCATACAGCAGTATAAACCACCTCTTGACTGTTTATTTATTGTTACTTTCGCAGACTCTGGTGACATTGTCATTGCCATCGTTCGCTAAAACAAAGCTGTTTTTTGCAGAGCCTCGTTCTAGTAGTTAATTGAAAAACATCGTCTGCCAGCAGTCCATTTATACAAGTTTGTGGTTAGGATTATTCATTTTTTAACTATGGCTATCAAGAACGTATGTAGTCAAAGTCTTACACGTTTCATCATAGTTTTCTTCCATAAAACCTTTTTGAACTAGAAACTTTCTCTTTAGTGCACCTTACAGAAAACCATGTGATGATGGGACAGTAAACAGTGTGTTGACTGTCCCAAAATGGTGTCATTCATTTCCTTAGTTTAATCAGAAGGGTCCTTCATTGCCCGGACCTTACCGGGGTGGACATCAGAACAAACAAAGAACATCCTCTTAAAAGGCGATAAAAAGCAAAACAAAAACTGAAACTTTGCCAATGATGAATTAATATGACATCTGACCTAGCAAAACCATATAATTTGAAATATCTTTAAAACAAACTATTCCATAGAAAATACGGGGTTCTTTCACTCATTCACTAGTAGAACTATAAACAAAATAAAAATTTCAGGTAACAATGAATAAAGTAAACGTATAAGCTCAATATAAAAAGCTATACACAAACTGCAAAGAAGGTAGCAAACCATACAAATACCAGGTTTAACAAGATAAAAATAATATTTAAAAAACTAAAGCCAATGAAAGGTCATTAAGAAGTAGAAACTGATATAGTACCTGAATCTAGAACATGGCAACAAGGGATCTGGGAACCAGTTCAGTACACCACCACAGTGGACATGGCAGGCCTCCTAGACACCAGAAGCAAGTGACAACAACTGGAAAAGAGGGCACCAGCAACAGTAAACACCTATGGCATCACAGAGAAGTGACCATCCTCCCAAACCCTCTTCAATCCCCTTCCTCACTCCCCATATTTCCCCAGATCCCCATTCCCCACAGTCCGAAATAACCTTTAGGAGGAAACACTTTTATTTCCTCCCCCCCCCCCAAAAAAAAAAATCACCCTCATGGAGAAAGGCAGTCGTGGTGCCTATCCCAAAACCTAGAAAGGATCCGTCTGATCCAAAGTCCTATCGCTTTCACTTATTGTATGTTCAAAACTTTAGAATGGTGAATGCCTGCCTCACATGGAATCTAAAATAGAGTCTTCTTTCCGACCTGCAGTATGGCATCAGACAATTTCATATCACCCTGGACCCCCTTGTCTACTTTGAAACATTCATAAGGGATGCCTCTGTCTGCAAAGCGCATGTCCTAGGGGTGTTTTTTTATTTTGAGAAAACGTACGACCCTACATGGAAGTAAGGCATTCCTCTGGACCTTCATGTCCTTGGCTTCTGGGGCGGTATGCAGCTCTTTATCAAAAAACTTTCTTTCCCACCGCCTCTTGCTGTCTGTCTTGTGTCTGTTGGGTCTGATCCTCCGGAACAGGAAATGCGTGTCCTTCAGGGCAGCATACTTTCATCTACTTTCTGCTGTCACTGCTGCACCTCGCAACGAACTTTATTTCTTACTTTATTTCTAACTTTTACTTTTGTGATTAGAGCACATTCCCATATTCCAATTGCCCACTGGGACAAATAAAGCTGGTCATTGTCATTGTCACTTTCTTCAACATTAAAACAGATTCAGTCTTAAAGTCTGTGTGTCCAGGTTTGGAAGCCTAGTTATATGTTGACAACTTTGTTCTGTGTATCCGAGGCAGATCCCTGCCGTCTTCAGCTGTATGTTAATGGTGTACAAACGTGGGTAACAGAAAACGGCTTCAAATTCTCTCCCATAAAGTCAGTATGCATTCACTTGTGTAAACTGCAAGACTATCCTTCCTTTCCCATATCATATCACTACGCCTTTCATGCCAGAAAGCCTTGTATATTTTTCGGGTAGTTTGCCATGTAATCTGGGAGGGTGGGGGGGACTGCAGTCTTAATTCATCTGTACTGTGCTTTGGTCCGATCCAAGAGACAGACTATGGCTCTGCTCGAGAGTCTTATCTTAAAATTATTGACCATATTGATCATCTGGGTTTTTCATTATTAGAGCCCGCCAGAACCAAATAAAAAGTGCTGGGTGTGGCGCTTTTCTCTCTTTTTTCTTTTTTTTTCATTTACATACATTGCATGATTTTTAGTGTCACATTTGTCTATTGCAGTTTGGTGGGGTTAGGTAGGGTATAAGTAGGGTAGCAAGAATAATCACAATTGTTATACATGTTTGCTGTATACATCATTTCCTGGTCAATATATCTCATTTTGAATGTGTTCTCCTAATCAAGTTAGCATAGAAAAATGTGATCATACTTCCACATAATAGTTGAAATGATAACGTCCCTTCGCTCAACCGGCTGGAGGGGACTAGCTCACTGAATTTGTTGTCTTCGATGACTTGCTGTGAGTTTCGTACTTATTATTGGACACATGCTTCTTCGTCTTTCTTTTTCAATGATTTGCTTGTCTACGGCCTTTTTTGGTTCCACCTATGGCCTTCTGCGTCCCCATCGAAAGCCAGCCTGTTCTTGACGGTTTCTTGCACCATTCGTCACATGATTTTGTTGACTAGAGATCTTTACAGTCATGTTTTATTCACTTTGATCACTGCAAATTTGACAATTTCTCATCTCCGAATCACTTCGCTACATTTTGGCTTCTAGATCAACGTGCACCAGCAGCGTGGGTTGAAACCTTCTGTTGTCACATTGAAAGCCAGCCCCTTTGTAACGAATTCTTCGCGCCACTCGTCGCAGGATTTTGGTGACTAGCGATCTCCACAGCCATATTATCTTATCTTCTCCACTTCCATCACTGCACATTTGACAATTTCTCATCTCCCAACCGCTTTGCTACATTTTGGATTCTTGATCAACGTGTATCAGTAGTGTGGACTGAAAGCTTCTGATGTCTTGTGAACTTTTGTGCGGCATTTGAGTTGAGGCGACGCCTCTATCAGCAATCTGTGTGCACGCCTGTCACGGGTTGCCATTTCTCTGCTTGTTTTCGTCGACGGCGTGTGGACACTGGACATGCATGCTTGCTCTGATCGTCTTGAGTTGCACTCACTGTGACTGTGTCTGCTGACATTCGTCGAATAGTTTAGCTCACAGCTGTAGACTCCGCCACACCATGACTCTCAATGTTATCCTTTAGATGTTATGTTCATGTTTGTGAGCAGTATTTTCTTTTTCTACCTCGTATTTTTTGTTTGTTGCAGTTTCTTTGTATAATTGTTTGTTAATAAATTTGGTCTTTGTTTGAACATGGTTTTTGTGTCAATCTGTTTTAAAGTTTTTTTGTTTTGTTTTGGAAGGTGCATTGAGTCGACTCTGGGGTTGAAAATTGCGCTCTATAAATCTGCTTTAATAAATAAATAAATAAATAAATATTGTAGTAATATGGATATTTGCTCTTTGGCACTTCTATCGTTAGTGTAAGGATCCTAAAACATTTGAAGAAATTTAATTTTGGACGTCAGTATCAGCTAGTTTTACCATGTCCTTTATTTTTATTCTTTAATATTTTGTATCTTATTTTTTGTTTCTAGCAAGGCCTCTTCAACCACCCAGCATTAACTGCACTATGTCCATGTTTCCATACGTGAGGGAGAAAGGTGACCTGTCTTGTACCTGTACAGCTTTAGACCTTGGTAAACCTGGAGGACGTCTGATTGGATATTATGGTGGTCAGAGGCTAAATGCAAGTAATTTTGGTGACAAGTACATAAGCTTTGAGAAAAGGAACTTGAACAGAACAGATGATGGAACTCCTGTCAAATGCATACTGGACTGGGCTACGCAAGAAACTGTCGATATGAGCACCACCTTCACTCTTCGTGTTGCATGTAAGACCATAAATTTGTGCGCTTAAAGCCAAACCCGATTGCTTAGCAAACATCGTTGGAAACTGAGCACAAAGTATCACAAAAACATATTCCGGTGGTATTTTATGACAAAGAAACATGAAAGATTTTATATTAAGATTTTTCTCTTAAAAAGCATATCTGGATTTGTCAAGAAAACAGAAAGTGAGGAAACGGAAGTATTTCTAAAATTAGCGCCGTCTGCATTAACTGAAGTCAAAGAGAAAAGATGCAATCCCTGGTAAAAGTAAACTGACCAGGACACATTGTGCTGTTGCTGAATGTTCTCTTCGACACTCGGAGCTAGTTTATACTCATGAAGGAAATCCTAAAGATAATGGCAGCAAATAGCAGTGGATTAACTGTGGTCAGAGATGTGTATATAGAGAGGTCTCTGCTTTGTTCAAACGTGACGTTCGATTTTCGTCCCCACACCGTACTCAAGAATTTGCTCAAAACATTTCAAAATCGATTGTTATTCAGTCACTTATACATTACAAGCAAGTCTTGGACTTTCAGTAAAACGAAGAAATCTTATTCCTACGGTGTGCATGTCTTCAACTCAAATGAAGTATTTGTATATATATAGACAATATTACTAAATCTGCTAAAAAAAAGACTAAATCTAATGAGGGCAGTTAGTGGAAACAAATGGGGCACTAATTCAAAGTTGCTGATTAACCTTATGAAGCCCATGTGCACACCAAACCTGTCCATGCTGGCATAGACAGGACATAAACCTTTAAAGAACTATAATTAAGGAGAAGGAGGGGAGAAATGGTGTTTTTCTCCAAACCAGCAACTAAGGCTATATCACGACAAGGCCGCCAGCTCTGTAAACAGAGGCCACATGCAGAGAAAGAACAGTGTGCCCAAGATGAGAGCTGAACCCAGGACAACCAACTCATACTGAAATGGTGATAGGCGCTAACGATTGCACCACCAGACTGCCCGATAATTAAGGAGAGGACAGCCAACTTCTACAAGACGCAGAGTCTGCCACTAGTTTATTCAGCCCAAAAAATTCAAATCTGTTCTAAATGCCACCTGATTATTATGAATAAACTTTTTTAGACCTTTTGGACATATATCTTTGATTGTACATGGCTCAGTATGGTTTAAGACTATGTGGCATGGGTAGATGGTGGAAGGGCATGGGTGGAACAAAAGAATTTTGTTACCTTTTAATCATCGTAGGGTACACAGACACTGCAAAGTTTTATAAACTTTATTGTTGAATAGTTTTTTCACTTTGAGAGAGGAAGCAACTGAAGTTGCCTCTTAGCATAACTCTCACCCTTTTCTCCATTCTGTGCTATTTTTTTCTGGATTTGCAAGATGTTATGACACTATATTATATCAACTGCTTCCTATGTTTTAAACCTGTAAAATGTACCCCCACCCCCTCACTGAATATCAGCTCCTTTGAAATGACTTCTGGCATGTACTCCTCTTCACTAAGGCTTATCAAGCAAAACATATTCTCGCAAAGGAATATTTTGTGTTGAGGAAAGACACACAACCACCTCAAGTCAAATTTTTAACACAACGATTATTATTACTAAAATACTTGTTCTACACCATGTATGCCATTGTGGAAAGTGGGAAATCTCCTCTGAGTCTGAAATACATACATTTTGAAATCTATGTCAATAAAGTTTTTGAGCGTCAATGCAATGAACTATGTGAGATCAATACTTTCCATAACTATTTCCTTTTTTATGTTTTTAAGTTATCGTTACTTCTCTAGCTTTATCCTACTTAAATTAGGGAACTCATTTCTTGATGTGATTCCAGTTTATATCCACCCAAAACACTAGACTCATCATTGGTGCACCCAAGAAAGGTGAAGAGCTACATTGGTATTTGAAAAGCTACACTGGCTTCCTATCCTGCAAGAAAATATTGTAAAATTGCTGCCATTTTTTCCATGTCATCTGCCAGACTGAAAAAGGAAATAACACTCTTTCTCTGTTTTGGTCCTGTTATCTGCAAAATCTTACTTTTCTGATACAGAAGAGCACTTCATAAAGTATTTAAAACCCCATCTTTTCCAATTGGTATATCAACCTCAATAGCGACATTTCTGTTTATGGTTGACTGTATGGATGACTGATCACTTGGATAGAGGTTAATGAGTATTTTATTTGTTTTGACAATTTCTGTTTAATGTAGGGACGACTGCTTATTTAATCAGAGTTGTTTGTGAACATGTATTTTTTTTGGAAACGCCATGGGTTTACTTGTTCTATTGTATGTGCGAACAAACATCACTATGATTATTTTTATTTTTGTTACCAGATGGCCCAGATGAAGTCAACATTACTGGACCAAATATATTTGACATCAATCCATCACAAGTTCAGAATATCAGTTTAACATGTCAGAATTCAGTTGTCAGCCCATTTGTAAACTACACCTGGACCGGCTGCCCCAGTGGTGACTCCAGGTCACGTATTTGCTCTGCTCGACTGTCTCCAAGTAACATCAGCTATTTTGTACAGTGCACTGTAAACAACCCATTATCACAAGTGACAAGAGCAGCAAATCACACAGTTGAACTGAACTGTAAGCTGCTAAAGACCGCTTTCATGTACATCTGTTATTGTTTAATAACGCAGTAATATGAGGTTTTATGCTATATACTTAGCAAGATTAGTCAATATACAGATTTAATCATTTACCAAACCACATTTGTACAGAGTAAGGATGGTAGCAACACCAAATAATATTATTTTCTACAGATTAAGTAACGTTCATTTATTCTTTTCATAAGATTTTTAGAAGTCAAATGTATGGTACAGATTTGATCAGGATATATTACTGAATGTTACACCACAGTGCAAAGTGCTCATTTCAAGTCCTTAAGTTTGGGATGCATATAGGCTTATGACCATTTGTTCGTCCATCAGAGGTCGACGACAACAACAATGATGACGATGATGCTGATGAGGATTTCACATTTCCCCCAAAACGAAAATAAAGGTTTTGGTCGTGATGGGTTTGGAGATAGCTGACGAGGCCAGTCTGGGCCTGGAAGAGTTTTCTTATGTGCAACATATGTAAGATGGTGTTGTGCTGGCAGTGGTGGACATTCTGACCTTGTTTTACTGCATGTTTTGCTGCCATGAAGCCTTGGCTGCATGGGCTCCCTGGGTGAGAGTGCTGTACCAGGATGATAAGCGGCTCCCAATGGGCAGTATGAATGTCAAAGTCTTTGAGGTTGTCTATTTAGCACTTTTTTGCCCTCAATTCGCCACTTACCATGCACAGCTCTTCATAGAGATAGCTGGTAGGCTTACGGAGATGTACAGCCCATCTAGCTTGTGATCTCAACAGAAGGGTGCGGGTGCTGGAAATGCAGGCAAACCATAAGACTTCTCTGTCCAGAATCCTATCTTGTCAGTGCATGTGAAACATACGGCAAAGGCAGCTACTTAGTGTGTCTGATGTATATGGTCCAGGTCTCACTGGTGTAGAGTAGGGTGGGGAGGACTACTGCAGTGTAGACTTTGAGCTTGGTGGTAAGGTCGCGACGACTATGCTTCCAGACATTTCTGTGGTCCACCATAAGTATTGATGACTCTTTTGTTGATCTCTCGACGGATGTGTCTTTGCTTGAGAGAGTGCTGCTCAAGTGCTCAGCTGCCTTGTGGCTGTATTCTGCACTGTGATGTGGAGATGCTAGTAAGGCTTCTTTTGGGGCATGATGGAGTACGACTCTGGCCTTCATGGTACTGATGGTCAGACCGAAGTCGTTGCATGCCGCTGACAGACGATCCACCTCAGACTGCATCGCACAGTTGGTGTTGGGTTTTAGGGAGCAGTCATCAGCAAACAGTACATCCCTAATTATGTTGACCTCAACTCTGATAATTGACTGTAGCTTCCATAGACTGAACAGTTTACTGTCCATTTATATCTGATATCAGCCCCCATTTGCAGTCATGTAAAGCATCCATCATCATGACAGAGAAAACCATGCTGAAAAGTGTTGAGGGTAGCACATAACCCTACCTGACACCATTGGAGAAGGCCTTGGATTGGTCACCATCTGAATTGCCGAATGAATCTGGTGAACGTGTGTGGGCACCCAAACATCTCCATTATCTTCCAGAGGACGACTCTGCTGATTGTGTCACAGGCCTTGATTAGGTCAACAAAGGTTGTGTAGAGATTGCGGTGCTGTTGGCGGGCAGCAACATTTGTATGAGGTGCTGCGTGCAGTACAGAAGCCACATTGACTCTCAGGAAGAATGCCCCTCTCAAGATACTGGAGGGAACAGTTGATGAGATGGTTTGCCAAGATTTTGCCTGCTATGAAAAGCAGAGAGATGCCCGCCATGGATATCCTGGGACTGGCGGTTGCTCTTTCTTTTGTAGATGTGGACTGTGCTTGTATCCTGAAGTTCCTTCAACATGCTTCCTCCTTTATAGAGCTTGGGTGGGATACCATCAGATCTGGAGCCTTACCTTTTGTCATCTGCTTGATAACTGCTTGGCTTCCTCTTCTGTGGATGGCGTTTCAAGTGTGTAGTTGTCTCCACAACCAAGTAATGAATGGCCTTATCATTAGTAGAGGATGGGTGGCTTAGGACTGTTGAAGTGCTCGGCCCATCTCTCTAGGATGTGTTGCTATGCCATCAGCGCCGAGGATACAGGAAGATTCAGACATCTGTTTGTTGTAGACAGCCTTAAGGTATCGTAAAAGCGATTGGAGTCATACTTGTGAACATAGCCCTGAATTATGTCAGCTTTCGTCCAGAACTAATTGTGCATTTAGCCTTTTCTGCACTTTATGCGAACACTGGAGTATGCTGCCTTTTTCCAGTGATGTCAGGTAATTCGGGTGTGCACAGAAAAGGTGATGTTTCTATGACAGTAAGGCTTTGATTTCTGCATCACTTTGATGGGAAGCGGATGGCCGAGTGGTTAGAGCGCTGGCGTCCGAACCGAGAGCGCACTAGTTCAATTCCCCCAGTCGACCCAGCTGATGGGAATGGGTACCTGACTCCATAGAGGGTTGGGGAAGGTAAGGCAAGAGGGAGAGGAGACTGGCACCACCCTCATGTAAAAGCTGGCCCCGAGAAAAGTGGGGTCTCTAACACCTCCCTCCCTCACGACCTGAAAAGGTTATGGGATGACCGTTACCTTTTTATCACTTTGATCAAACCAGTCTTGATGACGGTGGCTTCTGAACTAAGGTGTTTCAGAGCAACTGAGTAGACTTTATCTTCGAGTGACAGACTGTCTTGCAGCTTACTGTCCAGAGCACAAGAAAGCTCTTTTGCATTTCTGACGACCTGCAATTTGGAAACATTAAACCTCCTTGTATTCTTCTGTCATTGTAACATTCACTTTGGCAAAATTCAGAGCGTGAGTTAAGACACAATGAGTTTATTATCTTTTCAGGAGTCGGCCTCGCACAAAACCTTGTTTGCACCCATATCTCGCTGATTCATCTTCTTGGTGATGACATAAACAATAGATGTCAGTGTTTGGACCGGGGTGTATACATGATGTCATGTTGCAGATGGATAGGGTAAATACAGTGTTTGTAATGACCAGGTTATGCTGTACAATTCTTCAAAAGCAAGAGACTATTAATATTACAGTTGTATATGCTGTGCCTGCCAATGACCCCGTCCCAGAGATGCTGGGCCTCTACCCTAACACTGAATTCCCTGAGAACGAAGAGCTCAGCTTTGAAGATAGCTACAATGAGGATGTCAAGTTTTTCGTAGAACTGGTCCTTTAAATCATTTGGATTAGTCATTATTGTGGCATAGGCCCTGAATACCAAAGCCTTCTGGAGTCAGAAATAGCGTGAAATGTTTGTAAGCTTATTCTAAAATTGTGGAATCCAGCATATCACGGGCGTTAGTGCAATTAGTATATTAGTGGAGCATTACATCTAGCAACAGTCCACAAAACCCCCTTTCCTCCTTTTCCGCTTAGTGCTACTCCCCTACTCGTAGTTCCTGTGACTCGATTTCTCTTTGTCTTTTCTTAGTCATCAGTACTGTTGTTTATTATTCCTGTGCTTCGTATATTGTCCATATCTCGTTCTTGTCTCAAAGGTTAAGGGCACTTTCTTATGACCGTGAGTTCACGCTATATAATGCACGCATTTATTATTATTTTGTTAAAATATTTATATCAACAGATCCACCAGATAAACCACCAGTTATCAGTATGGAGCCAGCTTTGAATCTTAGTGAACCAGTCTACCAGGGAGACAACTTCACTGTGACATGCACAGTCCATGGTGGCAAGCCAGTCAGTGCCACTAATATCAGCTTCACATGTCCACACATGGCTGACACGAGTGACAACACAGGAACAGCTGAGGTCAGCAGCATCTTGAGGTTCTACTCTGTCTCATCTGACAATCATGGAAACTGTACCTGTAGTGCCGTGTGGAAGAACACGACTTGGTACACACAGACAGCTGAGTGGAGCCTCATTGTTTATAGTGAGTTTTAGTTTATATGTATGTGCGTAAAAATACAAATGTATGTTTGAGTTTGTGTGTATGCTTACTCATCTTTGTAGTGTTTGTTAATTTGTAGTATACTACAGTAATCCCTCACTTATCGCGGGTGTTCCGTTCCAGGCCCACCCGCGATAAGTGAATTTCCGCGAAGTAGGGACGCTATACTGTTTTTAGTAGTTATACATTATTTTAAGTCTTTATAAACCCTCCCAACACTCTTATACATAACCCTTTCTCATTCCCTTAATAACTTTTCCCATAAAAATGTTTTAAACTCTTAAATCTAGATAGGTAATTTAAAAAAATTAATATGGGTAGTCACCATTGAAAATACACCATACAGCTAGAATGATAATGATTAATTAGCTTCACAGTACTGATGACGATGGCGATGAAGATGAGATGAATGCCAAGAAGGGCATTAATGCTCTTCTAAAGGCACCACTTCATCAGGTGGTGCGGTATCTTCGACCGGACGTAACTTCTACTACTTCATCTAAAGGCATAGGCGTAACAGATCTCTTCGTGCGAGTTATGAACGATTGGGTGGCATGGCAGGGCTTGAATAAATTCAGTCTCTAACGAAAGTTTCACAAATAACGTACACAACACCGCAGATGAAAACTACGCACACGTGACAGTCGGATGCTAACGGGAAATGGAAGAGCTGAGAGAGGGGGTAGCTGCGCACAGCGAAAGAAAACAAGATGCGACGGTTACTGAGCCAATCAGCGACTGGGAAACATTACTGTACAATACGTACTATGCGTGTGCAAAAATACTTTAGACGGAGTACCGTAAAAACACACAAAACAGCGAAAATACCGCGATAAATATTTTACATATAATTTTTTAAAACCCGCGAAGCACTGAAGCCGCGAAACATGAAGCGCGAAGTGGTGAGGGAACACTGTAATTGTATATTTTGGATGAAAGAGAGGGAGAGTTACTTTGATTTTATTCAGTGTAGGCCATGACGCATAACTGCAGAGGGTGAACATAAAAATATATTTGCGTGGATTTTTGTTATTTTTGCAATTTTTGTATTTTTATTAGTTTGTTGTGTTTTTGGTACCCCGTTATGTAGACCGCTGCTTTTTTCGTTGCGTCGTTGCTGTGCAGGACTGTTTAACTTTTGTTTTCTTATGCAACTTTCGGATTTCCCGTCGACTGCCGGTCTTTTCTGAAGATCTTGATCACACAGTCAGTACTTTGCTTTAAAATTTTTATGCAGTTTTTCTCTTTTCTCTGCTTTGTGATTGCATCGATACCAGCAGTCTTCTGGCGATTTCTGCTCCGTCGACCCGAGTCTCTGTTGATGTTTTCTGCCTTCCTACAGGCGACACAATGACTTTGCGAGCTGTAGACGTGAACTCAGGGCCGTTGAGAGCCAGCACGGGCCCCGGGGCAGACGACTTGCTAAAACAAGTAGCTGGTAAAGTTCATAGATTCAAGAGTAACGAGAGGCTAAAGACAGACAAAAGCTATGTCAGACAAATCAGTAACAAACCATTGTGCTTGTTCCGAATCTCAGTCGTCTGATTCTCCACCAGCAAATAGCCTTACAACATCACCTCCCCACCACTTGAAGAAAACAAGGTGAAGGTCACTCAACATCAGTGAGTCATCGTCATCAAAAGGGGTCATCGTTCGGTTTGACAGTGTGGCCTGTGTCTATCAGCTATATACAGGAATATTCAAAGGCGACAAAGATACAACCACAGTGCATCTAGCTCAGCACTCGCCAGCAGGACTGCAGGTGACTGTTAAACGAATTGATGTAGAAAACTTACATCACGATTTCTCTTATGGACAGAAAGAACCAGGCAGCTACAACATGAGACGGTTCTTCCACATTACTGTAGCTTCTTCCATCGCCATGAACAGTGGACAGTCATGCCTGTTATGGGTTGTGGCTCTTGCCGTGACCTGCTGTCTGTTTCACAGCGATCTGCCGGAGATATTGGTGACATATATCTTGTGTATAGAGCTATTGGTGACATATATCTTGTGTATAGAGCTATTGTTACATATATCTTGTGTATAGAGCTATTAGTCACATATATCTTGTGTATAGAGCTAGTGGTCACACATATCTTGTGTATAGAGCTAGTGGTCACACATATCTTGTGTATAGAGCTAGCGGTCACATATATCTTGCGGGATGTACTGCATGCTCTGGAATACTTTCATAGAAGAGGTGTCATACACAGGGGCGTGAAGACTAGCCATGTTTTAATATCAGCTAGCGGACAGACGAGCAATAACCGTCTGATCCACCGCACTTGGAACTGAAGAGTGGTGTTAACTTGTGCCAGTCGCAGCTGAAAAGACAGCTTTAATATACCGTCATTCATTTTCTTAATATACTAAAGCATTGTGCAGACTTTGAACAGAATTGAAAAATATTGTCAGCTTCAGTGCATCATGTTAAAGCGCATTGAGCTCTATTGTGTGTGGAAAAAAATGTTTAACAATTCGTCATTATTATTATGTGTTAACTAGCACAGTTGGCGTTCCAGTTCAAAATACATATAATAAATGCATCCATATTGTAATCTAACTGATGCCCTGATTTAATTAAACTCTTGTAAATATACACCTTTTGGTGAAGCACAAATCTATACCTGTCTCTGGATGTATCTAGTGTAAGACACATCAGCAAACATGCTGTATGGTCATCGCGACGCGATCATTTTGGTCCAAACAACCGAATGATACGACTACACGAACATGCCGTATGTTACAAGACGGGTCGTGCTATACGTAACATTACATTGCCATTATAACCCTTATTGTGCGGCACACTCATACATACGAACAAGAACTATTGCTGCTTGCAAGTTTTTTTCATTGAAAAATTTACTAAATCTTCGAAATGATCTACACGATACTCAGCATGCGAAGCGCAGTAAAAAAAATCTTACCAATTTCCAGTGAAGGTTTATAGAATTTATCCAGGTAAAATCCATCAGAATTTATCCAGTGTGATCTGACGCGTTCTGTTGACGGACTACACTTGAACAAGATTACCACAAATGGGACTGCCTTCAATCCCTCCTGCATGAAATAGCGGCTCAAAGTTTCAATGCATTTCCTTGCATCCTGTGTCGTCGTCATCATCATCATCATCATCATTCCTGGACTTCCGATGCTGTCATGTTTCTCTGCAATTCGAGCAACAATTACAGCATCGTAATCTTCATTTTCATCAAAGCATTGAAGCTCGTTGCTTAAGCGGTCAGCGTTATGGCCATGGGGCCGGTTTCTGTAAGTCCCAAGCCCGCTGCTTTCGTTGCCGCGGGACTGGCCATGTGGCAGCTGATTGTTCCTCAAGCGCCAAGTGTGCAAACTGTGACGGATCTCATGTTGCTTCCTCCAAGGACTGCCCGAAGTGGAAAGAAGCCATTTAACAAAGCCATTTAACACGTACGCACGGAATCTGGCGTCTCTTTTACGCCGATGCTTCCCGTTGGACCCTAAGGAGCAGCTACTGTAGGCTCCACTTCCTACTCGGCAGTCGCCGCAAGACGACCGTCAGTTTCTGTGTCTATCCAGACGGATATGACATGGGTCTCTTCTGAGGGCTCTGTCCTAGTCTGTCAAGCTTTGCCTCCTCTTCCTCCTGCAAGCAGTGGTGACCCTCAGTCATCACAGGCATGCCAAACTACACAAGCACCTCAGTCAAAACAAGCTTCGCCAGTCACACCTACAACAAATACGAAACACAAAATCTTCAAAAGTTAAAAACACCACAGACAAACAAGAAAGACACACAAGCAAACACAAAATCACCAGACCAACGCACTCCACAATATCAAACATATGGGGACGCTACAGCAGTAAACTTAGTCCCTCTCTCAATCCGTTTTGCCTCTCTTGGCGAGCAGGGGATGAGCGACCTCTAGCGTCGCCTTCTCCGTCCCGCCGTCCCCTCCCCTCTCCTTCTTCTCCTTCTGCGATAGAATAGACAGAAAGCGGGTACAGAAAAAGTTGAGGGAAGAAATTAGAAAAGCCAAGTTAGAGTACAAAGGAAAAGTAGAGAAACAGTTCGAGGGTTGGAACATGAGGGAGGCATGGAAAGGCCTGAAAAAATTGACGGGTCAAAACAAACCGCAAGCCTTCTCCATGTCGTTGGAGGAAAGAGTAGATTATGCAAACAGGCTTAATGAATTTTATTGTCGCATTGAGAGGGATGATGTTGGGGAGGATCTGTCTAAAGTGATTTTTGATTTGGGGGAGAGAGTAGGGAGGGAGCATCATGGGAGGGAATCAGATGACTGTGTGATTAAGGAAAATGATGTTTTATCCCTTTTTAGACGTGTGAATGTGAGGAAAGCATGTGGCCCTGATAATATTTGTAGAAGAGTGCTGAAAAACTGTGCGCCTCTGCTGTCTTTTATTTTTACTCAGTTGTTTTCCTGGTCTGTAAAAGTGAGTACTGTACCAAATGTTTGGAAAAAATCTATCATTTGTCCTAATCCTAAAAGTAACCCGAATGAACAAAATGATTACAGGCTCGTGGCATTGACTTCCATTGTTATGAAATGTTTTGAACGCATCATCCTTCGCACACTTCTCTCACAGACACAGCAACACCTCGATCCCTTTCAATTTGCATACAAGCAGCACAGATCCACCGACGATGCTACACTCACTCTTTTACACAACGCATATTCTCACTTAGATAAGTCTGGTTCCTTTGTACGTATTCTTTTTATTGAATTTTCTTCTGCATTTAATACTATACAGCCCCACCTGTTGGCACTGAAACTTCTTAAACTTGATGTATGCCCCAAACTCATTTTCTGGATTGTTAGTTTTTTGGTAAATCGTTCCCAGACAGTCTGTTTCCAGCATGCACTCTCTTATTCCAGAAACACATCTGTCGGGAGCCGTCAGGGTACATGTCTCTCACCTGTAATCTTCACCCTCTGCACTAATGACTGTCGTGGCACTGATTCGTCTTTTTTGATAAAATACTCTGATGATACTGCTCTCCAAGATCTCTCAAACTCGCACTCTGCCTATGTTGATGCAGTAGTTAAATTTAATAAATGGTGCAAAGAAAACTATCTTGATCTAAATGTAAAGAAAACAAAAGAGCTGGTGATTGATTTCAGACGTAAGAGCACTGTTATCCCTGACTTATTCATTGATGGTGCCAGGGTTGAACGTGTTGAACAGTACAAGTATCTGGGAACTGTGATTGATGATAAACTCACTTTTAACGCCAACATAGAGGTCATTCACAAGAAATGTCAATCAAGATTGTACTGTCTACAAAAACTCCGTTCCCTGAATGTTAACAAAAAGGTTTTATGTTCTTTTTATAGATGTTTTATTGAGTCTGTGCTTACATTTGGATTTTTATGTTGGTATGGAGGATTGAAGGTTAGAAATAGGAATGTGTTAGATGGAGTGGTGAGGGCGAGTGGGAGAGTGATTGGGGAGAAATAGGAGTGTCTGAGTAAGTTGTATGAAAGACGAGTAGTAGGGAAGGCAAGAGTGATTGTGAAAGATAGTACACATGCGTTAGCACAGTATTACAACCTTTTTCCGTCCAAGAGACGTTATTATGTTCGAAGAGTGTCCACTGCCCGCTCAAAGAATAGTTTTATAAATAAGTCTGTTGCCCTTCTTAACAAGTGATGCAGGGGCCTGTGAGTGTGTGGGGGTGTGCGTGATTTTGTGAAGATTGTTTTTGGTGATGTGTGAATTTTAGGGTGTGTCTGAATTGATTGTTTATTGTTGTGAGCGTGGTCAAGTTTTTAGTATAAGCCAGTTGTTTCACTACGTCTCGTAATTTCTCCCTGTTGAGATAATAAAGTTGAATTGAATTGAATTGAATTCTGTGAGGCGCTCTGCGTTTTATCCTCACAGATAAAACATGTCTACGATCCTTCAATGGAACTCTCGAGAGATCCGATCCAACTTTAAAGAGCTCCGATGCCGAGCATCCCGTTTTTTTACCTGATATTATTGATCTTCAGGAGACGCTTCTCCTACCTTCCACCTTCTTTTCCTTCAAAGGCTTTCAATTTTACATCAAGACTCACAATCTAACGTCCCTTCCAGGTGGGGCTGCTCTTCTTCCACCTTTTGTTTAGCCAGATAAAACTTTCCACGGGATCACTTTGGGCAAAACTATCACTATTTGATGCGTCTTTCTTCCTCAATCTGCTCGGATCTCCCACAAGGACCTTGAACTTTCTCCCGTCCTTCTTTTGGGGGACCTTAACGGGTACAACCAATTGTGGGGCTGGGATTCGACTGACGCAAGAGGAGAGTTGTTGAGATCATTTTTTTATGTAAAGTGATCTCTGCCTCGTAAAATATGGCTCTAGCACTTTTTGTCGGACATCCAGCAGCACAGTTTCAGCTATCGACCTATCAGTAGTCAGTAAAACAGTATTATAAGATTTTACCTGGACTGTACACGACGACCTATGTGCCAGGGATCGCTTCCCAATGATTTTACGTTTTTTAAATAATCTGGAGCTCGACGATAATTTTTACAGTGGCGGTTGGAACTTGACAAAGGAAGATTGACCTGCCTTTCAGGCCCTCTGCGCCACCCGCCTTTGTTCTAGCGACAGTTTTAATGTAGATAACTGTGATAATGATCAGGACCATCCTTTAAAGATTTTTACAACTATTTTAACTGACGTGGCTTTGGAAACCATTCCAAAGAAAGGGACACGGAAACACCATCTACGTTTCCCTTGGTTTACTGAAGAGTGCATGGTGTCCCAGCAAGCTCAAAAGAAGACCCAGCGCCTTGCTTTCCGCCACCCCACTCTAGAAAATGTAGTAAACTTCAAGCGCAATAGAGCACGAGCGCGTTTTATTTTTAAAAAAAGTAAAAAACTTGCGTGGCAGAAGTTTGTGTCATCACTATCCTCACGGACCACCTCCCAGGCAGCGTGGGCGGCTATGAGGAAAATAAAGGGAAGTTTCGAGGTTGGTTCAATAGGCCACCTGCAGGTTGGAGACTCTGTTTTCACAGAGCCACGAGATATTGCCAATACCTTGGCATTCACCATTGCTCAAAACTTCTCTTCTTCTCAAAATTTTCCGGAATTTCAGCGCCCGAAGTCTGTTCAGGAATCTTCTTGCTGTGAATTTTCTTCTGATAACTCTGAACAATACAACGAACCTTTTTCTCTTGATGAACTGCAGCAGGCCCTTCAGACGTAAAAGGACTCTGCACCTGGTGCAGACAACATTCCATATCAGCTGCTGACTCATCTTCCACAGGCCTCTCTCATTCTCCTTCTTAACATCTTTAACTTAATTTGGTTGTCCGGCTGTTTTCATCCCTCGTGGAAAGAGGCAGTCGTGGTGCTTATCCCAAAACCTGGCAAGGATCCTTCTGATCCCAACTCTTACCGGCCCATTGCCCTCACTAGTTGTCTGTGCAAAACCTTAGAACGTATGGTGAATGTCCGGCTCACCTGGCAACTTGAATCTCGTGGTCTCCTCTCCAACCTGCAGTGTGGCTTTAGACAAAACCGCAGCACCCTGCATCCTGGTCCGTTTTGAATTTTTTGTTAGAGATGCGTTCGTTTGTAAAAAGCATGTGTTATGAGTTTTCTATGACCTGGAGAAGGCGTACGACACTACCTGGACGCAACCCAGATAGCATTGAAACATTTTATAAATGTTTTATAAATGTTCTCACGAAATGTTTGATTAATGTTTGCAGAAAATGTTTTCGGAAATGTTTTTCTTGCCCATCTAAAAATGTTTTAGTAATGTTTACATTCAAACTATTTTAAAACTTATTTTCTACCTTTTTAAAATGTTTTATAAACATTTACCTGTAAACTTTTAATAGTTGTTTCACAATCTCAGGAAGCGTGACTGTCATTCTCTCTCTTTCAATGACATGCACGGGCCAGACAAATACGTGTTCTTTCGCACAAAAAGAATAAAACGACTTGCCTGTGCTGATCTACCTACTTTTACTAAAAACTAAAAGGACAAAAAATAACATAAAAAAGAATTCACTAACGACGATCTGAAATCTACTGTTCTCTCAACGATTGACACTTTTTCCTTTCTCATTCTTTTTTCCTCCAAACGATTTTTTTCTTTCTCTCTCTGGTCTTTTCTTATTCTACTCCTCTAATAACTCCCTTGTTTCTGTCCTCATTGAATAAATATTAAGGTGAAAACGTCTCGGCCTTTATCTAGAGATAAAAACAAAATGTCTTTCCACTCCAGTTCAGCCCCTTCTCAGTTTTCTAACTCTCCCACGTCAAATCATCCATACGCATTCAGACAAACTGACGTCATTCTCTCACGTCACACATCTTTTGACATCATCCACACAAACTGACGTCATTCATGCTATCATGTCAGAAAGCCAGCCTTGGACGTTCTTCCAGTAATTGGCCATGTCAGCTGGGGGGCGGACCGCACGGTCCTGCTTCGCCTGTATCGTGCCCTGGTCCGCTCCAAGCTAGAGTATGGATCCATCATCTATGGCTCTGATCGAGAGTCGTATCTCAAAATTCTTGATCCTCTTCACTATCAATGGCTCCGCATCTGTTTGGGTGTCTTCCGCACCACTCCTGTACAAAGTTTGTACGCAGAAGCTGGTGAGCCTCCACTCTCTCTCCGTCGCCTGAAACTCATTCTGTCCTATGTCTGTCGCTCAAAAGCTCATCCTGGAAACCCTGCTTACCGTGCTGTTTTCGGACCTCAGCGTGCTGACCTGTATGCCATTTGTACCAAGGAGCAAAAACCAATATCACTCCGTGTTGCCCCCCATCAACAAGCAGTGGAGTAGATATTCAGCAGGTAGAGACTCTCCCTCTCTTACCAGCTCCTCCTTGGGCTCTTCCTGTTCCAGAGATCCGTCTTGATCTTTACGCTTCAAGAAAGGTGACACATGTGATCTCATCTTTCTTCAGCGTTTTCAAGAACTACTCTCGGACTATCCTGGATTCTGTTCTATTTTTACAGATGGCTCTAAAGTCCTGAACGGTGGCGCCGTAGCTGCGGCAGCAGTTCCGTCCTGCCAACCGCAACAAGTTTCTTCTGTTCGACTTGCGGATGGCTGCTCTGTCTTCTCTGTGGAACTTCGCGTCATCTTGCTAGCCTTGCAGCATGTTCACCACTCATCGAAGCAAAACTTTCTGATCATTTCAGACTCACTATCGGCTCTCTAATCCCTTCTTTCCCAACGTTTTGACCACCCCCTTGTGGTCCAGATTCATACAATCCATGCAGCTTTACTCCAACGAAAGAAAGACATTGTTTTCATCTGGGCTCCTGGTCATGCAGGTATCCCAGGCAATGTTCGAGCAGACTAGGCTGCCAAGGCTGCAGTCAGTCTCTTGGTAAACTACACTCGATAGTATCAGCAGACTGTAAATCTATCCTTTCGGCCTATGTTCAGTCCCTGTGGCAACGCCACTGGGACACTCTGGGCCAAAATAAGTTACATGCCACCCTTCCCTCTCTTTCAGAACGCCTACCTTCATGCCGTCCTGTTCTTACCAGATTAAGGGTAGGATACACCTATGCCACGCAGTCGCACCTCTTGAAAGGAGAACCACCACCAGTTTGTCCTGGGTGCCAGGGAGTTTTGAGTTTTGAACATGTTTTGATTGCGTGTCCCAAACTCCAGAGTATCCGTCGGCAGTTTGTTAGTGTAGACTTGTTTTCTTTGTTTAGGTCCGTCCAATCGGCAGCTATCTTTACATTTTTAAGGAGAATAGGGCTTTACCACAAGATTTAAGTTTTTATAATTTCATGGTTATTGGTTGATGGTTCGTTGGTGGCTTTTTGGGCCACAGCCCCCATTTTTATATGTCACTCTTTTATGTTGTTCCTGCTTCTTGTGTTGGTTTTTAAGATGTTATGGTTATAATACTTAGTGGATTGGTCCCTAAATTTTTTAAAGCAAAGGAACTGTTCTCGCCGTGATATAGCCCTAGTTACTGGCATGGCGTTAAACACAAACAAACAAACTCTCTTAAATAATTGCAGCAGGCCCTTCAGAAGTGCACCAAGCCCAGAAAACATTTCTTCTCAGCTGATGACATCCTCCACAGGCCTGTCTCTTTCTCCTTTTGAACATCTTTAACTTTTTTTGGTTGTTTGGCTGTTTCTCTTCTATCTTGGACAAAGGCAGTCGTGGTGCCTATCCCTAAACCTGGGAAGTATCCTTCTGATCCCAGATCTTGCCATCCCATCGCTCTCACTAGTTGTCTGTGCAGACAACACTGCAGTACCCTAGACCAGCGTTTCTCAACCTTTTACTTGTGACGCCCCCCTTGACGAAAAATGGTACGTCCGCGCCCCCCTCCTCCGAGCCAACTATTAACTAGGGCCTAGACCATATGTGCGTTTTAAAAGTTTTGTTAGATATGCGTTTGTCATTAAAGAACATGTATTAGGAGTTTTCTGTGACTTGGAGAAGGCGTGCGATACTACCTGGAAGCAAGGTATTCTGCTGGACCTTCTTGCCCTTGGCTTTCGGGGTTTCATGCCTCTCTTCTTCAAGAACTTTCTTTTTGAACGCCTCTTTCAAGTTCGTGTGGGGTCTATCCTATCTGATCCTCAGGAACAGGAAATGTGCGTCACACAGGGCAGAATACTATCATCTACTCTTTTTAACATTAAAATAGATTCCATCTTGAAATCTGTCTGTCCAGGTTTGGCAGCTTGTTGTAAGTAGACGACTTTGCTCTCTACATCCGAGGCCAATCCGTACCGTGTCTTGAACGCTGGCTTCAGTGGTGTATGAATGGTGTGCAGAGGTGGGTGACAGAATTGCTTCAAATTTTCTCCTACGAAGTCACTATGCATCCACGTTTGTAAACTACGAGGCATGTTTCCAGACCCTTGTATTTCTGTCAATGGCACGGTACTCAAAGTGGTCCAGGAAGTACAATTTGTTGGGGTCGTCTTTGACCGAAAACTGTCCTTTCTTTCTCACATCAAATTTCTATGCCTTTTTAAAAGTTTTATTTCATGTCACAGTATATTACAGCAATACAATAGCACTAACAAAGCTTTCACATTGATAAGAAACAGAAAAAGCAAAAAAAGCACATAAAGAACAAAAAGAAACAAAGCAGATACACACACACACACATGCACATTGATGTAGCATTCTTTGCATCATCTTCCCTCACTTCTTCTACCTTTGCTTGCATACAATGGACAAATAAAATTACATTACATGAAGTAAACAGTCACCATCACTCTTCTATAAACAGGTTCTTATACAAATTAACATTAAGTCCAAAGCAGTAAGGTCCATTTCTTTAAACCTACCCAATTATATTTAATCTTTTGGATTAATCTTTAGCATTATACACTTTATAAATTAATGTTCTAAATATTTTATAATAAATCTAACAGCTTCATCAATAATAATACAAACAAGCTGCCATGTTCCTATATAAGGGGAAAAAGCATTTACATAGAACTTATTAACCCAATGAGAGCAGCAACATTCTTGTAGAGATTAACAGTGTATTTGACCAACTGAAATCAACTTTGTTGCACAATTGACTCTTGGATTGCTCAGAAGAAAAAATGACTGCCGTTAAAAGAGGCATGTATAGTATTTCGGAGACCAAAATTTACCCCATGTGCTGTTTTAGTCTGAGTGCTTTGAAACCAAATTCAGTTATCACTTGTAAAGTTCTTTAAACAATAAGTTAAAGAAACAGTCAGTTGTCAGATTGCCTTTCATTTAAAAGTATCAAAGATCATGTTACAAGGTTTTGATACAAAAGCCACTGTTGATTAAATTCCTTTTGTCTGTTTAGCTTATGAAAAGCAGATTTTTCTTTCAAAAATCTGTGCTTTAGGTGGTATTTAAAGTTCTGGGCTATAGGGATTAGATTCTGGAGAGTGCTCTTATAGATAAAGAACTTGGCTAAAAGTATAATAATGTCCAGTACTTTATCTGTTAGTATTTTTGAGCCATACCAAAGAGAATGAGTTCTTCAGTTAATGTAACTGTCTTTGTGTGCGTGGACGTATGGTGTAAAAGGTCTGTAAGTTCTTTCCAGAATGTCTGGGTGATCTGGCAATGCCAGAAAGATGTTCTATGGTCTCTGTCTCGTCATTACATAGGCGGCATCTAGGAGAATCAGCTATTTTACAACTTGAAAGATGTTTCTGTGTTGGAAGAATCCTGTGCAATAACCTTGTTTAGAACCATCTCAACTGGGCGTCTAGGGTAGTTTCATAGGGCAACATAAAAACTTCTTTCGAGTCTAGATAATCAAATTTAAGATTCCACTTAGAGATTGCTGTGGGTTGGGCTGTTTTGTAAGAGTATTGATTTCACAGCTTGATTTCCTTTGCCGATAAGTGACCATACCCTATCATAAGGAGTTTGTTTTTTTCCAGTCAGTAAACATCCTAGTTTATTTTGATATTGTTTAATGACACGTATTATGCCCTCATATAGTAGAAAGTTTCTTTCCTTCATTATTGGATGCTTTCTTTGAAATTCTTAAAGGGCATAAGGTCTCCTGTTTCACTCACCAGGTCCTTTACTTGGAGAATGTTCTCATTAACCCATTCTTTGATATAAAAAAATCTCCCCTCTCTAGTTATATTCCTATTGTAATGTATATATTCACTCATAAATTCTTCAGAGGTCTCTGGAAGACATTTATTTGATAATTTCTTATAGTGATTAGCCACATCTTTCCAAAAGGGATTCTGAACTCTTTGCATAATATAATTAGCATACTCAGCCCCAAACTTTCTGATGTTTTTAAGTATAGGATAAATAGGAGAATCTTTGCTGTGGTATTGTCTTTCTTTATTCTTTTTAACAAGGTAAGTTTCATTGTGAACGAAAAAGAGAAAATGTCACCCATTTTAAGCCCTCCTTCCTCAAAGGGTTTACAGACTTCTGATTTCTTGATTTTATGTTTTCCTCCCCCCAAAAAGGAAAACAATTCTTTCTCTAAAGACCTGAGAAAGTCCAGAGGGGGGTCTGGAAGAGTAAGAAAATAGTATGTTAACTTGGATATAATAAGAGTTTTAATCACAGTAATCTTTCCATATGGTGATAATGTTCTTTTCTCCCAGCATGATGTTATTTTGTTTACTTGTTCAAGAGCCCCCTCATAATTCAATTCACATATATTATCTACTGCAGTGGAGAATTTTATTCCAAGGACTCTAAAACTACCAAGATCCAATTTCTATCCCTCATATATCTTATTTCAGAGTTTTTTTCTACTCCCTATCCAAACTACTTGTGTTATGTTATGAAAGTATCGGTAATATATATGGCCTCCTCAAAAGATTTTTCTTTTCCATCTAGGAGCATAGTTGTATCATCTGCAAATAGGGATAAGAGGATCTCCTTTCCTTTTATACTGATCCCGTTAATCTTTTTGTTATTCATAAGCATTAATGAAATTATTTCAGCACATATTGAGTACAAAAAGGTGAGATCGGATCCCCTTGTCGGCAGCCTCTTCATAGCCTAAACCAATTAGAGTATTGGCCTATTTACAAGAAGCAGGATGATGCATTATTATACAAAGTTTGTACCCAACTAATGAGTGTTACAGGGAAATGAAAGAAATTTAGTGCTTTTTCCATGAACACCCAGGCCACGCTGTCGAAAGCCTTTTCAAAGTCAACTATAAGTAATAATCCTGGGATATGTTCTTTTTTAGCATACAAAAGTATATCGTATAGTAGTCTAATATTTTCTCCTATATATCTTCCTTTAATGAAGCCTTTCTGTGATTCACAGATTATCTGTGGAAGGACTTTTTGTAAGCGTTTGCTATGCATGCTGAGATTATCTTATAAGAAACATTCAGTAATGAGATTGGTCTCCAATTTTTGATAAGCTGTTTAGGTTTGTTGTCTTTTGGGATACACACTATCACTCCCTGAGTGTGGGTTATTGATAGTTGGCCTTTCAGTAAACCTTCATTCAGAGAGCGAACCAGAAAACTGCCAAGATCAGTAAAAAAAATATAGAATTCTGGAGTAAACCCATCTGTGCCAGGGCTTTTATTGTTTTTCATGTCCTTTAGTACTGATCCAGCTTCTTGGACTGTGATTTTGCCTTCTAGTAAGTCGGCTTCATCTGGGGACAGTTTTTGGTGCATTAAGTATCCATTTGTCCAATTCTATATCCTCTACCTCCTTATAACTATACAGTGTTTCGAAAAATGTATATACTTCATTTAATATCTCCTTCTGATTAGATACAGTAGTGCCATCCCCTTTTTCTAGAAAACTCATTGTTTTGCCTATAAAATTCCTGTTTTCCAAGTTACAGAAGTACTTTGTAGGTTTTTCTCCCTCTAACAGCCACTGTATTCTCGCCCTGATTACAATACCTTCCATTTTTTCTCTCTTAAACCATGTAGCTCATTTCTGAGGTTATCTATGTCCTGGATTGTCATTACAGAAAGATTTTCTTCAGTTTTATTTATTTCATCTAGAATATATTTTTCTCTGTCAGTTTCAATTTTTTTCTTGTTAGAAGAGTAGCTTACTGTGTATCCACAAATTTTAAGGAGAAGTGTTTCGAAGAAAAACTGATCTGAGATAGTTGGAGTTCATCTGACGGGATTAAGTGAAGTCTCTCAGAGTTGTATATTGGAATTGCATATTGTTGTTTAATATCATTTATTTGATTTTTTATTTGTTCAATATATCCCTTAACAATGAATTGTTAAATTTCCAAAAGGGCCTATCTTCTTTAGATTGTTCCTGCTTAAGTAGCAAGGTTACTATCGAAGGGTCTGACCTGTAGCCCGAGGTAATTTTGCACCCATTTACTTCATGCATGATATCATAGGAGAGCAGAAATTAGTCAAGTTGGCCCTGTTTAATTAAGGCCTTTGCTGAAACTCTGACCTACCTGTATAACCTCTGTATTGATAAATCTTATTTTCCAAAGCACCTTAAACAAGCAAAAGTAATTCCTATACACAAATCAGGTGATATAGGTGATACAGCTCAATCTCAATCCTATCACCTCTCTCAAAACCCCAAGAAAAACACATCCACCTACAAGGACACCTATTAAGGCATGAGCTTCTCCACCCGAACCAATCTGGTTAGAGGTCATTGGGGAGTGAGGTGTTAGAGACCCCACTTTTCTCGAGGCCAGCTCTTACATGAGGGTGGTGCCAATCTCCTCTCCCTCGCTGCCTTACCTTCCCCAACCCTTTATGGAGTCAGGTACCCATTCCCGTCAGCTGGGTAGACTGGGGGAAGAATGCTGCGCTTATCGGGAATTGAACCGGCGAGCTCTCGGTTCGGACGCCAGCGCTCTAACCACTCGGCCATCCGCTTCCCGCTTAAATTTGGTGTCCCTCAAAGCTCAGTACTAGGACCTCTTCTTTTCTCCATATACATCAATGATCTTCCTCTCCACCTATCCCAATCATGTGAAATTTTTGCACACGACACCACAATACACGCACACCAAAAGATTGAGCCACATGCTTCCCTCATACAGGTGAGCGCCGACGAGCTTCAGAATTGGACCGAATCTAACCACATGTTAGGGAAGCGGATGGCCGAGTGGCTAGAGCGCTGGCTTCCGAACCGAGAGCGTGCTGGATCAATTCCCGATAAGCGCAGCAAACTTCCCCCAGTCGACCCAGCTGACGGGAATGGGTACCTGACTCCATAGAGGGTTGGGGAAGGTAAGGCAGCGAGGGAGAGGAGATTGGCACCACCCTCATGTAAAAGCTGGCCCCGAGAAAAGTGGGGTCTCTAACACCTCACTCCCCAACGACCTGAAAAGGTTATGGGATGACCTTTACCTTTTTTAACCACATGTAACTCAACCCCCAGAAAACTGAAGTCATGCTCCTCACAACAAGACAAAAAGGCAAAACCTAGTTACCCCATTCCAAAGTATCCATATTGGCACTCAAGCAATAACGGAAGTTCAGTCCCACAAACTCATTGGGGTTACCATCGACAACATCGAGGTCCCAACATATCTCTGCTACAAGCAAAACCATTTCCAAGAAAGTCTACCAGCTGTCAAGAATTAAGCATTTCCTAGACCCACACACAAGAAAACTCTTCTATACAACCCACATTCAGTCAATCATCGACTACGCCTCCACCCTCTGGGACTCCGCTAGTGGAGTTTCCATGAAGCCTCTAGCAAGTGTCCAGAGGCGAGCAATAAAAGCCGTTCTACTGAAACCGACAATACAGCCGAGTGACTTCACCTCTCTGGGCGTCCTTCCCCTAACGAAAAGACTAAAATTTAATAAATGTATATTCATGTACAACATACTGACCAGTAAACTGTCCCCCAGACCCGCTTTGCTGTTTTCTTCCAATTATACTCAGACTTCCCCAAAACTAAATACTCCGATCCCTAGAATAGACCTCTATAAATCTAGTCTCAAATATTCAGGGAGCGTGTTGTGGAACAGCCTCCCTCTCCATCTCAAGCAGCTGAACTCCCTGAACTGCTTTCGACGCCATCTTCTAAAACATTTGCAAGAAAATTAGATGAGCCCTTAAAAACACCTCCCAATTCTAGGACCCATGTAAATATCTTTTTGTTGTTGTTGTGGTTTCTTGTTTGTACTTTTTTTTCTCTTAACAATCACCTTGTGCATATTCACCTTCCACTCTTATTTGATGTTATCTCAAGTTTTTTACCAATTGTTTTTGCATTCTTTTAATATTATCTCTATTAGCAGATAGAGACTCTCCTTCTCTTACCATCTCCCCCTTGGACTCTTCCTGTTCCAGAGATCCGTCTCGATCTTTCAGCTCTCAAAAAAGGTGACACTTGTGACCTCATCTTTTTCCAGCGTTTTCAAGAACTTCTTTCTGAATAGCATTGATTCTGTTCTGTCTTTACAGATGGCTTCAAAATCCAAAACGATGGTCCTGCCAGCCGCAACAGGCGTCTTCTGCCTGACTTGCGAATGGCTGCTCTATTAACGCCATTTTGCTAGCCTTGCAGTATATTCACCGCTCTTTGGAGCATAACTTCTTGATCGTCTCAGACTCATTATCTGCTCTTAAAGTCCTTCTCTCCCAACGTTCTGTCCACCCCCTTGTGGTTCAGATTTACACTATCTATGCAGCTTTACTCTAACGGAAAAAAGACATTGTTTTCATCTGGGCTCCTGGCCATGCTGGTATCCCAGGCAATGTTTGAGCGGACCAGGCCGCCAAGGCTGCATGTCAGTCTCCTGGTAAATTACACTCGATAGTATCAACAGACTGTAAATCTATCCTCTCGGCCTATTTTCAATCCTTGTGGCAATACCACTGGGACACTCTGGGCCAAAATAAGTTACATACCACCCTTCTCTCTCTTGGACCGCTTGCCTTCATGCCATCCTGTGCGGTGGGAGGAGGTAGTTCTTTCCAGACTATGATTAGGACTCACCTATGCCACGCAGTCGCACCTTTTACGAGGTGAACCACTACCAGTTTGTCCTTGATGTCAAGGAATGTTTAATGTTTCACATGTTTTAATTACTTGTCCAGGGGCCAGTTGCACAACACATTTCTAATTTTAAACACTTTTAGGCCTTAACTCTATTTAGATAATTAGTTTAAAGTGCACACCACAATTTTAGAATTTTTAAAACTAAAACTGCTTTAAGTAAGATAAAGTTGTTTAAGTCTGACTTTCCGTCCTGTCAGTAAAATTTTTTTGAATGTTTTTCTGCAATGCATCAAAATGGCTAAGAAGAGATTTTGCTTCTTTATAACAGTTTTAAGGTTTAGAAACGTGTTGTGCAACTGGCCCCTGGACTCCAGAGTATCTGTCAGCAGACTCCTTGTTTTATTTGTTTAGGTCAGTCCCATCGGCAGCTATTTTTACTTTTGTAAGACGGATAGGGCTTTATCATAAGATTTAACCTTTTTATGCCCTGATGGTTTTTGGTGTTTGGTTTGTTGGTGGCCTTTTTAGCCCACAACACTCCTTTTACATGTTACCCGCTCTCATATGTGTTTCCTGCTTTTGTGTGGGTTTTTAATTTTTACGATGTTATAGTTATATCATTTGGGTTTTTTTGTCCAAAACATTTTAAAGTAAGATTACTTTTTCTCGCCGTGATAAAGCCTTAGTTGCTGGCACGGCGTTAAACACAACTAACCTAACCTAACTCTCTTATGTTATTCTTGCTTCTTGTGTTGGAGTTTATTGTTTAAAATGTTATGGTCCTTTTGGGGCATTTTGTCCCTAAACAGTTTAAAGTAAGATTACTTTTTATCGCCGTGATATAGCCTTAGTTGGTGGCACGGCTTTAAACACAAGGAACCAACCATTTCTGTAAAAACCCAACAGAGAGAACGCGAGGTCGCTGGGAAAACCATCCTCTGCCCCCTATTTTTGGAAAACCAGGAAGTCATGCCATTAGGCTTGAAAAACCAGCCCCCAACCCTCTCCGGAAAAACCCAAGCGAGGGCAAGAGGTCGCCGGATACCGGACATCTTTCCTATTGTTCCGCCCCGAGTCAGCATGTGTTCCAACTTGTGTATGTTTGTGTCACCAGCTAATTATGCAAGAAAAAAAGGCATTAGTAAGAGCAGTATGTTTGCTCATTTAATTGTTTAACCTTAAGAAATCATGAACCTTTTTTAGGGTTTTATACTTGTACATCAAAATTAAATTTGTACCTAACAAACAAGGTATTTAGCTGATTTAATTTTATATTTTCAATATATTGAATTAAACATAATGATATAAAGTTTTTTTCATGGAACAGTAATTTCAGATAAAGACTCTTTGTTCTTTCGTGTATTACAGCACCTCCATCTGCTCCACTCATTTTCCCATCCATTGGCAGTAAAGGAACACCAACATACCCTTTCCTTGTGGGCACATCAGGTACACTGCATTGTCGAAGTAATCAAACAGGTAATCCAGAAGCCACCTACAGCTGGCTGGATCCCACTAATGGTCATGCTTCAGGGAGTAACTTAACCTTCTACAGTCTATCAAAAGAGGAGAACAAGAGAAAAGTTATGTGCATGGCCAGCAACAAGTACACAGAGAAGAGGGGGCCAGTTGACGATGCTACTTTTGTTTTACAGGTTTATTGTAAGTTTAGGGGATCGAAGGCAGTTGCCCATTTTGTCTGCTAAGCTTTGTTGTGGTGTTTTCTTCTCTCTCTCTGGTGTGTGTGTTTTTGTGTGTGTGTGTGTGTGTGTGTGTGTGTGTGTGTGTGTGTGTGTGAAAGAGAGAGAGAGACAGGGATAAAAAGATTGACAACAGTAAATATATCCATTCCAGCGACTTTTTCTTCTAAAAGTCAATAATATTGTCATGAAATCTTTGACTTTAAAATGTATCTTATCTGTGTAGTTTTAAACTTCTTTAAGTTCAAGACCTATTATTTTAAAAACGATAAAATGGATTATTTCTGAATACAAATTCGTAAAGTTTTGAATGTCTTATGTGACACTAAGACAAATGAAAACATGCAACATGAAGCAACTATTTCCTAAGCACCAGACATACATGCATATTCCTACTGTAATGTCAGATTTTTTTCTTAACCTATTTTTGTATATGGGGACATTTGATGCACGTGTAAAAAATAAAGGATGTTGTCAGTTTTTGAAAATGCACTTTGGCAGACCTGTACATTTACTGATACTTATGCCATAATCGTATTTTTGTTGTTTCATTTAGATAAACCTGAAATCATCTTTACAAGTGACCCTGATACAACTGACTGTCTAGAGTTTTCTACAAAATCTAACTTCACTCGATGTGTTGTTGCTGAGGGGAATAAAGTTCACCTCAATTGTGTTGCTGATAGCAACCCAGCCCCTGCATCGTTCAAGTGGCGTGGTAATGGCATCTACACTAACACCAGTGAGCTGGTGATACGGTCCGCTAACCACACCATCCATAATGGTGATTATAACTGCTCGGTGATCACTAAACAAGAAAACAATGACAGCCGCCTGCCTCTTGCTTCATCTGCATTGTTACGTATTATTGTTGGTTGTAAGTATGCAGTGTCAAACTTTCAATAGACTTTGGCCTTTTTCATACCCAGTATGACCGCACGTACACGCTTTCTTTTATTATATTATGTGCATTTTTATATCTTACAGACTCTCCCAGATTGCTGACCTTTAGCATTAACAGTCTGGACAACGAAACTGTGTACGTTCATGAAAATTCCCTCATGGAGATGAAATGCGTTTGTAATGGCAGACCCCTTCCAAAAATTCGACTCATACACGCAACCCTCCCTGAGCAGTATTTGAATCAAAGTCAGCCTGAAGGCGACATCTATGATGATGAAGAGACAGGGGAAGTTAGCCTCACCATAAACCACGTTCCATGTGAGGCTTCTGGACTCTATAGATGTGATGTCAACAACAGTCTTGGACAGAACAATCAGAGTCGCACTTTACTGGTGCTTTGTAAGTAGGAGGAAGTTATAAGACGTTTTTATAAAGTTATATTATTTTACAAACTTGAAAATCTTTATGTTCACACATGTATTTAAAAATAAGTATAGCTTTAATGTTCTTTAATATTTATGACAAAGAAGATTCAGGAGTTGTCTAGAATATCCCTGATATTTAGTTTACTGTGCTTGCAAGTCTAAACAGGTCTACAACACAAAACCTTACAAGAAATATGATGGTAAAGACAGCATTCTGTATACAAAGGTTTTCAAGCAGGAAAGAAATCCTTTTGCCAAAGTCTGTACCATGTGTAAGGAGACTTCCCAGTTCTCCTACTAGCCAGGATATACTCCTAGCTGACAGAAAAAGCCATGCTTAAATTCTCTACAAGGCATTGTTTTGATTAGTTAGAAAATATAAACTGTGCTGATTACCAGTGCAAGAAAATCTATTTCGTTCTCTTATCCATGGCTGAAACTTCCAACCTGTTTCTTCAAAACATATATATAAAATTTGACCATTAGCTAGTCTAGAGGAGCTCAAAACAAGATAGTTTTATTAGATAACAGTCGAACTGCCCACCATGGAGGCAAGCACAGTAAGCCTTTATCTATGCAGTCACTCTCCACGTAATTATCGTAAGAGGGACTAAAGGTATTTTTGGGAAATTAGATAAGAAATACTCTTGTCCTTTTGAGCTGCATATGGTAAATATGTGATCTATGTCATCTAAAGACCTGACAGTGTGATGGATAATCGCTTCATATTTTGAAGAAAGCAGTCTGTTTTTGACTGCAGCCTAATGGTTAATATGCTCAGCTTCGATACAGAGCAAAATGTTGCCACCTTTGGGCATGCCAGCTTTGAACAAAAAAACTCCTTCCCAATTTTTTTCCTAAAGTCGATAAAACATTTACAGTTCACCAGCCCTTCAGCCGCTAGTATGAAATCTATACCTGTTTACATTTAAATTGACTTTAGCTTAATAAACTTTTTATGTAAGAGATATTGCCCATACCACCATTTAATGACAATATAAAACCGATTCCGTAATCAAGCTACATGTAGTAAGAGTGCCATAGACTTGAATTTATGTGTAAGCAGCATGTTGTCAGAAGGGATTTTTCTGTAGAAAAATGACGATGACAACAAACTTTATTAATCACAGTAGGACAATTGTACTCGGGAAGTGTGTTAAGATAAATAAACAAACAAACAAACAAACAAACAGAACGGAGCTAGTTACAAGATAAAGATGAGAACAAGACAAGACATATCCTCGTATGTAAAGTTAATATACTCTCAAATACATTTATAATTGTCATTCTTTTTAATCACAATGACATGGGATGGACAGGTGCCCCAAGAAGAAGCTCTAATGAAGAGGAAGCTGTCAATACTACAGATGGAAAAGGAGAGTTGAGTTTTAGAATGACAGCGTACCCCACACCAGAGGTGAAAAATGTGAGCTATCTTGGACATGACTTACAAGCTGATTACAGTGAAAAGCCTGTGAAAGATAATACAGTACAATGTAATTGCTCCGCCAGCCTTTGGAGTCCAGTTGCAGTTACCTGCAAAATCACTGTTGTCATTCTTACAGAGAATGACGAAGGTTTCTACAAAATTGTTTTCAACAACACTTTAGGAGAAATACCGTTTACCTTTTACGCCCAAGGTAATTTAGGTAAGTACTATTTCAACAGAATTGAAAGACTTGTCGCTAGCCAGTAATAATGACGCAGGAAAATACTTTATCTGTTAATTAGCAGACTAATATATTTTTTTAAAAAAGAGTTTGATTGCAACAACTAGATTTAATGTTTTGATGGACAACATCCTCTTCCATCTTTAACAAAGACATCAGAACAGAAAACTAAGTCAAAACCTCTCATATCCTTACGCCCTCTTAGAACCAGGCAAACTTCCGCCCTTGATCAGCTGTGGTTTGTTGTTGCCTTGGAGGCACAGCTAAAAATGAGAATAAATGCGCATCACTTCCTCAAAGCTGTTAAACAGTAATATTAATAATGTAAGCAATGCATGGATATTGTCATTTTAACTTCATATTACTCTAACAATATAATTATTATGAGCTCCGTAAGATCAGTGCCATCCTTCACTTTCTCTCTACACGTGCTACTAACATTCTTGTCTGTGCGTTTGTTCTTTCTCGACTTGACTATTGCAACTCCTTGCTGGCAGGCTGCCCCTCATCCCTCATTCAGAGACTCCAGAGAGTACAAAACTACGCTGCATGTCTGGTGCTTAGAGCCACGAAACGGGACCATGTCACTCCTCTCCTTCGTTCTCTACACTGACTACCCATCCGTTCTCGCATTCAGCGCAAACTGTCTGTGCTGTGTCTTAATTTTTTTTTTGCAGGCTCCTGTCCTGACTATTTCTCTGAACCTCTCTTCCCATACATCCCAGCCAGACAACTCTGCTTTTCCTCTGATGACCGTACCCTAACTGTTCCCGTCACCAGAACAACAACATATGGTCACAGGAGTTTTTGCTACTGTGCAGCAAAACAATGGAATTCTCATACCTTTCCATATCCGCCACCTTCCTACAATTGAATCTTTCAGATCTGCACTGAAAACACACCTCTTCCTTGAGCATTACTCCTAAGACAGTTCACACAATGATCGTCCTTCTTACCCTCCCCCTTCAGTTCTTGCTACTTTTCTACCCATCTTTCTCTGCAGAATCACTATGTTCTCTGTTCCTGTTACTTGGTGTCTTTTTGTGTTTTCTATCTTTGTTTTCTGTTTGTCGTCAGTACTGTCGTTTATTCTTCCGTCCCTCGTGTTCTATCCATTTAGTCCATGTCTCTTCCTTGTTTTTAAGTGCTAAGAGCATGCTCTCTATGAGTGTGAATATGCGCTATAAAAATCTTCAATTATTATTATTATTATTATTAAAATAAGACAGTTTGTGTAATTTTATTTCAGCTGCTCCGTATAAAGAGCCTGAACCTAACCTTCCAGCAATTATTGGTGGAATTATTGCTGCAGTTATAGGAATTGCCATCTCAATTGCTGCTATTGTTTTTGTGCGGCGTTGGATTGGTAAGTTGTTAGAGATCGTACTGAATAGTTTACATTGTTTAGATCTATCGATATTGGCATTATTTATTTACTCTGTAAATTGCAGCATATTACGCGAAACCGATTATGAAATATCCACCTGCAGAGTACGCAAAATACCACTGGACTACAAGAAAGCGGTGCCACGTTAGTCTAGTGTTGCGCCGCCCGCAGTGGCTGTTGTTTGCTAGACCCCGCGATAAGATTCCCTTTGATTTCACTGTTCATCTTCCTAATTGTAGTAATAGTTTTAGTGACCAAAAACGAAACTTTTTACAGATTTGAAGATACTAAAATAATGTATAAAATATCGCTTTAGTCAAATTGTACGTATCGTACATTAATTTATGGTATTTCTTTTGCTTTTGAAGCGGCAGCTTTTCTGTGATTTTTTTTACAAACGTTGGATCTACCACTTCTTTGTAGTCAAACTTACTCAAATCACAACAGGTCTGTGCTGAACCTATATGCAATTAGGCAAAGTAAAAATTCTTCCAGTAAAAATAATCAAGATGTCATCTCCTATAAAGGAAAAGAATAGTTTTAAAAAATGCATTAAGCCTGCATCCTTAAATTTATTCTTTCAACTAGCATGTTCCATAAAAATAGAGGCTTTAATATAGTGCATAATGGTAAACATCAGTTTCTGTCATTAAAATTCATTAACAGAAAGTGAATAAAAGGAAGAAAATGTTTAGGAACCAAAGTAAATTTATAAAGTTTTAAGTTTAAATAATCTTGGAGATTTAATTTTTACAGGAAAGGATGAACATCAAAATTCAAGGTAAGTGTTATAATAATAATAGTAGTATTTTTTGTATCTGTATATTATGTGTTTGTGTGTGCGTGTGCGGGAATATTAAAGACTATAGTTATCACAACATACTGAAGACTCTGTGAAAACCTGGATGTCCTATGCCATGTACATTGTGCATCTAGATAAAAAACGCCAACAAAAATATGAATTTAATAAATAAATAAAATGTTAAAAATAATCCAGAAACAAAAGTGATTAACTTAGCTCGTAACTAGACATGAAAACACATAACAGTAAATTCCCCTTTTCGCGGTAAATGTCTTTAATTAAAGTTCACTTATACCAAGACTGTTTTTGAAGCCTCCGCCGTAAGGTCCGGAGCTCCACCAAAAATTTGCGATCAGTCTTTTCACAGTTTCCACTCCTCTTGAAACTCTGTTAGATCTAGCAACAGCCAACGACGAACATAAAAAGATAACAGAATAAACGGAAACCTCAACAGGTGAATAATGTACACAATTTATCATTCTGGTCAGGACTTGAATACAACAATGGAGAAAAAAGTCAGGCTTTTCCCTCGTCGCAGTCAAGTACGCCAGCAGGCAGGAATAATCACTATTACCGTAGAGAACCATAAAGGAGTATAATCAGGAACGCAGTTCCGTCTCCGAAATTCTTCCTCTATGCATTTTTTTAACGATGTTATGTTTGCTTACGCTTATTGTTTTCGTATGGTTGATTGTCGGTTTGTTTTGTAGTCTTTTGTGTGCAACACATCGAGCACACATCCATGAAAGAAAATTCACTTTACAAATTCATTATGCTTGATAGCAAACATTGTAAACAGGCAAAGTGACAGAAAAATTATCCGGTACGCAGCCAACGTTTTCATTAACAAAGTTTCATGACAATAAACATGTCATTTTATATTTTTGCTTGTCATTAGTGTATAAACACCATAATCTAAATCAAATATCTCAAATGTGGAAGATAGCTTGACCCATGGAAGCATCTTTTATACAGAGGCAGATCCCTTGGTTATTTAAGTCCATGATGTTAGCATTCAAAAAGTGGTAAAGGTGACACCATTTTCATGATCTTGAGATTGACAAAATATGACAGGACCGCAGAGCCTAGTAAACGATCCTATTTCCACCATTCTTGATTTTTTGCGAGACTATTTTCATTCGTATCATCAAAGTAAATCAGGAGACTGGTTGCGTTACGTGCTCATGCGTTGTGTTTTTTTAAAGTCTTATCCCAAGACAATATTGTGGGCGCTGTTGCATTAAGACTTGCATTTAAAAGAAATGAGGGATAGATGACTACGGCCTTGATTGGGGTTTTATTCACGTTTTGATATTTTCTACCTTTTGAACCTCTGAATAACCTCTGAATAACTAATCATCCTTCTCTTGACTGCACCCTATTCCTCTCACCTACGACGATGGTGACAAAAATGTATACACTCTTCCTTTAATATTTATTAATTAGGGGAATGTGTTTCTTGATGAAAACCCTTACCCCAACAAAATTAACGATTGTTTTAATCCCTGACGCGCTGAAATTGAGCAATATGTTAGAAGAATTTGCCTTGAGACCACTGTTTTTGAGTCTAATAGTCTCTTTCTTTTTAGTTCCAGTCTGCTTGCCACCCTTTGGTTTCTCCAGCTGTCCTCTTTATCTTAAAAACAAATTTCAGCAGGTTTGAAACTCACCAACACAACACATATTATAGGTGGAAACATAAGTAAGATGATACTAATTATCGTCTACGTAAACTCCACTAGCTTTTTGTCCAGTCTCGCACTTTGCTACACACTTTTAAGGTGTTTAACGATCTCCCGGGTGTAGACCAGGATAAAGACCTACAGCCTGATCTCGTTAATCATGATCGCGATTTGTCGGTTTTATGTGTTAACGGAGTTGAGGAGGACGAAGATGATAGTTCACTCTCAGAGCTTGACTCGGACATTTTAACAAGTGAAATCGCAGATGCCATTAATGCCCTAAAGAATGGTAAAGCAGCTGGGCCGGATGGATTAATAGGCGAGTTTTTTAAGAACTCGTCAGCCCTAGTAATACCATTTCTGACAAAGTATTTTAACAAGATATTTAGTAATGGTGTGTACCCAACTTCATGGACAGAAGCTTTAATTCAACCGCTTGACAAAAAAGGTGAGGTAGACAAGCCCGATAATTACAGAGGAATTTCACTTTTAAATATTTGCAGCAAGATTTATAGTTACATTCTAAATAAAAGACTAAGTAAATGGATAGATAAAAACGAAAAAATCAACTATGTACAGGCAGGTTTTCGAAGAAATTATAGCACTGTTGACCACATTTTTACCTTATTTGCGTTAGCCCAGAAGCAACTTGTTAGCCGAAAGAAATTGTATGTGGCATTTATTGACTTACAAAAAGCATTTGACTCAGTTATACGGGAAAAACTCTGGAGATTACTGAATAAGAACAAGATGAGAGGAAGAATGTATAACGCTATAAAAGGAATGTATAATAGCGTCAAAGCTAAGGTAAAAGGGGTTTAAAGCAGGGAGAAATTTGTAGCCCTGTTTTGTTTTCACTATTTATTAATGAGTTAGCAAAAGATGTAATTGACAGGGGTAAACATGGAATACAGCTAAATCCAGATATCTTAGAAATATTTATTTTGCTTTTTGCAGATGACGTGGCATTAATTTCGGATACTGTAACTGGTCTGCAGAACCAGCTTAATGTTCTGAGAGATACATCATATAAATTAGGTTTAGTAGTTAATTTAGATAAGTCTAACATTGTAGTATTTAGAAATGGCGGTTTCATTTCTTCCCATGAGAAATGGGTATTTGGAGTCCAAAATATATCAGTTTTAAACATGTATAAATATTTGGGTATCTACATGTCCACCCGTTTGTCCTTTTCCCATGCTTTAAATGATATGGCTAGTCGAGCCAAAAAGGGTGTAGTTGGAATCCTTACGGCGCTATGGTCTATTGGTGAACATGCTCCTGATGTTTTCTTAAAACTGTTTGACTGTCAAATTCTTCCTATGATGACCTATGCAGCAGAGGTATGGGGAGTTGTTGCCAATCTCAAATCAGTAGAAACAGTTCACACTTTCGCTTTAAACAGATTTCTGGGAGTCCCACTACAAACCCCTAATGCCCTAGTTTATGGAGAAACATCAAGATACCCTTTACATGTGACTGTATTTGTAAAAAGTATTAAATATTGGCTACATATTCTGAGCATGTCTCCAAGCAGACTACCACATAAAGCCTACAAAATGTTGTTAAACATACATGACCAAAGCAAGATAACATGGGCTTCCTCTATATGTTTTTTGTTGTATCGCTATGGCTTCGGGCATGTCTGGCAAAACCAAAGCGTTGGAGACCCTGAATTATTTGTTACAATTTTTAAGAGGAGACTCCAAGACTGTTATCAACAAAAATGGCATTCTACCATATCTTCCAACGAACGGTATCATTTCTATAATTCGTTTAGATCTTCTTTTAATGATAGTCATCCTCTGTACTACCTAAGAAATGCCAAAATTAGAAGTGCCTTCATCAGATTTAGAACAGGTGTTTCTTCAATAAAAGTTCACACCTTTAGGCACACACGCAATACGTTATCTTCTGATTTCAACTGTCCATTTTGTACAGATATGGAGGAAACTGAACTTCATTTTATGTTTATGTGTCCCAGGTATGCTGTTTTTCGAGAGAATTATATACCTGCAAAATTTTATAGAAATCCTTCAATGTTTAAGTTAACATTGCTACTTAGCAGCAGTAGTAGGAAGATAATATGTAACACTGCACTTTACATCTTAAAGGCATTAGAATTCCGAAACGATGCTCTATAATTCTATGAAGTCTGAACTTACTATGCCTATTTTTTGCATGCAGTGTAAAAATTATAATGTGATTACCACCCCTTGTAATACGGGCCGTTGGCCCCCCCCCCAAAAAAAAAAATTTGTTTCTTTCTTCATCTTTATCTGATGTTTAAGCAAGTAGTATTTTAGTACATAGTTCTGCCTGAGAGGCAACAAAATATTACATTATATAACTGTATGCTCTATATATTGCATTATTATTATATATTGCATGTTGCAGTATATTTTTGCGTAATGCCTTAGAAATGTGCAAAGTCATCATGTCACCCCCCTGTTAGGGGCCGATGGCCTAAACAATAAAGTTTTTGTCTTGTCTTGTCTACGTAAACTCCACTAGCTTTTTGTTTAGTCTCGCACTTCGCTACACACTGCTTTAAGTTTTGTGACTGTAACTATGACTATTGTATTTAATAGTTTTTATATTTGCAATGTGTAATTTTGGTAAATACTGTCCAAAAACTTTAAGCTTTTACTTTGAGAGATTGACACAAAAATGATTAGTAATTACTAGCAACTTCTGTTACGAGTAAAACTACAATCAAATTTTAGTCTGAGAACAAATTATTTTTTATTATTTGTTATGGTTGGTACAGGGCCAAGGAGCATACTAAGATAATGGAAAACAAGGATACTGTTGGTTAGTAATATTTATTACTTTTATTTAATTTACAGATCGAAATTCCATTTTCTTAAATCTTAGATTTGTGGACATTAGTCATATATCTTGTGGAATAGCCAATGTTGTTAAATGATTAATAATATCTTAAGTTCTAATTTTGTTTGTTCCTTTGACGAGGAAGTACCACTATAAAAACCTATTGCACCATAATACACATCCATACTTTTGTTACTGTGTTAAACCAGAGCGATTGAACCAGGTGGAGAAAGAGAAGCAGGCAGGAATTGGAAAATTTAAGCACATCTATTTGGCAAACAGGATATAGTCTTAATAAATGCAGCAGTTTTCCGAATGATTTGATACCAGTTCAGTAGGTCAATCAAGTAATTTGAAAGAAATGCAGACATGATGGGGGCATTTGAAAATATGCGTGTCTTGCAATTCACTTTTCAGGATTCAAAGTTGATTTAAAGCTTCATCGGGCCCTTTCATCTGAAGAGTGGTCATTCTGTTAGCCCCAAGTAAATGTTGGTCACAACGACGAACACATCCTGAAATAGACCTTATTCTGAGTAGGGGAGGGGGGAATTCTATTGTTTAGTCTGACCATGATAACTTACACATTGAAAACATCGCTACTGGCTTCTTATGAGGCCATCCACCAATGACATAGATGTGTTTACAGTTGTATAGGGTTAGTTATAGAATCACTGAAAAATAGCCGAATTCTTGTAGTAATATCTTCGGGTTAGTTTTACAATCACCATAAAAGCCAGATTCTGTTCACAAATTTCTGTATTGAACCACTGGAGGTAATCAACACCATGTTGGGGGTAGTCATAGTCTGTTCAGAGGCGCTGATCCCCTTCGATTGTGAAGAGAATTGTGGATGCCAGTGAGACACGCCCTATGTATGACATCTCTGCTATGCAAGTATTTCAGATAAGATATGTGTGACCACTAGCTCTATACACAAGATATGTGTGACCGCTAGCTCTATACACAAGATATGTGTGACCGCTGGCTCTATACACAAGATACACAAGATATGTGTGACCGCTAGCTCTATACACAAAATATGTGTGACCGCTAGCTCTATACACAAAATATGTGTGACCGCTAGCTCTATACACAAGATATGTGTGACCACTAGCTCTATACACAAAATATGTGTGACCGCTAGCTCTATACACAAGATATGTGTGACCACTATCTTTATACACAAGATATATGTGACCGTTAGCTCTCTACATAAGATATATGTGACCACTAGCTCTATACACAAGATATGTGTGACCACTAGCTCTATACACAATATATGTGTGACCGTTAGCTCTGGCAGTCCTGTTGTAAAATAAGAAGGCAGTAGGTGACAGCGAGAACCAGAGCCCACAGCAGGTATGACTGTCTACAGTTCATGGCGATGGACAAAGCTACAGTAATGTGGGAGAATAATCTCATGTTGTAACTGCTTGGTTAATACAACTTATTTCTGTACATAAGAAAAATCGTGATATCAGTTTTCTAGATCAAACCGTTTCACAGCCACCTGCAGTCCTGTTGCCGAGTGCTGAGTTAGATGCACTGTTTGTATCTTTGTGACCTTTGCTTGTCACAGCATATAGCTGATAGGACCTTGCTATACTGTCAAACTGAATGATGATCACTTTTGATGATGATGATCATTGACATTGAGAGTGACCTTCACCTTGTTTTCTGCCAGTGGTGGGAAGGTGATGTCATAAGGCTGCCTTGGTATTGGAGAATCAGACAATTGAGGTTTGGAAAAAGCGCAATCCTTTGTAACTGGTTTGTCTGACTGTAATGCGATTTCGGTTGAAGCCACAAATTGTTAATTGAATGATAAACACTATCTCCTTTTTTATCTTTCTTTCCACAGATGATGCTGACATGACAATAAATGACTTATATGCCAGATCCAGCGATCTTGGTATGTAGAAATTTCCACCAGTTGGTTTCTTTTATTTATAACTCAACCATTACCTAGCTCAACGTTTACATAGACATTTGCTGTTGTTATTATACTATGTTATCATGGGGTCATAGCTTTTGATAGTTAGATGTTCGTTAAGGTGTATATTCTTTTTAATTGTTTTACATTAGAATATATTTTTTGATCAGTTTGAAGGAATGATTGTAATCCATTCTTTTTAGCCCCTCTTTTCTTTTGTCTGCGCTAAATGTGTAACTAAAGTGGACATGCTCCTCAGACATGCTATTCAAACTACTATTATGGTCTCATTTTAAGCAGACCTTTCAAACATACTTTTGGAATCAAGTTTGTCTGTGCTATATCCGTTAGTGGCTGAAGTTTTTTTTAATGGAGAGTTGTTCCATTTTACCACGGATTTTATTGCAGTTTTTTCACATATGCATTTTTCATCAATTTGTTTTTTTTTTTGCATATTTTTTGTAGGTTTTATTTGCATTGCATAGCCTGTCCTGACTTTGAGCGAGCATATCATGTATCTGTAATTTACTTTATGCATGAGTGGGTGTGTTTTGTAGTAGTGAAAGTGTCTCTTATATGCGAATATGTGTGCACTGGGAGAGGCCTTCTTTCTTTGGTAACTTGACCAGGTGGCCTAATTTCCAGTCTGTTGGGACTAGCTCTTGTTCCCAGATCTTGTGTATGAGGGGCTGTAAAATTGTTGTTGTTTCTGGGTCTGCCGTCCGGGCCGCGGAATTATTTTTCCCACATGAGATAGGGCGGACGGATTTTCAGCCAATCAGAGTGCACGAAAAATATCCCATAAAAGGTCAGTGCAGCCCCAACCTGTTAACTGTGAAATCTGTACGATTATTAAAATCAGATAAAAACAGCGGCGAACTTCTCCATCCAGAGGTCTCTTTGTATTGTATCGCTTGTTGTGGTCTTGCCATCTTTGTCTTTCACCGGCTTGTTTGGGTTTACGCTCCTGCCTGACAGAGCTCCTGTTATTTCGTATAGTCGCTTCATGTTTCCCTGTATGGCTGCTGTCTCTGCTTCCCTTGTCAGTTCATGGGTGAAACGTCTCTTGTCATCCCTGACAGACCTCTTCAGTTGGCGGTTTGCTTCCCAGTATTCCGCTCTAAGACCTTCTTTGTAGTGCTGGTCATGGCACTGGTTGAGCTTATGTTTCACTCCCTTTTTTTGATTCAGTCTTTGCCCAGGCCTCTGGAGTCATCCATTCTTTGTTTTAAACAAAGGGTAATAATGTGAAATGAGGGAAAAGAGAATGAGGAAGTGAGTATAGGAGAGCTAGAAAATTAATGACAATGGACGCTAGGATGATTAAAAGAACTGTCGTTCAAAATCATTGAGGAATGTAGAATGTGTGTGTGTGTGTGTGTGTGTGTGTGTGTGTGAGAGAGAGAGAGAGAGAGAGAGAGAGAGAGAAAGACGGTTTATTACTGTGATATAAGATATGACACTAATCTGAAGATAACTAATGACGATGGTTAATGACGAGAGCAATTGTCAGCAAGGTATCAGACAAAAAAGAATACACAAAAGAATAAGATTTGACTTTGATGCTAGCAGATATAAACTGATACTAAATGGTGTTATTTGAGGTTTTGAGTACGACCGCATTGAACAGAGGAAAGTGGAGGTGAGCAGATTGAGTAAGGGTATAATGAGGTGTGGAGTCGTGTGCCGCTAATGAACTGCCTTTTAATGTACGAACAGGGTTCAAAGAATGCACAAGCATGCACATGTAACCCTGGTTGGGGTCTTGAGATGAGGAGAAGGTAAACTATAAAGAGTAACAGGTACGAGGCAGATGGAATACGAGGCTCCGAGGGAGGGCGTCACAATCTCTAGGCACTTAACACAGGCAGATGAAGGGTTGCATAGAAGAAAAGCGCATCAAAACTTCTCGGGAGAACTGTAGATCCGCCATTTTCAATACTGTTAGATCCAAATAAAAAAATGAAGTACAATTGCGGCAATTATACAACCATTCCACAGTCGTCATAAGAAGCACGGAGAGAAAGCAGCATGGTCGTCTTGTTCACCGCGTAACTCATTTGTTCCTAAACTTTAAACACTCACTTCAACTAAAATAATATATTGGGAAAAACTGTAGCACAACAGATTTTGTACCATCTGCACAAACGTTACGCTTTTATTTGCCTTCCCTTTACCAGTCGACAATGGTTCGATGGGCATTCCTACTGCATTGACTACGCAGTCAACGTCGGTTTACGTGTTATTCCTGTCTTTAATTTCGGAAGGAAAATGTCCAGTCTTGCTTAAGAACTCATCCAGTCGCGCCTCTTCTTTGGCTTCTGAAAAATTTTCTTTACTTGTCTGCTATTATCTTTGTTGAAAGAACGCGTGCTTTTGGGACGTGACGGAAGTCACGAAAATTTTGTGTTTAACGTGTTTAACGTTTCTAAACATTTTTAGAAGCGCGTTGTTCAACGCACTTACAATACAATACATCTTTATTGTCTTTGTCTGGTCACAACAGAAATAGAAATTTTCCTTTCTTGCTGGGAGCTCCCATTTTATAAAACTAAATGTATTTACACTCTACATTGTTTTAGTTTTTGTTGTGTAACTAAGTCCTGAACAAAATTTTGGAAAAGCACTATATAAATCCTCATCATTAATTATTTCTTTTTACGCTTGTATTTTATCGGTTAGAGGAATCATCTTTGTCTAATTAGCTATATACTTAAAATTGTACTGTTGTGGTAGTAACTTCTTTATGATGACTTCTTTCACCAGTTCTTTAATTTATTCTTACAATATTTTAATGCACAGCTTTCAACTTATGGCAGTCTTATTTAAAGGATAACACGAGCGCATCGAAAAATCACTGGAAATAGAGCATAGTGTCACAAAGGGGAACGGGAGATTTTATATTAATATTTTTCTCTTAAGCACACCTGGATTTGTCGATAAAACAGGAAGTGACGAAAGGAAAGTATTTCTCAAAAGAGCATCATCTGCATAAGCTGAATTAGAAGAGAAAAGATAATATCCTCTGTAAAAACAAACAGACCAGAGCACAATGTGCTGTTCCTGAATATTCTCGTCGACACTCGGAGTGAGTTTGTACTCATTTAGGAAATCCTGATGATAATATCACCAAACGCCAATGGATTAACTTTGTTTTCAGATGTGTATATAAAGATCTGTGCTTTGTTTAAAACTGCTGTGGGAACTTCGTCCCCACATCGTACTAAAGAATTTGGTCAAAACATTTCAAAATCGATTTGTTATCCAGTCACTAATACGGTACTAGCAAGTCTTGGGCTGTCAGTAAAGATAAGAGATCATCTTCCTACAGCAGTGCCAATGAAACAACAGCACGAGCTGCTAAAACCAACTACGACTGCTGGTAAAAAGCTTCAAGGACAAAACGAGTGCTTAGCAAAAATCGCTGGAAATAGAGCACAAAGTATTATAAAAACATATCCCGGTGGTATTGTATGACAATGAGGCACGAGAGATTTTATATTAATATTAGGGCTATTACTATTTACAGCATACAAAGTTGACCTATGACCCCATCTGATTTAGGCAGCAATAGAGAAAAGATGGCGCGAAACCGTGACACAGTCGGCAGTCAGGAATTAGAGGTAATAGAGTAAGGAACGAGAGTGAGAAGAGATAACAATGGCCACGATAATAGAACAAAGAGGAATAGGTTATGCAAACAGCTTGCTGGTTAGACGACCACCGTTCGAGCCAGTGGGTGACACGAACACAATAAGCGTTCAATGGATGTCATGGCTAGAAGAATTTGAAGCTTATGCGGACAGTACGGAACTATTAATAATAATAATAATAATATTAATAATAATAATAATGTTGGCTTGTATAGCGCCATATCCTGGCCTGTGGACAGCTCAAGGCGCTGACGTAAAAAAAATAAGATGACGACAAAATGTGGGTGTGTAGCGGCCCGTCTTCTCCACGTCACAGGGCAGCGTCCACGCAAAGCAAGAACACAGTCCTCAGCACAAATATCCAACATGTCATACAAGCCGGAATACACTCCATACAACAAATATCAAACATGTCATACACTCCACAGAAAATGCAACATCCAACAGAAGGCACAAGTTTCACTGGAACGCCAGCACACGCTCAAGTTCACTGATGAAAACATGAATCCCACACCACCGCACAAGTCATGAAGTCCAAATCCAACGACAGTATCAAAGGCCATCATCGACTAGCACATTGTCCAAGCCGGTTGTCTGCACGCATATGTCCAGTTTCTGAAATACTCTCTTCAGCCGTCCGTCCAGTGCCGGGAAAAGGCTGTCTATCAAGACCGGGCGGATGGGGTAGGATCGCAACACCTCTTTCATGGCCGTGCTGAGAACACCATCCCGCAACAGCTGCAGGCTGTTCCAAGTGGACGTCCTCAACATGCAGCATTCTTGTAGAGGAGCAAGGATGGCGACTTCATCATAATACGGGTTGCCGAAACTCAAAATACGACGGACGATACAAAAAAACGACAAAAACGACAGAGAGCCATCCCCTCAAGCCAGTTAGGCGAGGGGACCCTATTCATCTGTGCCGATGAGAATATCAACAAGAGACATCGACATGCACTGTTGTTATACACTGCAGGAAGGCAAGTGAGGGATATGTTCAAAACTTTACCTGACAGGGGAGATTAAGAAGAGTACGAAAGAGCATCAGATGCTTTAAACAGACATTACATTGTGCGTTCCCACACTACGTTTATGCGCCACAAATTCAGAAAACTGGTGCAAAAAGAGGTAGAAACTATAGTTTGTGAGTCGACTGACATTAAGAAGTGAAAGATGCAACTTTGAAGACACTGACCTGCAGATACGAGATCAGGTTGATGAAAAGCGTGAGTCCGATAGACGGAGTTATTGGAGAAAAGAGATATACTCTGACTCAACGAAATGTTAAACATAGCTGCAACATTCGAGGCAGTAAATGAACAGGCTTAAGAGATGACAAGGGATTCTTCGAAGGCAGTCGAAAGCGTGACCAGTAGAGAAAGACCGAGACAAGGAAAATATCCAAAGGGGGGAGTGCTACAGGTGTGGTGCCAAAGGTCATCAGAGTAAAGACCCAGTCTCCCCAACCAGAGGGAAAATATGCCGAGGAAGTGGATGAGCAGAGCACTTTGAAAGGAAATGCAGATCAAGGAAGACCAGAGCAAGACAGGAATTCCAAGAAAGGAAAAATAAATACCGATATGAGCAAAGGCAAAGCCATCAACGACGAGGACAGCGGAGTTGCTATCCCGTAAGGCAGCTACAAGAGAGGAGAAATTCGAGCCCAAAACAGAGAAAAAGAACAAAGTGAAAGAAGTGAAGTGTTCATGATGGAAACTTCACAAAGGAAAGAAAACATGATTCCATTATTGATCGGAGGAGTAGAAACTGTGGCTGTGACAGATTCAGGCTGTGACACTAATATTATCAGTGAAAATTCATGGAATAAAATAAAGGAACAAAATGCTGGATTTGAAGTCAAACGATGCTCAAAGAAACTATATCCACATACGAGATTCCTTTGCAAACGGTAGTGAGTATAGACACTGAGGTGCAGGCAGGAAAAAGAAAAGTGAATCCCGAATTCGTGGTCATCAAAGGAAAAGGTGATACACTATTAAGCACAAAACAGCAATGGAATTTGGAGTGCTTAAAATAGGGCTCAATATCCAGAATATATCGCCGGATTCAAGTTGTACACGAGAAGAGCATGACAGACGCCTAAAGATGACATTACAGAGGCTACAAAAGGCAAGTTTGACCTTGAATGCAGAAAAATGTTTATTCAGGATGAGACAACTGGAGTTCCTAGGTCATAAATTAACTGCAAATGGCATAGATCCAGTAAACAATAAAGTGGAAGCTATTTTAAATGTTCGTGAACCAGAAACTGTGAGTGACGTGAGAGGCTTTCTAGGTTTGGTGAATTACTGTTCTTGATTTATCCCTAATTACGCAACACTCACAGAACCGTTGAGTCGTTTGACTAAGAAGCAACAACATTTTGTGTTTGGCCAAGAACAGAAGGAGGCTTTTCAATCATTGAAAAAGGCTTTGATCAGTACAGAGACTATGGGATATTATGATCCCAAAGTGAAAACTCGAATTATCACAGAGCTTCTCCACTTGGAATTGAGGGGATACTCATACAATTACAGAAAGAAGGTCCAAGAGTTATCTGCTATGCCAGTCGAAGTGTGACAGAGGTGGAGAAACGATATTCTCAGACAGAAAAAGAAGCGCTTGCTATCGTATGGGCATGTGAGAAATTTCCCCCATAGGTATTTGGTCTTAAGTTTGATCTGATGACAGACCATAAACCTCTACAAACATTCTATGGTCCCCGTTCCAAACCAAGTGCCCGCATTGAGCGGTGGGTATTGCGACTACATGGATATACATTTAGTGTTATTCACAACCCAGGAAAGGTCAGTATAGCAGATTCACTTTCCAGACTGATTCAAATATCGCCTGAACCTTCATCAAAACTCTCTGCAGAAGCAGAAGAGCACATTCGGTTTGTTGTGTCGAATACAAGACCGAATGCCCTGACGATATAAGAAATTACAGAAGAAGCATAAAAGGATGAGGAGCAAGAAGAAATACGCCAGTGCATCGAGACAGGTAAGTGGCAAAAAGTTGACAAGCTATATGTTGCCATAAATCCAGAGCTATGTGTTGTATAGGTTGATACTGAAAGGGTCCCGAACTGTGATACCGACAAAGCTGAGACAACATGTGTTGACATTATCACATGAAGGACACTTAGGTGTGGTCAGGACAAAATAAAACTTACGTACTGGACGACAATGGTCCTCAATTCACTTCAGAAACATACGCTGACTATTTGAGAAATAGAGGAGCCAAGCATATAAAAACAACTCCACGATGGTCGCAAGCCAAAGGAGAAGTTGAGAGACAACAATCAGTCTTTACCGTGTTTCCCCGAAAATAAGACATAGTAGAGGTTTTGCTGACTTGCTAAATATAAGGCCTCCCCCGAAAGTAAGACCTAGCAAAGTTTTTGTTTGGAAACATGCCCGGCAAAAGAACACCACAGATTGTTGTACATGGAAATAATGTAGTAACAAGAAATTAATAATAATAATAATGAAGATTTTTATAGTGCATATTCACACTCAGAGAGAGCATGCTCTTAGCGCTTAAAATGAAGAAGAGACATGGACTAAATGGATAGAACACGAAGGACGGAAGAATTAACGACAGTACTGACGACAAACAGAAAACAAAGAAAGAAAACACAAAAGGCACCAAGTAACAGGAATAGAGAATATAGTGATTCAGCAGAGAAAGTTGGGTAGAGAAGTAGCAAGAGCGGGATGGCGGAGGGTAGGAAGGACTAGCATTGTGTGGACTGTCTTAGGAGTAATGCTCAAGGAAGAGGTGCGTTTTCAGTGCAGATTTGAAAGATTCAATTGTAGGAAGGTGGCGGATATGGAAAGGGAGAGAGTTCTATTGTTTTGCTGCACAGTAGCCAAAACTCCTGTGACCATATGTTGTTGTTCTGGTGACAGGAACAGTTAGGATACGGTCGTCAGACGAAGAGCATAGTTGTTTAGCCGGAACGTAAAGGAATGAGAAGTTCGGAGATATAATCAGGGCAGGAGCCTGCAAAGAAATTAAAACACAGCACAGACAGTTTGTACTGGATGCGAGAACGGATGGGTAGCCAGTGTAGAAAACGAAGGAGAGGAGTGACATGGTCCCGTTTCCTTGCTCTAAGCACCAGACGTGCAGCGGAGTTCTGTTCTCTCTGGAGTCTCTGAATGAGGGATGACGGGCAGCCTGCCAGCAAGGAGTTGCAGTAGTCAAGTCGAGAAAGAACAAACACACAGACAAGAGTGTTGGTAGCGCGTGTAGACAGAAAATGACGAATGGCACTGATCTTTCAGAGCTCTTAGGCAGACTGACAGACAGACAGCTGTAACATGTCTATCCAGTGTCATGTCAGCGGTGACAATAAATCCCAGATTCCTAACGGATGACGTGAACGTGATGTTGGTTTCGCCAACTATAACGTTTCACGGCTCAAACTCCTTTTTATTTTGTTAATTGTTCAAAGCGTAGGTAGATCAGTGGCTCCTCGTGTTCTATCCATTTAGTCCATGTCTCTTCCTTGTTTTTAAGCGCTAAGAGCATGCTCTCTATGAGTGTGAATATACAAATCTTCATTATTTATTATTAAACCGCAAATTGCATCACGCCATAGGGGAATTCCAGACTCCTTTTGTAAACAAGATTTAATCTGGAATTCCACATGGCGTGGTGTAATTTTGGCGGGGGTGGTCTGATTTGGGTGGGAATCCATGCCGACCACACCACAACGTAAATTAATATATTTAGTCAGCATGGATCCCACATAGCTGGAGTGTCCGTGGGCGATCACCAAAGTCACCGACTAGCCTAGCGTCCGATTGGACTAAACCGGGGCAAGGAGAGTGAAGGTAGCAAGTTTAACGTTTCCCCTGGCGTTCAGCGGAGATATCTCAGTCAAGACTGACCTGCACGCCACCAGCAGACGTTTCATAACGGACGCTGACATCTCTCTACCGAAGGGTAGAAATTGGAAGCCTGCTTACACTGGGGAGTAAGCACAGCTAAGCTGAGTTCCAGATTCAGCTGACATCCTTTCAGCAAGAACTGAATGACAGATTTACTTACCAGTCTGTTGAGTGAATTCTTTTTGGATCTTTTTGTTAAAACTTCCGTAGAAGCTTTTTAAAAAGGTTTAAATCTGAAGGGCATTATCCCCAAATCAGCCGTTTCTTTTGCTTCTTGAACACGAGAACCTAAGTAGTGCTTCTTCTTTTGTCTTGAAGACATGCATAGATTTGGTGAACTGAGCCACACTCACAGTTACAAATACTACTGGCTCGTAAGAGACCTCTTCAGTATAGGAGAGTAAATTTCTCCTGCTTTCTTATTGGCAGGTGAGAATGCCGATGTTTGAAGGCTTATATCTTTGAAATTGTGCTTAATTATATACTCATTTTTGGGAAATTATTTCAAAATGAACTTAACCAAATCATAAAGAAAATAGTGTCCTAATGGTACAGGTTTTTGCTTGGAAATCCATGTAATTCCGTAATTATAGTATAGTTTATTAGTGTTCATGACTTTAGTGGGTGCAATTTATATTTGTTCTCCGTGATGTAGTCTTCGAACTGATGGAGTATTCTATATATAATCAGTAGCTACCAAACTTGAAAGCGTTTTCTCAAATCATTGCAGTTAGATAGGTAAGCTGGTAAAGTAACTCCCTTTTTGTGAAATTTTTTAAGAACTGTTTATCACTTAATGTTCAATAATCGCTTTTCAGTTATGAAAAGCTCGACAGCTTCTCAGAATGTGCATGGAGAACATGAAGCAGTCAGTTTTGAAGCATCATCGAACCCACCATGTAAAGATTCCTCTAAAGCTCACTCAGCACCGTCGAAGACAGATAATGTCAAAATAACCGGAAAAGGAAAAAAAGCAACTGTTGGAAAGGATGCGAAGATAAACAAGAAAAGAAGTAAGAAAAACAAAAATTATGACTTTTACAACTTCATCTAAACTAAGCCTATCAATTAGAATATAAGGAAAGCATTTTATACAAATCAGTCATGACGTCATATAATAAGGTAGAGGTGACTTATTGTAGTACTGTAGTTTAATAATAGTTTGTCAGACCTTATCAGCTTTTGTGATAGTTTGTGTATGGCACCAAGAATTTGTACCACTTATACATGCTAGGCTGCTTACCTTGTGTGTGCGTGCACACATGCACGTGTGTGTGAGTAAGATACAACAGCTGTTTCTTGTTTCAGAAAAAGCTCCCCTTTCCATGGATCCGTTGGAAAGATCGGTATATGAAAATGTTGCATTTGAAACTGCTGAAACTGAAGATAACTGTTATAATTTTGATGAGGTTTGTATACTTATTGTTTATTGTAATTGATATCAGTTGTAAAGCATAGCAATTAAAATGTATTTATAGAGAAAGAAAATCACCATTTTTTTATTTTTATACTATTTTTGTAGTATAAAAAGTTTTGATAGATACAGCAGAACGGCCAGTGTCAAACTATACAATTACCAGATGGAATTTTAGGCAAGACTCCACAACAGCTCTGCAGAAGAATAGATAACTAATACCTCATAAGCATTTAAAGTTATGTTTATTTGTACATAGGATTTTGAACCAGTTCTTCAGTAACATCGCAATTGCTATATTCACGTTAGTGCTCTTTATACTCCTTTGTTTATCAACATTTTTTTCTGATTTAAATTAAGGTATCTATAGATTTCGTATAACGATTTTTCGATTTGCGATCTTTGTATATGTGGTACTCAGTCTGATTTTCATTAGCAGCATAGCAATATTTCGTCACTTTTTATTGCGATGCAATCCATATTACTGTGTTTCCCAAAAGTAAGACCTAACCTGAAAATAGCTTTAGAATTATTTTTTTTCAGGATTCCTTACTCAAAATATAAGACATAAAAATCTTTCGCTGATCACACTCTCGAAGCTCTGCCACCCCCACCGACATGTACGTGTACGCCAATACACTTACACTAAATTGCTACTAAAGATGGCACGATTGACTCCGAGCCCCACCAAACGTCCGCAATAAGCAACTCAAGGCAATTTAGTGTAACTAAGAAAGGAATTTTTATTAAATCGAAAGATTTATACAATATGTTACAAATAATACAGTAACTGCTATCTGGAGCAAAAGAGTACCTACGGAGGAGGCCAACACAAATCGACGAGTATCGAGAATCCGCTGCCAAGAGCAGACAGCCACTGGTGCGATGAAGCGTAGAGCACACTGCTACAGAAAGTTCTGCACACCCCTTGGTAAGGTTGTGCTGGAGTAGCCGCTATCCAAAGACTAACTCTCAGCAGAGGATCTGATGTCAACCAGCCTGATCAGCCTTTCTTTACAACGTTACTTCTTGAGAGTCAAATGCCAGAGCGCCTGTTTCTCGACCGTCTTGATGTAAAATCCTTAGCCTCAGGGATTATGGTCAAGCATATCACACACTCAATCCAAACCATTCCCTTATCTATAAATGACCAATACCTAGCTAGTACATGATGGATAGGTGGGAACTGTGACTTTCTGCTACCCATCGCACCTCCGTTCTCGCCCCTCCTACCTGCAACGCAACTGGAGAAAGAGGTGCCACTAAGTCGGAATTTCTATCCACTTGGCTGCAATAAAGTCGGACGTCATTTTGTCCACGCTAGGACACCGCAGCCTTGAAATTAACGAATGCAACCGGCCAGCGGGCTTCCGCGGTTTTCAGCCTCTGACCGATCTCCTGAGGAGATAACGGCAGCAAGACATTTCTGGTCACTGGCCCTCCCGACAGCCTGACGCTGCAAATCGACGTTCGCTGCCTTCCGTGACGTAACACACTCTAAGTTCTACCCGTTCACATATCTGCGCGTCTGTTTCAGGAGTACAGCACCAACTCTATACCACCATTCCTGTAAATTCACGCTCGCAAACATACTTAAGTACACTCTTCACTTAGAACTTTACAATGATCATAGGGCACATTGGTGAAGTCAGAACCCAATCTGCTTGCTGCATTTACCTTCTTAGGTGAGATGCTCATTTCTTATGGAAGGCTGTTGGATAAGGAGGGAAAGTTACTGCACTATCAGACTATCTTGAGCATCCCCTTAGAAACCACCACATTTTGTAAACAAAATACAGAAATTAATGAACTGACTTTTATATTCTCACAGAGAAAATGTTTGACAGTCGAATAATTTCAGCTAGGTATTAAAGGAACTTTACACACAAGCAAGACTTTGATTAAAATGACTTTAGCGACAGGTGTTTTCTAGTTATTTTCACAATGTAAGTGAAAATTGTAGCAGTAATTGTCATATCATCTGTGGTATGCCAATATGCCGTTTTTAAAAAAATAGCTGTACGCATCTGGTGTATTTTATTTTTGTTCCAGAAGGAAAAGCCTGACAGCGACGTACAACGTAATAAAGATGGCTTAATCTATGTATCTCTGGCGTTTGACAATACTAAGAGTATCAAACCACCACCTCCAAAACGCGAAGAAACAGAATATGTATCGATTGATTTGCAGAAAACAGCATTACATGCGGTTACAGTAAATGGGAATTGATGCATAGGACTTCTGTCTTTAAAAGTGTGTAGAAATGCTAAATGAAAAACTGTAATATCTACACTGAATTTTCAACAAAATTATGATGGTTGAATTTATAAGTTCAGATATATAAATAACTACTAAGATGAATAAATTAAAAAAAAAACTCACAATTGTGATGAAATTCAAATAAATTTATTGAAGCATGTTAGTCAATGTAACTTGTTTATGCAATTAGCTATAAGAAACGATGGTTTGAGAAAGTACAAAGTAATTTATTACTATATAATTTTGCACACTGTGTTATGATATGTTGAAATAACAACTGTGGCTAATGATTTTCCATAGCTATTGTAGGAAATCTTTTCGCAATCAGAAATTATATTTGTGCCAGATATACTTTTAATTTAGAATTTTTTTTAGGATGCTGTTTCTTATCTTTCCTGCATTTATTACATGAAGCAGGGGATCTTAAACCAGTCTTTTTATGAAATCGGGGCAGTTTTATACAAGCCAGCTGTACACTAGATGTAAATGATTTATTTACTTATATCCCTTTGGATTGATTGTCATTATATAAGTATTGTAATAAAAAAAATTGTCGTAGCTTAAGCGGCTGGCCTGTGTAGTTTGAATTTTAAACCCTTTTTTGTAAATTATTTCTGATAGATAATAATTTATATCAAAATTTACTTATTTTATTGATGTTAATGAAGAAATGGTATTTTCGTCTTTTCTAATATATATAGTTTAAAAGTAGGGTATCCAAATTTGTCCTTAAAATTTACTTACCCCTCTTCATACCTAAAAATTCACATGAGGCATCCACCAGAGCCTCCATTTTTTGCTTATTCGCAGCAAGTTTAGTCATGCGGTGCCAGGACATTTTCTGGTCCATTAATTCTCGTTCTACTGACCTTCGTCATGTTTCTTTTGGCTGACCACGCCTTCTCTTGCCATCAGCTGTCCTATTAAGGGTATTTTGAATGGTACCTCTGGTTTCATTCTGAACATGCCCTAGACATTTCCATCTTTGTTTTTGGATTGTTGTTGTCATATTTGTGCAGCTGGATCTTGTCAAGATTTCTTCGTTAGTAATTATGTTCGGCAAAAATAACTGGAAAATTTCCTCAGAAAGGTTTGAAAGGTCTCTAGTTTCTGCCTTATTTTTGCTGAAATCTTACAGCACTAACTTCCAGAGTAAGACCGGAAGGACATTGCTTCTGAAGATTATTAATTTTGTATTCCTCCTTAGAGCTTTGGACCAAATTTCTTTAAGCATGGCAAAGGCCATACTTGCTTTGTTGAGTCTGTTCTTTAATCATTTATTTGTATCTCCATCTGTTCTTACTAGACTGGTAGTTTTTGTGCATTTCTTGTTAGATTGATCTTTTCCTGCAGGGAAACGGAACAATGGTATCATCTTAATCTGTCTTCTAGTACCGATGTGAGTGTCTAACGGATTCTTTTTGTTTTTGTCTTCTGTTGTTTTGTTTCATATGCCAGTCCATGGCCAGTATAAACGAAAACGCATTCCCTGTTTGACACCAGTGGTAATGTTGAAGTTGTCCATTAGCGTCCTGTTGCTACAAACCACCTGGCAATAAAACTTTGTATACAGTACTTTTATTACATTTACTATTTTCTGTGGTATTCAGTGGTGACGCATTATTTTCCTTAATGACTCAAATGCTTTCTCAAAGTCTATGAACACAGCACAGAGAGTGCTGTTCCATTCTGTTTTTCGTTCTATGATCTTCTTTAAGGTGATCATTTGACCACTGCATGACCTTTTTTCTAACAGCTGCTTGTTTTTGCCTGACGATGTCATCAAGAACAGTGGTGAGCCTCTTCAAAATGATTGCTGAAGATTTTGCTTATTTGTGATAACAGAGTTATGACTCGCCTGGTTGTTGAAGCTCCTAAGTCTCCTTTCTTTAGGAATTAGAAGAATATGACTTTTTCCATTCATCTGGTGTTTCTTATATTTTTTGGAAGATCTTACACAACAGCTTTGGCATTTCTTCTGCTTCCAACTTCAACATTTCGGAGCAAATACCATCATGCCCTGGTGCTTTGTCATTTTTTGTTGTTTGATGACTTCTTCTACTTGGTCATGGTAATGGGGCCCAGGTTTATGTCCAGGTCTTCTTCACGTTCTGAGATTTTGGCTAGTACTGGAGGGTTGGGTCGGTTGGTTAGCTGCTCAGAGTGCTCATTCTATCTCTCTACTTTCTTTAGTGATTAAATGCCCATCCTGGATTTGAAAGGTAGGTCGAATGAAACTACCATTTCCTTTTAGCCTTTTTGTGATCTTGTAAACCATGTTCATGTCTTGTCTTCCTGCAGCTTTTTCTACTCTTAAATCTGGGGTTTCTACAAACGTTTATCTCTTTTAGCGCTCCTCTTCACTTCCTTGTCTTTCTGGAAATGTTCTATCATCAACTTCTCTTTTAGGGTGGAGACTTTGTGCCGAGCAACTGGTGTCTTATCTCTCTCCTCTGCTCAGCCGTTTCTTTCATTGCTTGGTCAAAGTGGGTGATTGTCATCTGGGTGTCACATTCCTCTGGAAACATGACATTATCCAGTCCTATTCTGGGCGCCAAAGCATGAACATAAAATATCGCAGTCCTTTATGGATATTGTTTGAACGTTGAATCCTGCTGTTCCAGGGAACATAAGATGTTTTTAAATTTTTTTATGAAATTTATGCATATTTCGCACTTAACCTTACGAAGATAAAATTGTATATGATTAAATTCTGAAATTCGGTGTTAATAAGTGAAAGTAATAGCTAGAGATTATTAGCCAGAATATTTTTTATAAAGTATTTAATAAATAAATGTTATTTTTAAAGTGCTTTCATTCTTGTTTATGTCATGATTTATAGGAAAAATTTGAGAAATTTTCGAAGGACAATCAGTGGAAGCATAGCGCCTATCAGTCTTAGAGATATTGTTTCAGTTATTCAAGCAAAATATCTGGCGCCGTATAGTTATGAAGCGATGCTAAGTGGGGAACTGAGGGACAAGGGCCTCTGTCCAAAATTATAAAGTGGTAAACAGACCCCGTAAATGATATTTTTATCCATGAAGTCGTAGTTATACAGCGCTGGCAAAGATGCACTTGGGTAAAAAAGCATTGCAACTATAAAAACAAGACGTTTTTCCTTGAATTCCATATTTTGCTCTGGGGAAACTACTTGCCCTTGCTTCATAACTATAGGCCCAGAGTGTACTTTAGAAATAACACACAGTTCAGTCTGCATGCGTTTAAAGACAACTCGATATTTTGTCGCAACAACTAACAGACACAACATCAATTTTTGAAATACTTTGAAATAAAATTTTGACAGCTTGAGCAATGAACTTTCCATCTGTATCAAGCATATATACACGGGAAAATAATTTTCTGTCCCTTTTCTTTTTAAGCTTTTTTTTATTGATGTGCTATTTTCATTTCTAAAGTAGCTCTTTATCAGTACAAAAGGCATGTGGATAATCTTGCATCTAAGCCTCAAGAATTCCAAAAGTGACTACAATGATAAATTTTTCACGTTTTATTAGGAAGCTCAAAACCTCTGCCTTCACCAACGGACACAGTGATAATATCTAGAAAGATCTTAACACTTTTTACTTAGTTCTTTCACTTACTTTGCATTCTCTTCTACCTATCAGCACCCCTATTCAATGTGTTATCCATGACCACATCGGTTATATCATAAACACAATAGTTAACGATGCTGGGAAACCGGGTTTTCTTTTCTTATACCATGCACGAAACTGTACTTAAGTACATACTACTGGTATTAATTTCTTATTCTCTTCTTTAGTTGTAATATAATAACAACAGTAGCAGTTTTATACACATACAGGTACGAATGCACGCAAAGACACATAAAATAAGAAAATGTATACATGAAAAATAAATATAAGAATATGTAAGCAGGCTTATTACCTCTAGCAGATAAAAATATGGCTATGACAAAAGAAATATGACAGAGAACTTCCCACATTAAGGTAACATTATCTTGGTCCTTCCAAACTGCTGGGCATGTTAATGTACCATCAAAGAGTGAAAGCACTCAAAAATAAAAACGTAAAAAAGTTATGCATTGAGTTAATGATTATTACATCTGTGTATTTAATCTGTGACTACTCTATAAAATTTTATCTGAAGTATTGATAGAAACAAAAGAAAACAATCCACAGCTACCACATGATATTTACCAATCTACCTAAATCCTGAAGTAAAATTTGAAAGGTCACTTCAAAATCGAACTCCAGTTCCATTCTTTCATCTAAAATACTGTTCCAATACTATTAACTTTTTATTCTCACTATTTAGTTAAGTCTTAATTGGTGGAGGGAAGATTGTTAGTCCAGTCCCACTGTTTTGGAATAGGTTTCATTTTAAGAAATAAAAAGGGTTGCTTTATTTTTATAAATGAAATTTAGCCTGCTTTCAAGTATTTCAACTTTTATTGTTACTGTCATGTTTTGAGTGAAGAGTGCAATTATAAATTGATGCGACCGTGAATGTACATCTATATGTAGCGACGCTCGCGGCACTCTTCTACCTTTTTCACACAAAAAAGCCCGGCCAAGAATTCCACATTAGATGTTTTAAAAGAAAGAAAGGAAATGGGGAAAATGAAACTCTCTAACAACTGCTAAAAAGTTAGGGTCTCCCCGACAATGTCACCTATCTGCTTTGTCGGTCCAACTATCTGGTAATTCGGCACGAACGGTCAGGTGAGTCAGTGCTTACCACACAGGAGCTTACTTCGCTGGTATAGAATTCCATCTGAACCGACGATCGCAAGGTTTCGTCCAAGGGAGTGGAATCATCGGCACAGAAGTTCTCTCGAAATGATGATCGGGAGGTTATGTCCAATGCAGGTTGACCGAAAGCGTAGGAGTTCACCCAAACTGATGATCGGCGGATTATACCCAAGGCAGGAACACAACCGTAGATCACAAATTTATATGGAGTTATAGGTTTAGCACTACTCTTGGGTAGGAGCGTTTTCAGCGGCTGTTAAAGCCCAACCCGATTGCTGAGCAAAAATCGTTGGAAACAGAGTACAAAGTATCACAGAAACATATTCTGGTGGTATTTTATGACAAAGAGGCATGAAAGATTTTTTATTTAGCAAGCACAATATAAATACATGGCATTTATCACATTAACCATTTCAAGTCCGTTTTTGTTCTCAAGACACATTCATTCAGTATAGAAGGAGGGAAAAGAGTATAGAGGAAAGATGTGGAGAAGGAGTGAAAGATAGAACTAGTGAGAACATCCCAGCTTCCACTAACTGTGTTTATACTAATAATTGTTGATATGGTTTCCACATTACTTCAAATAAGTCTAATTTATTACTTAAAATACTATGGTATCTTTCTATATTATATCTGTATTTTACAATATTCAAAAAACATGTATATAGGTTATATCGTTTTTTTCCATTTGCATACATAAGATGATTTGGTCTAACACTTTGTCCGTACAAATGCTGTCCTGTACAAAAATAAAATCAGTTTTTCAGAAAAATTAAAATTTCTTAGTGTTGTACATTTACTAATCATAGCTGAATGTAAATCTCCCTAGAAAACACTAACAACTTGAAATTGCCATAACAGATGACTTATTGTTTCTTCTTCGATAAGACATGTAGCACATTTGGGGGAATTAACAATCTTTCTTATAAAGAGAAACCTGTTAGTTGGCAAAGTTCTAGGGAGAATTCTTAACTGAAACCATTTTAGTTGGTTATCAGTTGTTGTCTTATGGGATTTGTTAAATACAAGTTTCCATGGTATGAGAATTTTAACACTTTCTGAAAACGATTTTTCACTTCCATCCAGACACAATGCTGATTCATCTGCAAATTGTGATAATAAAAGTTCCTTATCTTGCACTTTCACACCTCTCACATTTTCAATTTCACGCAACATAATAGATAATATCTCTGCACATAGTAAAAACAAGGAAACAGGGGATCCCCTTTTCTCACACCTGTATATATATATATACATGGAACCATGAGAGTATATACCATTTATCAAAATGCATGAGGATGTGTCTGAAATAAAAGATTTTATACTAATATTTTTCTCTTAAGCACACCTGGATTGTCGAGAAAACAGGAAGTGACGAAACGGAAGTATATCTAAAATAGCCTCGTCTGCACAAGCTGAAGTCGAAGAGAAAAGATGCAAAGCTCGGTAAAAGAAAACTAACCAGGACACAATGTGCTGTTGCTGACTGTTTTCTTCACCACTTAGATGGAGTTTGTACTCATGAAGGAAATCCTAAAGATAATGGAAGCAAACGCCAGTGGATTAACTTTGTTCAGAGATGTGTATATACAGGTCTCTGCTTTATTCAAACGTGCCGTGTGAACTTCGTCCCCACACAGTACTCAAGAATTTGCTCGAAACATTTCAAACTCGATTTTTACCTAATCACTTATACAGTACACGCAAGTTTTCACTTTTCAGTAAAACGAAGAAATCTTATTCCCAGTGCTTACTATACAAAAGCACGAGCTGTTAAAACCAACTATGACTGCTGATAGATCAAGCACCAAATATGCAACATCGACAGTTTCTACACCGTCACAAAACACAACATCATCAGTCTATCTTTATCCAGCACAATGCTAAAAACAACTGACTGTGAGGGCACCATTGATGTGCGAGCTCGAAACAGCTAAAAAGAAGTGATGTTGATAAACCTATTATAAGGAGTTTAAACGTGAACACGTGCGAGTATCAGTAAGTAAATAGAAAAGTTTGCATTTAAATGAGGAAGGAATTAGTTTTTACATTGATAAACCTGTTTCTAACTATCATCGTTTTTTAATTGTAAAACATCCTTATTAGAAGAAATAAGATTTTACATCGATAAACATGTTTCAAACTATCATAATTTTTTAATTGTAAAAAATTCCTTATCAGCAGTCAGTTATAACTATAAAATGAAAATGCAATCCTCGAAAAAAAAAATTACTGGAGTTTCTTCCAGACAAACACTTTTGAAACGTGTTTACATTTTACAATAATACACGGGAAAATGCGCCCACTTAGTAACAGACAATCAGTAATAATACAACAGACTGATATGATCGTGATTGTTGCCCATTAAATTTTGATCTGGAGAAGATTGACCTATCAGTCTGTTGAATGAATTCAGTTTGGACTATTTAATTATTTTTTTTAACTTCATTCGAAGCTTCTAAATAAAGTTTCAATCTGTAGGGCTGTATTCCAAATTCAGCTGTTTCATTTTTTTGTCACAATATCGCTTCTTGAGCATGACAACCTGAGTGATGTTTTTTCATTTGACTTGAAGACATGCACACTCCTTGTTACAAATACTCAGGGCGTTAAAGTTAAAGAACTCTCCAGTATAGAAGATTATTTTTCCAGCTTTCGTAGAGGCAGGTGAGAATGCCAATGTTTGAAGTCTTATATATTTATAATTAAGCATAAATATGTACTCATATTTTGGGAATTATTATTTTAAAAAGAACTTAACCCAATCATAAAGAAAAAATGTTGCTCTCGGTTTGTCCTTTAAGTGCTGTTACCGCTGTGGAGGTCCGTAGTGTCTCAAAGATCTCCGCTGACTTTGAAGTTCAGCTTGGCTATACTTGATCCTCACTGTAGGCAGTGATTCAACTTCTACCCTTCCGTAGGGAAAATGACAGTGTCTGTTACAAATCTTCCCCTGGCGCCGTGTAGGTCTGTCTTATCTCACGGATTGACGCCGGATTTGAGGTTCAGTTTAGCTATGCTTACTCCCCAGAATCTCTGCTAAAACGTTACGCAGACTAACTTAATTTTCCCTCCTCTGGTTTTTAACCAATCTGGTTTTTAGCAACTGAATAATCCAGGTGATCACCTAGCGACACTATCGCTACGTGGGATCTACGCCAACCAAACACATTAATTTACCTTGTCGTGTGGTCGGGGTGGATTCTCACCTGAATTAGACGGTATTGGCTGAAATCACATCACACCGTATCGACTTCTACAAAATTAAAACTTTGTTTCCAAGAAGGATCTAGAGTTTTTTAATACCTCATGGTGTGATGTAATTTTGTAAGTTTGCATCGCATGGTCACGTGGCCTCCCAACAACGTGACGCTGTTCTACTTATCCTACGAACACATAACAAGGAAAATTGTAATTTGAATCATGAATCGCACCAGTTACTATTCTTTTAAAAGTATCAACAAAGCTTGAAATGTAAATAAAACTAAAAGGCAGGTGGTTTGGCCTATATCATTGGTATACGAGGTGTGCTAGAAAAGTAATGAGACTAGCAACACTGCAAGCTCTCTGGTAACGCTGCGCTGTTGGTAGATCGCTTGCAGGTTTATCAGTCCCCTCACATAGAACAGTGTGAGTTTCAACTCCTTCCGTTAACTACGTGATTGTTGTGACTGCTGTTAGTGACGTTGTGTTGTGGTTGTGCGTCACGCAAACTGGACCAGCGCCATGTGGAGCAACGTTGTGCCATTACATTTTGTGTTAAGCTTGGAGAATCGGCAAGTCATTTTTGAAAGGCACAGAACACGTTGAAGATGAATACCGTTCAAGGAGGCCTTCAACTTCGATAACCGACGAAAGCATCGAAAGTGTGAACACTCTTGTGAGACCAGACCGTCGTTTAACATTAAGAATGTTGAGTGAACAATTAAATTTGAACAGATTACCGTTCATCAAATTTTGACTGAACATTTGCACATGCGAAAGGTCTCAGAAAAAGGGTCATTGGCGTGAGACCAGACATTGCAGACAAATGGATGTTCCATCGTGACAACGCCCATGTCACACTGCCCTCTCCCTCACGGATTTTTCGACCTCAAAAGTCATTCCTGTGGTTTCCCAACCCTTCTGTTCGCCTGACCTCAGCCCCTGAGACGTTTTCCTTTTTCCTAAACTGAAAAATGTCCTCAAAGGATGTCATTTCGGGACTTTAGAAAACATCCAAAAGAGTGTAACGGACATACTGAAGACCATACCGGTTGAAGACTTCCAGGGCTGCTACCAAAAGTGGAAACAACGTCTCCATTGGTGTGTGGCTGCCTAAGGGAACTATTTTGAAGGGGATAACATTGCTGTTTGAAAAAAAAAACTTTGGTAAATAAAAAATCAGTCTCATTACTTTAAGTTAAGGTGTGAAATACTTACATACAAGGAACAGTTCTTAAGTGCCATTAATTATATAAATTCATTTTCTGATGAATTTTACATCGAGTTAAAAATCTGCCATGACTGATGGTCAACTTTATATGGACATATATTCATAGTGAGCTATACTGACACAATTAACAGATGCAAGATGTTTTGGGAAGAAACACATTAAACCGAAGTTAAAACACATAATACTCATGCTTTTACTGTACTTTTCTTGTAAACATTAGGTAATGGGTGTGTGATTGTATGAATATATGCATACACCAGAACACAATCATATGTTCTGCAAGTGGATATCAAATAAAGTTGATCTAATCACCATCTTTGGGGAACATCTTTCTCAGAATAATGCATTAGTTCAAGCTTGAATCATTCGAAATACAGCTTATAATTCAAGCAGTTTAAAACACACATACAGAGATACCAAGCATTATAAAGTTACAGTAACTGTATGCTGAGAGTAAGCAAGTCAATCTGCCAGCAGAAACATCCCGCCTGAACAAGGGTAAAATAGTTTTCCAGCAATATAAGTAATTTTTCTCCATTAAACTGTAATTTTAATGAACATAATGATGTGTTTTAAGCGTCAAACTGGCAACAGCGTTGCTATAGTGTGCTTAGTCTCGACTAACAGAGGCCTGGATGCACCCGACCAATACAACTGTTTGAGTGGCCACTCCGTTGTCTGCAGCAGCCAAATTAAACGTGCTTTTTATTTTGTGTACAAGTATAGTAAATTAAAGACAATCGGTGTAGGGTAAGCCCACGTGACTATGTCACTTCAGTGTCCAAACATAAAAACACAGCATAAGTAATTAATATGATTGCACCAAAGTGTGCTTTCAGTAACAGCGACTGAGCGATTGGAGGCTGGCTGTCCTTCACGCACGCGTTGATGACTTCATATGAAACTCAATAGAATGAATTTTATAATGACAGAATTAATTGTATAGCTATTGACTACATTTTATAAGTATATGTATAGTAAGTGAGAGAAAATTATAAAAATTGCTCTTTGCGCCTGTAACGTTTTCGATGAAGAGTGCACTTACGAATGTTTGCGAGTGTGAGTGTACTTCTACATGTGACCACGTCGCACTCTTCTACCTTTTTCACGCAAAAAGCAGACCCAGAACTGGCAGCCAATATCCTGCAACCCCTATTTACCGCAGCATGGGAAGGGAAACGTCCCAAGTGACTGGACCAGAGGAGTGATCGTCAAAATCCCAAAGAAAGGACCCCTTAGCAACTGCAACAACTGGCGAGGGATAACTCTTCTGTCCATCCCGAGCAAGATCATGACAAAGATCATCATTCGACGAATCTCAGAGGCAACGGACACTTAGAGAAGAACAGGCTGGTTTTCGAAGAAGAAGAGGATGCACCGACCAGATATTTGCACTACGCAACATCATTGAACAGTGTGCAGAGTGGCAGAGACAGCTCTACATTAACTTTGTGGATTTCCAGAAGGCATTTGACAGCATCCACAGAGAAAGCCTTTGGCGCATCCTCAGAGCGTACGGAATACCAATGGAAATTGTGCTGCTGATCAAAAGCTTCTATGCGAACGTTTCATGCTGCGTTGGAAACAGTGACATCTGCTTTGAGGTCTAACATGGTGCTCACCCAATGGTAGGGACAGTAACCAGATCGACCACCTAATGATCAACGGCATCTGGAGACGTTCCCTACTCGACGTCAGGGTGAGAAGAGGAGGAGATGTTGGGAGTGACCATCACGTTGTTGTAGCAAACATAAAAATGAAACTGCAAAGTACAGGACGCAAGTCAGCAACACACAGACGCTTTGATGTGGAAAGATTGCAGGACCCCAAACTGAAAAATGCCTTCATTCTGTAAGTGAAAAACAGATTTTGAGGCACTTGCAGACATGACAGACATCTGCGAGGTAGATACAGAAAGAATAAACCAGAGATGGGACCTTGTGAGAACAGTGTACCAGAAAAGCAGCGAGACTAGTCTTGGACTAAAAGAAGCTAAGAAGAAAGAGTGGATAACACCAGAGACGTGGAAAGTAATAGAGGAAAGAAGATACATTAAGAAGAAGGTGGCTAGCACCAGATCTGAAAGACTGCAAGAAAAGTTCAAACTACAGTACAGAGACATGAACCAGAAAGTGAAGCGCTCGGCGAGAACAGACAAGCGTGCCTACTTGAACAACTTGAACAACCTGGCAAGTGAGGCCGAAGAAGCAGCAAGAAAAGGAGAACAAGGGAAGCTGTGCAAGATCACTAGAGCGATTAGCGGCAAGTTCCACAACACCAACTATGCCCTCGTCAAGGACAAGGAAGGGAAGCTACTAACGACAGAGAGAGAGAACAAGAAACAGTGGAAACAGTGGAAACAGTGACATCTGCCTTGAGGTCGGGACCGCAGTGAGACAAGGCTGCGTGATGTCTTCCCTACTCTTTAAACTTGCCATTGACTCGGTAATGCGACACACAACGGAAGATGAACCAAGGGGCATAAGATGGACACTCTCCAAGAACTTAGAAGACCTAGACTTTGCCGACGACCTGGCCTTGCTGTCACACACCCATCGACATATGCAGGAGAAGACGACTTGCCTGAACACCTTTGCGAAGCAGGTCGGACTGCACATCAGCCTTACAAAGACAGAAGTGATGACCCTCAACACCACCAATACAACACCGATCAACATAGAGGGAGAAGACCTGCCGAAGGTTGAAAGCTTCATATACTTGGGCAGCGTGGTCAAACAGGATGGAGGAGCAGACCGAGACATCCAGAGCAGAATGAGCAAAGCCAGGGGCATCTTCTTTAGCCTAAGCAACATCTGGAAGTCAACCCAGTACAGCATCCATACCAAGCTGAGACTACCAGAGCCTTGTCCTGTCCACTCTTCTGTACGGCTCGGAGTGCTGGCGAATGACTGACAGCGACCTCAACAAACTGTCAGTCTTCTACACACACCAAAAGCGTGCGAAGAATCCTGGGCGTCTTCTGGCCAAGGACAATCTCCAACGAGGAGCTGCTTGCCCAGTGTGGGCAAGAGAGTATGACCACCATCCTGATGAAGAAACGATGGCGCTGGATTGGTCACGTCATCAGAGGCAAGAGCAACTCATAAAAACTGCCTTACACTGGACTCCAGAGGGAAAACGCAAGCGAGGCCGGCCCAAGAACACCTGGCTAGCGAACTGTGGAGGCAGAACTGAAGACCCTAAACCACAGCTGGGGCACTGTGGGGAGGCTGGCCCAGGACAGACAAAAGTGGAGGACCTTTGTCGCTGCCCTACGTGCCGACAGGCATAATGGGCAGTAACTAAACATGGTTGATTAGATTTAGATCTGCCGCTTTTACGATCTGAATTTTTGCGTGAGATAGCAAATTGTGGTTCAAAGTGCACACACACTGGACTGAACGGATCATTTTCGGTCTTTTGACGGGTCACTTCCATAAAGACAATGTTTTGCAGTGGATTATATCGTTACATTCATGTGTGAATCCTCGTCTCAGAGTACTGCTTGTCTCGCCGTATATCAACATAGTATCAAATTACGGGTGGTGCAACCGACACACTCACGCCAGACAATTGCGCATTCTTTCCAAACCAAATCAAAACGATTGCCTAAGACTTTTAGGTATTCAGCAAGGAAGGATTGGAAGGATAGGGACTCCGTTCTTTTAAAATTATCTAGATGTAAGAAACAGTTTTAAACTGACTTTCTCATTTGTGCATTTTTTCACGTTTTCTTTTTTTTATTTGTAATTAGTAAAGCAGATAGATTCGTTAGACAAATCATTCTTTTCTTTTAATTTGTGTGAAAGAGCACTTATTTGTCAGGCTCCGTGTATGTGTTGAAAGGATTGAGGGACTGATACACTTCGCGGTGGTCGTGACAATTTGGTGACCCCGACGTGATTTGTCTGTTGCGGGTCTGACTGCGTCGTGAAGAAGTTGTCAATTCTTTGTTTTTTTTATAGATTTGTAGAGTTAGGGATTAGTGCTGTGGTTTAGATATTAGATTAGAATTGATTAAAGAGACGACGTTGTGACCTGATTAACTAGTATTGCAATTGCGGATTGCATACCATCTAGTTCGTATCCAAGTAGTGAGTTTTCGGGAATTCTTTTGTATTTCAAGGTTAAGATGGACCCCCAGTTGGTCTTTGATGTTGCCGCATGTAAACGAGAAGGAAAGATGATAGGGTTAGAAGGAGACGCTCTGACTAGATATATATTACAGGGTATTGATAGACATGATAGATACGTAGAAAGATTAGCAAAGGAGAAAGAAGCAGAAAGATTAGTAAACGAGAAAGAAGCATTAAGATTAGCCAGAGAACGTAAAGAAGAAGCTGAAACAAATATATTTTACAAAAATTACCACAGTTCAAAATAAACAGTTATTTACAACTATTTTTATTTTTTTTTTACTGAGGCTTGACACCTCGTTTTAATGACAATTTTTGCTACGTCTGGCTGAAACGTTTGTGCAGTTCCGATTTTCATCAGAGATGAGAGATATTGATAAGTCAGTTTTGTTCTTGAGAAGTGTTTGTTTTTTTCATGAAGGAAAATAACTGTTCACACATAGGTAGAAAAGAACGGCCCGCGTAATTGACATGCCTGCTCTAGGGTACCAACCAAACAGGAAAGTACATATACATTAACTTTAACACCAAGATCCTAAATATAAAATGTAGGACATGGCTGTCTGCCAGTAACCACACACCTCAATTTACTTCCTGATCTAGAAGCGGACCTGTCAGGTGACTAAGCTACACACAGTGCAAACTCGCGCTAAGTCCTGAGCAGTTGAGAAAGACAGTGATATGAACATTTGCTGACTTACATTTTAGATGCTTTCATTATCTGGAAACGCCGTACAATAAGTTAGCCAAAATAACGAAGAATGGCCTGTTGGAGTACTGTCTCCTTTTCGTGTTACTAACTTCAGCTAAAGGTAAATTCATTTATAAGTTGGCCTCTTCAGCATTTAGAACACCAACCGCCTGTCTATTCGTAACTTCTGTTGGGAAAAGGGAGATAAACTCTAAAATGTAAATAGCGAAGGAGTTGTCTACCATCTTCTGCTAGATATAAGTGGGATGAGAATATTAATGTCATCGCACAGCTAGACTGATACTGATGACAATCATGCTAAAAACTACTAGTTGTCACCCTTTGCCCACGAGCCTCGACAAGACCGAAAACTTGGATGGCACCTAACGATACTATAACACAAACGGTATTAATGCTATGTCACTTAGTTTTTACCTGCCAGGTATTTGTTACGGGCTGTGAGTGATGAGATTATGATTGCACGCGAAATGGATCTTGTAAACAATCCAACGACTATGTGTTTTGAGATGTGCTGCAAGGTTCTCATACAGTAAAAGATAACTCTAAGAAAATACAATGAGTAAAAATAAGAATAAAATCAAGCATCACTTTGTTGACCCCGTCGCTGCCTTGCACTTGATAAATAGTAGACGAAAAGCTAAATCAGAGAAACGCGTCGACTAAATATTGGTGTTAATGTAACATTTGTAAAATCCTTAATTACGAGGCTGAAATAACATTCTGCGTAATTTCATGATAATTTAAAAAGATTTTATGTGAAGGAAATCGTTTACCAGTTGTGGATGATGACTAGATCAATCGGCTGTTGAAACGGTTATCGCTTTTCACAGAAGGATAGCATCCATTTGCTAAAAAAGGCGGACATGAGTTGAGAAAAAGGCTTCTGTCAGAAAATACGGGTAAGAGGAACCATTATACTGCATCATTTGTTGATAGTACAATGTAGTTAAAAGTGTTATCCTGTTTACCCTAATGTGCTTGCCAGGAACAGTCCGCTGAGCAACACAAGAATAATATCTTTGTTGCCGAAAAAGAAATTAATTATTAAATAATTAACATAGTATGTTTTTAAAAGTTACATGTCTATTTTCAGGAGCTTTGAAAGTAATTTAAATGATATCGAAAGAATTCATTTTGAATATGTGAAATAATGAGTCTTAAAATATTAAATAAAAAATAAATGTATGGCTTGCAAAGTTTCATATGTCGTGAGACTAAAGAGTTTTTAAAGCAGTAAGTATTAGGGAATATTGCTGACCCCTCACGAAACATAAGAATATGCTAAACATAATCATGTATTTTTGTTTTTTTTATACATTTTTTCACCTTAAGTGTGGTCCTATGTTTTACATCAGATGAACCCTATAATGGCGGGTAAATTGCTGAAGTATTGCCTGCTGCTTGTCTTGGTGAAATTAAGTCAAGGTAAGTTGACACATTTCAGTTAGGTTACGTATCTAACACTATCTGCCTCTATGAATGCAAGTGATACAAGGGAATTTCCACTTTCTTCTCTGAAGTAAAAGCTTCTGGACGCTTATAACTGCTTTTGTATGGAAAACAAAAGGCAAGGTAGATACTCCTAGGAAAAGGCAGGGTGAGCACTTAAAGACTTGCTTTCTTATCACAAAAAATAAAAAGCAAAAAAGTAAAAAGTATCAGTAAAAAGCGCAGAAATTACGCAAGGACTCAAATGGTTCTATTAAAAGTAAGCTCCAACGGCATTGCGGTAAAAGTTCTCTTTTACCATTGTAGTGAGGGTTGCTAAGAAGCGAGCTTTAGTCTAATCTCAACTTCATGGTACGGGTGTAATTTTAAAATGTTCAACTATATAGGCTCATTAATGCTTTTGTGGTTCTAAGGCCAAATAGTGCAGTGTGTGTCTGTGTCCACGCATGTTTATGTGTGTCTATATATATATATATAACTTTTTATGTTCACATAAATGTACAAGAAAAGATAAGAAAAACAAAACAAACTCTGAGTCTCTGTCTGTATTATTTTCGGAGTTTTTGCTGTTTGTTGGTTTTGATGTGCGTCTAAGCTATAACTACTTTATTTTGGACCATGTTTGAAGCTCTGATATGTAGCATCGTGAAGTCTGAGAACGTACCAACACTGACTTTCTTTTTTTGTTGTTTTGCTTTAAATTCTGACTTTCTACTCAAGTAACTGAAAAGCTAATTTGCGAAAAGGCATAATTGAGAAAGGCACTCAAATTTAAAAACAAATTGCGCTTGGTTAATTTGCAGGAAGATATCATATTATTCAAAACCTCCATTTCAAACACTAATTTACTAAATACACCAAAATATATTTTTTCAAAGAAACCATTATATACTGTTGTTATGTTTTTTTCTGGAAACATGCAAGGTCTCTTTTGTAAGATATGCAGCTTCAAGTGTTACAGCAATTCTTTATATCATCAATTTTTCAGGTGAAAATGTTTTAGGGGCGATGAACTTAAAATAATGATTTTTAAAATACTTGACAGATTGGGTTCAAATTTGAAACTGATTAAAAAACACACGATCTGTTCATCTATGATTAATTTATATTAATTACTTTTACATGTAGTGAAGTGAAGGGTAGTGGTTACAAATGAAGAGTAAGTACGAAATATTTGCTCGAGACATTCTAGTCTTCTTAGTCAACCCACACTTTTATTTGATGGTGATGAGAGAACTAACACACACACAAGCGCAATTTCAAGTAAAATATAAGTCAATATCCTAAAAATATGTGTGGGTCATCCCCTCCTCCTTTTGAGTAAAATAGGTGCTATTTCTTTCTTTCATTTTCTCAAAAATTACAACCATTTTGGCAAAAAGTAGATCTACAAAACCAAAAAAAAAAAAAAAAAAAAAAAAAATCCCACAATTCAGGTCCCACGGTAGGACATAAGAGACTTCAGACAATATTTAGTTTTGTAATTTGATGTTTGTGTTGACGGTTGTGCTGGTTATCTTCTCTCAATATACGACCGTTGTTGGATGCTGGAGAGATAGACAAGACCCATGCAGATACAAATATATTCTCTACTTTGTCTTTATTAAGCTTTGAAGGTCAGGTGCTAAAGCAATTTTCCTCAAACATGTGATAATTGTTTCATGTTCATTCCAACGGGGAAAGTGTCATCATAATAATTTGCAACATTCTGTCAAGGTTTTATAAACGGAAACTGGGGTTCTGATTCTGAAGCAGTATCAGCCACAGATGTCTCAAGACTGGCAGAAACGTCACTTTCATGTTCACTTTTGTCATATTCAGAGTCAGTGCTATTGTTGTTATATTGACCTAAGTAATTCTGTATATTAACGTCAATGTGTTCCGCTGCCTGAGCATTACTTGCCTGGTTAGCCGCCATAGTGATTGCACTCCTGTACCAACCTTTTTAAAAAAGGGTCGGTCTCTTTGTTCGCCAAGCGGTTGATTATTATAAACTCGACACTGTCATGTCATATACCACCCGATTCCGCAGAAACTGCTCTTTCTTCCTCACCTAGTGAAGCACGGGGTTCGAGCTACTTCATTTCAAAGTTGAAAGATATTTTGCGTCACCTATTAAGCTGTAGAACTGTAAAATTTCATTAAGAAATACCTCGGCATTTCCTTTAAATCTTCTCTGATTTATTTCAAAATGTAAACATCAATATACATGCGAAATCTTGTGAACGCGAGCACAAATACGGACCTAACCATAAAAACGCGTTACACGACACACGGAAAATGGCCATAGCGGCTGCTAATCTTCGAATCGGTTACCATTTATCCACACAAAATACACATTATTCTCCAAGTCACACAAAATAAAGATGATGATGATGATGTCCATTTGTAATGCGCAGGTATCCATTCGGAAGAATGCTCATTGCGCAGCAAAAACAAAATAAATAAAAAAAGAAAAAAAAAATTAAGTAAATAAATAGATAAACACCAGGAAAGTAAAAAAAAAAAGACAGAAGTGTTGCTTGGTTGTTTAAGTCCGTCTTAAATAAACAGATGGGTCTTCAGTTTTTTTCGAAACGTGGTTGGTGAGGTGATGGTGGACAGTGACGATGGCAGAGCATTCCACAGTTTAGGTGCCGCGTTTTTGAAGGCCCTGGCTCCAGCGCGCTTTTTGTTTGTGTCTTCCACTGCAGGGAGACAGAAGTGTGACTGGGAGCCAGAGCGCAGACCATGTGACGGCTGGTAAGAAGGAACTACCTCTTGCAAATAGTCAGGAGCAGTTTTAAACATGCAGGACTGAGCAATCGAAAGCACTTTGTGATCAATGCGCTTGTTCACTGGGAGCCAGTGAAGGCTCTGTAGGATAGGAGTGATGTGCTCAGTGGACCACTTTGCACGGGTGACAATCCTGGTGGCCGTGTTATGAACTCTTTGGAGTCGATCCAACTGCGTAACAGGTATACCCCACAATGCACTATTACAGTAGTCTAATCTGGATATGATGGCAGCCACAGCAAGTGAGTTGGCAGCAGCTTGAGTCAGCATGGGCCGTAGTCTACCTAAAGTCCTCAAAAAGTAGTAGGATTTTGCCACAACAGAACTAACATGGTTACACATGGAGAGCTCTGCGTCAATAAACAGCCCGAGGTCCCGTACACAGTCAGCAAAGGCTATGGAGGCGTCACCGACCTGCACATCACTAATGTCAATCTGCTCCCTTCTGGCCCCGGGGCCGTACAGTAACACTTCTGTCTTGTCGTCGTTGAGTTTAAGACGATTCCTGGTCATCCAGGCCTTCACCGCAACACAACAAGATTCAAGTCGTTGAAGCGCATTCCTAGCCACTGCAGGGTCGGGGGGAAAACTGTTCAGAATCTGTGTAAAGACATATTCTGAACACATGAAAACATTTCTTTATTGGGATTTAAAAGTGATATTTTTGTTCCTGATACTCCATAAAATACTTGATTTTTTGTGCGATCGCCCACTTTCAAACTGCGGTAAGGCGAGTGTGAGAGATGTTTCTGGCCGAGTGATCGGGCATCCGGCGATGGTGGGGGTGACACGCTACATCGAAAAGTTTAGGTTTGACACACAAATTATTTAATATGGGACTACTAGCTTCTTCATTGCAATGCTTTACAGGAATAGTTGGGCGCAATATCTCTTTTCCTTTTTTGAAAACTACCACTAAGCACTGTAACGTTTTTACGAGGAGTGCGAGTGGTTTGCTTCGAGGAATGCGTAAACACGTACATGTAATCACGCCGCTACACTCCTCTAGCTTTTTTAACAACAAAAAACGCAGACCAACTATTTACACATTAAATGTCTAACAATAACGGAAAGAAGAAACGATGACATGAACCGAATGAGGGTGATGAGGGTGATGAGGATGGAAGTGTTCTGCAGAGTGTCCCGTAGCGAAGGTGTTGAGTCGAGGACACTGCCACGTCACTGTTACTTAACTAGCAGCTCCTGTTATGATGGTCTATCGCACGACGTTGCAGCAGCAGGGGAACGCTGTCTTTGTAAGCGACGTCGGTGTTAGTTGTAAATGAAAAGTCCAACGTTTCACAATACGACCATAGATTAAACGTCCCAAGTTACCCAATGTGTTCGCTGATGAAACGCCCAAAGTCGCACAATACGACCGTGAAAGAAACTCCAGCGTTGCCCAATGTGTCCGCGGATGGCACGACCAATGTTGATAGTTGAAAATATTCCGACGAGATGGTTGTACGAAAGTGCGGTAGTCTGATGGTTCTGTAGGACGATGGTGCGGTATGCCTCACCTGCGAGACTATGACTGACCGTCCGGTGCAGTGTGGCAAATGGACAGCAACACGAACAATGACTCTTGTCGTGTTCCTCGCTCAGAAATACAATGCAATGAACTTCTGAACTTGAACACGATTATGCGACTGAAATTTCCGCATATAATTTAAAATCGTTAAATAAAACGTTAACGGGTCGTCCATAAATACTAACTGAAATTCATCTTTACATGCACTCACTCATACCCTCTGCCACTCGGTTAATCTACAACATGGTGTTACCGTTGGTAAATTAAAGGTGGGCAATGCCAAAAAATGTCTTTATCCCCATCACATACGGCTACTAACTTTGTCAGAGCAGGTGACAACTTACCAGTTAGGCCTATACCAGAATCGGTCGAACCTTGTCCCCATCCTGCGACAGTAGAATAGCTAACGGCGCACTGGACGTTCTGCCCGTTTCCTCGCTGCTGTTAGCATGTAGGTCCGTCTGTACGGAAGGCTTCTCTCTGAATGACGTTGTTTCCTTGGAAAGTCACTACCTGCCTGCCTACCTACCTACCTACCTACCTAACCTGGCTAACACTTCCCAAGTCCCGGCCAATCAGAGCGCGTAGTGATCTAGTTGCTGTGGTAGCTGCCTAGCGACCCCAACACTATTCAGAATCCATGCCTAATAACTATACTAAACTATTCTACCTTCTAAGCCGGTATGGATTCTTACCTTACTTAACCGTGTCGGTCCATATTGCACAAGACATGACGCCTCTCTGGTTGTTTCGATGTTTGTTGACATAAACAATTCCTGGAAATCCTTTATGTCATGCCGTGATGCAATACGCACTGAGTTGCGTCATCCAGTCGTGTGACTTCCACGCTATTGGCCCAAGATGGTGGCCTCAGATCTAATCACTAAAACTCAACATGAGAACAAATAATGCCGTAATGTAAACTTGGGCCGTTTTGAGCGGTAAAACGTTATAAGCACAGAAACGTGAAACAATAGTAATGTCACGGTTTGCCTACAAACCATATATTTCCAGATATTGCTTTGGTTTAGGTCTGTACATGACGTCTATGCTGCTGATTTCTTATGGTGCACTAAGGCTTAACCCACTATATAAATTGGGCTCTTCTATTAATTTAAGACTATTTTTATGCGGGACAACACTTCAATGTTATGCGATAACAAATTCATGAAGACTCTAAAGTACATACCATTGAGCAAAAGTGGCTAGTAAAAAAAATTCCTAAAGCACTGAGGACTGTACATTATAAAATATTTACTGTGGCAATTTTTGTCTTTTTGCTTTTATTTCACTGGTTTAAGCACACAATAAGGCAAGCAGTTATTTTCATTAGTTTTATCATGAACATGATCACTCTGTAGCCAGTAGTTCAGCTTATGCATTTCGATATTTAGCAGTACTCTAACTCTATCCCATAAATCTAATGAATAAAGCAATGGAGAGCAAGATAAAGCAGGACTAAAATGATTTGTATCAATTACTGTTAAAATTTGTTTCTAAATTTGCTGAAATAAACTTGTTTCAGCTGTTAATCTTCAGGACTGCGGACCTGATAAGCCACTTGTTGTGGAGGAAAACATTAACAACTATACGATTATCTGTGAAAATGCCCGCATGAAAAGTGATGTTACCTGGACTGTGACAAGAACATTCTCAGATAATAGTGTTGACAATTCATATGGCGGGTGCCTAGATGGTGTATCGGAGTGTTCAAGTGACTTTGCGCTGATGACATTTTCGCGTCCCAACAGCAGTGTCTCCATAGCAACGATCACAGAAGTCAAGAGATCATCCTTCGGTATGACCAGCATCACTTGCATGGATTACATTCTAGGGGGGACGAGGAGCAACACAAGCTGCAACCTTGATATTATTTGTAAGTACTTTCGTAAACATATGTGACAAGATAATTGTAGTAAGGATACTATAAGCTTAACCCTAGTTTGTGTTATAGTAGCATCAGTTTTTTTAAATGTACACATTTTTCGCTTTGACTTGAGCCTCATCAGGGATGAAGTATTAGCAACACATTGCACATAATTGATTCATAGATCAATTTGTTTTTCTGTCAATATATACATGTGTTGGATTACTAATTGTAGTATGCGGCTCCATCTTGGGTTATTCTCGCCGTTCTTCCAGCTGAACTTTTATCTTTTGGTCAATTGCTTTATTTTAGCCAGTCTTATTGTTAATGTGCGTTGTCAGGGTTTACTTTTATGTCCTTTCCTGGGTTGAGAGGTGGATAACTCGTATCTTGTGGGGGGAACTTGTCCGTTAGCCTTTATGTTTAAAGTAGGACGCTTTGCTACTTTCTCAAATGGCAGCTATTTTACAGAGAATGCAGTTCAGCTTTTATGAGAAGAATATGCATTTGTGGCTTTATTTGTGCGGTTAAATCTGTGCTTCACGACCTCGATCTAAAGGGACTTGCTATCACGAATGTGTCTGCACTGATGGTTTTAGTGTGTTTAATGATGTTTCGTGTATAATGGGATGTAATACGCAGCGAAAATGGTGGTGTGTATGTAAGGGAAACAGTTTAGAAATTAGTAACGTATGGATGTAAGGGAGACAAGATTACACAATATGTTGGGGGAACTTCTAAGGTATGGGGGTGAATATGTACTCGCTAAAAGTATGTTGGGCATCCGTGGAATCGACAGTCTATCAAAATATCCAAAGAACATGTTTAGCAGTGGTGACATTATTTTGTTTGTTTTATTCAAATTTGCTTAGCCATAGTATTGTTTGCTTTAATAAATTACTTATAATCTTGCAATGTCTGGTACTTGGTTGTTTCATATCTTGATATCATATCAAATTAAGAATATGACTTTGTTTAGTGGTGGTGACATTTTGTTTGCTTTATAAAATTTTCTGTACCCAGAATATTGCTTTAATAAACTACCTGTAACCTTGTGACCAAGTTAGGAACTGCAAATTTTGTTCAGCATTTCGCGTTATTATCCACTGTAGCGTCTGTAGCTTCCACTCACTTTCGCCCTCACTCCCGAAACTCAAGGTGAAGATCGGGGCCCGTGGAAACAACCTCATGGGAGTATCATCTGCCCCATGACGTCACTACAGCCGTGAGAATAAAACATTCTACAAACTCTTTATAAAAATGTGACACATCTCCTTTTAAGTTACTGTTAAACACAAAGATTTTCGATAATCTTCTCTCACACTCTCACGTTCTTAAGTCTTAGGTTCTGTAGGCTTTGTACACCCAAGTTCACAACCACAATGTCTTTATTTCCTACCAAACGGATAAAATCAAAAGATAATCGGCCACTGGAACTCAGTCCGTCCGTTATATTGAATATTGTAAAGGGACTTGCAGTTTTTGTCGTTCAAGATGCGGAGGGATTATTCAAAGATAGAGGGTTTTTGCCCCTTACGGTGTGTTCCACCAGGAGGAGTATTCTTCCGCCATTGACTCGTACTCTGTGAAGTTAATTCGTTTGATGAACACTTTTCACGCGCATTACAACATGGAGGATCCACTGTCGTTACGATGTGACGCCGTGATGTGGTTCATGCATGTATGGGCTCGCGGTAGCTTCTTGTTTTCCCCTAAATAGCTCCTAAAGAAATCACCCGTATTAATTCTCTATAGATAGTTCTTTTGCGTTTACTCCACACTCAGCCATCTATCACGCACACAGTTATCCTAATTTTGCTTACTACGACTTATAAATTTATTGATTCCGCCCAGGACCTCACTCCCCAAGGGACACGGACAGTGGGGGGGGGACATTACGTGTAGGGGAGAGGAGGCTGCGTCCTCCGAGAAAAGTTCAATGTACAAATTTGTTTAGTATCTCGGATTTTCTTTGTATGTTAAATTTTTATTGTATCCTTTTAAAAATATAGATATGTAAAAGAAATGTTTTTCTTTTTTGTAACTGTTATAGGCGCAGTTATTTGGAATTATTTTAATTATTTTTTAATCCTGGAGTTTTGATTGTCTTGGAGTATTGGCCCTAGTAATAGGCTAGGAGCCATTTACCTAAGTAAAAAGAAGGAACTTGTCAACCAAGTAAAACAAGACAGAAATAAGTTATGGTTGCCCTTCCTCTAGAGGCAGCACCAGTGTATTTAGCGCCTAACTGCCTGTTCCCTAAAGGCAGTGTCTAAAAAGAAGAAAGTGGGGTCGTTCGGCTCAAAGAGGCAGCACCAATTTGAGCTGGAACGTCTGTTCCCGATGGGAGGCGTCAATGGTGATATTTGTGTGAGTGTAAAAAAAAGATATGTTTTTAGGATTCCTGGACATCAGTCTCCAGTTACTATTTCTTAGAGTATCGGAACTACAGTGGATCATCACTACCTATTGACGAGAATTAAAAGTATACATTCAATGTAAGCCTAATTATAAACTGGAATATTATTATTCTTAAATCAATCAAGTCCAGCCGACCCCATATCCAGCCCTTTCCTTTCATCTCTCTTTCCATTGTTCTTCTCCAGGTTTCCTTTGGGCGGCCTCGTTTTCTTCGGCCGTCTGGAGCCCATCGTAGGGCGATTCTGGAGAGGTCTGCTGTCTGCTGGCGAAGCACATGTCCAATCCATCGCCAACGCCTTCGTTGAACCAGCGTGGTGATGGATTCGGTTTCAGTTCTTCGGTGGAGTTCTTCATTGATGATGGTGTTTGGCCAAAAGTTGTTTTGGAAGACGTCAAGCCTGTTACCGATGTTTTTGGTTATCTTACATGATTCTGATCCATAAAGAAGGGTGCTGATCACATTGGACTTGAAGATTCTCAGCTTGGTCTTCTGGCTGATGTTTTCTGCATGTGCTCCTGAGTGAGGCGAAGGCTTGGCTGGCTTTTGCCAGTCGGGCTCGAATCTCCACCTCCGCATCCCTGGTGTTTGAAATCTTGGACCCAAGATAGGTAAAGCTGACAACTTCCTCAATCTCTTCTCCATTTAGTTTGATGTTTTCTTGGATTCTGGCGTTCACTCTCATACTTTTCGTTTTCTTTGCGCTGACCTTCAAGCTAAGGTTTCCAGCTGTTTCTGAGAAGGCATTTGTTTTCTCCTGCATGTCTTGGTGGCGGTGTGACAACAGGGCAATGTCATCGGCAAAGTCCAAGTCTTCCAGAATTGTTGTTGCTGTCATAGTCATGGTCCATGTGATCCCTTTCCCCTCTCTGTCGGTGAAATTCTTCGTAACCCAGTCCATCGCCAGGATGAAGAGGAACGGCGACAGAATGCAGCCCTGCTTCACCCCAGTGTTGACGTTGAAGGGGGCTGTGAGCTCCGTGTCACAGACAACCTGAGATTTGAAAGTCGCTGTACAGCATTGCAACGACCTGGACAAGTTTCGCAGGGACTCCATAATGCCTCAGGATCTTCCATAAGGACTCGCGGTGGATGCTGTCAAAAGCCTTCTCCAGGTCGATGAAGTTGATGTACAGCGGTGCGTTCCACTCATTGCTCTGCTCCAGAATCTGACGCAGAGTGAAAATGAGTTCAGAGCAGGATCGCTCAGGGCGAAATCCTGCTTGCTGGGGCCGGAGGTCTTTCTCAACGGTTGCCGTCAGTCTTGACAAAACAATCTTGCTGAAGACCTTGCTGGTGACGGAAAGAAGGGTTCTACCCCTCCAGTTATTGCAGTCTCCAAGATCTCCTTTTTTGGGGTAACTTGAAGATGAGCCCTGTCTTCCACGCATCGGGGATCTGTTCTGATTCCCAAACTTGCCTGAAGATTTCAGTCAGTGTGGAAGCTGTTACATTCACATCTGCTTCCAACATCTCTGCTGTTATTTCATCTGCCCCTGGTGCTTTGCCGCTTTTCATTGCCTTGATTGCTGCTGTCAATTCTTCCAGGCTGGGTGGGTCTGTGCAGATGTCAAAGTCTGTATCTGCTGGCTTGATGTCTGCGAGCTGGGGGGGGGGAGGTCTGGTCTATTTAGAACTGACTCAAACTGCTCCCTCCAGCGCTGTAGTTTTTCTGCCTCTCCCTCAACAACATTTTCCTTCACGTCTTTCACTGGTACTTCACTGTTTTTGAACCTGTTGTTCAGCTGTTTATTGATTTTATAAAGTGTCTTCAGGTCATTTTTTTTGTGCTGCTTCTTCTGCTTCATCTGCCAGCTTCTCTGTGTGGTCCCTTTTTCGGTTTTGATAATCCTCTTTACCTCTTTGTTTATTTCTGTATATCTTTGTCTGTGTTGTTCCTTCAGACGTTCAGATCTGGTGTTGCTGATTTTGTGCTTGGTTGACCTTATTTCTTCTATCCTTTTCCATGTCGCTTTTCTGATCCACTGTTCTTTCTTTTTTCTTTGGAAGCCCAGTATTTTCTCTCCTTTTTCCTGTAAAACTCGAAGAAGTCCTCTAAGGTCATCTCTTGTTGGTCCTCTAGTGCCTGGAACCTGTTCTTAACTTCCACTACAAAGGCACGTTCTGTGGGTGGGTCCTTCAGGTTGCCGGAGTCCACTCTCTGCTGACGTGCCTGTTTTCCTCGCGATCGACGTAGCTTCAGAGAAACTGCGGCTATCACAAGAGTGTGGTCACTGGACACGTCTGCTCCTCTGTAGGCTTTGACATCTTGAAGTGAGCTCCTCCATCTTCGGTTGATGATGACGTGGTCTATCTGGTTTTTTGTGATCCCGTCTGGTGATGTCCACGTTGCCTTGTGGATGTCTTTGTGTTGGAAGATTGTGCCTCCAATCAGTAGATTGTTTTCTTCACAAAAGTCTCCCAGTCTCTCTCCGTTGTCATTGATGGTTCCAATTCCAAGCTTGCCCATGATATGCTCCCTGCAGGTGTTGTCACTTCCCAACTTGGCATTGAGGTCGCCGGCGATGAGCAACAAATCATGGGCTCGGACGCTCTCCGTGGCTGCCTGGAGCTGATCGTAAAAAGCATCCTTGTCTTCTGCCTCGGAGTCTTCTGTTGGTGCATAGCAAACTAGCACTGTCAGCTTGGTGTACTTTGAATGGAATCTTGCTCTCAGAAGCCTGGGTCCATCAGGCTTCCATTCCGCCAGTGTCTTTTCAGTTTTCCTATTGAGGAGTAGTGCTACTCCTTCAGACTGTTGGTCGCCTGATCTTCCTGAGAACAAGATAGTATGTCCTGATGCTAGTCTCCTCTTTCCCGTGCCGGTCCATCTGACCTCGCTGACTCCCAGGATGTCCAAGTTATAATTGTCAAACTCCTTGACTAGTTGTGGCAACCTGACAGTCTGATACAAGGTCTGGACATTCCAGCACCCCACTCTCAACTTCTGCTGCGGCTTCAGTAAATCCACCATCGTGGCGCCAGCTCCCTCTCAGGTTTGACTGTCGTCCGTCATAAGTCCAGTTCCCTGGTATGTTTCATTATCTTTGCCATCCGTGACGTGTGCTCTAGTGTTGGTTTCTGTAACGTGCTTTTTTTTACTGGTAGGGTTGTTAGCCCTACTACAACCTAATTTACCTCTAGGTGAGGTGTCCACCTTAGTAGCCTCTTACGACATGCCTGGCTGGACAGCAAGCACCCTATTCTTACAATGCTCGCTAGGCAAGCATACCCTGGGGTCCCACGGGGGAGTATTATTCTTGATTATCAATCAAGAAAAGGAACTTTGTTTTAGGATTGCGTGGACATTTGTGGTCGTTAGATAATATTACAGAGTTTTTGTAAGATGTATAATTATATATTATTTTTACATGTAGAATGTATTTTTTCTTATATAGTTAATTTAATTAATTTTAGACAGGGCCTGTTAAGAGGCAGCTTTAGTGTCTTGTTTGTACTGAAAAAGAACTCGCAATGTCCAGGTGACTTCGTGAACGCAAGTGTGTGTGACAGTCAGGTCCGGAACTTCACTAAAGAAACCCATAGAGTATTTTTAACAGTTGCCGCCGCTCCTGAAATTCGCACCAGCCAACGACTACTGTACAGGAAGATAAAATAAAAAACCTCAACATGTGTTACATGAATAATGTACCCTATTTATTAGGGCTTTAACGCATTGCATCCGGGCCTCTAATCGACTTAAGGCCAGCCGTCTTACGCTGACGCGCGCCTTAACTCCTCGTCAGGCACATTTTTGTTTATTTTATACACGCATAAAATGCGTTGTTTCGGAAAAAATATTAATGCAGACGATAGTTCATTCATTTTTCTATCGAGTGATCTTCTTTTCATGACGAAGTTTGCACGTTTGATAGACATTTTTTGCGTTTGCCGATGGTACCTGTCTTTCTGTTTAGAAAATGGCTACCCAATACCAGGGGAAGAAAGTTCGACCGGCAGCTTTGAAAATTTATATTTATTAACCTATATTAAAGACAACCATCAGTAATACACCGATTTAAAGAGCATTTTTAAAACATTAACTTGGTGTAAATTTTAAGATACATAGGTTTAGTCTTCAAGTATTAAAATCAAACAAAAGATTACGACTGTACGCGCTTGAGAACTTTTGGAAATTCCCGGTCGGATATAAAAAAAAAATTATTTACACAATATATACAGACATAAAGTTCCAAACAAACATATTTTTTATTAGAATATATATTAGAATTTTAAAATTACTTACTATTTTCTTCTCCTTTGCGGTTGTTGAAGTAAAAATCCATGTCAAAGTGAGACACAACGTGCTTCGATTCTCGAACATTCCATTGTTTTAAAAAAAAATCTTTTGACTTTCTGTCAGTTCCTGTCAGTTCAAGGGAGGGAATCGTGGTAGACGATTTCCAACGGTTGTAGCAGTTTCCTCCCTTATGTTATTTTTATTTGTTTTTTTTTCGGGCTCGAAAAACTGTATAAAAGTTTTTGTGACTGATCATTATCATGGTATATTCTGTTGGGAATACCATAAAAGTGTGTTTTTGAGCAAACAAAAGGTTAAAATATTTCTTTTCTACACAGTTTGATCTATCATTATCAATTTAAATTGTTCGTCTACCTCTTTTCGTTAATTTTATATAATTTTTTGAAAAAGGGGTAAATTCATGACACCAGCTATTGCTTTGACCCCATTTCAGCCGTACGAGACCAATGAGTTAAAACTTAAAAACTGGTCAGGACTTAAATAAGCACCAGAGAAAATGGTCAAGTTCTTCCTCCGTCTCAGTCAAGAACAGGCAACAGGCAGCAAATATCGCTCATTTCTTGCAATCTTAGTCTTCCCCATTTATTCGAGTAGAACCCCTCACGGACGCCGTTACATTAAAGAAGAAATGTCCGTCATGAGATACTAACACCCACGCACTCCCACGCAAAACACTCGGAATCCGTCAACGTTTTCCGCTTTCATTCAAGCAAAAATAAAAATTAGACGATGGCCAGACTAAATAAAATTTTGGACAGCAGAATCATGGCTAACTGTCTCAGTTACAGGCTCTACAACTCTCTCGTTATGCCAATCAGCTACGAGACATGGACGTTACTCACAGAACAAAAACGACCGATCAAAGCACTCGAAATGAAAAGCTTTGGGGGATTCATTCCGATCTCCTACAGCAGTGGTGGGAAACGTCCGGCCTGTGTAATCATTTGATCCGGCCCACCAAGGCAATCATAGATCTCAGTAAATGTATGAGCTTTTTATAAAAACATAAGTTCATCTTAAGTGAATCATAAAAATAACGTAAATTTTGAGGGACAAACAAGAAACGTCCTTTACGTGGTAGACAGGGCACATACGAGTACACGACGGGAAAGACAATTATGCTTCTCGTCGGCTGCCCTCTGCCTATATGGACGATTTTGGTGAAATATCATGCATGCAACCTTCTCTCCTAGCCACTTTCAATCTGAGTTCGGCTGTTGACACTCGTAGCGTTCTTCGACTATGCTGTATATTTTAGTTATCGTTGACATTGCTGTATATTTTAGTGTACAGTTTACACCTGTTTTAAATAGTTACATTTTTCGAACGCCACAACTTTTAACAACAAGTTATTCTCCATTTAATCTCATCTCTGTTACATTTTTTGTTAGTTCATATTATTTATTTAGAGGATAGTGGGGAGTTGCTGTGTTTTCCAGAGGTCTTGTTTTTCGCCATTTCAAAAATGGGACTCTCCTTGATGTAGCGTTTACTGCTGGTACGGCGCAAAGCACTAACAAACAAACCTTTACATGCCATGTCTACTTTCTTGCAATTTAATGATACAAGTGTGTAGGCAATATTTCATGATGACATATATTTATTCACAGATAAAGCAAATGTTTCATCTTGCAACATTGAGGCAGTGCCACACGAGTATACATGGATTCTGACAGGTTTTTGCAACATCACGAAGGTGTTTTCAACTTACGACCGTTATACCTGTCATCTCTGGCAAATCAAAGGTGTAAGTAAAAGCAGCATGCTTTACTTCTCAAAACAATGAAAAAGCCAGTTGTAAAATTAATCATTATTTCCTGCCAGTAAACACAGTCAATAGTAATAATGAATTAAAGCATTTCTTTATTCATTACTTGAAACATTATCAGCCAATTTCATTGAAGCAAGTCATCTTATCAACAAGAATATGAGCTTGTACTGACAGAACCTATGTTTTCAAAATTTAGAAAAGTGATATCAGAGGAAGAGAAAGTCGATTTCGTGTGTGTCCACCATTAGCCAGAGTTCAGGTAAAGCACCATTGTCTTAGGGCTAAACTAATGGTCTTAGAGTCCTTTGAGGAATTGTCTGCCATTCTTGCTAAACAAACTAGTACCGCTGATTGAGGTCAACTGCTGAGAGATCGCTGGCAAAGGAAATCACTCAGATGTTCAATAGGATGTAGATGTTGGGAACAGGTCGGCAAGTCCATGCGGCTTACTTGGTGTTGCTGCAGGATGTTATTGAAGAAATTAGCCCTTTTCGATCTGGTGATATCGTCCTGAAGAACAGCACCTGGTTTAATGGCCTGCAGTGCTGGAGGCACCAGAGGTTGCAAAATGTTCTGTGTGCCACGCCTGTCAGGTTTCCTGAAACCAGGTATAGGGGAGTTCTTTCGGCCGTATCCATCCCCAGGGCTTTAACGTTATCGAGTTGTGTTGATAATGGACAGGGCTTGAACGTGCACTGCATGTTTTCTTCAGCTCAATTCCTCCATGTTTTATGGATATATTGAAATTGGCGGAATTTTTGTAGCCTCGGTGACCTTTGCTGCTTGACTGCTGTACTGAGCACCCACAAAACGAAACTGGATTGTCATCAAATTAACTTCGACTGTTCACTCACACAGCGAATTCATGTAAAAGATTTTGAAAGAGATGCTCACTATTGGTACAGGATTAATAAAAATGCAAAGAGTATGAAGGTGGCCTTTTCAATGTTTTGAGCAGTATTGCACGACGCAAATGAAACCTTACCAAACATTACTTAGGAATTAAAGTGAATATCACTAATTCACTAAAATCGTGTATGCAGAAATGTAGATAATACTAATTAAAAGACATTGTCTTTTTTAACACTGTTTTCGTAATTTATAATGTTTTTAGCATCAATAAAAAAAGGATAAGAGTTATTGCTGTGTATTATTTTGAGGACTATTTGCTTTGTATGTTACATGAAGATTCTAAAAATACCTTTGCCAAATTTTGTCAAATGTTTATTCAGATTTGTCCAGTCAAGACAGCGACATTATGACTGAAATTGTATAAGTAGAAAAACTTTCTATCATGCCACATAAATCAAGATCATTCAATTTTTTATTTTTAAGATTATCTGAGAGATCAATTTCACTTCTGTTCAATTTTAGTGTTATAAACGTTTTTCGATAATTGGGATTTTAGTGTCCTGTCTACTACCAAGAAAGGCATTTAAGCACTGGTAAAGTGATAACTTTGTGCATAACACCTATCAGATTTATTTTCAACTTTTTGCTTCGATCAAATGATATTTTGCGATATGATATTTAGTTTCAGATAACTGATATCTCCCCTGAAACAAATGTACTGCGTTGTTTGCTTATACAATTTTTCATTTGTTACATTATACTTATGGTTTAAAGTGCACATCCGAAGGGCAAAGTATTTCGGAGATACTTTCGCCAATGTCACCGAGACAAGAATTTCAAGGGTGGTTTTGTGGAAAAATGAATAAGTAAAATGCTTCTTATTACTATTCAAAAAATCCACACATAAAAAAGAGTACTATATTGTCTTATGTAATTTTTTTTAATCAACCATTGAGGGGATTTTAACTCAGTGCAAGTGTGGAAAGTCAGACCAAAACCTGGGTAGCGGCTCTCAAAGACTTATGTAGGCGTCAGTTTTGGATGCATACAGTGAACGTTTTCTGAATATTTATTGTAACGTTTTGGTGAGGGCTGTTCAATTTAAATGTCGTGCTTGGGCATGAACGTGCGACCAAACTCGCGCTACACTCCTCTGCATTTTTCAATACAAAAAGGATTAACAAATTTGTTGCTTACTAAGCCAATGCTGATAATGGTGATGAATGTTTAACAGTAGTGTCCCGCAGCGAGCGACTTGGACTAGAGGACACTCCCGCGTCACCGCCACTTATCTAACTCTTCCCCCACCCGCACTACAGTTCGAATCGTGTGTCTTTCAGGGGGATGATGGATGAAGATGTCGAAACTGCAACGTCAAAAAGATCAAGCGCAAAGCTGGACAGAACACTCTGTCTTGTGACGCACGACGAATTCGATGTCCGGTTAAATGTTTGTTTCTGCGAGTTGATAGTCAGGCGGATGGTTAAGTGGATGATCGTTGAACGGTTCGTCGAATCGATAGCTGATGGGGCCGGATCGGATCAGGCTAAAATAGGAACAGGCCTCCCCTGCAAGCCAATGAGAGTTTGAGATTCAGCGCGGGAGTGTCACGGGAATTTGCGCCCTACATCATCACATCCACAAAAGCCAACCAATCGCTTTCTCACAACGTGTAGGCTTAGAGGCTCGTCGTTCCCGCTGACGCACACGTTTTCCTGCTCGTCGCGGTTCTCAAACTCCCTATTAGCTCACCATAAACTGCAGGAAAGAAATGGACGGTAACACGAGTAGTGACTCTGTCCTGTCCCTCACTTAGGGATATACCGCACGCGAAGGGATATTCGCCCTTGCACGCACACACACGCTCTGAGATATAGAAGTCCATGGCCTTTTCTCTAAAAAAAGATAAACACATTTGTACTTTTCTGATAAGTGTAGCAGTTCAAAAAGTGACACTACCATCACATAAACACACACACACACACACACACACACACACACACACACACACACACACACACACACACACACACACACTAAATTTTGTCAGTTACTGCCCTCATTTAAATAAACGTGTCGGCTATCTGATGAGCTCACACACTCATTGAAACGAGCGTCAGAGGTGTTTTTTTTCATTTTCTGTGCACAAGTGCACATTTGATTGAAAGAAAAGGTATGTGTAGTTGTTTGTAAACGCCATCATCATCATCATCATCATCATCATCATCATCATCATCATCATCATCATCATCATCATCATCATCATCATCATCATCATCATCATCATCATCATCATCATCATCATCATCATCATCATCATCATCATCATCATCATCATCATCGATATTATATGTTTTCAATTTTGAAGTGTGTGTGATGTGTATTGCGTCTTCTTTCATCAATTGCATTTAATCATCTGTTTTATAGAACTCTTCAGGGAAGGAAGTAGTCAGCGTCACGTACAGCCCAACACTTGATACCAACATTCCACCGTATGCACACGGCTCCTGCTCCTACTCCCTGCCATTACCAACAGACAGCGCCACCTACATCTTTACTGTAATTGTCTATCCTGGTGACACTATAAAGAGTGCTGGTATAGTTACTACAGGTGAGGTGTATATCTCTTTGGTCACTCGGACATGTATAATTTATTTTAAACAACAACATTTTAAACAATTTATTACATTTCTTGCTTTAGAACGATAACATCATGACACAGACCTCCATTCCTTTTTTAAATTTACTTGTTTGGATTTTTGGCACTTTGACCTTCACTTTTTTCTCCCGTTTCGATGCTGTTTCATCTTTCACATCTTCTGTCGTTCTTTGTATTCTTTAATCCTCATCAAGCGTTTTTCCTTTGTGCAGTGTTTAATGTAGTAGTAAATGAATGAAACTTAATGAAACTTAATAAATCGACGTATATGTATCTTCTCATGATGAAGAATTACGTAAGTAGAAACAAAGAACAAAATTCAATTAGCGAACTATAACCGATAGGGTAGTGTCAATAAATATTTAGGGAGCCTTCTCCCTCATTTCTTCCGGCTAGGTCAATATTACAACAGGCGACGAAAATAAAACATGAAGAACGCGACGAGCTGTCACTGTATATATATAACCTTGACTGAGCCGTTTTCTCCACTGCTAAACACAGCCACTACTTATGTCAATAGGAACGATGGCTAAGGAGTTTTGAACTTTGTGCCGCTGCTTCTGGTTGTCGAGATTTATACCAATTACGACAGTCATTGTTGCGCGATGCCGATGAGGACAAACAAAACAACGGAAAGTATATGAAGATGCCATGAAAGCTCTCTCGGATTATTTCTGACCATCAATCAATCTTCCCATTTTTTTCTGAGTCGCTAAACAGGATGCAATTAATAAGGGATAAAATTATTATCAAATACAACGTAGTAAAGCTCAGAGTAAAATTGCTCGCCGAAATAAATAATACCCAATCAAAGTGTACTGAAATAGCAGCCACTAACAAACTTTCCGAACTACAATCAAGTACCATTACGGAAAATGCGAAAAATTTCACAAAAAATGTTAAAAACCGCCACCGCCAAGTTCCAAAGAATGAAACAAGCTGCACAATATGCGGCAAGAAAAGCCATCGCCACAGAATGCAGATGTTATCGCAACATAACCCGCTACAACTGCCACAAGAATGGCCATTTTGCTTCCCTTTGTACGTCTGTTCGTAGTTACCAAAAAAATTCACAATGCACATCAATTGCTCACAATTTGGAACAAACCCGTCCCTCCAGCAAGGATTGCGCATTGGTCTCTACGACTTCAGTCACACATTTTCCGCATAAATTATAGGCCAGGAAAAGACAGCCCCGCAGACTGTCACTCTCGTCATCCTGGATCAAATGCTACTTCTTTTAGATAAGAGACAATAGCTGAAGAATATGTTAACTTTGTTGTTTCTTCGTCTACACCCCAGGCAATGATATTAGATGTTCGAGAAAAAACACCCTTCAAGACCCGCTCTTCAAGTAATCATGAAACTAGTTAAACTGGTCAATAGCCTGACAGGTCTCATGGACCAAACTAAAAGATTAATCCCAGAAATTCTCCAAAAAGAGGTAACCAGCTTGGCTCATGCAGGTCATCAAAGAATAAACAAAACTAAAGATCTGCTAGTGTGGGTTCCGAGCATGAATGAAGCTGTAGAGTCCTTAGTCAACTCTCATACTCTAGGTAGCGAGCAAAGTGCAATAAATCAACCTAATTTTGAATGTTTTCTCCTAATCATGTTAGCATAGAGATAATATTTCCATACAATAGTTGAAATGATACTGTGGAAATATGGATGTGTGCTATTTGGCACTTCTATTGTTAGTGTAAGGCTCCTAGGACGTTTGAAGACAGTTAATTTTGGACGTCTCTCACGGCTAGCTTTAACATGCTCCTTTATTTTTTTTTAACGTTTGTATTTTTTTTGTTTCTAGCAAGGCCTCTTCAACCACCCAACATTAACTGCACTATGTCCACGTTTCCATACGTGAGGGAGAAAGGTGACCTGTCTTGTACCTGTACAGCTTTAGACCTTGGTAAACCTGGAGGACGTCTGATTGGATATTATGGTGGTCAAAGGCTAAATGCAAGTAATTTTGGTGATAAGTACCTGAACTTTGAAAAAAGGAACCTGAACAGAACAGATGATGGAACTCCTGTCAAATGCATACTGGACTGGGCTACGCAAGACACTGACGATATGAGCACCAGCTTCACTCTTCGTGTTGCATGTAAGACCATACATTTGTGTGATTTAAAAAAAGGGAATTGATATTAGTGTAAAAAGTTTATTTTGTCTTTATGATTAATAGCTTTTTACCATTTTCTCTTTTAGAATATTGGAAAGTTTTGAAAATGTAAATCCATTTATTTTTTCAAATCTTATCAGATAACATGATAGTAGGTGCTTTCCAGTCAAATTAAAGGTGACCGGTTGCAAGTGAACAGTCCATTGTACCCTCTTATTTACATGTTCACTCGACTTCTGCAGCTATTAACACATTACTCATATCTATTTCTCGGCTTACAACAGAGTGACCTTTGCATTAGTCATGATCCAATCTTCTTGTTGTTTTTCTTCATTGAGAAGTGATATAGATTCAGTTTGTACTGTATACGGTGTGGCAAATTCGCATTCAACAATCATGAATGCTGTGTCAGCTTTTTACTTTGCTCAGAGCATTCTTGTAAGATATGCAGAAGGACACAAAACAGATGAATGGCATCTTCTTTGATGAGCCACGCATTGATGAGTAAAGGTCATAAGGAAAGAAAGTGAGAAAAAGGTCAGGTAAAGCAGATTATTAAACCCCTAATTTTTGTTCTTTGCCTACATCCTTTCAAAAAGGTCAACGGGTAGACAATTAGAAGCATTATTTGTCACAAGTACTCAGATAACAGTAGTATATTTGGAACAGTGAAGAGAGAGGAGCAATGGTGAATGCCAGTGGCTCAGTGAGTAAAGTCTCCAGCCTGAAGTTGGCATATAACGCCAAAATGAAACATTCCCCTTATCTTCCTGACAGCTGCCCACACTGAATTGGAATAATGCAAAGGGATAAGAAAGACAAAAACCTCTGCGATGCTAGTTTTCTATCTTTTTTAAAGTGAAGTAGGCCTCCGCTAGAAAAGGTTTAAAAACTTAGCAATATTTCTGTAGTGAGGTGGCAGATGGCAAAGCGCTGAGCCTTCTTACCTGCATGCTGATGCTCATGGCATTCTCAGTAAACCATGGAACATGTGGTTAGTGATTATGTGATCAATACTTTTCATCACTATTTTTTATGCTGGAATTCTTGTTACTTTTCTAGCTCTATCCTACTTTAATTAGGGAATTCATTTCTCGATGTAATTTCAGTTGATATCCACCGAAAACACTAGAATCATCTTTGTTGCAGACAGGAAAGGGGAAAAGCTACATTAGTTTTGAAAAGCGACATTGCCTCCCTATCCTGTAAGAAAATATTGTAAAATGGCTGCCATTTTTTCCATGTCATCAGCCAGATCATTTCTTTGCATCTTAGTGATGTTTTATCTTATCTCCAATTCTCTGCGATCCAAAGCTGATTCTACATCCTAAAGGATTCTTAACTGAAAAAAGAAATAACACTCTTTCTCTATTTTGGTCCTGTAGTCTGCAAAACCTTACCTTTCCAATACTGCAGAGCACTTCAAAAAGTATTTAAAACCTCATCTTTTCCAATTGGTGTATCAACTCCAATAGTGACATCCCTTTATCACTTGCTGTTCATGGTTGACTACTTGAATAGAGGCTTATGAGTGTATTTGATTTGTTTCGAAAATTTCTGTTGAATGTAGGGATGACTGATTGTTTATTCAGAGTTGTTTGGGTGTGAATATTTTTTCTTTGTAAACGCCCTAGGCTAACTGTTGTATGTGACTACAAACATAACTATTATTTTTTACTTTGGTTTCCAGATGGCCCAGATGCAGTCATCATTACTGGACCAATTATATTTGACATCAATCCATCACAAGTTCAGAATATCAGTTTAACATGTCAGCATTCAGTTGTCAGCCCATTTGTAAACTACACCTGGACTGGCTGCCCCAGTGGTGACTCCAGGTCCCGTATTTGCTCTGCTCGACCTTCTCCAAGTGACATCAGCTATTTTGTACAGTGCACTGTAAACAACCCATTATCACAAGTGACAAGGGCAGCAAATCACACAGTTGAACTGAACTGTAAGCTGCTAAATACCGCTTTCATGTACATTTGTTATCATTTTAATAATGCAGTAATATGAAGTATTATGTTATGAATCCCAGAAACTTAATCCCCTAGACTTTTAATCCCTAAGCACGTAATCCCAAGACACTTATTCCTAAAAATGAAATTTCAACTATAACAATTATGAAGTCAGTGAAAAATTTAATTCAAATTCAAATAAATATTTTAATATGGGGATTAAGTGACCGGACACCTTATCTTTTGTACTTATCAAGATTTGTCAGTATACATACTTAATCATTTACTCTGCGCAACTACAGTTGCGCAGAGTAAGGATGGTAGCAAAAATAAATAATATTATCATTTTCTACCGCTTAATCAATATTGATTTATTCTTCTAATAAGATTTTTAAAGTTAAATATATGGTGCAGATCGTGATCGTTATATATTACTGAATGTTGCACCACAGTGAAAAGTGTAAATTGCAAGTCTTTAATTTTTGAGCGCATGTAGTCTAATGACCGGTTGCTCGTCCATCAGAAGTCGTTGATGACAACGACGACGACGACGACGATGATAATGATTCCCCAAAATCAAAAACAGAAAAGTTAATGATCTAGCGCTGGTGGCAATGGGTTTGAAGATAGCTAATGAGACCAGTCTGGGCCTAGAAGAGTCCCACGTGCAGCATAATTGAGAAGGTGTTGTGTTGGCAGCGGTGGACATTCTGGCCTTGCATGCAGCATATTTTGCTTCCATGACGCCTTGGCTGCATAGGCTTCCGGGGTGATGGTGCTGTACCAGGATGATAAGGGACTCCCCATTGGTTGTATGGATGCCAAGGTCTTTATGGGTGGCTTTGAGGTCTTTTCAGCGCTTTTTGCCTGGGCTTACCCTGCACAGCCATCCATGTAACAGCTGCTTTTGCAGACAGCTGTTGGGTTTACGGATGTCCAGTCCATCGAGCTTGTGATCTCAGCAGAAGGGTGCGGATGCTGGGAATGCAGGCACGCCTCAAGACTTATCTTGCCAGTGGATGTGAAACATGCGGCAGAGGCAGCTACTTACTGTGTCAGATGTATATGGTCTAGGTATAAATGGGGTAAGAGTAGGTAGTGTAGACTTTAAAGTTAAGACTTTGAGCATGGTGGTAAGGTCGTGATCACTATGCTCACAGACGGTTTTGTAAAGTCTTCCATAAGTATTTATGACTCTTTTGTTGATCTCTAGACGGATGTATTGGTGCTGGAGAGAGTGTTGTTTAGATAGGCCTCGTAGGTGAAGTGCTCAGCTGGACTGTGGTTGTATCCTGTACTCTGATGTTCAGCTGCTAGTAAGGCTTCTTATGGGGCAGGCTGAAGAATGACTTCGGTGTTCATGGTACTGATGATCAGACTGAAGTCATCACATGCCACTGACAGACGATCCACCTCAGACAGCATCGCACAGCTGGTGCTAGCTTTTAGGGTCATCAGCAAGCATTCCCTCATTATTTTGACCTTAAACCTGATAACTGCCTGTAGCTTCTGGAGATTGAACAGTTTGCTGTCCATTTGATATTTGATTACCAGCCCCTTTTGCAGTTATGAAAGGCATTCACCATAATGGCAGAGAAGCCCATATTGAAAAGTAGTAGGGATAGCCCACAACCCTGCTTGACACCACTGGGGATGGCCTTGGACTGGTCACCATCTGAAATGCAGGATGAATCTGGTGAGCATGTGAGCATCCAAGCATCTCCATTATCTTCCAGAGACCAGCTCAGCTGATCGTGTCAAAGGGCTTAATCAGGTAAACAAAGGTTGTGTACAGATTGCGGTGCTGTTTTTGCACTCTGCCACATTGGCTTTCAGAGAAAATGTCCCACTCTAAATGCTGTTGTACATGGATGAGGAGCACTCTTGCCAAGATTTTGCCAGCTATTGAAAGCAGAGAGATGACCACATGGAGATCCCAGGACTTGCAATTGTTCCTGCTTTTGTATATGTGGACTGTGCTTGTATCATAAAGTTGCTTTAAAACAGTTCCATGCTGCCTCCTTTGAAAAGCTTGGCAGGGATAACATCAGATTCTGGAACCTTACCTTTTGCCACCTGCTTGTTATCTGCTTGACTTCTTCGTTTGTAGACGGCTTGTCAAGTGCTGCTTTTTTCTGTGATGTTAGGCAAGTTTGGTGTGCACCGAAAAGGTAATGTTTCTATGACAGTAGAGCCTGGATTTCAGCATCACTATGATCAAACCAGACTTGATGACGGTGGGTTGCTGATCTAAGGTGTTCTACAGAAACTGAGTTGACTTTATCTTTGAGTGACCAGACTGTACTTAGGAGATGTCTTGCAGCTTTCTGGCCAGGGCACAAGAGAACTTTTCTGCTTTTCTGCACTCTGAATATATTAAGCCTACTTGCATTCTTCTGTCTTTGTTACCTTCACTTTAGCACAATTCAGAGACTGCATTTAAAAATGATTAGTTTATGGTAATTCCAGCAGTGGGCCTCAAACATAGCCTGTGTCACATCCACATCTTGCTGATGCTTCTTGGTGATGACGAAAACGATAGATGTCAATGCTTCTAGCGGGGATGCATCCATGTTGTCATTTTACGAATAATTAGACTAAATATAGTGTTTGTGATGACCACGTTTTGCTGTACACGTCTTCAAAAGTAAGAGACTATTGTTATTACAGTTGGCTATGCTGTGCCTGCCAATGACACTGTCTCAGAGCTCATTGTACCAAAACATTAAAGTCCCTGAGAGTCAAGAGCTCAGTTAGGCTAAATTGAGCATTTCGAGTTCGTCATAAACCTCTTAATCTGGATTAGTCATTGTTGTGGCAATGGCCTTGGCCATTGTGGCCGAGTTCTTACTAAATGAGGTGGTTACTTATGCCTTCAGGGAGCTTGGAGAGCTTCTGCACAAGGTTCCGTTGGACAGCCAATCCAAGACTGGCCTGGTGATATTCTTCTTTGGGTGTAGCCACTGCCAAGTTCGGTCAGCTGTCCTTTGTTCTTATGACCACAAATAAATTTTCTCCTATTGCTTTCTCGCTGGTTTAGAAAGTACACTAAATAGTATGAGAGAATACTGAAGCCATCTGCATTCAGAAATAGTATGAAATTTATGTAAGCCTATGCTAAATTTGCCGAGTCCAGGATATCCTGAGATTTAGTGCAATTAGTATATTATCAGAAGTTTGCTGGCTGAAGCCAGACGTAATCCCGTAACTGGAAATCGGCCCTGGTTATTTAAACTGTGTGTGTGTGTAAGTGGGGGGCTGATTTATTAGGAGACTTAGGGTTGTGGAAGGAAACTTCAGATTGTGATAATCTTCTTGCTAATGCTTAGGACCATTTTAAATGTTGATAGTTTACTAATTACTGTTGTGTTGTTCATAGAATCTTCAGTGACTGCAGCAAAAATCCCCTTCAATATCCACCATCTATTCATTATTGTATCTTTTAAATGTGCACTGAAAACACACCTTTTCCTTGAGCATTACTTATAACAACAGTCCACAGAAAACCCTTTTTACATCTACCTACTCCCCTACTTGTCTTCCTCCGCTGAATCACAGCACTCTTAATTCCTGTTACCCGATTCCCTTTTTGTGTTTTCTACATTTGTCTTTTTTTAGTCGTCAGTACTGCTATTTATCCTTCTGTTCCTTTGCATGTTGCCGAAGTCTTGTTCATGTCTCAAGGGGTAAGAGCATGCTTCCTGTGAACGTGAGTACACGCTTTATAAATCACGCATTTATTATTATTTTTATAACATTTATACTAACAGATCCACCAGACAAACCACCAGTTATCAGTTTGGAGCCACCTTTCAACCTTAGTGAACCAGTCTACCAGGGAGACAACTTCACTATGACGTGCACAGTCCATGGTGGCAAGCCAGTCAGTGCCACTAATATCAACTTCACGTGTCCACACATGGCGGACACGAGTGACAGCACAGGAACAGCTGAGGTCAGCAGCATCTTGAGGTTCCACTCTGTCTCATCTGACAATCATGGAAACTGTACCTGTAGTGCCGTGTGGAAGAACACGACTTGGTACACACAGACAGCTGAGTGGAGCCTCATTGTTTATAGTGAGTAACGTCAATATGTACTCATGCATACATGTGATCGAGCAGGCATGATTTTTATCTGTGTGTTTGTTCATGTATAGGTAGTGTTGTATGCATGTGTGTTAACTTGTAAGTTAATTATGTTTGTGTACCATAAATACTTATTAGACAGTGACTTAAAGGAAGGTAACGACAGAAGAAATAAGAGATAATTAGTTGTAATAATGATATTTAAAAAACAGATTTTATGACGTATCTGTGAATTGCAACGGATATACATTATATGCACACAATCATAGGCACAAAGGCCAACGCGTGGTTAAGGGCAGGGGGTTAGGGAGGGTAGGAGAGAAAATTGCATTATGAAATATTCTTTACTCTAATGTTGAAGAGATGACTAATTTTTGGAATATTTCATGAAACTATTTTGTAATCTCTTATTTGCCATTTTCATGCTATGCTCCATTCATTAGCAGATGGTGTCCACGTCACTCTATAAAAACATTCTTATCAATCATACCAGGAATAGCCATTTACTTTACGCCGCTTATTGTTTTAATAACAACGAAAATATGAGCAAATATTGTATGAGCCAAAATAAAAAAAATAATCTAGCCGTTTAAACAAGAAAAGTTAAAAATCCTGCTAAAATGATCAACAACATTTATATCTATAGCATGGACATAAGATTTGAAGGTGAGAAATTATAAAATGGCCGCTCCTCGTTGTGCGACGTTTTCTCGCTCTCGATTCGATCTTCAAAATTTTCTACATTTTCTTCGTTTTTCGTCTGCTCCTGTGCTGTGTAGTGGTCGTGTGATAGACTTGGAGTGGCGTTACTGTTTATGGTGACGATGATCTTATGCACGGTCTTTGCTAGGTCCTGTTTTTTTTAGTTTGAAGGCTGTGACCGTTGGCACTAGCCAACAAGATGGCGGACAGATCCACATTTAGGGCTGGCTCCCAGGTTCACTTCTCCCGTAAGCTCTTGCTTCGTCTTCGCTCCTCTGCCTACACAACTTTCGACTATACAGGGATACTTGTTTACCGAAACATGGCTCCATGAAAGTGACTGATGTAGACATTACCGGCTTCTCTGGCCCGTTTAGATCAGATAGATCTGCTACAATTACTGGTAAGGCGCGTAGTTGAGGAGTCTGTTTCTATGTCAACAACAAGTACTGTAATACAGTAATTCTTCCTGAAAGGATGTGTACATGCGACCTTGAACTACTCACAATTTCATTTCGCCCATTTTACCTCCCGAGAGAATTCCCCCAGTTGTATTTCACCCTTGTGTACATTCATCCCAGGGCTAATGTTTCCAATGCGTTGCAGTGCATTGCAGATGTCACTCACAATCTCAACTCAGTTTGTACTAATGCCCCTAAATTTATCTGAGAAGATTTCAATCACTGTGACCTGATATCGGTGCTTAAGGCCTATGACCAGTATGTGACATGTACTATACTACCTGGGGTAAGACCACACTAGACCTCGTCTATGGAACTGTGCCACATGCTTACAGATCTCTACCCCTGCCCAGTCTAGGTGCGTCATATCATCTGAGTGTGTACCTTGTACCCATTTATAAACCTGTGTTCAGAACAATTAATTCCACCAAATGCTGGACTGCAGACAATGTTGCAAGCTTACATGGCTGTTTTGAGTGTAGCAACTGGGATGTCTTTTTAGACCCATGTCCTAATCTGGACGACTTAGTAAACACCATCTCTTCATATATCTCCTTTTGTGTAGATTGCATCATTTCATTGAAACAGTTTGTGTTTTACCCTAGCAACAAACTCTGGGTGACCAAGAACCTCAAAGCAGTGCTTAGTAAACAGAAACATGTGTTCTTCACGGGTTCTGTCCAAGACAAGAAACTGGTACAAAGAGAGGTCCGTAATGCTATCCGTCGGGCCAAGGTGAATTATAAAACTAAAATAGAGTCTCAGTTTGGGACAGGTAACATCCGAGCAGCTTGTCAGGGACTCAAACATGGCCAATGTTAAAGATCGGCTTAAGGGGTCGAAAGCCAAAATCTCGATTGCAGGCATTTACAGTGCGGCCCTACCAAGTGCTCTGAATGCTTTCTTTGCTCGTTTCGAGACATGACTTCTCAGTGAAAATTAAAGATGTGCTCAGTTCTCTTCACCCTGTCCAGAGGGTTGAGATTTGTCAAGAACAAGTGGTGGAGCTGTTTCAGCGAGTAAACATTCGCAAGGCTTCAGGTCCTGATGGTATTTGCGGCAGAACATTGCGTTGCTGCGTGCACAAACTTGGAGGCATTTTCCAACACCTTTATCAGCGCTCAATGGATTCATTCTCCATCCCAGCTGCTTGGAAACTGTCTACCATTGTCCCAGTTTCGAAGAAAGCTTCAGCTCATTATTTCAACGACTTTAGACCAATGGCCATCGTTGGTCATGAAAGTAATGGAGACAATCATCAAACATTGATTGTAAAAGCCACTAACAATTGTCTTGACCCTTTGCAATTTGCATACCAGTCCAAACGAAGTGTTGATGATGCTAAACTGTTCATCCCTCACACTTTACTTAAACACCTGGAGAATTCACAAGCCTATGCACGACTGCTGTTTGCTGACTTCTCATCAACCTTCAACACCATCCAACCACATATCCTAGCTAGAAGACTCTCTGAGGAGTTTTCCTTTGATCATCAGCTAGTGTCATGAATCATTCACTTTTTGGTTGACAGGCAGCATCGAGTACTAATGTCAGGTATTATTGTTATTAGTTATTGATTGTATCGTTATTAAGCTTAAATTTTAAGGATTAATGTGGAAGAACGAAAGAGCGTGAATGACTCCAGTTGTTTGGAAGACGTGTATGAGTGATGTAAAAAAGTGAAGGAAATGACGTGAGAGAGAGAGCGCGAGCAAGCAGTTAGTAGTCAGGTAGGAGAAGAGAGAGGTTTAGGACGGAAAGACAAGCAGGGTAGGAATTAAAAGAAGAATTTGTTGAGTAGGACTTTTGAGTAGGCGTTTAGAAGTATATAGATCGATTAGGTGAGTAGGTACTCATTTAGATATTCAGAAAGGCAGGACTCAAAGGTTAGGGATTTTATTATTTTAAAGTAATCTGGAAGTAGGAAATGTTTTTTTAAACTGACTTTTCATTTGTGCTTTTTTTCTTGTTTTCTTCTTTTATTCTTACGTAGTAAAGCAGATAGATTCGTTAGGCAAATCGATCTTTTCTTTTAATTTGTGTGAAAGAACACGTATTTGTCAGGCTCCGTGTATGTGTTGAAAGGATTGAGTGACTGATACACTGCGCCGTGGTCGTGACAACTTGTCAAGGGCACTTTTTCCGACTTAATCACAACGTGCACTGGCTCACCTCAAGGCTGTGTTTTATCCCCGCTTCTGTTTATTCTGTATACCAAGAGTTATCGCAGTAGCCATGAGGGTCAATGTTTCGTCAAATTTTCTTATGCCACTGCACTGCTGTCTCTCCTTAGCAGGCCAGTAGATACCCAACGTGTAGCTTTAGATGAATTTATTGCCTGGTACGATGACAATTTCTTAGAACTTAATGTGAGTAAGAAGAAAGAGATTGTCTTCGATTTCCGTCGGAATTCTCCACGAAGTTCCGTTAGTGTCACACAAGACAAGGAGGTGGACATTGTTCCTGCTTTTAAATACCTGGGCACCTTCTTCGACTGGAGACTTTGCTGGGATGTCAAGACCCAAGCTGTTGTTAAGAAGGCTCAGCAGCGCGTCTTCCTTTCCCTGAAGCTAGTCTTTCTGTCTCCCACCAATTTCTTCAGCTTTTGTATACATCGCACGTAGAGAGCGTGCTGTCCTTGTCGTTTATCTGTTTTTTTCAACAGCTTATCCGTGAAGGACAAGAGCAGCTTACATCGTGTGGTATCCATCTGCTCCAAATTCACTGGGACAGCTCAGAGTGCTCTTTAGACTCTATATAATAGGCTAACACTTCGTGTTGACAGGCCTGTACTGTCGAGAAAGTTTGTCCAGCTCCCATCAACCCGCCGATTTTGTGTGCCTGCATGCAGGACCAACAGACTGCAGCTGTCCTTTGTTGTTTCAGCCGTGCGACTTTTGAATGGTGCTGAGTGCGAATGAATGTAACATTAATGTGAGAGTCTGTTTGGTGCTGTGTTGTGATGGTTCTTTATGTTTGATTATCGAAGTGCCCCTGAATTGCCCTCCGGGACAAATAAAGTTTTATCTTATCTTATTAGAGACAGTCTACATTTTCGAATACTTAGTGTTCAGCGTCTCCAGAATAGCGCAGACAACAACAGCTTATTGTCAGATTAGGGACAAAGCTGAAGACTTCTAGCTTAGTACTCTGCGTCTTATTTACCACAGATACCCACAGCGCCTGTGACCAGTGTCACAGCTTCTGACTAAAATATGAAGCATATCTGGTAATGTCACCAATTGCCACGTTTGAACAAGCGTGTTTGGTAACATGATGTCACGGCACGGGTGGTGCAACCCACACACTCACGCCAGACAATTGCGCCTCCTTTCCAAACCAAAACAAAACGATTGACTAAGACTGCCCATATCGTGTTATGGGTCGGTTGTTGAGATTCGGGAATTCACAATATAACGCATAAACAATAAATGGCATCTCAATACCTCTATAAGGGGTTCTCACATAAAAAACACTCCAAAATCTTCAGACTCTTAAGTAATAGCAAACCGACTCAAATATCAACTTACTCTTAGAATTCATTAATTGTTCTCAAAGTTCTCGTCAAAGTATAAATGTTCACCGCACACACACACGCACGCACGCACGCACCCACGGCCTTTTAAAGTACTCACATTCTCTCCACACTTGTCATTCATAAATGGTTCTACTCACAGTTCACTTTGCGATAGCGGAGTTGACGTCTATCCCCTTTAGTCGAACTGATTCCACATGAAACACATAACACTTATAACTCCCTAGGGGAAAAACACTCTTGGACGCTCCGACGAACAAACTGTATAGGCTACCGTACGGCCGGAGGTCGTTTGAGGCAGGACAGCTCACGATGGGTCAGTCGAGGACCGGCCATAGTGGTGTCGTGTGGCCGATGAATTCCAATCACCGGTGCAAGATGTCCGGGTAATCTGATGTGCGGGCTACGTAGTCTTGGGAAGTTATCACCAAAATAGTTCCAGTAAGATCACCCAATAAAAACCTATAACTCGATGGTCACTGTACTAACATTCTTAGCTATAATTATGAATCATGCAGCTTTCACGCGGTTTTCTCACTCTTGCATTAAGTTACAACATTGAGATATACATGAGCTAACATCCTTGCAAGACAGTGAAAACAGAAAATAATAGCATACCATGGCGAGGTTAGTCACAAAGGGGGTCCGTACTGTGCTGCACACAGCGTCGATCGATTCTCCCCATTGCTCTATACAGACAACCCTCTCTTCCCCACCCCACAGGTGTGATTTAGCTGTCGTGACTCAGGCACGTCCTGCTCCTTTGGTTGTCCGGTCCTGAGTGAATTTTCTGCCTATGTTCCCGCCAAATTTTTTATTTGTAAGCGAGGTTCAAAACATTTTATTCATGTATAGTTAACCCTTTCATTCCTTCACACCTGCCACATTCTCGCACTCATTCTCTCTATGTAATAGCATCCAGCTGACAGAAGGGGTTAAAACACAATGGCACAGACTGATCTGTGACAGATAGCTATTTTGTAATGAGGAAATGTAAGCTCTAAATAGATATTGACAGCTCTTTATAGTAAAAGAGGTTATTTAATAATGTTGGGTATCCAAAAAAGTTCTTTTTCTGCAGATGATAAGCTTCTTTCTCAATTCTTAAACGGGATCTGAATCTAAGCTCCTTTAACAAGATGTCGAAAAATGCAAGAACAAGGCATTAGTACGAGCAGTATATCAGCTCATATGTTTAACCTTATTAAAACATGAACCTCTTTTAGTGCTTTATACTTGTAAATCATATTTATGTCTGTATTTACCAAAGAAGGCATTTAGCTAATCTAATTATATATTTTTAACACATTGAGTTAAACACAATGATATGAAGTCTTTTTCTGGAACAGTGCTGCAGATAGAGGCTATTTGTTCTTTTGTGTTTTACAGCACCTCCATCAGCTCCACTCATTTTCCCATCCATTGCCAGTAAAGGAACACCAACATACCCTTTCCTTGTGGGCACATCAGGTACACTGCATTGTCGAAGTAATCAAACAGGTAATCCAGAAGCCACCTACAGCTGGCTGGATCCCACTAATGGTAATGCTTCAGGGAGTAACCTGACTTTCTACAGTCTGTCAAAAGAGGAGAACAAGAGAACAGTGAAGTGCAGAGCCAGCAACAAATACACAGAGAACAGGGGGCCAGTTGACGATGCTACTTTTGTTTTACAGGTTTATTGTGAGTTTCGGTGATCAAAGGCAATGCCAAATTTTTATATACTAAGATTAGTTTTGTTTTTCTTCCCTATGTCTCTCTCTGTTCGTTTACGTGTGCATGCGTGCGTGCGAGCGTCAGAGAAATAAAGAAAAAGATTTAGAAACGTATTCCACAAGCCAAAGACTACATGATGGTGATGAGTGTAAAGGTTTCCTCAAAATCATCTGGAAACATTACCTAATACCTTTTTTCAAAATATAATGTTAAATATTCTGTTAGTCATTCACACATATTCACATTACACATATATCCATTCAGTGACTTTTTCTTCCAGAAGTCAATAACAGTGTCATGAAAACTTTGGTTTTAATATTTATCATATCTGTTTCTTTTTGAACTGCATCTAATTCAGAACCAATTATTTTAAAAATGATAAAATTGATTATTTCTGAAAATAAACTCGTATAGGCAGTAATCCAATAAACTGCAGTTACCCAATTTCCCCATAATCTCAAATAATTTTTCAATATTTAAATATCATAAAGCTATGATACAGCGTGTGCATGTGAGAGTGAGTGAGTAAAAGAAAGATATATACTTTGTTTTCAGCTTGCAAAACCATTACTGTTTTGAATGCCTTTTGTGACACTATCTAAAATAAAGGAAAACATACAGTAATTAACTCCTAAGCACCACAAGTACATGTATATTTGTACTGTAATGTGTTTTTTTCTTAAGCTATTTTTTGTGTATGGTGACATTTGATGCAGGTTTTCAAATTAAAGGATGTCAGTATTATAAAATGCACTTTTGCGGACCTTTACTACTACTGATAGTCATTCCATAATCACATTTATGTTATTTCCTTTAGATAAACCTGAAATCATCTTTACAAGTGACCCTGATACAACTGACTGTCTAGAGGTTTTCACGAAATCTAACTTCACTCGATGTGTTGTTGCTGAGGGGAATAAAGTTCACCTCAATTGTGCTGCTGATAGTAATCCAGCCCCTGCATTGTTCAAGTGGCGTGGTAATGGCATCTACACTAACACCAGTGAGCTGGTGATACCGTCTGCTAACCACACCATTCACAATGGTGACTACAACTGCTCGGTGATCACTAAACAAGAAAACAATGACAGCCGCCTACCTCTTGCTTCATCTGCATTATTACGTATTATTGTTGGTTGTAAGTATGCAGTGTCAAACTTGAATAGACTTTGGTTTTATTCATACTAGTATGACTGTAATTACACGCTTTCTTTTATTATATACTGTGTATTTTATGTCTTACAGACTCTCCAAGATTGCTGACCTTTAGCATCAACAGTCTGGACAACGAAACTGTGTACGTTCATGAAAATTCCCTCATGGAGATGAAATGCATTTGCAATGGCAGACCCCTTCAAAAACTTCGACTCATACATGCAACCATTCCTGAGCAGTATTTGAATCAAAGTCAGCCTGAAGGCGACATCAATGATGATGAACAGACAGGTGAAGTTAGCCTCACCATAAACCAAGTTCCATGTGAGGCTTCTGGATTCTACAGATGTGATGCCAACAACAGTCTTGGACAGAGCAATCAGATTCGCACTTTACTGGTGCTTTGTAAGTAGGAGAAAGTGATAAGAAGCTTTTATAATTTATTTTATTTTGCAAATTTTAAAATCTTTGATTTCCTTCAAGTATTTTTATAATAGTAATAGCTTTAGTGTCCTTTATTATTTGTGACAAACAAAATTCAGGCTTTGTCTAGAATATCTCTGATGTTTCTCTTACTGTGCTTGTTAGTCTATTAGATCTACAACACAAAGCCTTACAAGAAACATGATGGTAAGGACAGCATTGTTTCGACAGGGTTTTCAAGCAGGAAGAAAAAGCCTTTCGTAAAAAGTCCGTACCATTTGTAAGGACGCCTCCCAGTTGCCCTATCAGCAGTCAGGATATACTCCTAGCTGACAAAAATTTCATGCTTAAGTTTTCTACAAGGGATTCTTCTGATTGCTTAGAAAAAACAAACTGCACTGATTACCAGTGCAAGACAAAGCAGAGATTTATTCTGCTCTCTAATCCATGGTTAACCATTCCAGTCTAACTGTTACCCAAACCATATAAAAAAATTTGACCAGATAGTTAAAGATGCACCTATTCCACATTAGATAGTCTAAAAGAACATCACTTACAAAGTTTTATAAGACTCGTAATTTCTACTATGAAGGCAGGCATATTAAACCTGTATATGTGCAGTCACTCTACACGTTATTATCGTAAGGTTTTCCTTAAGTATATGTTCGAGAACTAATTTAGATATATAAGACTCTTGTCCTTGTGAGCTACATATGTGATCTATGTCATCCAAATACCTGACACTTTATTCCATAAAAGCTTCCCTCTCTGCGCAGACCAGTAATGATAAATGAAAGATAACGGACGGTGAGATACTTATAGACACACTGAACAACATAAAGATAAGGTAAAAGAGTAGAACATAAATCAATGGATGAAGGTATGTAGGGATATAGGAACTGTAAACAGTGTTTTGTTTGTTTTTGGACTGTAGACCAGTGGTAATATACTCAACTTTGGAACAAACCGGCTTTGAGGCATGCCCACTTTGAATAGAAAACTCTTTCCACATTTTGTGCCCTGAGCATGAATAAATATTTAAAGTTCACCAGCCCTAGTATGAAATCTAAAACTCTTACATTTGAAGTAATTTTAGCTGAATAACGTTTTTTATGTATTGTCATTACCACCATTTAATGAAATCCATAACCAGTTCTGTAATCAAGTTACGTATCGTATGAGAGGCATAGATTTGAATTTTTGTGTAAACAGCATGTTTTGAGAAGTGATTTGGAGTAGTAGTAAAATGACGGTAAAAACAGCAAACTTTATTAATTCTAATAGGTAATTGTACTCTGGAAGTGTTCTCAGATACAAAATTAAAAAAATAAACAGAAAGATGCTAGTTACACGATAAAGATGAGTAAAAGATAAGAAACATCCGTGTATGTAAAGTTTATATACTGTCAAATGTATTTATAACTAACATGTTTTACATTGTTAAGAATTTTTTTTAATCACAATGACATGCGATGGACAGGTGCTCCAAGAAGAAGCTCTAATGAAGTGGAAACTGTGAATACTACAGACGGAAAAGGAGAGTTGAGTTTTAGAATGACAGCGTACCCCACACCAGAGGTGAAAAATGTGCGCTACCTTGGACATGACTTACAAGCTGATTACAGTGAAAGGCCTGTGAAAGATAATACAGTTAAATGTAGCTGTTCCGCCAGCCTTTGGAGTCCAGCTGCAGTTACCTGCAAAATCACTGTTGTCGTTCTTACAAAGATTGACGAAGGTTTCTACAAAATTGTTTTCAACAACACTTTAGGAGAAATCCCGTTTACCTTTCAAGCCAAAGGAAATTCAGGTAAGTAGTATTTCAAAAGAATTCAACGACTAGTTGAGTTATTGGCATTAGATTTAAACATATCTATGCGTAGTTTGTACTTATTTTTTGGCTGACTCATGTGACTTGTAGAGAGAGTTGCAGATATGATTTCTAGGAAAATTCATGTTGTACATGATTTAGTGATATTTGTGCTAGTTAGAACGACATTCAAATGAAATGATACAATTTAGCTAGGCACGTGCATACATTAGTGCATGCATGCGCTGCGTGGCTATTTTTTTTACATATATTTGCATATATGCTAACCCTTATTTACAGGACTGAGTTTAAATATGTGCATGCTTTGTGTTACTGTCATCTTCAAAGTCTCATCATTTTTTTGCAATGATTTTAAACAATCCTGCGTCTGAAGATAAAGGTCTGTTTACAGAGGCTATGTTAGGAGATGATCAGAAAACAAAGCCAGATGAGAAAATCATTGCTATCGTCGTGTTGGCTGTACTGTTCTCAGCCCTCCTTATTGTAGTTATCGCTGTGGTCATCTGGGTCTGGCGAAGAGGATGGACGTTACCATGTGCTGGTAGTAATTTAACATATCAGTAATGTTATTATCTGCATACATCATTCATTTCAATTACTGTGTTAATTTAAAATAATTTGAAATGTCAGTAGTAAATAAAAAAGGAACAGACAGAAGAATACAAGGGGACACAAGAAGATTAGTATTAGTAGAAAAAAGAAAGAAAGAAAGAAAGAAAGAAAGAAAGAAAGAAAGAAAGAAAGAAAGAAAGAAAGAAAGAAAGAAAGAAGATTAGTATTAGTAGAAGCAAGAAAGAAAGAAAGATTTCATGAAATTGTCTTTTAAATGCATTACTTTTCACTTCCAGATGTTTCCAATGAAAGGGTTACACAGCAAAACAAGAGGTCAGTATATAATTGCAGTGACAGATAATAGAAAGATTTTAGTGTCTCTTTGACGCCTCGTTGCAACACGTTAATAAAATATAAAAGTGAAGTTCAGCCTGTATCTTGTTCTGATTTGTTAATCATTTTTCTAAAGTTTAGTTCTAATCCTTCTCGGGTTTATAGATTAGTAATCATTTAGTACCAGTAATGTTCATGCTTTAAAACATTTGAAACATTAAATCATTAATATGTTAAAGAGTTATGTGACCATGCAAACCTTATATGTCCAGAAATCTTTACAGAAATGACAATGGTGGAGCTTATGGTAATTATCGAGATGCCAAACTTTGGGCAAATTTGCTTATGACGAACATATTGTCATTTGCTAAACGTGGTTACTTGTACTTCTAGCGGTGATCCATCAGATGAGGATTTATTTCCTGTGACAACAAACACGTCACTAACAAAAGAAGGTAAGACACATAAAAAGTAAGCGTTCTAAATGTTTTTGAATTTATTTCTTTATATGTTAAACATAATAATTTTAGTTAAGCAGATTTAAATTAACATTTTTTTTCATTTAAGAAATTCGTTGTCAGGATACAATGTTGCCTTTTTAAACAGAAATCTACCATTTTTATGAATATTTATGCTGTCACTTTGTAAACGAAATTTAGTAATTTATACTACTTACATTTGCTTAGAATTACGGTCGTAGAATGTCATCCAATTTCCATGTTATTTAGTTGCCCCATAACCATGTACACTGCTAATTGTCAAAAGCTTTAGGGAATATATAGCTAATGCCTAGTCTACTGCCCTAGCCACGTTTATCTCCTGGTTAGGACATCATTGCTTTAACTATTTGTAGTTCTGCTTCTCCCCTTTGTTAAATCAGTATTTTTAGATTACTTACTAAGAAGGTAGTGACTAATTTTTGATACACTTTTGACGGAAAAGAGATGTGACGGGATTAACTTATTATACTGTCTGACTCAGAAGGAGAGACTTCGTTGTATGATTCTTTACAAATGGAGGACGTGGGAAAGAGATCACAGTATGAAGATTTACAACGGTATCAGAACGCATCGACAACTCCACCGAAAGAGGTATTGCTAATTCTTTAAATATTTTCTTATTTAGTCTTCAACGTGTGGTTTGTGGGTGAGTTATGTAGATGCACATTTCCGTGGTGAAAGGTAGACATCTTCTTCTGAAAAATCATAAAAATACAAACAAAACAAATATGCAATGTAGAGTAAAAAATTTAAAAAAACATGGTTTCTCACATATAGTTCATGAAGTGTTCTTGGAATGCAATTATATGTTCCAGCTGTAAAATACAAAAAGCGCAAGGTGAGAGGCGACCACAACTATGTGAACTAAGGAGGATGCTCCCTTACAAAACCTCTAACTATTTGATCATAAAAAAGATTACTGCTACTATTTTAGTCACTCTATGAAAGGATTACATTGGATGTAGTTTTCAGTGCTGTCTTGGCAAACTGCAATACTTTATCTGACAGAAGTCATAGAGAGAAAGATGGTGAGAAATTAAAAAAAATTATTAAAATTTCTTTCATGAATATAAATAATAATATAAAATATATGAAAGCATAAAACCTGGTAAAACATTAAAACTGGGCTTACAAACTTGCAATAAACACGTGATCTCTCTATTACTTTATGAGTGTGTGTATACGTGTTAGTCTGTGTGGGGGTGAGGGGGGAAAAGGTGTGTGTGTGTGTGTGTTTCTGCACGAGTAAACCTGTGCAAATCACTATGTAAGTTGAACTCAGTTATATTTAAGTTTTATAACCCACTTAAACTGTTAAGTTTTATGACCAAGACCAGTAACCAATTGTGTACATTGTCGCCCTACCTAACCGTTTCTCGGGCAAATGCACATGATCTCTTATCACCCGCTACAAGAAGAAACCTCGCACACACCATTAGGACACGAGACACTTGAATAGCTGTGACCTTTTACTGGCATAAAATGTAGTGCATACACGGGGCTTTTAAGAGAGCTTTGAGTTCATAGGAACACCAAACACTTTCTTGATATTAGCGAAAACGAATCTGAAGGCAAATACTAGTATGACCTGAAAATCATACCACACAAGCTTCCTTGTATACTGCCACATAGTTGTGGATTTTTTTTATTTTGACATTTGTGAATGTGCACATGTGTTAGTGTGTTTGTGTGTTAGTGTGTGTGTTAGTGTATGTGTGCAGGTGTCAAGGTTTGTTCAAGCGTATTGTCAGCTTGGTATAAATCTGTTTAAAATGAGAAAGACGTAAATAACATGTAGCAGGCCTACTTAATGCAGTGAGGTGTAGTATTATTTATCTTCGTGTTGATCTATTAATTGTCCCTGACTTACATCTGAATGTTAGTAATAATTGCGTGTACATAAAATCTCTTTTCACACATTACATGCTTCGTTATTCATCGGATCACTGGAGAAAAAAATAAAAGAATAGGAGTTTTAGTACTACAGATCAGATATTTATGGTCTTTGCTATCAACAGGGTCTTAGTTTTAGAAACTGATTTATGGCGAAGCGATACGCAATTCGGTGTCTTCAAATACTTGAGAAAGGGCTGATAAATCTTTGCATATGAAACAATTGCTGATTTTATGCTTTTGTCAATGCCTGACTTAAGGACTAGTGCAGCTGCACTAACCGTCTTTTACTGATTGCATATAATGCAGTAATCTTACTGTTTTTCTTTTATACCAAGCATATTTCCTGGTCATCCCGGATGAATGTCAGTGTTAAGAAAGCGTTACAAGAAGACAACATCACATTAGACTTAAAATCACCACAATATAACTGACATAGTAAACAATGATACCTATGATCTCTGCAAACAACACTGCACACTGACACTGAAAACACAAATTAACCTCGTGACTGATGTCAATTAGCACAGCCACAGGGTAACCACAGCAACACACAGAATCTCAGGTCTGTTGATTCCAGGTTGAGTCCTGAGTCTAATTGTATTACAGACACTCACGTGCAATAAGGGTGTGTGGAATAGCGGGTATTTGTTTACTTTATTAAATAAAATGGGCAGGTTGTGACAAGTGATGGTGTAGTGCTTGCTCACTAACATATGAAGACAGGTTACTACAGATGATCGTGTAGTATTAGCTCATAAATTACAACACAAGATCCTGTAGTGATCATTCAATAATTTCAGACACATCAACAGCTGTGACATAACAACGACCACAGCAACAAACGTGCAGCACGTCCATCCTCATACGCCTTAGTGTTGACACATTATTTCTAACAATTTTTCATTCTAAGACTGTTGACATGTTATTTATAGTAAACTCTCATTGTAAGAAAGTTGATTGATTTTTGTTGTTTAATAATCGTGATTCAATCTTCAAGCCGACATTTGAGATGTAGCAGTTGACTGGTTAGTCTTGTGGTCACAGGAGGCTTTGAAATTCTTTACGTTCGGCAAAGTTTTCTCAAACCATTAACATTGGAAGCGTCTCTAAGTCCACTTGTATTAACAAGTCTGTTGACAACATGGCGAATCTGTTAAGACTTAGCATTTTGACCAGTTACAATGTCAGCACACACACACACACACACACACACACACACACACACACACACACACACACACAGAGTAAGACAGAGTTTGCCAGTGTGTCATTAAGATGACATGTGACTTGAATTAACTCATGAAGACATTTTATTTCGACTGTCATACAGTGTGACGTCATCAACTCCAGCCTCTAACCCTAACCCTGAGGTTGGATGAACAGGATCCAGTGTGTACGCGCATGATATTGGTGTTGAGACTAGTTGTTGTGTAAACAAGACCCAGTGTGTATGCTGTTGACACTAGTTTTTGTGTAAGATAGTCACTGGACCTCCTGTTGTGAGGAAATATAATTACGTCACGTGTATGACGTCATGAGGTAATGGCGTCAGATAATCAGCAGTTTGTCGTCAGAAGTCGACAATCACAAAGTTGTGACGTACACCGAGACATGCAGTGAAGTCGGACATTAACATCGACATAGTCATCATCCAGACAAACGACGACTTTTCTTTCGAGACCGTAAACACGATCTCCATGTGCCACCCACACCACGTCATTGCTGGCCGTCGCCACGTCTTCGGTGTCATCATCCTCCATCACCCGCTCTGAAATACCCGCTTCTTTCAGTCCCATTACCACACCCGAGTCGTCACTAACATTGCGCCAAAAGTACAATACCAGCACATCTTTCCACTGCAGGCAGGGTGGCGGTGTCCTGTCGCTGGTACAGGTCAAAGTTGTAGATGTTGTCGTGAGATTCTCTGTTAACATTCAAAGTTGGTTTCTTCTGTAAGCCACATGTTGGAGATACAGTTTACACATTGAGAGACACATGGATATAAACAGTTAATACACGACTCTATGATGTAAAATGACAGACAACGTGACTAGCGTCTTCTTCACAGGGCTGTTTCTCACCTACTTGTTATTTATCACACTGTTAGCTGTCGACCTGTCAGCAGACGTTACACTACACCAGCGTTTCTCAACCTTTTCCTTGTGACGCCCCCCCAGACGAATAAAGGTACGTCCGCGCGCCCCCCTTAGCCACTAATACCTATATGAGATATGAGAAAATGACCGCCTTTGCGGCCCCCTTTTCAGCAGCTTGCGCCCCCCTTGGGGGGCGCGCCCCCCAGGTTGAGAACCGCGGCACTACACAATACCTACACCTGCCCGTAACACCAACACGGAGACTGTGTAGGAACCAGGCCACCTCACGACCGCACGTGACACAGTCAACTGGCCTGTCAGCTGAGTGACCCTGACCTCGATGATACAGTCGTCTGACTGGCGGGCCGTCTGTGTGGTCGGGTACACCACGCTCACTGTAGGGCTGGACATGTATGGGGCGCCAAGAGGGGAACTTTCACAAATTTGCTATTTCTAGCTATACATTGCAATGTATAATTATAGAATGCAATGTATAGCTATACATTACATTTTATACTTATAGATTGCATTTTATATTTATACAATTCATTCTATACTTATAGACTGCATTCTATAGCTATACATTGCATTTTATACTTATAGATTGCATTCTATAGCTATACATTACATTTTATACTTATAGATTGCATTCTATAGCTATACATTACATTTTATACTTATAGATTGCATTTTATATTTATACAATTCATTCTATACTTATAGACTGCATTCTATAGCTATACATTGCATTCTATAAGTATAAAATGGAATGTATAGCTATACATTGCAATGTATAGCTAGAGAGAGAAAAACTCGGTAAAAACCGAAGTGTTTCATTTATATTATACTCAGAAGTTGCTATCCAATTCATTTTATATATACCTTTCAATTCTTTAGCTATAGAATGCATTCTAGCTATACATTTGAAATCTATATTTATAGATTGCATTCTATAACTGCTGACTTGAAATGTATACGGATAAATACAAGTGCGAAAGAAAACCATATCATTAGACAGTAACACAAGTAAAGTTTAGCGAATGTTCAGAATTCTAAAAATAACAATAGCTCAAAAATGCTGTCTGAGTTTTTGAGTCTGTTGTAGGAAACTTGACTCCGCCTTATAATGCATTGCAAATGAAAGATGTAGTGAAACAGTCACACTATGAAGAAATACTGCGACAGCACAATGCCTCGGAAATATCTACTTATGAAGGTAGGACGAAAATGAATGAATGATGCTAATTCCATGTGTACTTTGTGAGTACGCTCTGCACTTTCCTTGTTGACCTTCGCGATACTGCTGCAGAATTAAGATTTCAGTAAATACCAATACATATATGCTACTTACTTGTGAAGCTAGGATATGCATCTTTTTCTTGAACATATATTGATCATAACTCACCTTAATGAATCATGCTTACTTATAGTATCCCTTTTCTGGTAGTATAGCTGCTTCTAAATTTAATTGACATGTTTTAAATAAATAAAATAAAAAACAACGATTTCATCAACTTATGAATTTGTTTTATTGTTTACCACAATATGGTTTCAGACCAGTGGTATGAGTCAGACAAGAAACGAACCCACCTATGTGAATTTAGTAATGCAGTTGTTTTCGAAGCGCTCCGAATGCTGTGTCAAGATTCTATACATATTAATGAGAATTTCGCTATCTATGAAACACCATGTGAACCCCTTTTTTATTGACCAAGAAAACAGTATCGTAAGGCCTATAACTGTTGTTACAACTTCGATGCGATACGTACCATGGATCCTCCAGAGAAAAGCGCCAGGGAACTAAACACGGTCACCGACTGCCAGTAAATAGGGGAAGTCCTCTCTCCTCAAAATCAGCGTCCCGTGGCAAATTTTGCAGAAACTACCGGCTTTTTGAGTTTACCTGCGCAAAGCGTAACTCAGTCGCCCTCAACTACTAGTCAGGGTGACATCGCAGTGAATGGCCAGACTCAGGCTCACTCTTTTATAAACCATACGTGAAGCCAAACATCTACGGGAATAAAATATTTACAATAAATGTGACAGCCGTGATAATACAGAAAGCTGCAATTATACACCAGCAGCAGTTAAGATGATGATGATGATGATGATGATGATGATGATGATGATGATGATGATGATGATGATGATGATGATGATGATGATGATGATGATGATGTCTTTTTAGAATGCGCCAGTTTCCGCAGAGATACGCTCAATGCTCAGTGATCCCAACAGCCACCAGACTGCAGGTCAAATGATCGAGTTCAAACAACAACAAAATGCAGATGATGAGATAAAAAAAAAAAAAAAAACCCACAAAAAACTAGTCCATTTGAAACAAGTGGGTCTTCAGTTTTTTTCTTGAAAGTTGCAAGACTATCAGACTCCTTGGTCTAGAGGGGAAGCGAGTTCCACATATATAAATTATTTAGTACAGTATGTCTAGAATATATTCAGATTTGTTTAATTGTGTTTGGGGTGTTTCCTTTAACTTTTTACTTGAAAAGGCGAAATGACCAGCTGAAATTTTAAATAAATAGGGTACGTTCACATAAATTGCACGTCTATCTATTCAATTTTCTCCTTGATTTGTGCCTTTCTTAATATACTTGAGAATCAATTGGTTTTATGTTGAGAGAGCTTTCCATACCAATGTGTTTCGTACATTCTTGATCGTAACCGAAGAGCAATCTTTCTCACTACGGATTTATAAAACTCTTGTGTGTGTGTGTGTGTGTGTGTGTGTGTGTGTGTGTGTGTGTGTGCATAAATGTATATATATATATATATATGCATAGCGCTGTCAATATACAAAAATGTCATAACTGGTACAGCAGGAAAATGTAGCGAGAAGAGTAAGCAGCCTCGCCTGATATCCTTGTATTACGCAGGGAGTGAGTTTGGTTAAATTGTCATTATTGTTAAAAATCGTTAGCTGCTGTGGTCGTTCGCATGGCGACCTGCTTCGTAATTATTGTAACGATCATAGGTCCGATTATTCAAACTAACCAGACTTACAGATGCTCATACCCTGAGACTTACACTGCTCAAGTATGCGATTTGCAACACATTTATAGTGAGCACTGTCACATAGTATACCATTCTATACACTTTTTGACCAATTTATTATGTTTGAGTTAGTTCTAAAAATCATACGAACGTCAGATGCTAAATAATGTCTTTTCAAACATATAAACTCTTTCACGAATAATTGTTCCGTCTATTATAAACGTATATTCACAAATATAATTAAGTTTTCTTTAAAGAAAAACATCAACTCTACAAACGGACACACACAAGTGACCGAGACAGACGACAGTCACCTACTTACTACTTGTTTACATATCACATTTTTTTCTTTCACTTTCAACAGATAATAATCGAAGTCCATTGTCCATTCACGATCACAACGTGATTTTTCCTTTAATGTCGCGCATTCTACTTTATGCCGGTTGCTGCTAAAATCTTTTCTGGTCCCCTCTTCGCGCATAAAAAGAGGTCAGGAACAAATTGAAAATCTCAACCAAGTTTATCATCAGTTTTGAGAATTTGTGCTTTTCAGAACACAGCCTGCTACTAATGAAAGGTTTACGACCTTTGAGATAAGAACTTAATCGTGAATTCGTTTCACTGAAAATTTGATTATGGTTTACACACAAAAAATTGCATGCATATTAGAAAACGTCCACACAAGAGTTTTAACAAATAACATTTTATTTCAATTTATTATTGTGCATAGTCTTTATTCAATGAGTATAATTCCTTGGATATGTAAAAATGCTGGTCTAGGGTTAGAGGTCTGGTCAGAAAAAATGCCCACAGTCATCCCTGTAAAGAGTTGTCACATCGAAAGAGAGGTAACTCAGAGCCGAAATACGAACCCCTGAGACCGGATTTTTACTGTTGTGGAAATTTAGCCTTTTCGCCACCAACCAAATAGGAAAGGACTTTCATACCAACCACTTCTGCATTGATAAGATCCCAAATATAAAAATGTAGGACATGGCTGTCTGCCAGTAACCACACACCTCAATTTACTTCCTGATCTAGAAGCGGACCTGTCAGGTGACTAAACTACACACTGTGCAAACTCGCACTAAGTCCTGAGTAGTTGAGAAAGACAGTGATATGAACATTTGCTGACTTACATTTTAGATGCTTTCGTTATCTGGGAACGCCGTACAATAAGTAAGTCAAAACAACGAAGAATGGCCTGTTGGAGTGCTGCATCATTTTCGAGTTAATAACTCAAGGTAAATTCATTTATCAGTTGGCCTTTTAGGCATTTAGAACACCAACCACCTGTCTAGTCATAATCTATGTTGGGATAAAGGAGATAAACTCTATAATCTGTATACCGAAGGAGTTGTTTCCCATAACCTGCTAGATGCAAGTGGGAGGAAAATATTTATGTCATCGCTCGGCTGGACTGATGTTGATGACCAACAATAATTAGACTAAAAATTACTAGTTGTCACCCTTTGTCCACGCGTATCGACAAAATCGAAAACTTGGATGGTACATAACTATACTATAATAAAAATAGGATTAATGCTATGTCATTTAGCTTGTTTACCTGCAAGGTATTTGTTAGGGGGCTGTGAGTAATGAGATTATGATTGCACGCGAAATGGATCATGTAAACAAACCACCAACTATGTGTTTTGAAATGTGCTGCAAGGTTTTCATACAGTGAAAGGTAAGTCTAAGAAAATATAATGAGTAAAAATTAGGAATAATATCAAGCATCACTTTGTAGCATTGCACTTGATAAATGGTGAAAGAAAAGCTAAACCAGAGACACGCGTTGTCTAAATATTTGTGTTAATATAGCATTTTAAAAATCCTTAGCTACGAGGCTGAACTACCATTCTATGCAATGTAATTATAATTTTTGAAGGATTTATGTGAAGAAAATCGTTTACCAGTTGTGAATTAAGACTAGGTCAATCGGTTGTTGTAGCACTTATCAGCAAATCGCTGTTCACAAAAAGATAGCATCCTTTTGCTAAAAAAAGGCGGACAAGAGCCTGAAAAAGGCGTCTGTCGGAAAAGACAAGTCATTGAGGAATCCTTACACTGTATCGTTTGTTGATAGTATCAAGCAAATAAAACTGTTTTCCTGTTTACCCTCATTTTCTTGTAAGTAACAGACCGTCGAACCACACAAGGATAATAGCTTTGTTGCTGAAAAAGAAATTATGAAATATTTAAGATAGTTTGTTTTTTAAAGTTACATGTGCTTTATTAGGAGCTTTGAAACTAAATAAATGACATCGAAAAAAATCCTTCTGAATATGTGAAATAATAAGTCTTAAAATAGTATATCAAAGAAAAAACGTATGACGTCTAAAGTTTTATTTAATTGTGTCATGAGACTAAAAAGCTTTTAAAGCACTGACAGCAAGCTAAAAAAGACAGATCATTTAACAAATGTTCGTACCTAACTTATTAAGACTTAGTTTCTAATTCGTCTGCTAAATCACATTTGTAATTCAATCAAAACTATATTTAACAATTAGTTATGTATGTCTGGTGCAGCTTGTCGAGTACGGTAAAGGAAAACACCCTCTCCTACCCGTTAAAACACCTTACCAACAACAAACAGATCATTTTTAAGAACATGTCCACTGTGTAATCTAGATAAAGTAGGCGATGAATTTCATTATGTTTGTGTGTACTCACCCTTTCTCAATTGCTTCACGGAAAGCGCTGCTTCCGGTATATTTTGTACATTATCCAAATGAATTTAAATTTCACCAGCTAATGAATGTTAAATCCAAGTGTATACTTATTAACCTGAGCAAATTTATTCAAACGGAATTATCATTGTTTAAATAATCTCTATATATAGTGTCTTGTATCTATTTACATATATTTGCCATATTGTCACCACCTGTTGGGAGCTTGTTACTGAGAAAAAAAATGTCATTGTGATTACAATAACTGTGATATGGCTAAAAATACCCCCAAGGCTTATAGCCAAAATAAAATACTAAATACTAAAAAAGTAATCACGTATTGTTTTTACATTTCTACACCTGAAGTGGGGTCCTGACTGTGTTTTACATCAGATGAACCGTACAATGGCGGATAAATTGCTGAAGTATTGCCAGCTGCTTGTCTTGGTGAGATTAAGTCAAGGTAAGCTGACACATTTCAGTTGGGTTACGTATTTAACACTATCTGCCTTTATGAATACAAGTGATACAAAGTGAAATTTTCAGTTTCTTCTCTGAAGGCAAAGCTTTTGAACGCTTATTACTGCTTTTGTATGGAAAACAGCAGGAAAAGGCAAGATGAGTACTTAAAGCCTTGCTTTCTTATCATAAAAGGTAAACAAGTATAAGTAAAAAGCGCAAAAAATTAACCAGTGATTGAAATTGGTTCTACTAAAGATTAGGAAAGCCTTTCCTGCGACAATGGCTAACGGCGCACTGGACACTCTGATCGTTAATCGCTGATGTTAGTGTCAAGGTCCGTCTGTATGTAAGGTTTCTCTCTGAATGCCGTTGTTTCCTTGGAGAGTTTCTACCTACCTACCCAAGGGAGGTCAGGAGCTCGGTGCACAACATTATTCTAAACCTTAAAACTGTTCTAAAGAAGCAAACGCTCTTCTTTGCAATTTAGAAGCTTTCTACAAGAACATACAAAAAATTGTACTGACAGGACGGAAAGTCAGATTTAAACTACTTTATCTTACTTAATGCAGTTTTAGTTTTAAAAATTCAAAAATTTGTCGTGCGCACTTTAAACTGATTATCTAAATAGATTTAAGGCCTAAAGGTGTTTAAAAACAGAAATTGTTTGTGCAAATGAACACAGAGGCTTAGCGATGCGTAACTTAGAAACGCGACAAGATTTCGGCCCCTGGCTAACACTTCCCGAGTGCCGGCCAATCAAGGCGCATAGTGATCTTGTTGCTGCGGTAGCTGCCTAGCGACCCCAACATTATTCAGAACCTTTTAAGCCAGTACGGATTCTTAACTTATTCAACCGTGTCGATCCATATTGCACTCAACCCGAGATGCCTCGGGTTGATTCGATGTTTGTTTACATAAACAATTCTTGGAAATCCCTGGTGTGTCATGTCATGCAATTTGAGGCGGGTTGCGTCATCCAGTCACATGACTTCCACGCGACTTGCCTATGATGGCGGCATCAGATCAAATTACTAAAATTCAACAGGAGAACCAAATAATTGTATAATAGCTTAACTAGTACAGTGCTGCTAAACAACCAAATAGGAGCTTACTTTCACACCACAGTAGGGGTACGTCAAGATTGTACCATATCACTGGTGATGTTGAATATATTCTTGGAGAACATCATGCTCGAAGCTCTTCACGGCCATCATACTTCCATTTCAAATGGTGGAAGACCAACCTACAACCTATGCTTTGCAGATGACATAGATCTGTAAGCTCAACAAAGAACTGCAAGACCTCACCAACAGACTAACAGACCGTTCAAATGCATGGGGAGTAGAGACCAGCACTGAAAAGGGTCTACAGTGGACTCTAACAACAGTCTTGGAGGATCTAGACTACGCCGATGACCTAGGGCTGCTATCCCATAGGCACCAAAACCTTGAAGATAAGACCAAAAACCTTAATAAGACTGCCAGCATGATAGGACTCAGAGTCAACACTCGAAAAACACAAGTCCTAAGGAACAGTAGAACAAACAATAACCCTATCACATTCAGCGGGATACCACTACTGGACTTAAACGAATTTGTGTACCTAGGCAGCAAGGTGACAGCAGATGGTGACTGTGACCAGGAGGTCAACACCAGGATCAGCAAGGATAACCAAGCTTTTGATCTACTCTAGAGATCCAGTGACCTCAGCAGCCACACAACGATCAGGATCTTGAAGAGCAACGTCCTCAGTGTCCTCCTATATAGGTCTAAGTGCTGGAAAACCACACCCTCCATCAAGAAAAATCTAGAAGTGTTCCAAACCAAGGTTCTGAGGCGTATACAAAAGAAGCCTACCACAATCTCAAATCAAGAACTGCGCAAAAGGGTGGGGATGTGCATCTTGGCAGAAGCGATCCAACTACAGCGCTCGCGATGGTTAGGTTGTGCTGTATGCCTCCAGAATCAATCCCTAGAACAGCCCTGCTATGGACACCACAGGGAAAAAAGAAACAGAGGGAGGCCTAAAGAGACGTGAAGGCGATCCATCGAAAAGAACCTCAAAAAAGAGGGCTACCACTCGAGACAGCCGCCAGAACAGCAGCAGACAGAACCAGATGGAAGTCCCTAGCTGTCGCCTCACGTGCCAGATGGCACAACGAAAACTGATGACTGAAAAGTGCAAAGTTATTAGCAACGGCAAAGCAGTGATCTATATGAACAGGTTAAGCTCGAAGAGATAAGCAGCTGCAAATATTTAGGATCCATTCACTTCAAGGACGGCAGGTCCACGCCAGATATCCGCATCATGATCGCAAAAGCAACAGCAGCAATGTCTAGGCTAGATAGGATCTGGCATAGCCATAAGATAAGGTTCACTACCAAGTACAGGCTGTACAAATCCCTGGAAGTGCCGATCCTGCTCTACGGATGCGACACGTGGACTCTGCTCGCCGAAACGGAAAGGAGAATCCAGCCAATCGATAACAAGTGCCTGAGGAGGCTTCTCCGGATCTCATACAAAGAACATAAAACCAACGACTTTGTACGAAACATGATTTCCTCACTCGTAGAACACCAGGAACCTCTACTTTAATAGTCAAGCGACATAAGCTGGTTTTTAACCATGTGACCCGGTACGGCGCCTTCTTGAAGATTATCCTTCGAGGCACCTTGGTGGGTGACCGACGCCGCGGTGGTCAGAAGAAGAACTGGCTTACGAACGTCAAAGACTGGACTGGTCGTCCTTTACAGGACTTGCTGACTATCGCCCACAGTAGTCAAGAGTGGCGGGCCCTGTCACTGTCAGCTGCTACATCTATCCATGTGCCCCCCAAACGACAGGTGCTGGTCAAGGGACTGACTGACTGACTGACTGACTGACTGACTGACTGACTGACTGACTGACTGACTGACTGACTGACTGAACATGAGAACAAATAATGCCGTAATGTAAACGTGGGGCCGTTTTGAGTCGTGAAAAGTTATAAGCACAGAAAAGGGAAAGAATGTCATGGTTTGCCTAATAACCATAAATTCCCAGATTTTGCTTTAGATTAGGTCTCTACATGTACTATCCTAACGTCTATTCTTCTGATCTCTTTTGAGGCACTAAGCTTTAAATCACCATATAAATTGCACTCTTCTATTAAGAATAATTATTATTATATACGAGACAATTCTTCAATGCTTTACGATAATAAATTCATAATGGCTATGAAGTACATGCCACTCAGCAAAAGTAACTAGTAAAAAAATCCCTAATGCTTAAGCACACAATATGATAAGCAGTTATTTCCATTAGTTTTCTCGTAAAAACGATCACTCTATAGCAAGTAGTGGGCTTCAGCTTATGCATTTTGATATATAGTAGCATTCTAACCCTATCCCATACCCTAAGAAATATAGCAGCAGAGAGCAAGATAAAGCAGGACTAACATGATTTGTATCAATTACTGTCAAAATTTGTTACAAAATTTGCGGAAATAAACTTGTTTCAGCTGTAAACCTGAAGCAGTGTGGACCCGATAAGCCACTTGTTGTGGAGGAAAACACTAACAACTATAAGATTATCTGTGAAAATGCCCGCATCAAAAGTGATGTTACCTGGACTGTGACAAGAACATTCTCAGATAATAGTGTTGACAATTCATATGGCGGGTGCTTAGATGGTGTATCAGAGTGTTTAAGTGACTTTGCGCTGACAACATTTTCGCGTCCCAACAGCAGTGTCTGCATAGCAACAATCACAGAAGTCAAGAGATTATCCTTCGGTATGACCAGCATCACTTGCATGGATTACATTACAGGGGGGACGAGGAGCAACACAAGCTGCAACCTTGATATTATTTGTAAGTACTCTTGTAAACATATGTGACAAGATATTTGTAGTCCGAGTAGGGATACAATAAGCTTAACCCTAGTTGATGTTATAGCAGCGTAAGTTTTTTTTTAAATTACAAATTTCTCACCTTGAAGTGAACCTAATCAGGGATGAAGTATTAGCAGCATATTGCATATAATCGTACTTTTGCATAAAAGATATTCTGATTTATAGGTTCATTTGCTTCTCTGTCAATATATTTATAAATGTGTGTTGAATTACTAATTGTAGTTTGCGGTCCCTCTTGGGTTATTCTCATCGTTTTTATCTTTTGATGGATTGCGTTATATGAGCCAGTCTTATTATTAATGTGTGTTGTCAGGGTAGTAAAATAGTTTACTTTTGTGTCCTTTCCCAAGCTGAGAGGTTGATAGCTCTTATCTTGTGTGGGCACATGTATAAAATTGGACGCTGTGCTGCTTTCTGGCTGTTCAGCTTTTATGCATTAGTCTGGCTTTATTTGTGCTGTAAATCTGTGCTTCACGACCATAATCTAAAGGGACTTAGTGTCACGAATGTGTCTGTGCACAGATAGTATTAGTGTGTTTAATGATGTTTCGTATAGAATGGGGCTTAATGTGCAGCGAAAATGGCGGTGTTTATGTAAGGAAATTAGCTTAGAAGTCAGTAACGTATGGATGTAAGGGAGGGAAGATTACACACAATGTTGGCGAGAACTTCTAAGATATGGGGATGAATATGTACTCGCTAAAACTATGTTGGGCATCCGAGGAATTGACCGTCGATCGAGTGAGAGGTATGTGTATCGCCGCTTTTCTCAAATCGGTCTCTAATCTCATCTAATCGAGGTAACACGTATATTTTATTTTTGAAAATAGCGAAATTGAGAAAGATAATGATACAGTTAATGGATTATAAATATAATTTTGATTTATTGGAATAGATTGTTAAATGCGAGTAACTTAAAAGCAAATGCACAAGTAATTTAAATGATTTGAGAATAGATGAAGGAATGACAAAGGGCCTAAATATTTTGCGCCCTAAGATTTAGAAGATATCAATGGTCGAACGGTCAATTCAGTGTATCGTGCAAGTGTCCGGTCCCTCCACCAGGTAGGATTTTTTTATTTGTTTTAGTTGCTACTTGTCATAACCACCACACTGTCAAGGCACACAGACTTAGACACAAGCACTGACACGCGTTCTTTCGTTCAACACTGTCATGGACCGGTCCGTGTCTTCGTGTTTTTATTGGTATGATTAGCCCATTATCACATCTGGGTTGGTTACATAGGAAGAATGTGTGAGAAAGTATAAGGAGGGGGGGAGTAGGATGGAAAGGGTTAACTGTGCGTGAATATCTTGTTAAATCTCGCTGATAAAGACGTTTTAGGCGCGAAATAGGTAGACGATTAATTCAGGCCCGGAATACCGAACGAGATAGACGCGCATGAGTCACGGCATCTACATCTCACCTAACTGTTATTGATGTATCGTAGCAGGGGGGTATTGATCGACGCTCTGTGCAGTACGGTATTGACCCCTTTTAATTAACCTCGCGTAGACGAGGTTGTTTTGGTTGGTCTAATTGCAGAACTTTTTTATACGAAAGAATAGCCTCCCAGAATCCTCTCCAATCCGGCACTCAGCAGTAATTACATATTATTTTTACATTTAGCAAGTATTGATTTTTTATAAAGTAAATTTAATTAAATTTAAACAGTGCATGTAAAGAGCCAGTTTTAGCGTCTTGTTTGTGAGAAAAAAGAATGCGCAAATGCCCAGGTGACTACGTGAACGCAAGTGCGTGTGACACCGTCAGGTCCGGAGCTTCACCAAAGCAACCCGATACACACAGTTTTTTCACAGTTCCCGCCCCCTTTTGAAATTCGCACCAGCCAACGACGAGTACAGGAGGAAAAAATAAAATAAACATCAACAGGTTTTACATGAATAATGTACACTATTTAATAGGACTTCACAACTTAAAATGTGGTCAGGACTTAAACAAGTATTAGAGCAACGGTCAGTTTCTTCCTCCTTCTCAGTCATGGACATGCAACAGGCAGCAAATATCGGTCTTTTATTTCAATCTTAATCTTCCCCATTTATACGAGAGGAACTCCTCAATGACGCCGTTACATTAAAGAAGAAATGTTCGTCATGAGATATGCTTCCGGTCAATTAATACCGCTTTCATTAAAACAAAAATAAAACAATAGACAATGGTCAGACTGAACAAAATTTTGGGCAGCAGAAGCGTGGCTTTCAGTGCAAGTTCGGCTGTTGATACTCGTCGTGTTCTTCGACTATGTCGCCTCTTATCAAAAAGAAAATAAATAAATAAAACAATGTCGTCGACATTGCTGTATATCTTAGTGCACAGTTCAGGCCTGTTTTAAATAGCTACATCTTTTGAACGCCACAACATTTAAAAACAAATTATTTTGCATTTCTTGTCATCCCTGTTCCATCTGTTTTTAGTTCAAGCTGTGTTGTTCAGAGGTCTTCTTTTTCACCATGTCAAATATGTGACTCTCCGTAATGTAGCGTTTACTGCTGATACGGCCTGAAACACAAACAAACCTTTACAAGTCATCTACTTTTTTGCAATTCAGTAGTATAATTGTGTAGGCAATATTTCATGATGACATATATTTTATCACAGATAAAGCAAATGTTTCATCTTGCAACATTGAGGCAGTGCCAAATGAGTCTACATGGAATCTGACAGGCTTTTGCAACATCACGAAGGTATTTTCAACTTACGACCGTTATACCTGTCATCTCTGGCAAAACAAAAGTGTAAGTAACTGGAAAGTATTAGTTTTGTAAAGCAGTATTTTGTACTTCTCAAAACAATGAAAAAGTCAGTTGTTAAGTCAATCATTAATTCGTACCAGTAAACACACAGGCATTAATAATGATGTAAAGTATTTCTTTATTTATTACATGAAACATTTTCAGCCAATTTCAATGAAACAAATCATCAACAAGAATTTTAGCTTGGACTGACATAACCTATGTTTCAAAATTTTAAAAAGTTATATCAGAGGAAAAGAAAGTCAACATTGTGTGTGTCTACCATTAGCCAGAATGCATGAAAGCACCATTATCTTAAGTATCAATGAAAAGAGGATAAGGGTTATTGTTCTGTTTTATTTTGAAGACTATTTACTTTGTATAATTCATGAAGATTTAAGAAAATACCTTTGCCAAACTTTGTCAAACGCTTATTCACAGTCGTCCCGTCAAGACAGCGATATCGTGGCTGACATCGTTTAAGTATAAAAACTTGCTGTCATGCTCATAGTTACATCGATCAAGATCATTCAATTTTGTTTCCATTTAAGATCATCTGAAAGACTAGTTTCACATTTTAGTGCTATGAACGTTTTTTTCTAAATTGGGATTTTAGTGTCCTGTCTACTACCAAGAAAGGCATTCAGGCACACGCAGAGTGATGACTTAGTGCATAACACTTATCTCGAACAGATTTATTTTCGACTTTTTGCTTGGATCAAATGAGGCTTTGCGAAAAATGTTTAATTAGTTCCAGCTTAACTTTGATATCTCCGTTGATATCTCATCATCGTTATTAGATCTTTTCAATTCGGAAGTGTGGATGTGGTGTGTATTGCATTTAATCATCTGTTTTATAGAGCTCTTCAGGGAAGGAAGTAGTCAGCATCCCGTACAGCCCAACACTCGATACCAACATCCCACCGTATGCACACGGCTCCTGCTCCTACTCTCTGCCATTACCAACAGACAGCGCCACCTACATCTTTACTGTAATTGTATTCCCTGGTGACACAATAAAGACTGCTGGTACAATTACTATAGGTGAGGTGTATATCTCTTTGGTCAATCAGACATATGTGTATCTATAATTTATCTTAAACAACAACTTCAAACAACTGAAAACATTTATTGCTTTAGAACGAAAACTTGATGACAAAGAGAAGACCTCCATTCCTTTTTTAAAATTTATTTGTTTGAATTAAATGCACTTTTACCTGAGCTTTTTTTCCATTTCGCTGCTGTTTCATCTATCAAGTCTGTTGTCGTTCTTTGTATTCCTTTATCATCATCAAGCTTTTTTCCTTTGTGCAGTGTTTAATGTTATAACTAATGAATGAAACAATAAAATCGACGTATATTTATCTCCTCATGATGAAGAATTATGTAAGTAGAAACAAAGAGAAAAATTCAGTTAGCGAACTGTAACCGATAGAGTAGAATAAATACTATTTAGGGAGTATTTTTCCTCACTTCTTCCGGCTAGGTCAATATTACAACAGGCGACGAGGATAATACCTGAACACTGTATACATAACCCTGACTGAGTCGTTTTCTCCACTGAAAAAAAACATCCACTACTTATGTCGATGGGAACGATGGCTAAGGAGTTTCGAACTCAATGTCGCAGCTTCTGGTTGTCGAGATTCATACCAACTACGACAATTATTGTTGCACGATGCCGGTGAGGACACATAAAGCAGCCGACATTATATGAAGATGCAATAAAAAGTTCTCTCCAATTATTTCTGACCATTGATCAAACTTCCCTATCAGAGACATTTGTTCCGAGTCGCTAAACAGAATGCAATTAATAAGGCATCAAATTAATAACAAATACCTCTCAGTATAGCTCCTGTATAGTATCCTGCAAATGATTCCTAACTACGTTCATTTCTTGGAATAGCTCAGTCCTTATAGGGATTCATTGACAACTTTCAACGATATCCGAACCTCTCTGCAGTCTCACAAAGCAAGATACCCTATGGTCCTGGAATGAACAGCAATCAAATACTTTCAAAAAATTTTATATGCAATGTGCAGTGCTACTACTCTAGCTTATTTTGATGTACAGAAAACATTAGAAGGTATTGTTGATGTATGTCTAGTAGGAATTGCAACCCGTTTGTGTCAAGAAGGCAGACCTTTTTGTTACGCAAGCTGAGCCCTATCACATGTTGAATAAAGACAATCACAGACAGGAAGAAAACCTCTCGATCACGTTTGTATCTGTATAAAAGTTATATATATATATATGCGTTAAAACCTGAGTTGCATGTTTGTGAGAAGGCATTACACAAACTTTACTATAATCACTGATTACCTTCCATTGCTCACAATTTCGAACAAACCCGACCCACCAACAAGGATTCCGTGGTGGTCTCTACAACTTCAGCCACACATTTTCCGCATCACATTTTCCGAATAAAGTGCTGGCCAGGAAAATACAGCCCCGAAGACTATCACTCTTGTCATCCTGGATCAAATGCTGCTTCTTCTAGATATAAGACATTAACTGAAGAATTTGTTTACTTTGTTGTTTCTTCATCTACACCCATGGCAATGATATTAGATGTTTGAGAAAACACCCTTCAAGACTTGACTTTTCCAGTAATCATGAAACTAGTTAACCTTGTCGATAGCCTGACAAGTCTCATGGACATAACCAAAAGAATTTTTTGTTTTCGAACTGTCAAGAACTCTCTATGTGTTAGTCATGACCACTACGTATTGTTGATAGGTACTCAACTGGTAATCTCAGAAAAACTCTAAAGAGATGCAACTAGCTTGGCTCATGCAGGTCATCAAAGAATAAATAAAACTAAAGATCTGCGCCTTACTAAAATGTTGGTTCCAAACATGAATGAAGCTGTAGAGTCCGTAGCCAGCTCTCGTGCTCTAGGTCGAGCAAAGTGCAATCGTGTGAATTAGGAACCATTGAACATGCATTATTTACCAGCTGGTCCATGGCGAAATCTCAGTATGGATTTTCGCTGACCACTTCCATCTGTTTAATCGATCATAGAAATCACAGATTAATATTCCAGATATTCGGTAGTTGAAATACTACCCAACACAAATGTGAAATCAGTCATGCATGTAGTGGAAAAAATATTTTCAATGTTTGGTTATCCGGAAATTATTATTAGAAGCAATCGTTGGATGCATTTCATAAAAGTTTGTTGAAGCCAATGCTCAAGCAGAATCTTTCACCAAACAAACGATGAAAGCCCTCAATTCAGTAAAATACAAAAGAGAAGTTGGAAACAGAAATTTCTTGAACTTTGCGGAATCTACAGAACAACTCTACACTGTGCAACTCAGTTCACTCTGCATTTCCTCTGTTTGGAAGAGAAGCAACAGTTTGCTATATGCATAATATCTTCTCAATTTACCTCATTTTAAATGTTTTCTCCTAATCAAGTTAGCATAGAGATAATATTTCCACACGATAGTTGAAATGATATTGTGGTAATATGGATGTGTGCTTTTGGCACTTTTATTGTTACTGTAAGGCTCCTAGGACAAGTTAAGAAATTTAAATTTTGACGCCCTATCAGCTTGCTTTACCATGCTCCTTTATTTTTTGCTTTTCAATTTTTGTATTTTATTTCATTGTTTCTAGCAAGGCCTCTTCAACCACCCAGCATTAGCTGCACTATGTTGATGTTTCCATACGTGAGGGAGAAAGGTGACCTGTCTTGTACCTGTACAGCTTTAGACCTGGGTAAACCTGGAGGACGTCTGATTGGATATTATGGTGGTCAGTGGCTAAATGCAAGTAATTTTGGTGATAAGTACCTAAACTTTGAAAAAAGGAACCTGAACAGAACAGATGATGGAACTCCTGTCAAATGCATACTGGACTGGGCTACGCAAGACACTGACGATATGAGCACCAACTTCACTCTTCGTGTTGCATGTAAGACCATACATTTGTGTGATTAAAAAAGGGGAATTGATATGAACGTAAAAAGTTTATTTTGTTTTTCTGATTAATAGCTTGTTACCATTTTCTATTTTAGAATATTTGAAAGTGTTGAAAATGTAGATCCATTTATTCTTAGGATTCTTAGTGGAAAAAATAAAATAGCACTCTTTCTCTATTTTGGTCATGTAGTCTGCAAAACCTTACCTTTCCGATACTGCAGAGCACTTTAAAAAAAACTCATCTTTTCCAGTTGGTGTATGAACCCCAATAGGGAATCCCCTTTTTTGAATTGCTGTTTATGGTTGACCTAATGGGTGACTGATTACTTGGACAGAGGCTTATGAGTGTATTTGATTTGATTTGACAATTTCTGTTGAATGTAGGGATGACTGATTGTTTAGGCAGAATTGTTTGGGTGTGGTAAGCATACATATTCCAAGGTCAAACTAATCTATTTTTGTTACATTCACAGTTCACGAAGCAAGCATACAATTTATATTATATCAATGTGATTTTTTTGTCTTGCAGACCCTCCCAATGTTTTGAACTTTCAAATAAATAACGCGGACAAGATGGCTGTAAATGTTCAGGAAAAATCCAGTGTAGACGTGAAGTGCCTTTGCAATGGCAGACTCACTTCAAGCATTCGACTTATAAATGCAACAGGACCTGAACAACTTCTAAACCAGAGTCAGACTACAAGTGTGTCTGTTGACGAACAAGGGGAGGTCAGCTTTAGGATAGAGAATGTTCCCTGTGAGGCATCAGGGGTTTACAGATGTGACGTCAACAACAGCCTTGGACAGGACAGTCAGAGTCGCACCTTACTTGTGTCTTGTAAGTTTAATCAGCAAAAGAAATGTAAAATTCTACACATTGTGACAATATCAAACCACGAATGGTCAAACCAACCCACTCACACCAGACTGTGACGAAACTGCGGGGAGAAGGCCGGGACTAAACCGCCCGAGGGGGAAGGGGACACGTTGCTGGCTCGCTTCACTCCCGACTTTCACCCTGTCACACCCTCTCGCTCGCTGTCTCGCACGTCCACGCGCAAAACACAGACCACTATCTACGCTCACGCGTGCAATCACACTGACAACACCGTTGTACAGCACAAATCAACTTATTATTAACAAAATACAAGAAACAAATTATAAAATGAATGATCAGGTCTATCTATACATGATAAATGAAACGACCTGTCGTCAGGCCGGGAAATTATAACTGCAACCAAAATAGAATGGCAGCCTTGCCAATAATTGAGGGACTATAAAAGGTTGTGCATAAAAAAACTTCCCTCTGACTAAGGTTCTGTGTCGGGGCAAACGATTTACCCTGAATCCCCAAGACGTGTGCACATGCGCGTGCGCCCACCGCTGGAATTATGACCGTGCCTCTCCGTCGGTCTGCTTCCTCGCCGTCTCGTCATGGACGACCGTAAATTGGTTCTACCACACTACTGTCCACGTTGGCGAAGGTTCACTGATGCAGAGTTGCCCCAGGCAACAACGATAGTGGCAAGGATAGGCACACTGTCCCTGGTCCGCTTGCACTGTTGCTTCCCGGTTGCCCCAGGCAACGAACAACAGCGGTGATGAAACTGTTAGGCGACAGTGTCCAGCACCGGCACCAGACGACGAAGACTCCCAGGCACACAGAGGAGATGTATCCTGTCGGCCACTACCTCCAGGGGTTGCCCCAGGCAACGGGCGGCAATGTAGCAGTTGCCGGTACCCCAACGCTGCGTACCCTTCTTCTCGTCTGCGAGAACGGCGATCCTTGTTTCACACCTTGGTGTCACAGCCTGCAGGTGCCAGTCAGTAGCGCTGCACGTTCGTTGAACGAGCCCCCCTTCTGCAGTCTGACTGGTCGCATCTGACGGCGCTCAGAGACGGTAGTCCCTATTCAGTCGATGGGAAAGGCCCCGAGTACACACCTACCCTAAACTATATAACCCAGCTAACCACGTGACCCTCAAAACTCTCCCAGCCTTGACGCTATCGCAATATTACTAACAAAACTACAACCACCCGCGCTATTCTCTAACCTAGACACAACCTACCCCCTGTCCAAGGACCTAACTTGACTACATCTATCACTGCGGCCTGTCAAGACATAAAATCGGGCAGAATGGATCGCCCTTTGACTGACCGCTGTCCCATATAATTAAGCTACCCTGGCTTCGACCGTGTTGTTCTGGCCTTGATCCCGGCTGGTTCATGACACAGACAAATGCACGTTCTTTCAACAAACAACAGAATGCCGGTTCACTGATCAGTACATTACTCTTCCATTTACCAATCTGACCATATGAGATATGGCGGTCTCGATTCAGGTACGCCTGTCCTCGTCGATGTTTCGGGCACACTCATTCTTCCTATATAACAGAACCTAGATGCCAGGAAAGGGGTAAAATATCAAGGAAACACGATGGAACAGACTGGTCCGTGACAGACAATTTGCACTCCTCAAAACAGATTTAGTGCAACATCTTGGAAGAAAATGTTTACAAAAATATTGAGCTATATACAGATAAGCTACACAAAGCAGTATGTTCAAATGGTAATGGCATATACGCACTAATATAGTGTGAACAAGTAGCAGCATATTCCTCACATAGCAAAGCAGTGATTGTATATGAAATTGCCTGTCATTGGAAACAGTGAGGGCATATAAGGACTTTCAAAATTAATAGTGGATATTTGCTATTGTTACTGACAGGTGCTCCCAGGAATGCTGACTTTGAGGGAAATCGCCCAACTGTCAATACAACAAACAGCAGAGGAGAGTTCAGTTTTAAATTGACTGCTTACCCCATACCAATGGTCCAGAAATTAATTTATCTTGGAATAAATGAGAGCTCTGATGGACATCCCGCAAAAGAAAACAGTATTACTGTTGACTGTTCTGGAAGATGGCTGGCTCCTTCTAAAGTTACCTGTACTATCAGAGTTATAAACATAACATACCAAGACGAAGGTTTCTACAGACTCGTTTTGACGAACAGTATTGGAGACATGTCTTTCACCTTCTCTGTCAAACGTAAGCGATTTTTTTTACAAAGAATAAAGAAGTTGTTCTAATGTTTTAATATTGTCATATAAAGTTGACGTCTGTATATGCTTGAAACTTAAAATATTTAGCCAGCACTTAGAATTATTATGGCCACGTGCCTAGAATTATGTAGGAATGGGAATGGTTGACTCATAAACGTAATAATAGTATAGTTTACTGAGCTGTGCCAAGTTAAAATAAATCTGTTGAACTCATTTCTCTTCTAGGTTAATAGCATATTGAGCTCAAAACAAGAGTAAAGGCTTAAGATACATAGTAAAGAGATACAGTTAGGATTTTAGTACGGGTATGATTAGCCTTCTTTTACAGAGTAGATGAAAACACGGAGCTTAAAGGTTATTCGTAGGTTTTGCATGTACATGTGCACACGTCTAAAAGTTCTTGGGAGGGGGGGGGTGCATGCGCGTACATCGAGCGTCGTCACAGACTAAAGAAAACCAAAATAAGGCCTTAAAATGTTTGTCTGTTGACAGAAGCTGTGTTAGAAGAGGATGAGATAACAGCAACAAGCACAAAGTCAGACGACAAAACAATCATCGCCGTACTTGGCGTGTTGTTGGCGGTTGTCATTGTTATAACTGTCATTTTTGTCGTCTGGATGTGGCGACGGGGATGGATTTTACCGTGTGCTGGAGGTTTGCAGTTTGATTCTCTGTTTATCTGAATATGTGGCAAGTCAATTTCACAGCATGTTTTAGGTAATTCACTATAACGGGGAATTACTGAATGAAGATCTTTTGCACTTTAGCTACCGTCTACCCCAGTGCGTTTGTATGAGTTTGCCTGTGTGCATGCATGTGTTCGTGTTTGTGTGTATATATATATATATATGCGTACGGGCATTTTGATGTGTGATTGACATGTATGGCAGGAAAGAATATACTTAGAAAGACTAAGATGAACATAATTATTGCTTCAGATGACTAGAGGTTTTACTTTTCATTTACAGATAGTTTTAATGAAAGACAGCAAAACCAGATAAAGTAAGTATCATCTCATTGTTAATTATAATATGTATATCACACAGTTAAAGTGGTTTAGTTAAATTAGATGGTCCACTTGGTCGGCTTAATTGTTTAGAAAGTTCAGTACAAGCAAAGTCTTTGCTTTAAAACAGTATAAGCATTGAAACTTGGGTTACAAACACAAAACGTTTTGCTCCCTCTTTGAACTGTGTATATGTTTGAGCCTACTTTGAGTTTCAAAACCCATCTCCGAAAAAAACATTTTGAATTACCAAGAGCACTGTCATGCTAACTCCTCCATTTTTCATCCATGAAGTTTGTTCATGTTTTTGTCATGTTTGTCGACGATTATTTTTCTTTTACTGGCTGTTGGTTTATTTGATTTTTGTGTACAGATCAAGATCTAACATGTAGACGGGTGTGTGTGCAAATTTAAATATTGTTGCTATTGAGACCTTTCAATGAAATATGAGTATAAACAATGACTATTAAATAGACAAGAAAACCAGCTTAAGTATGTTCTACTTAATATTAATATTATATTAATCACATAACAGCACCTTTATTATAATATTTCTAGTGGTGACAAATCAGATCAACGTCTATCTCCAGCAACCTCAGACGCATGCACCCCAAGAGAAGGTAACCATCATAGGATGTTACACAACTTGATCAGACGAGATAACTTTTGGTACAAATATTTCACAAGCGGACTCTTGTTTGAATGAATTTAATGTCGGTTGCAACATTTTTCGTTTCCAAAAGAAAATGTTCAGAAGGATTCGTATAAAGCTTGGCTACCTCTTTCTTTAAATAAATACAAAGCTCATGCAAGACATGAAAGCAAAGAATTATATTTTTATTAAATTTTAACTTTACGGTACATTAGAAAGAAAGCGATATTTATCCAGCAAAGAATATGAATAAGTATTTAGAAACTAAATAAGTAACTTAAATATAGTTGATTTGAGATAATTTTTCTGTATTACTGATTTTTTGTTGATTCTGAATACTTACTCCTACCCCAATGTGCTGCCTATACATATTTAATCTTTTTCCCTGTTTCTTTAATGCAAAATAGTCACTACCATTATGTAAGACATAAGGAAACAAAAATGAAAAGAACATTATAACAAAATACAACTGTATTTTCTTTATGTTCTTTGTTGTAGGACAAGGAGCTCCGCAGTATGACGCATTACAAATGCACGAAGTAGGGAGTAGATCCCACTATGAAGAGATACAGCGATACCAAAATGGTATTAAAAATATTATTTTCTTTCACGCTTGTTTCTTGAAATACCTTTTTTGATAATAGTGCACGCACAGTTGAGAGAAATAAGTAATTTAGCAACATCTACTGACTAAACTCTCGGCTACTCCATCATTCACACTGACATTGAACGTGTTTGCAAACACTGACTAAATGGTCGAAGACATTATCAACATATTTTAGTCACAAGTAAACAAACCACGGCAAAATTGGTGTAGAAGATATAAATTATTATATTTGTGGAGACCTTGAGTGTTTTCCCTTTTTCCGGCAAAGAGATTTTTTTCGTCCATCCTCCTAATTGCTACCTTCCACACAAAGACACAACCACTTATGCCGTAAAGATGAAGGCGAGTGTTTACGTGAGCTGTCACTGGCATCAAGACACATTGCAACTCGTCATCACTAGAGTTGAGCATAGAGAGAAAAAAAACCGCAGAAGTTTACAAAACCTTATCTCAACTAGCCTTAAACTCACTGTCAAGACACATATTCAAAAAGACCAGATAGCTTATTTTTAAAAAATCTAAACAAACACGTTTTAGTTTAAAACCTTTGACAACAGGACTGATTTTATATGAATAAAGGCTAGCGGATAGTCTAAGAGTTAGAGCGACGACGTCCAAATCCGAGAGCAACTACATTATCTGGTTCGATACCAGTGATAAAGCAGCGTAATTACTTTTTTTCTCAAATTGACCAAAGTACCTGGCGAAGGTAAAGCAGTGACGGAGATGTAATGGGTGCCGCCCTAATAAGGTGCTGGTTCTAAAATGAAGACATTTTTCACTACTCTCCCCATATCTAAAGAAAACCTAAATGAACAATATTTCTCATATTGTCTTTTGTATAAAGTTTTGTCTAAAACACAATGTTTTTTTTCAGTTGTGAGCGACACGTCGCGCATAGAAAAAATATAATACACCATCGTAAACTGAGGCGGGATGATTTCGTCACCTTCTGCTTCTTAAGAAGCAATATGACTAATCCAGCCTTGCTTAACGTTCAAAATGATTGTTTTTTTCCTGTAAATTTTGCAGATTTTTCTACTATTTTACCTGACATAAGGTCAACAAAAACAAAAAGAAAGAGAGATAAAAAGAGAAAAACAATTTTTATAATGAAAGATACAAAAAAACTGAGACTGCTGTTGTATTACAATAAAGTATAAGAAGTGTAGACTACTATTAGATTAGCAGGAAGACGTTTTTGAACAAAGATCAACGTGGATATATATATATATATATCATGTATATATACAACAGTTTTGCTCTATCTCTGTCCCTGTCTCTTTACGCACGTGTGTTTTGTGATTGAAATGAAAGAAAAGTGCAAAGAACTTAAACACAAATGTCTTCTAAATTTTTTACTGATTGCATTTGTTTCAATGTTTGACATTCAAGGTTTTTTTTACATTTTATGGTTATGTTGTTTAATCTTTTATTGACATATATTTTTAATCAGAATTGTTTGCGAGCTAAAACATTGCAATAAAGCATGAAATTTATTTTGCAATTATTTCTTATAATATACACTTGTTGTTGCAGTTTGACGAAAATCTTTGAAATATGCTGGTATGCGATTGTTTGCGTGTGCAGATATTCACGTGAGAAGAGTCTAAATTCTGTGTTTTTGTTTTATTATGCGATATTAAAGCTATTAAAAATGTCACACGTTTATTTCGTTATTCACAGCTCAGAGACCTATACATGAGAATAGTCAAATACAAACAAATACTCAAACAGTCGCCGCATGTGATCAAAATAATGTTGCAATGTGTGGAAAAGTGAAGAAGAAAGGACAACAGCTACCTCAACATCGATTGATAATAACATGGTAACTTTAGTTAGACGGTGGTACTTGGCACTCGACCAGTATTCCAGAAGTCGTGTTGAGTCCTGATCGGTTAAAGTGCCGAACATTTTTTTTTCATAACAAATAACGTAAATGTTCTTAACTGGTTCCGGCACTTACCATTTATACTTTTTTTTTGCATTTGATGGATAATTTTGAGCAGTCTTTTTTTCTTTTCTTTTTTTTCAAATTTGCTTTTTTGACTTTCTTTATTTGGTAAGTAGAGTTTCACAGAACACAACCTTTGAATGTCCATACTAAAAAGAAAGAAAAGTGAGAGGGAGAGAGAGACAAAAAGAAAGTGTCCACATGTACCATTACAAAAAGCTTTAAATGTACAACTGTTCTTGGTTTACAGGGTAAGTGTATGATTACTTTGTATTATTTTTAGTATTTTATACTTTGGAAAATGTATCATCTTGGATTTAATGTTTTCTTTATGTTTAGTATTGTTGATATCGTCGATTTAACCACTATACTGATGGCTAATTCAGACACACGTATGCTCGAAGCGAGTAACCTCGGAGTGTAAGAAGTTTTAGTAGAAACAGTTGGAAACCGACTTAGCGATAATGTGCTGCGGTAAATTATTATTAGCGCGTGCGATGCAGATCAGTCCGGTTACACTAATAAAGACAAAGAGAAGCAAGTACCTAAGCTCGAATGATAATCCTAGAGTAGCCTCAGGATTCTGCCGAAGAGAAAGTCAAGCAGCTCTGTTGTAAAAGTGTTTGCATGATCAGTTTTGATTACCGTTTGTGACGTAAGAATGTTGTAGGGACTCAGGGACCGAGTGTTGGACCCAGTTCTCTAGCGAATATCAGTGTAAAGTGCGGCGGAGTCAGTTGCAAGAATGTGGATAGCAGTGCGAGGGGTTACGGAAAAGCGTCGGGTAGACGCAAGACTGAAATGACTTTGTTGAGTTCACTTACATCAGGGGTATCGTCTGCTACCGGTATTGTGATTAGTCAAGAATGCATGGGAGCCGACAGTCTTGGGATTTCTGTTTTTTGTTAAGAACACATTTGTTAGCAAATACCGCTGTGTTTGTGTAGCTGAGGACGAACATTCGGGTATTGAATGATAAAAATGTAGGGCATGGGCTGTTTGCCAGTAACAACACACTATATCTTACTTCCTTGTTTGACAAACACACTTGTCATATCGCTCAAATTGTATACACGTTATTTGCTAGAACAGGGCAAGACCGCGAAACAGTCTCTGAACAGTTGAAAAGATTGTGACCTTTATATGGCATGATAATAATAATATGGACGGTTCCTTTTTTTGTAAAGTATTGCTAACATTCGCTTTCTAGCAACTGGATTAAAGCAATGAAGAGAATTCTAGTGGAGTAGTGCTTCTGTCTCGTGCTAATGAGATTAACTAAAGGTAAGTACATATACATTTCCAGTAGTTTCTTGAGTATTAAGTTCAAGGTATGGTGATGACATATTTCTACTGGTTTCTAAAGTGTTAATTTATATTAAAAAAATCAAGTCGCATGTATGCATGCAGTGTGTCTAGGTAAAAGGAGACAATCTCAGCTAGAAACGCGTTAATATCGAACGAGTTTCGTCCCTTTTTTCGCCCGCTTGACACAACATAATCCACTAAAAATGTTCAGGGCCTAACACAGATGTACTGAAGCTACTGACAATCACTATAGGTGTTTCCCTAAGCAAAGAAGCTCCCCGAAAAGAACAATAACATAAAAAAGATATGATGAAAAACAAATATCAAAGCCACCAGAAAACTATACAGCAGCGTATATGACAGATTCTGTAAATGCACGACAAAAAAAATCTGATCAAAGCTCCTTCATTAACACACGCGAGCCCGCATATATATATATATACACACACACACACACACAAAATTGCACACACAGTTTGCGCATACAGACACGCTTACCATTTTGTATAATACTATATATATATATATATGGGTATAAATCCATTAAACACCGCAAATATGAAAAATTGCTTAGCGATTACAGTTACACTTTAAAAAGTTGAAGACATCAAGAAAAGCAAAAAACAGCTTTTTTTATTAAAGCAGTTGCACAAATAATTCTTTGATAAAAACCATTATTCATCATAATAGTAAAAGATCAAAACTAATGACTAAGTCAGATGTAAAAATCTGAATAGTTAAGTAGAGCAGCATAGAAAAGACAAGACTAGATTGACTAGATTGAGAAGGAAAAGCCGTAAACTAACAGGTTTACTGGCATAACACTTATTTACAAAGATATTCAATTTTTTAAACTTTCTAATACACCGGGCTTCAGAAGGGATGTTAATAAGTTTTTGAGGATGTATTTACTGTAATCTTAAATTATCTCAAAATGACGCATAATCTAGTTAAAAGCTTGAACATTTTGTCATGTTTATTAGCCCCAAGGGAAGAAATTTTTCTGGCCAACGTCTCAATGTCAAGTGTTTCTTCTGTCGGAGTACCGCACTGATGATCCTAAATATAAAAATGTAGGACATGGCTGTCTGCCAGTAACCACACACCTCAATTTACTTCCTGATCTAGAAGGGAACCTGTCAGGTGACTGAGCTACACACAGTGCAAACCCGCGCTGTCCTGAGTTGTTGAATAAGACAGTGATATGAATGTTAGACGACTTACATTTGATATGCTTTCATTATCTGGGAACATCTTACAAAAAGTTAGCCAAGACAACGAAGAATGGCCTGTTGGAGTGCTGCATTTTTTCGTGTTAATAACTTTAACTTAAGGTAAATCATTTATTGATCTCTTAAAATCCTGTTCTATTGCAAAGTCACAGGTGAATGTCAAGTTCGCTTAGACACCTCTCTCTTCACGTTGCACCATCTTTTTCATTGGCCTATCTGTAATAATAACAAATAAATACAGAAATACAAATAAAGCAGATAAATAGAGAGACTCTTCCTCCTTTACTATGATTGGATATTTTGCGGGCTTCATTTAAATAAAATATAAGGCATGACATTTTGCAAAGAAAGGCAACTTACATCGACTTACTTCTACCTTTGAGTGTACAAGGACAGCCTACCCAGTAGTTCGTGTGCCTATATTACACCGGAAGAGATTTCACTGGCGTAAACTGAGTAGCTTACACAACATTAATAGACTAATTTTGCATTACAACAGGCTGTAATAGTGCAGACATTCACACTGAATGATCTGTTTTGCATATTGATTTAAAAGCGTTGTTTAAATACTTTTCACAGCAACTGAACCAACATAATGAAGAACAAATCAGTGGAGTGTTCCTTATTTCTTGTATTACTAAGTTCAACTCAAGGTAAGACGATGGCACATTTTATTTTTCTTCTGATGTCTAAAGTTTACCGTATCCACATTCTGTTTTTTTGATTTATTATTGTTTGGAATACTTGTCTGCGTCGTCGTAGCGTAAATTAATGGTAATCACTCTGATTATACTCCTTATCTTATAAGCGTATACGGTGTGATACTACGTTTAAACTTTGCATTTATAATTTGGTAATGAACAAATGATGCCTAAAATTTGTATTAAGAATTTGAGTTGCTGTTTCATCACTGTTACATCTATCATGTAGCTAAGAAAAGAGTTCACAATAGAAAGGTGAAAATGTTTTGTCATTACCGAATGTTACTTTCACAAAGCCTTCTTAAATCATGTTTGATATGGCTCTCTTTTCACGTACAAGGGTAGGAAAGAAAGTCAGCAGAAACGTGTAAAACTCGAATGGACTGTTTCCCTTTTGCTGGAAAAGTAGACTGAGGATAGGCGTTTGCACAGCTCCAGTGATGCTAAGATTTTTAACCGCTTTGGATACTTTGATGAAAAGCGTTAATAGGCGGGAGGTGGTTATTGAAAATAATTTAGCATTAACATTTTCCTTTACATTTATTATCAACGGGTAGCTTTAAACGTCAAACTAATATTTCATTATTAATTTCTTGCTCAGCGGCTGTGACATCTTTGTGTGGCACTGCAGATGGTTACTGGGAATTGCAAGAAGGTAAACAGGACAACAACTTAACCTGCACGGGTCTGACGGCACAAAACACAGTCCAGTGGATTCTGAAGGACCCTTCTTTACCTGGTGGTTTCCTTATAGTTGGCTCATGTCCGCCTCTTTCATCAAATGGCACTCAACCTATTTGCAGAGCGGACTACGAATTTGCTTATAAACCTAGCAGAATCTCCAGTGATACGAGTGTAATGGTCGTGAATACAACCGCATCACCATCTCCTGTGCTGTTTGAACAAGAACGACTCATCTGCATCGATGGAACAGCAGTTGACACTCCTACTGCTGGGTGTCGCTTGGACTACATATGTACGATATCAGCTTCAGTGACTTTGCTCTTCTAACGCTGTGCATAAACTATATCTATCAGCCTTTTTACAATTTTTCTGCTGTAATAAGCTGGATTAATAGACAATGATTTTTCAAGTCAAAATCGTATATAAAATGAGAAAAAATCAAAGACAATGCTTCACAGTTTGACTGTCTAGAAATTTTATTACATATTTACCAAAATTACATTTATTCCTAATTTTTATTTATTTAATCTGTGCATTCTGTTTTCAATATTTCTCTAATTAAAGTTCAACATTCGGGTGAAATATAAAATAATGCAAATCGTTTTAAGAAGGAAATTATACGAAGAAGGCTATTGTGAGAACTCCCGTGATCATTTGGTTGTTTTACGTTTTAGGTTCAGGAAACTTACTTTATGGCTTACGATTATTAAAAAATTTTCTAAAATTTCTTTTTTCAGATTTGAGTGAAAATGTAACATGCGTAGTTCAATTCAGAAACGAAACATGGACTGTGTTTGGCCAGTGCGACATTATAAAAACACGTTCAAAGCGGCACAGATACAGGTGTGAATGGATCGAAAGCAAACAGGTGACTATTACTGGTAATAATGACGAACTCATCAGAATATTTCACGGGAACCATCGCATCATTCCCCAAACGTTTAAGACACCCTCCAAACATCTGTAGATTAGAACTCTGTATATTAACATGTCATAAAAGTAATTTTCAAGATACAATTAATCCTTTTTTAAAAATTGATTAAATTAATCTAATAGAAGTTAGATAGGTGAATTAATTTTTCATAAGTATAGTCAGAGATGTTATTCATGTTGTTAATAATTTCTAGCTGTTTTTCACTATTCACCTGGGCTATTTTACTCTCTGCAGATGCGAACATGCCGTGGCTTGCACGCGGTCGTATAGGTGAAGCGGGGCAAAAAATGTTATAAGCCATACATTAACGCAGATTGTAGCTCGGACTAGAAGGTCTCAGACACGATAAATGTTATGTATTTTTAACATATGTATCCAGCTATAGCACATACGCACATTATCCGAAGTAAATTTTTGTTGAGAGTTCTTACTTGTAAAAATACTACCATAAAATCTGAAACATATGAGGAAAGTAAACTTTAAATATTAATTGGAAGAAGCATTCTGTTGTCACCATTTCGAAACACAAGTACTGAAAAAATATAGCAACCAGTTAAGATGTAAATATTATATATATATATATATATTATGTTCAAAGTCTATTGACCCAGCATTTCTCAAAACCAATCAAGACAAACGTATTATAAAAGAGTGGTGTTTAGTTAAACGAGTAAACATTCAGATATTGAGTAGTTGCACTCGAAATGTAAAGACTGAAGTTCTAGTTGATTCGAATAATGAAACAATAGCTAAAAGCACAACTTATATCATTTATAATTCTTTGTTCGCCATCTCGATATGAGAGTAACGTCCTCTAAGCGGACAGGTAATGACATCGCCAACGATTTGCAATTTACTGTTGTCGCACATGCTGTCTTATTTGGAACTCACTTAATACTCTCTTAATGTTGGGCCTGTTTTCTCCTTGAGTATTTCAGATTCTCTACGTCTAATTCGTTTGATTTTTTCCTAGCCTCTAAAGGGTCTGTACCGTTTGTGTCTATCATTGGATAACTGGAAATAAGGTCAGAAATTGGTATCGCACCTCTGCTTTCGACACGTGTCGAGTGAACGCGCGGTTAAACAGATGCACACAGGATGGGTTATGTAGCTAAACACAGCGATCATCTATTGTCCGTCGTGTTGTCGGAATGTTCCCATGCCATTTTCTCCTCAAGAGATCTGTAGGCGGTAAACCATTGAGTTCAAGGCTGGTGTGTACCTAGTGCGGACACAATAGAGTTCGATCACAGACTTCTATGATTTCTAGCCTGAAGTTTTCCTCGAGTTCGGCACGGAGAGGTGACACTACCGGCAGAAAGAGCATGGAGCGTAATTTGTCTTAGTGACCAGTACCCGATCATTTCTTATCATTTGTAGAAATTCTGAACATGAAGTGCAGATGGCCGCACCAACCGATAAGCGAACGATTCACCGTCTTGTATAAGTAAGTAGGCATTATGATAATTATTTGCATATTTTGTAAGTGATAATGTAAACACGTTGAAACATACTTGTGTATTCCAGATAGCAATGAAACATTTTATGAACGTTTTAAAAATGCTAACATAGTTGTAATAATGTAAAAGTTTGATATGAAACATTTTAGAAACATTTACCCAATAAACATTTAAAACTGAAACATTTTGCAAACATTTTAAAATGGTAGGGAACATAACATTTAATCAAAAATATTAAATAAATGTTATGTAAACATTTGCCAAAAACTTTTTAAGATATATGACGTAGGATTATGATGTAGTGAGTATGACGTAGAATGTATGACGTAGTAAGGGATTGTTGAATGAGAGAAACCACAGAGGATGGAAGCTTAAGAACAGAATATAGACACTTACTATTAAGTAATATTCAAACTCTAATGTGTATTCTAATAAAATCTATCTTTTTTGGTACTATAGATTTGTAGACTTGAAAACTGTTGTAAAATCAGTCATCTCAAAACAGATACACACCATGCACTTCGTATTGACGCAACGTTGGATGTTTCCTTTGCTAACGCTCAGAAAAGATAATTTTAGTTTCAAAAACAAGATTGATTCACCGTTTTCTTAGTGAACCTTCGTAGAAATACGTTAAAACGTTGAAGATAACAACTACAGTCAGAATATCAAGAGAGTCCTTAAACAGATGGCGCCATTCTAAATTAAAAGTCACTTTATGTTGCCGCACCCAAAAGCTAGATGCTATTATAGTGTAGTAGCGAAAACCCTCACTTGTTACTGCTATTGTGAGTTAGAGTTCAGATCTTATCTTCGGATATTCTCCATATGGATATTCTCTGTTTTCCCCTGTGGCATATGCATGTCTTTCAATGATGCATGTTATGACCGTGGCTCAGAAAAACTTGTCCCAGATCTAGCTGATGTGAGATTGGAAGAACGAAAGAGTGTAAAGAGTGTAAAGAGTGCAGTTTATCTGAATGTGTATAGATGATATCAAAAGATGTGTGACTTGAGAGAATGACGTCAGTTTATATGAATGCCTATGGATGATGTCAAAAGATGTATGACCTGAGAGAATCAGGGAAAATGAGAAGGGGCTGAATTGGATTGAGGAGTGGAAGACATCTGTAGATAACATTTATTTTGTGCAAAAGAACCTGTATTTGTGTGGCCCGTGCACGTCAATTTGAAGAGAGAGAGAGAGAGAAAGTGAGAGTCACGCTTCCCGAGGTTGTGACACAACTATTAAATGCTTTACAGGAAAATGTTTATAAAAGAGCTTAAAAAGGTAGAAAATAAATTTTAAAATAATTTGAATGTAAGCGTTAAGAAAAAAAATTTCTGATGTAAAAAATAAACATTTTTGAAACTTTTTCTGCAAACATTATTCAAACATTTAGTGAGAACATTTATAGAACATTTATAAAATGTTTAAATGCTATCTGGGATCAACCAGTGCCAAACACTTGAAATGTAATTCAAGTTAAATTAAAGATTTTCAAGAAGAAATAATATTTCTTTAAAATCTGATAAACGTGATGTTTTATTAATTTGCGTTTCTTTGATGCACTATTCATAATATGATATAGTGTTAACATATGATGAAAACATTTCAGATGAAAGATAAAGTTTACAACACTATAACGCATTAAAGGATTTACATATCAAAAGCTTTACGAGTTAATGTACACTAAATTAATGATTTTTAAGAATATTGCCCAATTATAAAGTGTATTAAATCAAAGTGATTTTTTCACAAGGAAAGGTTTTGTTGATAATTTTATATTCAGATACATCACGGAGGGATTTTGTGGCTAAGAGCTGTAAAATGGATTGGTCCTGAAAATCAGCCTTTTTAGGCTTAGCATATTGTGCAGACTTATATTTGGCAGAGTTTTTGCAGTTATAAAATCATTAAGAGGAATAGAGAAATAGTCTATAATGGTGAATCAACAACTTTTTTTAATCATTTAATCATATTCAAACCCGTTTCAAATCCAAATATACTATTCATGCTCGGCAAAAGTTCACATTCACACTGATGACAATCTTTTTGTTCTAGTGAACTGTAAACTGTCTTGATGACTATATTATCATAACTTAAAAAAATACTAAATAAGTACAACCCTCTATAATATGATTCTCTTTCACAATAACTGATAGACTAATTTTAAAAGTCGAAGGTAGACTAATGCAGGACATAGGAATTTAGAAAACCTGACCGTGACTCCCGTGTTTACATCACTAAGACACTAGGAAGTCGACGCTTTTTGCCTGTAGAGGAAGCCAGTAGAGATATGCCATGGCGGCTACAGGCCTTTGCGCTGAATGCAGGGTCTGAGTTAGTCTGTGATAATGAAAAAGTCAGCTCTTACAATCTAAACAGTTAAATAGAGCAACATAGAAAAGACAAGACAAATTGAAAAGGGGAAAAGTGCAAGCTAATAGCTTAAATAATATAGCACTCATTTATAGAGATATTCAATTTTTAACCTTTTAGCACACCAGTCTTGTTAATAAGTTTTTGTAAAAATATATTTACTGTTATTTTAAATTATCTTAAAGAATACGACGTGTAATCCAATTAATAGCTCGAGCATTTTTTCATGTTTATTAGCCCACAGGGGGAGAAATTCTTCTGGCCAACGTCTCAATGTCGATTGTTCCTTCTGCCGGAATATATTTTAATGGGTCTTGTAACTTCACCAGCTACCTCCCACCTGTCGGTCAGTACACTTACTACGTGACTGTTGTTCCTGGAGAGGTGAAGGTGACTGCAAGTTTCATCGGAAGTAACGTAATTCGTAAGTCATTCTTGTAATCACAAGAACCATCTGAAGTTGCTGGATATTCATTTTCCATCTTCGGTTTAGATATTAATAAAACCCAGTTTTCTAGTCATGCAGTTTAATCACCAGAAATCGAGTGTTTAAAAGCAATGTAACATTATATACCTTTACTGCTTGTTTTACACTTATAGACGTGGTTTGATTGTTTTAGTCAAATGCGACTTATCTGAGCCATTATGGAAAGTGGATATAACTGAACAAAATCTGAAGGATTGAGGCTTAAGACAAATGTTTTACTGATAGAGAACAGGCAGTGACAACTTGGATATTTGATTCAGAGAAATCTCGTGAGATGACGCCCTAAAAGAACATAATCGTGCATAGACATTGGATACATAACATTGTTGACGGACCCTTCCTTAACTTTATTTTTATTATTTCTTTAAGTTTATAAAGTAGCTGAAAAATTGTACGTTGTCATGTGAATTTCCATTGTTTTAGAGAAGAAAATGAAAAGATTCCCTATTGCCAGCTAGTCAAAGTTCGTTGTATGTGCATCAACAAGATTCTGTTCCCTATTCTACCCTATTCCCTATTCTGGGTTTTTCAAGTGCTCTGTTGTCATTGCAGCTATTTTCACTTAATATACAGTAAATTGACCAGTTTTAAGAAAGTAAAGTGGGTTACAAAGATGCCCTCAGACAACCTTGTCTTTCGGAGAGTCTGTGGATCCTTTACACAAATATTCATCGGCTTTATGATGAAGAGAGCAAAACATAATTTGTCTGCGCGGGTCGCCATGATTAGGCTGAGGTCCCGAACAGACGCTACGGTGTTGGGACTGTTACTCTCACTCCTACTTATGCTATGTGGCGATGTAGAGCCAAACCCTGGCCCCACCGGTAGAGAAACGATGAGACAAACTCGTCTGGCAAATGTCAGCGCCTCAAGGAGGGCAAGTACAGACAGAACAGACAACGCAGTACACATCGAAACGCAGCATAGACCAGAGCCGACCCTATCAGACGTCATGGCAATATTGCAAAGCATGAGTACAAAGTTCGACGAAGTAAAAGATGACATCAAAAGACTAAACGACTCCTGCTCAACCCTCCAAACACAAATGCAGGCGATACGCCATGAAAACTCTGAGATTCAACGTCAGCCTCATCAACTCGAAGAAAGGAACGACAGTCTACAGAAAAAACTGAGCAAAGCAGAGAGGAAGATTGACGACCTCAAAAACAGGTCAAAGAAAAACAACCTGCTGTTCTTTGGCTTTCCTAGGAAGGAAAAAGAGACACCAGACGAATGTGAAGCTATTGTGAGTACCTTTATCAAAAACCAACTTGAAATTCCAGACAATATAGAGTTTGAGCGAGTGCATAGACTGAGCAACAAGAGCGATTCGCCGATCATCGCCAGATTCACTTTTTTCAAAGACAGGACAAACGTAATGAAATCCAAGTACAAACTAAAAGGTTCCAACATTTTTATTGGGGAAGACTTTTCGACGCGGACACGTGAAATGAGGAAACTACTGACCCCACATCTAAGGAAAGCGAAGAGTGAAGGGAAAAGAGTGAAAATGGTTTTCGATCAACTATATATCGACGGGAGGAAATTCTATGCTGATGTCAACTGTGCTCTTACCGAAGAAAGATCGAGTTTTGGCCGCCCGGCGAATTATGTTACTTCCATTGATAAAAAAGACGAGTGTCCACCTAGTTTACTTGGCAGATCGTGTGACAGTGATTGCAAGTCCAAGGACACTAACTCCATTGAAGATGGACAAAAGAAAATGCGAGTTATACCCCCTGATTATAGGCTTTCTTTTTTGCATTGGAATATATGTGGACTGCAAGGTAAATTAACAAACAACGACTTCCTATCATTCATAATGTCATTTGACTTTATTTGCCTTGTTGAAACATTTATGGAAAACTTTACTTCTGCAATCTTTTCAGACTATTTCTGTGACCACAAACCGGCTATTAAATTTAATAATCAAGGTCGTCGTTCGGGAGGCCTATTATGTCTAATTAACAATAAGCTGGTACCATATATTAACAAAATAGACACAAGTTTCCATAATCTGATTGTTTTTCGACTTACCAAAAACTTGTTTAATCTTGACAAAGATATCATTTATATTTGTGCATATGTACCACCTGAAGGCTCCCCCTTTTACCCATACACTGGTATTAGCAATGGTATGTCCATTATCGAAGATTGCTTGGTGGAGTGTATGAAAATATGGGGGAAACGTATGTCATTGTAGCTGGAGATTTGAATGGTCGGACTGGATGCTTGAATAATAATGATACTATTGATGCTGACCTTGTCACAGAGTTACTTGTACCTGATAGCCATTCTATTAAGTCAGATAGACTTTCACAGGACCCAGTTGTCAACCAGTATGGGAAACTGTTACTAAATTTATGTGCCTCCTTTGAGCTATACATTTTGAACGGTGTATGTCATGGCGACGGTGATGGTTGCTACACTTACATTACTGATTCAGGGCATAGTGTTAATGACTACTTTTTAATGTCAAAGGAACTATTTTACACCCATACTGCAGCTATCTCACTGTTTGTCAAACAGAGACTTGACTCTGATCATATGCCTGTAAATTTGCAGTTAAATATGCAAGGTAGAGAACTGATAGGGAAGTCATGTGAAGAAACAAAAAAGAAATGTACACAGAGTGAGTGAGTGAGTGAGTGAGTGAGTGAGTGAGTGAGTGAGTGAGTGAGTGAGTGAGTGAGTGAGTGAGTCAGTCAGTCAGTCAGTCAGTCAGTCAGTCAGTCAGACAGACAGTCAGTCAGTCAGTCAGTCAGTGAATGCGTGAGTGAATGCGTGAGTGAGTGAGTTTTCTAAAAAAAATGAATACCTGTTTTATATTTTTGTCGAGAAAGGTCGCTCCTTGAGCACACCTTACCACAACTGTCCACGTTATGTACAAGAAGGCGGCGCCATTAACTGCAAATGTTTTATCAGTGACCTGGGCAGCCCACCTGGTAAACTACAATGGAATACTACTCTCTCATCAGAGCTGCGTCTTTTTAACGTACAGCCATTTGATTATGGGAGTTACATCTGCCAGCTTCTTTGGAACAACAAGGTTGTGCAATCTGTGGAGTACGTCTTAAAAAGTGGATGTAAGTCTACATTATCGTTATCTTTATGTCCACCGTAATATTCACTTTTGCTTTGTTCTCTCCCTTTCTCTTTTAGAATTAATTGTGAATATCGCTTTTTCCCCACAGACCCTGCAAAAGTGCCGACCTTTATTATAAATAATTTTGACAGCAAGACAGTCAATGTTGATGAGAAATCTCATGTGGAGATGAGATGCTATTCTGATGGAAAGCCAAAACCCAGCAGTCGACTTTTAAATGCAGCAGAACCTTCAAAGTTTCTCAATCAGAGTGAGCTTGCAGATGACGATGTTGACGATAAGCAGTCAGGGGAGGTCAGCTTTAGTATAGACCAAGTACCATGTGAGGCGTCAGGAGTCTACCGGTGTGATGTCAACAACAGCATTGGACAGGACAGTCAGAGTCGCACACTACTGGTGTCCTGTAAGTGTTTCAAGCACATCATCAAAATTGTTGGTGATTTTTATGTCTCTTAGCTAGCAGCAAGTTATGGGACATAAGTATACATAGTAATAACTTCTCTACCTTTTCATATGTTAGTAGCGAGCAAATTAACAAAAATATGTAATAAGATGTTTCATATAAGTTGTGACTTTCATAACTAAAATTGTTACCAAAAGCGCCTTATGAAGTGAGCCTTCAAATCTCTTCCTAAAATAAAAATGACTGTTACTTTGTTTATGTGTTTGGTGTAAGGCGTAGTCTTAGAGTGTGTTGGCAGAATTTTGAATGTCAGTTCGTATTATAGCTGTCAAATGTGCGGTTTCTTTCTGATTTCCATTGTGAAAGAATTCACGAGAATTTGGTATTACAGGTGCCCCCAAAAGAACCAATATTGATGGAAATCCTCCAACTGTCAATGTAACAAATGGTTCAGGAGTGCTAACATTTAAAATGACGGCTTACCCTATACCAGAGATTAAGACGTTAGCCTACCTTGGCACAAATGACAGTTCTGATGGACAGACAGTGAAAGAAAACAGTCTTTATGCTGCCTGTTCTACAACAGTTCTGGCTCCAGCTCCAGTCACGTGCAATGTTATAGTCATCAACGTTACACACAATAACGAAGGTTTCTACAGAATCGTCTTTAGCAACAGTTTAGGAGACCTGCCTTTCACCTTCATTGTCAAAGGTAGTTGTAGCTAGGGGAATAATTTCCAAACAGACACCTTAATAATCCACAAATCGTAAGGTTCTTTAGAAAAAAACGACTTTAATGACTTGGTTCTAAATGTAAAATCATACATATGACCTTATGGAGATACGACCGTTCAACTTTCTACTTCTCATACACTAATCACACAGAATGTGTATTTTAAACAAATTTAAATTTAATTTTAACAAGGTATATAAATTCGTTTCTGCTTGTGTGTTTTTGCATCTTTTTATGTATTATTTTCTAATTGTATTAAGATAAAGATTATGTTAGTGCTAATGAATTCAAAAATTAAAAATAATATGAAAATATAAGCTTCAGAGATTTGAATGGACCTATGCAGTATTAGAGAGAGACCAGCAGGCCGGAGCGATCACAAAGACAGACGAGAAAATCGCTGGAGTCGTCGTGCTTGCCGTGGTGTTGTCGATTGTCGTTGTGTTGAATCTTGTTGTTGTCATCTGGGTCTGGCGACGTGGATGGAATTTACCTTGTGATGGTAACAGTATAATCTTTTTGCTTCATTTTACAACATGTGTGTTTTCGTCCTGTGTGTGTGTGTGTGTGTGTGTGTGTGTGTGTGTGTGTGTGTGTGTGTGTGTGTGTGTGCACCTTCTTGCTTCAAAGTGTAGTGTTCGAGTTTATGTTTATCAGCACACACATAGTTGCAGTTAAAAAGATAAACATTATTTAATATACTATTTATATTGCAGACAGAACTAATCAAAGGAACACGCAGCTGAACCCAAGAAGGTAAAAAGTGTCAATAGGTATTCAGTTAGTTCTACAAATTACAACTTAAAAGCCTATTCCAAAATAGTTTACTATTACTTAATTTTTATGCGTACTCTCTTTATTAAGTTTAAAAAATTTTTTTAGTTATTGAGAATCATAGTGTAATGTTCTTTCAGCGGCGAGACATCAGAACATTCCTTGGCTCCGGTGACAACAGAGACGTTAAGCACAACGGAAGGTAACCGTGTTTCGCAGTATCTCTATATTATATCAAAATATAGACAGAAACACGCAAGATAATTTATTCTAATATATGCAGAGGTGTAGCTGTTTAATAGTTTATGTCAGAGTTACCGCTTAGCTTGACTGTTTAATGCTGATTGAATAAGCTGATTGGTTGGTTTTTATAAAGGGTTTTTTCTCCTTGCTATGATTTTGCATCATAAATACAGGGCTAAATACAGATGTGGAGGACACATATCATTAGACAGAAACACAAGTGAAGTTAAGCAAAAAGTCAGAATTCTTTAAAGAATAATAACTCAAAGAGATGCCTCAAATGAAACGTCTCAACAAAACAAAGACAACCATCTGAGTAAGGAAACCAAAAGAGTAATTGATTCTGTTGTAGGAAGAGCGACTCCACTTTATGACGCATTACAAATGAAAGATGTGGGGAAGCAGTCACATTATGAAGGGATACTGCGACAGAACAATGCCTCGGAAATATCTACTTACGAAGGTAGGAGGAACATAAATGAGTGATTTTAATTCTGTTTGTACTTTGTGAGTTTGCTATGAACTTTCCTTTGCAACCTTTGCGTTACTGCTTGTAATAAGACGTACGCACATACACTTACCTTGCACGCGCACGACGTATATTACAAACATGCACCCCGCTCGACGAGCCCCCGTTGATGGAATGAAGGTGAAGAGATTTCTCGTTGTTTTGAAAAATGAAGGACTCACTCTCTTCCGTCTGTCTGTCTGTCAAACCGTCCCCTTTCTTCTTCTTCCCACGTCATTTCTTCCCAAAACGACGACAAACAAATGACGCACACAAGACGTCAAACACAAGACACCATTCACACACGAAACAATACAAGACCTACCCCTAACTCATTACACTCCCCCTTGCTAAAACTGAAATCTCCCAGATTTCCACCAACTAGGTCGCTATATTGTTTCGGTAAACCCCCAACTCAAAATAACTTAGCAACTGAACTGCACCTAACAAAAATCTTTCCTGGCTAATTTATAACGCTACTCTTTACTCATGAAACAATGGAGTAAAACATTTCTAACAAATAATATTAACGGCAGTCAGCTTACATTATATTTACATGTTCATTACGCCACCCTACTCTAAAATCGGGCCGGGGCAGTCACTACGGCTTAGGTAGTCAGCCTCAACATTTTCCGCCCCCTTTATGTATTTAATGTAGGGATGGTATTCCTGCAGGAAAAGTGACCATCTCATTAACCTCTGGTTAGAGTGTTTGGCCTGGGCTAAGAATACCAGGGGCTTATGGTCACTTTCTAGCACAAAGTCTCGTCCATAGAGATACTGGTTAAATTTCTGAATCCCAAAAATCACAGCCAGACACTCCTTCTCACACGTAGCATACGTTCTCTCAGTTTTACTCAGCTTTCGACTAGCATACGCTACTGGATGTAAGGTACCTTCACATTCCTGCAGCAGCACAGCCCCCAGTCCACGCTCGCTGGCGTCTGTCCGTAGGTGGAACTGTTTTAAAGGGTCGGGTAGTTTGATGATAGGATCGGAGGTGAGGTGTGCCTTAAGTGTATCAAATGCTCGTTGGCATGCTTCAGTCCATTCCACTCTATTCGGTTTCCGTGCTCCGATTAAATCCGTAAGTGGTGCTGCAATTGCGCTAAAGTTGGGGACATATTTGCGATAAAAACTCGCTAACCCTATGAAGCTACGAACTTCGGTCTGGGTCTCTGGCCGCCTCGTTTCGCTCAGTTGTTGAACCTTGGCGTTGGCTGGAGCTACTTCCCCACGACCAACTCTGTGACCCAAAAAATCCAAACTAGCACAACCGATTTCGCATTTGGTAGGCCGTGCTGTGAGGTTCACCTCGCGTAACCTCGTCAATATTGCTTTAAGTAGCACAAGGTGTTCTTCCCACGTTTCCGTGGCGAGGAGCAAGTCATCCATAAAGTTTTCTACACCTGTTCCTTTGAGTGGTTCTAACAGTGTGCGCATCATACGCGTGAAAACGCTTGGTGCATTTTGTACACCAAATGGCATCACCTTCCACTGGTAGTTTCCGAAAGGTGTAGTAAATGCTAATTTATGTCGGTCTTCTTTTCTCACAGGTATCTGCCAATACCCCTTTGTGAGGTCTATCCGTGAAAAGTATTTAGCTTTTGAGAGCTTGGTAAAAATTGTGTCTGGATCAGGAAGGGGTTCTGCTAGATACTCAGTAATTTGGTTTAGCCGCCGATAATCGACGCAAAACCGAAAACTCCCATCCCTTTTCTTGACCAGGACTATGGGAGAGCTGTACGCACCCTCCGCTGGTTCGATGACCCCCAGCTTGGCCATTTCTTGCAAATCTCTTTCCACAGCTTCAAGTTTTGCATGCGGTAGCCTGTACGGCCTTAGCTTAACAGGAACATCACTTATGAGCGTAACAGAGAACTCCGTGAGTGATGTCAGACCAGGTTTATCTGTTAACGTTCCGTCAAATGACGCCAGCAACTGCTGGACTTCTTCCTTCTGCCCATCCGAGAGATTTTCGCTGATCTTTACATTCTTGTAAGTTTCTTCATTCATCGTAGGGCAGCTGTGGAACCTTACATCAGAAGCTGGAGTCTCATCCATCTCCTCCACTACAAGCGTTGCTACCACCAAGGTGTTATCCTCCACTTCTCTCTCCACATACCTTTTCAAGAGGTTTACGTGGAACGTTTTCTCACGTTGCCCAATTTGTACGCGGTAATTTAGACCGCTCATTTTTTGGGTGATCACATACGGTCCTTTCCAGTGTACCTGGAGCTTGTTGTGCGCTGTAGGGAGTAATATTAAGACTTTCTCCCCTACTTCAAATTCACGCAATTTTGCCCTCTTGTCATAATGACTTGCTTGCTTGCGGCGAGCATCACGAAGGTTGTCCTGTGCTAACTTACGAACGAACTCTAATCTATTACACAGGTCCGTGACATATTCGTAAGAGGTCTTTACCTCCTCTTGGGTTTGTTCATTGGTCCACAGAGACCTGAGAACTGCCATAGGTCCTCGAACGGTTCGCCCATACACTAGCTCGAAAGGCGAGAATCCTAGCGAACTCTGTGGGGCTTCCCTGTAGGCAAAGAGAAGTGCTGGTATGTACCTGTCCCAGTCTCGTGGTCGTTCTTCAGACAACTTACGCAGCGCAGTTTTCAGAGTTCCATTAAACTTTTCTACCAGCCCATTGCACTGAGGGTGGTAGGGAGTGGTGGTGTAATGCCGTATCGACAATAACCGGTTTACCTCAGACATGATCTTGCTGACGAACTGCGTCCCTTGGTCTGTGAGTATTTCCTCTGGTATTCCCACTCTGGACCAAATTCCTAGGAGCGCCTCGGCTACTGTTTCAGTGTCTATATTTTTCAAGGCCGTCGCTTCTGCAAACCGGGTGGCGTAGTCCACCACAGTTAGGACATACCTATGTCCCCGCTCTGATGCTGGCTTGATTGGCCCGATAATATCCATCGCGACTCTCTTGAACGGCTCATCGATGATTGGGACTTCACCAAGGGGTGCTGGGTGTTGGTGAGCTCTGGTCGACGTGCGTTGGCACGTGTCACACGACTTTACATAGCGTTTCACATCGCCGGTCACTCCTGGCCAATAAAACTTGGTCAGTACCCGATCAAGAGTTTTAGAGGTTCCCATATGAGCACTAAACAACCCTTCATGAGCAAGTTTTATTACATCCATGCGTTTCCCTATAGGAACAATAAGTTGTTTGAACTCCTCCCCATTCTGTTTCACTTGTCGGTACAGGAGACCCCGCTTCTCCATGTATCTAGTCTCAGCGGTTTTCCTGACGCACGTAGAGCCCTCAACTGCCAGTGCGCGCACTCTCTGTAGGCTAGTGTCTTCCGCCTGAAGCTTCCCAAACTCCAGTGCTGTGGTGCTCGGGACAGAATCCGATACCACAAGTGGTTCGGTACCCCGGCCTACCCTAGCCTGCGCACGTGTAACAGCGCAAACGTCTACTTTATCCGTTTTGGGAAACGGACTTAAAAAAATGTAACGTACACCAAGAATGAGTGGGTGTGTTAAATTGTCTAGACATGCCGCCTTAATCCGCCCTGTGACATACTCGCAGTCCACGTCTATCATGGCTGTGGGTACACTTGCAGACGTCATGTTCGCGAATTGTACTGTGATCTGTTCATCCAGAAGATCTTTGTCACTAACCAAACATCTCTGCACTATCGCCGAATAGTTGCAGCCAGTGTCCAGGTAAATGGAACAACATCTACCATTCACCTTGCCGGTGGTCACGTTTCGATCATCCGTTACTGGGCCCAGTATGACATTTGCGGTTATGCTTTTGCTTTGAGTTTTCCCATTCTGTGGACAGTTACGGGAGTAGTGTCCTTCTTTTCTGCAATTAAAGCAGGTAACCGGTCTATTCGCTCCCTCGGTGCGTTGTCTACCTTTATTTGAGCTGTTATACGCTTTTCCAGTTGATCGATCGATTTGACGGTATTTCTCGTCATGGATTTTGGAGGTGGTGGTTCGTTCCCAGTGAGGGTATTCTTTTTCTCTCTTAGCTTTTGCTAGTTTGCTGTGTGCCTTATCAAACCTCTCGGCTATCGACGCAATGTCTGCCAACTTTATCGCTCCCATTGTTTCTAAGTGACAAGTCAATTCAGGGTGATAACTTCCCATTACTACTTCTTTTACCAATTCTTCCCATACACTGTCGTGATTAGATCGGTCGACATTAGCCATCACCATCCACTGGTCAAGGTCGTGGCGTACTCGTTGGTGGTATTGGTCATGTGTCTCGTCAGGTTTTTTTGACGCGTTCCGAAATCGCAGACGGTACGTCTCTGCGGTGATTTCAAATCGTTTCAGCAACTCGGTTTTTAAGGCGTCATAATCGTTCCACGAACCTTCAGCCATTCGGTTGAACACTTCCTTTGCACTATCGCGAAGAAGTCCGGACAACTGGATAGCCCAACTATCATGTGGCACACGACACGACTGTGCTAACCGTTCAAATTGCGCGAGATACCGTTCGATGTGGTCGTTCTTGTCATCGAACGTGGCCATCTTGACGGGGCCTGTCCTACCGTAGTGTGACATGCGTACCCTGCCCTCGTCATCGCTGGCGTCGCTATTGCTGCTTATACTGCTGCATCTACTGCTGCCACTAGCGCTTCTGCTCTTAAATTTTAGCTCAGCTAATTTAAGCTGCAGTTCCCGCTCTTTCTCCTTTTCTTCTCTCCGTTCCTGTCTCTCCCTCTCTTCTTTCTCTTTCCGTTCCTCTCTCTCCCTCTCTTCTTTCTCTCTCTCAATCCGCTCCTGTCTTTCTTTTTCCTCCCTTTCCTTTTTACCCTGTCTCCAGAGGATTAATTCTTTTTCAACAAACTCATTAATCTCTTTTCCTACCAACCCCTCATCTAATGCAATCTCTCTAAGCTCTTTTCGCTTGTCCCTCTCGGACACAGCGAACTCTGCTTCTAATCCAGACATGGTAAAGTAGCTGCGCTAACACTATCGCCGTTGACCAGAACGGTACTTCCCCTTCGCGTTACTTGACCAACCTCCCAACGAATAGCTAGGCCAGCTACACACACACTATCTGTTCAGATCCCGGACGAGCTACCCAATATGTAATAAGACGTACGCACATACACTTACCTTGCACGCGCACGACGTATATTACAAACATGCACCCCGCTCGACGAGCCCCCGTTGATGGAATGAAGGTGAAGAGATTTCTCGTTGTTTTGAAAAATGAAGGACTCACTCTCTTCCGTCTGTCTGTCTGTCAAACCGTCCCCTTTCTTCTTCTCACCACGTCATTTCTTCCCAAAACGACGACAAACAAATGACGCACACAAGACGTCAAACACAAGACACCATTCACTCACGAAACAATACAAGACCTACCCCTAACTCATTACACTGCTGCAGAAATTTTTTTTTAGTAAATACTATATATATATATATAGATAAATATATTACTTGCTGCTTGTCTTTCTTTGTAGGAGAACTTAGAACTAGTGATGTTAGAATAACCATCTTTTTTACTGAACATATATTGATCATAACTTCCCTCAAAGAATAATGCTTACTTGTAGTATCCCTTTTTCCCGTAGTATAGCGCCTGCTTGTAACCGTAATTGACATGCTCTAAACAAATAAAATAAAAAACAACGAGTTTAACATGTTATAGATTTTTTTAACCGCAATATGGTTTCAGATGTGAGCAGCCGTTTGCGCCAGACGAGAAATGAACCTACATATGTGAACTGAGGAATGCAGTGCTTCGAGTATTGTGTCAAGACTTTATACATATTAACTAGAATTTCTCTATACCTGAAACACGAAATACGAAGGGCTTTTTATCAGATTTTCACCAACAACTGTTTAATGGCTTTATGGTGCAGCCAATCTTACTTTTGATGCTGAATTTTAGTGCATGGGGGTACATTTAGAAAGGACTAAAAGTCCTATGAATCTTACTTTTATTGATGGAGAACCCAGTATAGTACGGCATATGAATGTTGTTATAACATCGCTGCGATACGTATTATGGAATCATCAGAGAACGAGTGCCAGAGAACTAAACACAGTCACCGACTGTCAGAAACATGGGGAATCCACTCTCCCCCGTATCAGCGTCTTTCGTAGAAACCACTGGATTTGTGAGTCTACCTGTGCAAAGCGTAGCTCAGTCGCCCTCCACTACTAGTCAGGGTGACATCGCTGTTTACTCAGGTTCACTTTTTCAAAAACCAGACGTACAGCCAAACCAGCCAAGCAACGTGAAACAAATACTGACAATAAGGGTGATAAGCGTGATAATACAATAATACACCAGAAGCAATTTATATAAAATTGTTTACATAAAGTATGTCTAGATTATACTCAGACTTGTTGAAATGTGTAGGGGATATTTCTTTAATTTTTCATTCCAGATTTTTTCATTAGACACTTTTTCTAGCCATAAAGTGGTACTTAATTTATAATATTATCTGAGAACATAATTATAGTGATTTTCAGGAAATGTTTTACTGTGTAACAATGATGTCGTGTGTTTTGAATCTCATGCAAAGTGAGATTGACAGTATGATATCAGTGTGTTTCGAAATTTCTCCTTTTGAAACCATTAATTTCTCTTACTTTTCATTCTAGAGAGTTATACATATCATGAATAGCAGCTCAGAGGACTGTTAATGTGAGACCGAATAGCAAATACTTATTCATATTATCCAATGATCTTCATCGAAAGTGCCGTAGCCAAATGATTCTAGAGACAATGAATACGTTGTTGATATGAAAAGAAGTAACGAGCAGCAAACATTTTTAATAAATATTGTACGTTCACTATTATAACATGTCTATTTATTCATGTTTTTGCTTAATTTGCGCCTTTCTTAATATACCAGAAAATCCCTTTGTTTTATTTTAAAATAGTTTTCCCTACCGAAGTGTTTTGAACAAGCGCATTCTTGATCGTAACCGAAGAGGAATCTTTCTCACCACGGATTATGAAGCTGTTTAAAACTATGTCGAGTATATAATAATCACATACACGACTGGTACACCAGGCACATGTCGCGAGAAGAAAGCAGACATGTCTGATGTTCTTATATTACGATGACACTGACAATGGTCATGGTTGTTAAAATCGTTGGCTGCTGTAGTTGTAGTCACGGTGGCTTGCTTTATAATAACCGTAGCTGTCATAGGTCCGATATAAGCGAGTAATTTCCAAATTCCAACTGGCCAGAGTTAGTGATGTTTGTCACTTGCTCATACTTTCGGATGTCTTGCTGGACTATCTACTAACACTGATTTAGAGATAAATCTGAGACTGTTCAAGTGTGTATGCAATTAAGAGAAGAATAGATAACACTTTCTTAATCCAAGAGGGCAATTAGGGGCATCTCGATATGAAAGTACAAAACAATACCACATCATATTACCTCTATATATATTCATATCCGCGAAACAGACTCATACACTGTACCCTTCTTTAACAAACTTATGTAAACAAATAGAAATGTGTTCTTGAGCAAAAAACATCAATTCCACAAACTAATACTGACACAGACGAGGTTCTAGTATTCTATTGAGAAAGGTTTACAAAATTTAGTAAAAGAACTGAATAGTAAAGACTTTCTGCTGAAAAAGCTTAGACACATATTAGAAAACAATAACACAAAGTATTTTAACAGATAAAATTTTATTTTCATTTCTTGTTGCTGCAGAGTCTTAAGGCAATGAACATAACTCCTCGTAGATGGCAAAATGCTGGTCTGGGCTTAGAAGTCTGCTCAGAAATAAATACCCTACCAACAGCCATCCCTGTAAAGAAATGTCATATCAAGAGAGAAGTATGTCTAAGCCGAGATACGAACCCACGAGACCCGATTTTCGACTGTTGTGGTGATTTAGCCTCTACACTACAGCACCTGCAGAACAGCAAAAGTACTTGAACATTTGCTTTAACACCAACCACTTCTACATTGATAAGATCGTAAATATAAAAATGTAGGACATGGCTGTCTGCCAGTAACCACACACCACAATTTACTTCCTGATCTACAAGCCGACCTGTCAGGTGACTGAGCTACACACTGTGCAAACTCGCGCTGTCCTGAACAGTTGAATAAGACAGTGATATGAATGTTAGATAACATAATCTCATATGTTGTTTTATTATCTGGGAACATCTTAAAGAAAGAACAAAACAAAGCGGTCTGTTGGAGTGCTGCACCTTTTTCGTGTTACTAACTTCAGCTGAAGGTAAATTTATATATCAGTTTCATATATATCTTAAGCATTTAGAATACCAACCTATATGCAAAGCCTTCTTTGGGATAAGGGAGATAAATTCTGGAAAGCAAATATCGAAGGAGTTGAGGAGTTGTTTCCCATATCCTGCTAGATGCATAGAGATAAGAATATTAATCTTATCGCACAGCTGGACTGATGTTGATGACAAACAGGCTGAAAACTACTAGTTACCTACCTTCATCCATACGCCTCGACAAAATCGAAAACTTAGATAGTAACTAATTATGATAAAATACAAATGTGATTAATTCTGTCATTTAGTTTTTTTTTACCTGCCAGGTATTTGTTACAGGCTGTAGGTAATGAGATTAGCATCTCACTAGAAATGGATCATGTAAACTGATCACCGACTAAGTGTTTAGATATTTTCTGTACGGTTCTTCTACAGTAAAAGAAAAGTCTAAGAAAATACAATGAGTTAATATAGGAATAATATCAAACATCACTTTAGAGCACGACTAGAAAGATCTCGAGGTAGTGTTTCGAGACGGGTAATAGGTAAAGTTTTTCTATTCAGACGAGAGGCAAACTCGTTGATATTTAATAAGTGTGTGTCAGTCGGTTTGATTTAACTTATTTAAATAATTAGATTCACTAATACCATACTAACTAATCAGATTACTTGAGACTAAGTAAAATATTTATAATCAAACACCACAAGTAAAGGATATCAAAATGTTTCGACACTATTAAGATTTAAGGAGCGAGAACAATGTTCACTAATCTTAAGTAGTATGGAGTGCTGCCGCAAGCATTTTCCTTTTACCTGGCCATCCCTAGCAGAATAGGTATGGATGGTTGATTTGATAGCAAAGCTCTTTAACCCAGAGGCGATTTTACACGTAAGAGAGGAAGTTACTCTTCTCCCGTAGAGGGAGTCTCTAAAGACGAGATATGAATATTTGACTCTTGTTGTCTATCGATTTTATTTATTTATTTATTTACTTATTTTTGTTTATTTACTTTTAATACTGCACGAACTGAGCGTCTCATTAATTAAGGTACAGAGATCATAAGTATTAAATTAAAGGCGATGATTTACTTCAGTGTCAATTAGCCAGCTGTTGATTTATACTTAACTCATCCGTGGCTTAATGACAAGCTTGCATATGATCTCTGAGTATCTGATTAAAAACAATCGACGTTTCCAGTAAATATTCGATAATATTGCTGACCCTTTACGAAACATAATAAAATGATAAATAAAATCCTATATGCTCCTGTTTTATATTTCCTCAGTTGAAGTGGGTCCTGACTGTACTTTACATCAGATGAACCCTAGAATGGCGGGTAAATTGCTGAAGTTTTGCCTGCTGCTTGTCTTGGTGAGAGTAAGTCAAGGTAAGTTGACAAATATCAACTATCACACGTTTACGTACTTAACACTATCCAACTCTATGAATACAAGTGATACAAAGTGAGTTTTCCACTTATTTATCTTTAGAAAAAGCTTCCTAACTCGTATCACTGCTTTTGTAAATAAGACACCGGATACGAGTGTAATTTTTAAAATTATTAAACTATATAGGTTTATTTTTGCTCTTTGGTCCTATTATACGAAATGGTGAAGTATGTGTCTGTGTGCGCGCGCGTGTACGTGGTTTTGTGTGTGTGTGTGTGTGTGTGTGTGTGTGTGTTACTGCGCCTATTTACAAGTTATGAAAGGAATTAATAAGCGGAACCTATATGAAAATAACAAAATTCCAGTTAATTGCACAGCCTGCACTCTATCACAGTAGTGTCCTGACACATTTCGTGTCTCTCTGGAAGGTGACGTGCTGGCCAGGGACGGTTAATTTTATTATCTCTCTGTCTCTCTTCTTGACTCTTCTAAAGTAATTTATTACTCATTTAAGACGTGCGGCTTGACCTGCCCGCGCAGTGCTGAATCATTCCTCCACTTGCATTCCATGTCACACGTCTTTGACATCTATATATCGAAAACTATTTCGATAATATGCTTTCTTTTTACAGTTGGTATGGCTTGCCTAAAGCTACTCTTATCTCCTTGCATCTCCCTTCGACATTAATGTGACTAAGTTACTGTATTCATGCGCATCTCACGCGTGTCATAATTTGCAGCACTTCTGTCGGACCATCGTTGCAGCAGCCGTCACAGATCTCTGAGTAGGCGAGAACCAATGTTGCTGCCACTTTCAACAAAACCTTTCATCTCAGCACTTTCGTAGATCTTGAGATGCGGTGCCGTCCTTGACCTCTCGTCAACGAATATTCGCTTTCAGTCAATAGAAAAAAGTCCTGCGGTCGTTTTCACTGTTTTACGTTCTTTGGCTATAGCATTAGCTATGTTCCTTATCTTATACATCTGTGGGTAATAGAAATCGACTAGTCTTATTTTGCCTCACCAAATGGAAAAGGCTTAGACGTCGTCTCAACCAAGAACATTTAAAAAATTTTCGGCGAACAGGTCATAAAACTGCTTTCCTATCGATCATGGGTTAGTGGAAATGCAGTATGGCAGCTTAGTGGTTGTGGTGCGAATCATTCACAGCACAGAACTAAGCATTTTTCTCTCCTTTCATTCAGTAGAAATATTATTTTACAGCTGGAAGACTGCAGCTTGGTTTACTGTTTTACGTTCTTTTAGTATAGCATAAGTATGTTCCTTCTCTTATCTATCTCTGTAATAAAAATTGGTGAGTCATATTCTACCACAACGCATGGCAAAGGTTTACATGTCGTTTTTCCTGCGAACAAAACCCAAAAATATATACTTAAGGGGAGTGTTTATCTGGTTTCTGATCGATCATTAGTTGGCGGAAATGAAGTGTGGCAATGGTGGTTCTTCCGTCTCCTTTCACCAGCCTACTTTCTTATGTTATCTTTTCTTAGTCTGTGTTTGTTGCTTTACAGAGATCATAAAGCTCTTTTCACAAATCCAACCAATCAACTTTTCCCATGCATACTCTTCCGGTGATCAGAAAAGCAGTGAATCACAAGTATGTATAGTAAAGTCTTTGCATATTACTAGTCTGAAAGCGTGCGTCCTACAAAACGCTTAAGAAAGCGGTCAGCTGAGAATATCAAAACACTTAGAATACCATCAATAATAGACTTTGTAGATTGCTTTTTATTGCTGAGGCGAGTTCATTGCATGATGCATGAAAGACATACAAACATACAAACAAAAGCAGCCACAAACAGATAAGACGGAAGCCAATCAAAACGAAGTGCATGGACAAAGATAAAGAACTGAAAATTGAGAAGAGCGGCGGAAAAAGTGAAATATCAGAGTAATAACAATGGCACGATAAAAGAAACTCCAGCAGTTCTGTAAAGATTCAGAGGAGGTAGCCAAAACACACAAAAATGTTTTTCTCACAAAATTATTTAACAATGGAGAGTAAGAGTGGGATTTTTTATATGGCAATTGAACGAACAATTGTTTTATTCCCCAGAAAATCTAACATCAGTGTGTGATACGAGTGACAGTTACTGGGAAGTGCACGGTAATAAGCAGGATAATACCTTTACCTGCACGGGCCTGTCAACACAAGACACAGTACAGTGGGATCACTGGGAGTCTAATTCAGATTCCACGCTCCTTGGTGACTGCCCGCCGCGTCCGGCCGTATGTAGCACAACACTCAGCCCCACTTTTATACCAAACAGAATTTCTGATGACACAAGTGTGATGGTTGTTAATGCTTCAGCGGCTCCAGATGCCAGATTCTTTGATAAAGGACGACTGCGCTGCACGACTGTTAGTGGTACCACACCTACTGGAGTTGCCGGCTGCCGTCTCGATTACATATGTAAGACAGTTATTCAAATCCAACAGATATATTTTAGGTAAATCTAACTTTTCCTACGATAAAAAGAAAGACGAGGAACAATTGATTTGCGAAATCAGACCTCTGCAACATGAAGTAGAAGAATGGCTCCCTACATTAAAGGAAAATATTTACGATCATTTACGACTTGGATCTCTTGTCTCCAAGTTCATTACCGGTAGTTTTCTTTTTTATTATTTATAATTAAAATGAAAATTTTCTTTCTCTAATGTAATGTATGACTTTCTGAAATCATTATTTCTCGTGTATTTATAGTTGCAGGTACCAATACATCATGCACAGTTCAGTTCAGAAATGAGACCTGGAGTGTGTTTGGTCAGTGTAGCACAGAAAGAGTTTATTCCGCTCAGAACAGGTACCGGTGCGAATGGATCCAGACTAAAAAGGTGATTACTGATGCAAACATAAAGTAATAAAACAATTTCTGTGAAAATTCTTTATTTCAGAAAAAAACTTTTGATTAATTGATAAATTAAATGATGATACAGAAATTGAAGTCTAGTCAAAATAAAGTTTATTTTCTTAATGTGATAACAAGCCTCAGAAACCGAGATTCTCACACTGTTGGGTGCGTCGACATTAGCAGAATAAAAACATCGTTTTTAAAACCTAGCATTGATTTCTTTTACAAGATCATTGTATCCATCAAGTACAATAAATATTGTTCATGGTTTCCAGTTACTAATCCTATTATCGTTGTCTCCTTGACAACAGTACTTTCTGTTGGAAGTGACGTCAAACCACTGTGTATTGCATATAAGGCTAATATAGACTGATTCCTAACATTTACCTTGACACATATTTCTTGTAAATATGTTTAAAACATTTTTCATGGTCTGCAGTCGCCAAGAGAAGAAATCTTTATCGCCAACACATCAATGACAGTAGTACCTTCTGTCAGTGGATGGTGCAACATGACCAGTTACCTTCCTTCTGACGGTCAGTACACTTACCGTGTGACCCTTGTTCCCGGTGAAGTGGCAGTTAATGCACGTTTCGTCGGAAATAATATAATACGTAAGTGTGCCTATAGACCCGACAACGCTCTTAACCTGTGTGCCACCGGTTCCCTCCCCCGCACCCCAGTCGGGAACAAAATTATTCAAAACCTCAAGTTCTTCCTGGTATATACGTAGTGAGTACTTTCGAGTTACTATGCTTTCAAGAGCAACCACTATATCAACAGATCACGAAAACCTGTTAGTTTTTCCCAGTACATCACGCAGAGTACGTTTCTAGTAAGGCATGTATGTAATCCTTTTCGTTCTTTGATTTCCTTAAATAATTAGATATATCTCTCTCACTGACTCACACACACACACACACACACACACACACACACACACACACACACACACACACACACACACACACAGAGAAACGTTGATTTCGATTTTTCTTTGATTAAAATGCCCCCCGAACTCTTATTTAGAGAGAAAGCTTGTAATATATGTAGATTAGAGCACACCCTGCCAGACACACATCATATACATAAATGCATGCATAAATACATAAAAAATCTCCCTAACAAAAGCATATGCATTAACTCAAAACTGTAAAAATACATAAGATGTAAATGTGAATACAAAAAACGCACAGAGAACGTTTCCCTATGAACTTCCATTGGTGTTCGAGTTCATTTCTTCGACAGGTCGACCCTCCAGTAAACCTTCCCACAACTGTCCACAATACATACCAGAAGGTGACAGCCTCAGCTGCACGTGTTCTGTGAGTGACGTGGGCAGTCCTCCTGGTGTACTGCAATGGAACACAACTACATCCGCAGAACTACTATTTACTTCTGTTCAGGCTGGAGATTCTGAGACACACAGCTGTCAGCTCTTGTGGAACAATACAGTCGTGCAGTCCGTGGAGTATACCTTGACTGTGGCATGTGAGCTGAGACTTTATCTTATTCTTCGCCATAATTTCGCGCGAGGGAATAGGTCTGTGTGTGTGTGTGTGTGTGTGTGTGTGTGTGTGTGTGTGTGTTGCATACGTTGTTGTGTGAACAGGTCCTGCTGCTTCCATTGACTTAATTCATTTGATATTACGAGATTTCCAATGTAGTGCATTGTATGGGAGTCGTCAAAGCTTTGTGCTCACGAACAAACTGCCAAATTCTGAAATTGAAAAAATTCCCTACCCATCAATTTGTATCCTTTTTTATCAATGAAGGTAAAAGTGAATGTGTCTGCTCAGCATAATTTGTATGAAAGTCATAGTTTTTATATAAAATGTGTAATGTTAGTACTTGAAGATCTGCTGTTTCTTAGCTCATTAGAGATATTTTAAATATTGTTTATTTAACATTACTGCTACAAACAGTTAATCATAGTTAATATATGCCTCATCCCATCCACTTGAAATTAGTGATAAATAATGTGATAGTGCTGAGCAATTTTACAATTGTTATTACAATCAATGAAGTAAATGCGAGTGCTTTGTTATATTCCTAAAATTTATTTCAACAGAAAAGTTAAATTTTGTGAAAAATATATCTTTAAACGTTTTAGATTAGTACCTGTATAGGTCATCTAGATTTGGACTACATAGAAAGTCTCTGGAAAGCGGTATACTATAATTTCCTACAGCTAATTAAATTTGTAATGTCCGTGTAAACATAATGAGTCGTTTTGTTCTCAACATTGCGAGAATGATTCCCACATAAAATGACAGTTCTGGTACAATTTTATTTTTATAGATGGACCAAAGACTGTGACACCTATAGTGGTGAGCCCTCAGCCATTTGATACAAATGGATCACAAAATATAAACCTGAACTGCTCAGTCTCTGGATCAAATCCACCCCCCACCATAACTTGGATCAGATCAGACAACAAACGCGTTTTATGCAACACACAGTTGTGTTCCCTGACTCCCAAGCCTCCTGATGACGATGGGCTTAAAATTGAATGTCTGGCCACAAATCCTGTCACGAACAGAACCAACTCAAGCAGTGTGACACTCGCACTCAACTGTGAGTATTCCTAATCACATCCTAATCGCACTTCCTCGAAAGATTTGGTATATCAAAATTCCATCTTCTTATCACGAAATGTGCAATTCCCTGTATTTTCTATTACCTTACCTTCGTGGCAAGAATCTGCAAGGTTACGAGGCATATTTGTAAAATACTACTCTTATAACATGGTTCAAATAAAAGACTTACATTAACAATACAACATTATCGCTAAGCAGACGTGTTTCAGTCATGATATTTAGATTTATTTTGGCGTATTCTTCTGCTAGTAATTTCTTCTATGTATCTAACAATACGTGCACATGGCTTTCTGAGTTAGCATCCTATTTAAAATAGAAAAGCATACTCCCGTGGTATAAACAATGAATCTGATGATATTATGCGGCTTTTAGGGTGTTTCGAAGAATATTTTGAATTAAAAAGAGTGAAATTTTGATAGCACCATTATCGTTAAAAGTGCTTTAATATTCCCTGTGTTTGATGTAGATTCCCCTACATTACCACCAGAGATTACAGGAAACCCGAATCTCCATGAGGGCCAGCCTGTCTATGAGGGTGACAACATCACTCTAACATGTACAGTACGAGGCGGTAAACCGTCTAAAATCACTGTCATAACATTTACCTGCCCCAACAAGACCGACACACCTGACAGCACCTTGGACTCATCCAGTGTCACCAGCACCTTGACTTTTAATCCCGTTACCTTTTACAGCCATGGCAACTGCAGTTGTACTGCCTCATGGAAGAGTTATGACTGGTACAAACAGAAATCTAGCTGGAAAATCGATGTTTATAGTAAGTTACACAATACTGGAATGATTTCTGGCTGTAAATTACTGACCATTATTAGTAAAAGGGAATTGTAAAAAAGTGGGTTCTGTTCTACATATTGACTATAAACTTCATCATATAGACATTCACAGAAGTAAAAATAAGACAAGAAATTTTTCCCAGTTATTTCGAAGGAATAAATATGGGATCGGATGGAACAAAAGGTATATTTTGTTGCTGAAGTTGTGGTTTAGTTCATGGCACAAGCACATAAATGACAATCTGGTTTAGATATTTGAACTGAAAAGAAGACAAACACTCAAAACTTGTGAATTATTTGGTAATAAGCCCGTGTCATCAGTAATAGCAGTAAACAGTGGACCAACTAAAATTATCCCCCTACTATAACACTTCAGTAGAGAAGAGAAATGGCACACCCTGAATTACATCTACTACACTTAAAAGGGTAATAAATGTGACACCAACAGTAAATTTCTAACAGCTTTGTAAAAGCATTATGTTTTATTTCACAAACATGGCCATAATAAATGAAACTCATTTATGGCATAATACAACCTACAGATACACTAACAACCTACATAAAATCTCTCCTTTTATGTTGTAAGCTAAAAATGGGTCGTTTGTACAGAATGGATACACTGCTTCTGCGATTGATGACTGTAAAAATTGTACTGTTATTAATCTGCGCTAAGTGGCCAATCCCAAAAAGAAAAGGGAACTTTGTGTCAGAGAAAAGATCAAGACTGTGCTCATTTCCAAAGCACAGTCGAAGAATACCTCACGTCTGATGACCTTAAGCTGCCTTTATAAATCCTGCCCTATCGACACAAACTAATAAATCAGACAGCCAGATTTCTAAGCCTACTTCAAAACATAAGTGAAACGTCTAAAACGTTTCTCAAAACTATAAAGTTCGCTTAATTACTTTCTTTTCCTTAGCCATCTTTTTTTGTTATTTTAGACCATTCGTTGTTAAATAACTAATGGCTGTCTGTCGATATAGCCGTGTTGGTTTTCATATGACAGAATTTTAAGCCTGAAGAATGTTGTACATTGTTCAAGTATAATTACATTTTACAATTAAGCCGCATATATTTTTACAAAATAAGTTCCCAATGTCTTCTTGTGTTCCAGCCTCTCCATCTATTCCAGTAATTTTTCCCCTCACTGACATACCAGGAAGACATGCGTATCCTTTCATGGCGGGTACCTCAGGTAGACTTGGATGTCGGAGCAACCAGACAGGTCGACCGGAAGCTACCTACAGCTGGCCAGTTGCTGCTACTGGTCAAGTTTCAGGGAGCAACCTGACTTTCTACAATCTGTCGAGAGAAGATAACGGGAGAACAGTGAGGTGCAGGGCCAGCAACAATTACACAGAGAATAGGCGGCCTGTTGATGATGCTTCTCTTGTCCTACGGGTTTACTGTGAGTCTCGGATACCGTAAAATCCCTACCAGTGATTATTATGTGGTGTGTGCATTCTTATGTCCGCAAGCAAATGCGTAGCTGCATATGCATCAGTTCGCAAAGGACTAATAAAAATGACAAGCAAAGGTTTCTTTAAAAACTGAGCTAATATTGTTTTCTTGGACTATTTCTGGGAATTAAATAATAAAACAAGTGGTTGATACAGTGCTAAGTCAGAGAAGGCATTTGCTGTTAAACGGGTAATGTATATTCAGTTTATTCCACATTATAAATTGCCTTTATATTGGTAAACATTCTTACTTAAATACAGAAGCTGTTTCTACTGCATTTGTCAATTGGGAGGTATTCGTTTTCTAATACGTACTAGCTGACTGATTAACTTCTAAAGAGAAATATTTTTAGTAGCTTATCATTAACGAAATCATACATCAAACAACATGTTAACCGGCATTGTGACATTACACAATGGCAAGGCAAAAGATGCGAGCCTTTTCAGTAAAGCCATCTGTCTAGCTCCCTTTTCGGGAGATGACCAGTTTGAGAGTATTTTGAGTCAATATCTTCAATGAATGAGTTTTACATTGCTTCATCATGTCATCATCAATAAATACTTATCTCTAGCAGTGCACAGCCAATAGCAACTTGTCTGGCAGTTTGGCTACTGTCGGAGATCACTAGTCTGTTGAGCTTTACAGCACTGGTCAAAACTATCATTAGCTGACCAGCTTGCATAAAGGTCGTTGATTGCAGCTTAATTTTATTTTGAAATAGTTGATAAATTGATGATACACTTTGCTTTATACATTACTGTACAGTCTTTTTGATAAATGTCCCATTTCTGATGGCTAGATCGTATGTCTGATAATATCTGGCACATTGTGTGACATGTGTTCATTTTACTTTTTTTAGATGAACCTGTCGTCAGTTTCACACATTTTTTGGATGGAAATGATTGTGTTTTGGTCTCCAGTATGTCTCATTACAATCAGTGTATTGTTGCCGAGGGAAAGAGGGTTCGCATCAACTGTATTGCTGACAGCAACCCATCCCCTTCGACAATCAGGTGGCTAAGTCAAAACAAAGATGTCTACTCTAACTCAAGCGAGCTTCTAATCACATCTGCTAACCACACCATCCACAACGGTGACTACAACTGTACAGTGATCACGAAACCAGTAAACAACGACAGCCGCCTACCTCTAACATCATTTGCCATCCTGACTGTTATTGTTGGTTGTAAGTAAAAATTCAAATCATCCACTAGTTTTTATACATTCTCAGTACATGAATGTAACATTTTTTCATATATTACCACTGGCAATGTAATTGTTATCTCCACAGACTCTCCTAGTGTCCTGAACTTTAACATCAACAACGTGGACAACATGACTGTGAATGTTCAAGAGAAATCCAGTGTGGACATCAAGTGCTTTTGTAACGGCAGACCTGCTCCAAGCATTCGACTCATTAATGTAGCAAACCCAGAACATTTTCTAAGCCAGAGTCAAACTACAGACGACATCTTCATCAATGAACAGAGGTCTGAGGTCAACTTTACCATAGAACAAGTTCCGTGTGAAGCGTCGGGAGTCTACAGATGTGATGTCAACAACAGTCTTGGACAGGACAGTCAGAGTCGCATGTTACTTGTGTATTGTAAGCACTGTTTAAGAGTTTCTGTATTTGTAGTTATTTTTGTACCAAAGGCATTGCTGTTCTCATAAAATTATGCAGTTTATTCAATTTATTAGCTTGTTTATCATGCCAGATATTTGAATTATCCTGTCAACGGATTGCATTATGAATTGGTATTGTGTACTGCTCAAATTAATGGAAAGTCCAGTTGTATAGTCAATCACTGTTTCGTGTCAATAAACACACAGACAATAACATTAAATAAAATCAGTCATTTACTCATTAAATAAAACACAGCCAATTTGATTGTAATAAAATCATTTCAAATTACGAATTTGAGCGTCTACTGACATAACCCATGCTTTCAAAATTCAGAAAAGTCATTTCACAGAAAAAGAAAGTCAGGGTTGTCAGCGGCTAGTTTCTCAAGCACCTGCGCCATCCTGCAGCCATGTAATGACGTTCCCTTGGCCGATAGTACTTAGTAACACACACACGCACACACACACACACACACACACACACACACACACACACACACACACGGGACTGTCATCAAATTGACGTTGAATTGTCACTCGGACTAATAAATTGACTATATAAGATTTTAAAAGAACTGCTCACTGTTGGTACAAACATGAGTGATAAAAATGTAGCCAAAATGAAGATGGCCTTTCCATTGTTTAACAGTATATTAACCAAATGTTAGATACATGCCTTATTAATTATGTTAAATTAATAATAATAATAGTAAACAGCAGAGATGTTTTAACTGAAGCTAATTTTTCTTTAACTGATTGTGTGTGTACTAGATCATAAAGACATGATTTTCACACTACTGTTTGACATAAAATGACAATATATCATGGGCAGGTGCTCCCAGAGGAACATTTGGTGATGGAAATATCAATACTACAAGTGGTAAAGGAGAGCTTATTGTCAGAATGATTGCATACCCTACCCCGATTATTAAGAAAATAACATATCTTGGCCACAACGAGAGTTTTGATGGAGAGCCAGTGAAGGAAAACAATATTTATGTGGAATGTTCTGCCAGCTCTTTGGCCCCAGCTTCAGTCACTTGCAATATAAGTGTTATCAATATAAGAAACAGCGACGAAGGATTTTACAGAATTGTTTTCAGTAACAGTTTTGGAGAAGTGCCTTTCACCTTTTTCATCAAAGGTAACTAAACTCATTCGTGAGCGAAACACACACCAACATACACACTCTCTCTTTCTCTTTAATTCTCTTACGTCAGTTTATATTCAGAAAATATTATTATCTGAAATATAGTTTTATATATATATAATTCCGATATAATTAAGAAAATTTAATATAGATGCTCTTCACGCAAAACCTAATAATCTTTTTTCTCAAATACTGAGATACTCAAATACGCAAATACTTTTGATTTACACTTAGGATTGAGACTTGAAATCCATCAATAAAATTCAATAATGGAACATTGCATTTTTTGTTTAGTGCAGCGAGCATCTAGTTAGCTGTAAGTTAACATTTATGAAACGAAGATTTTTTAATGAAATGACCCCTGAATTAGAGGTAATAATTTTTATCAGTCTTTTTTGTGAAGTTTCAGATCATCAGAACGAAGTAAATGTTCAAGAACAAAAGCCTAACATTCCAGCAATAATTGGGGGAAGTATTGCTGGTTTGATAGTGGTTGTTGGCATTATTGTCACCGCGATTTTGACGCAGCGTTACCGAAGTAAGTCTCTGATAGACATGAATTTGTAGATAAGAAAATATAAATAACAAATCTTGCAGCGACAGAAATTCATCTAACTTAAAGAAATGTTAAATAAAGTATAACATTCAACATTACAAAAAAGATAAGTACATAAAATTGAAAACAAAAGCAGACAGTTTTGCTTTAGACCAAAGAAACAATTATTCTTATGTTCATTGATTTATGTTTAAACATATAGGTGTGTACACATTTATAATAATAATGATTATGTCGTTAGCTCCATTTATGTAGAATATTTATGAAACATTCGATCTATAATAAAATATCATAGGCATACTTTTAAGTTCTCAGTTGATTTTGAAGATCATTAAAGAAAACAGATTATACACTTTATACATTAAATTAAAAATCAATAAAAATGATTCATAATAGGCTTGATACAAATCTGTAATATAGTTTAAATGCTGGTAGACGTAAACGTATTCAAAATTACAACTTTTCACAGGAAAGGGTGGACTCCGGAGATCAAGGCAAGTAAATCATTTGCATAATTATTTGTGTAGCGTGAAATTGCTGTTTGTTTATGACACAGTTTTCAAAAAACCACCGTTTCATTGCTTAGAAAATGACTTTATATACCAAATACATGTCTGCTAAAAGCTTTTAGGATCATGCAAAAGAGAATGAGTTGCACCAATCTTGAAACAAATAGGACGCTAATTATGAAAGAAAGTGAGACTTAGTCATACTTTGTTATTATTCATACAGAAGTAAGGATCCTCCAAACATAAGTCAACAGAAGACAGAAGACGGTAAGTAACAACATTTAAATGCTTTACGAGCAATAACTTTTTATACTTAATCCAAGTTCCCTTTATTTAGAAATATTTTAGACGTTTAGACGTTAAGTCGCTTATTTATCAAAGGACATAAAAAGATACGAATTTAACTTTGTCACAAGAAGATTTAGAGCATAGTTATACAAGTATACAAGTATACAGCAATACAGGCTTTTTAAGGAATAGCTGATCCCTTCCCCATTTATCTGAATACTAAGGTGACGAAGAAAACGTTACTAAAGATGTGTTGCTTGATTTGTCAGAATGAGCCAAACATAAAGAACTAGTTAAAAACATGTTAGAAAATAAAGTAATCTACCAATGTCTCTAGTGTCTACACTATAACATGGAAATAAACATCATATATTTTAACTTCAAGCAATGCAACTAGAGAAAAACAAATTATTTAATATTCCCAATTATTTTAATATTTCACAAACCGTGTTTGAAGTAAGGATAAATACAGAAATAAAATGGGTTGTCGCTATATGTGTTGTAATGTATCGGTTGTTGCTTTAAGTGTTGTAAAGGTTTTGGTTTTATTTCACTAATCACTTTTCGTTCTAGTGAGTCTAAAATAAGAGTTCAAACATCAAAATACATAGAAAAAATGCCATTAAAACTCTGTAAAGATGGCTTACCAAATTCAATTTCTTCTAGAAAACAATCAGTGAAAGGTGTCCCTGCCATGGTGATACATTCACAAGTAAAAAAGGAAAAACAGTGTTTATTCAATTCTTTTCTATGTTGTAGAACGAGAGACCCCTCTTTATGGGGGACTACAAGCTGATGATGTCGGGAAAAGATCAGAGTATGAAGGACTACATCGATACCAGAACGCCTCGGCAATATCAACGAGCAAAAGTATAATAATAATGAAATAAAATTTATTTTCTTCTTCATGCTGAGTAAAGGTTAGTGATAGCTTTAACTTTAAATTGATATAAAGAGATATACATATTAAATGAGCATTATAATCTCTATTTTGAGCAGTTGTATAACAAAGATTACGCGATGTCATGGATTATATTATCTTCCAAACATACAGCATCTCCATTGTATGAAGCATTACAAGTGCAGGATGTAGGGAAGAGGTCAGACTATGAAGAGTTACAGCGATACCAGAACGCCTCACCGATATCACCATACGAAGGTATTCACGTTACATTATTTGTGTATTTAAATTAACAAAAATGGTTTTGGTTACAAAATACATTCTTTGCAAGTGGCATATTAACTATTAATTTTCATAAATAGAAAATTACTTTATTAAACAAGTGTGTTTTATCATAAACTATGAAAATACGAACTGCTTTAAAATATCTTAAACTTGCTGAGACAGCGTAATAACAAAATACACAATCAAATGAACAAGCGATGTTTGTGAGTACTTTTTTGTTAACATCCTGTTTGAATATAATTTTGTTTCAGTGGTAAGCAGCAGAAGGCGAACAACGACAAACACACTTATGTGAATTAAGGCTGGATGGTTGATTTCACACCTAATCACTTTGTCAAGAAACAATATCGTGTATACTGCTGTCATTTATTCTTTAATACTTTATGGGAAAAAAATTACTGTTATGGGGTTATTTACTTGGAGAAACATTTTGAGCAATCAGATCGGCTCTAATAAATCTCGTATGCTTTTCTTTGTGCGTGTGGTTGTGTGTATGTACGCATGTGTGTGTGTGTGTGTGCGTACATGCGTTAGCGGAGAATACGTATGTGTTCGTATGTGCGTGCACATGTAACATAATCAAAAGTAAAAATGTCAGTCTTCTACATTCCCTATCAAGTAAAAGATCCAAATGTTGTACAATCACAAGGTAAAATTCTGGAGTGCATAGATCACCGTAAAATATTACTTGGCATTTGAAAAAAAGTTTATGTTTTGAATGTGTGTGTGCGTGCGTGCGTGCGTGAGTGTTTGTGTGTGTGTTCATAGTTGTCAATATCTTTTATATTTTAGTAGTGTTAAGAGTTTGAATAACTGAATCAAAGTCATGGAGGGCAGACTGGTGAAGTGCTGCTTGCTTCTAATATTACTGATCTCAGATACTGCAGTAAGTGAACCCATCTCATATATCTACAAACTCATTATACACTTGTTTTCATTTTATTTAATGATTGTTTCATATAATCTTTGAATTAACTGCATTGAATACATTGTATTACAAAGTATAGGCTACATCAGAAACGTCTTCATAACAGTTGTGAGAGCTATGCTCTGCATTAAGGATTAAGATAGATAAACATATAGTAGTATGGGGTATGGCACGCACAGACACAGGTACACACACGCATTGCACACACACACACACACACAGGGATAGAATGGTAGGTGACATACCTTGTGACTGAAAGAGAGTGGGAGGGGGTTGGGGAAAACCACTGGCCGAATGGCGACCCGGCCGAAGGAGAGCGGAAGGGGGTCGCCTAGTAACAAGGACAGGGCTTCTGGGAAAGTCGGGTGTGAGGGGAATAAGAGGGTGAGAGAGGGAGGACAGAGAACAGTTGGACGGAGAGTTGAGAGGTGGGAGCATCGCCCCACCAAGCAGTGTGATCAGGCCTGACGAGAGGAGGGGACAGGGGGGTCTGGTGTACCCGGGCCCGCGGCTGTGAAGGGGGCTCGGCCTTGGTCAGTGGATTTTTTTTCTCCTTTTCTTTTTCTTTTAAAGAAAGGTCTGAGGACAGAACACCCAAGCATTACACATGCAGAAGTTGAGTTTCAAGTCTGTAGTATACAATTTCGGGGTAGTGGAGCCTGTCGTGAGAAGTGTAGTCAGAGGTATCATATTCTCGCTGGACAAGCCTGGAGGCGGAAGGCCGCGGACACCAAAGATTTTATCGCGTGTGAACCGTTTGTGCTGGGTTTACGTGCCACTATGGGGGGGGGGGGGGGGGGGCGCCGGGCGGGCCCTGCAAGCGAATCGGAATTAACAGTGAAGAGGTAAATATGTTACTGATGTGTGGCCACTCTGTGAACCGAGAGGATGGGGCCCGCCTCTGGCGAGTCATCCTGTAAGCGACAGATATTAAGGCTGGTTTTTTTCACTAAGACTTTCTTTTACCGTTTCTCCATCACAAAACAAACAAATACATTAGTCTACAACTCTACAAAGTAGATCCTTGACAATGAGACTATATTATGCTGTAATACTATCGCATCCAGCAAAATAGAACACATTATTGCAAAAACATTTTAAAAACTGCTTCAAATAGGCTTATAAATTGATCACAGTGTTGTCAAGGGAAGTTTGGAGCTGGAGGAGGATGATAAAGAGGAGGTTAGCATGAGAAAGATAATTTAAGTGTAGAGACGGTGTTCAAGGCCAGAGCAAAATGGTCGATATCCGAAGATAGTTATTGAGTTACTGTGATACAGGCAATCAGTCAGTCAGTCAGTCGTCCATTGCCTGGCACCTGTCGTTGGGGGGATCACAGGGATAGACGCGGCAGCTGACAGGGCCCGCCACTCTTGCCTATTGTGGGCGATAGTCAGCAAGTCCTGTACTGGACGACCAGTCCAGTCTTTGATGTTCGTAAGCCAGTTCTTTCTCTGACCACCGCGGCGTCGGCCACCCTGTGGCAATACCATACCAAGGTTGGTTCTTGGGGGACGGGGCCGTATGTTTTATTGTGGTTGTCGCCCCTAGTCTTAGTTGGGCTTGGGACTAGGGTCGTTTATGGTAGGATTGACATGGCGCAGGGGGCTAGGTCGGAAGGAGGGACGGCCGTTATCACAACAAAGGACCGCTTTGAGAAGAAAGACCGGTCGTTGCCGAAGGCCAAGACCCAAAGGTTAATTGAAAGAGTAGTATCCTTCGCAGAGGACAATGGCGGTTGTTTCATTGCTACCGACTGGTTGTCGGTGCTGAGCGACGAAACTAGACAGGTGTCGCGACATCATGGCGCTCTTGATGACTGACCGTGGGAATATGGTTTGGGTAGGTACCTTGGGTATTTTAGTCGAATGTTGATAGGTCAGAAGTAAGCAGATTGGTTTAGATGGGTCACGTGGTTTAGTAACATTAGGCTTGGACAGAGTTGTGTTCGAAGCCTTTCCTCAATTTTCAGCAGAGACGTCGCACTCTGAGTGATCGTTAGGCACATGCAGCAAGTCTGGGAAAGGAGGACCCGTTCTGTTAGGATGTACAACATCACTACTTAATTGCTGGTACTTGTGGTCTGGGTTGTAGAGAGAGAGAGGAGAGTGTTGGATAATCAAGAGATTGGGTTCGCCGACGACGAGAGAAGCAGACGACAGGCCGGCAGTGAGAGGCGTGAGCCAACGACGAGAAGAGTTTGTGCCACCGGACCCGCTTGAACCGTCTACTCACACTACTGAATCAACGGATTATCACCACGGTTTGACTGTGCACCGCTGTTGTTCAGTACCTGGTGCAGTGGGACGCAGAAGCGGTAGAACGAACCATCCGCATCACCCGAGGAGATAGGGTGCTGTGGAAGTAAACATGCATGTGGTGTATTCGAGGACCCAGAGCGGGTAGCAGAGGACACTGCTATTCTCCAGCGCGGGGCTAAGTGACCACGACTAGGAGGTGTACCAGAGCAGCAGTCTGAGTAGTTTTGCGGACGTTGGTCAGGGGCGGACTGTGTCCTCTGGTATCTATACCATATCCATATGTTATCTTAGAAGCTGTACACTTGCATATTGTACCAGCCTTTTGATTGGCCACTGCGTAGGCATTGAATAGTATTGTATAAGCTGATGTCTATGTGTTCAACCTAACCTTACCTTTTCTGATTATAATTATAGTTTTATATGTTGTACGACTGTGTGTCGGTTTTGTTTGCACACGCGGGTGAACGCGATTACCAGTGTGTACGCGTGTGAACGTGAGAATTAGCGGGTGACTGGGTGTGAGAGGCCGAAAGTGGATGAGACGAGCCAACAGAGTTCCCCTTTCCCCCTCAGGCTGATTAGACCAGCCCTTTCCCCGTTATAATTCTTCACATACAGATATAAAAATATTTTAATTTTGTTCGTTCCAGTTACTTGCTAATTCTTACAACACCTCAGTTTTCATGTATCATCACAAGTCTGGAGCGCAAAAGAGAAAAGAAAGGGCAGCACGACAAAAAAGCAAAGTTACTCGTCAGTCAAAGAAAGCTACAGAGTGTAGGCTTCACCTAAAGTTACCGCTACATCTAGTAACTGTAATCAGCCCAGTGATGACTGTGACCAAGCAGGCAAAGCAGCAGCAAAATCCACTGATGTTAATCAGGAAGCTGGAAACAGCGACTGTCTACCAGAGCTCGCTTGTTCAGTAATTAAAGATGACATAATGACTTGTCCTACTGTCAGAGGGGCACAAAGACGAGGGACCAGAAGAGGAAACTCTCCTGACGGAGACGACATCGACTCGTCTTTGTAATGACTTTGATGTCGGACTACTAGAGACAGAAACCACTTCTGCCTATCATATTGAAGAAGCTATTCGACGAGGTCCCGCAAATTTACCAGCATGTTTTCCGGATGATTCTTCGGGACGCTCATTTCCAGTTTCGCTGCTTCAAATTAAATTGAAAAATGGCGAAACTGTAGGACGCGACTGGCTAGTTTGGAGTGAAGGTAAACAAGCATTGTTTTGTTTTCCCTGTTTTACACCTGTTGCGGTCAACGATGTGCCAAGATCGGTTAAGCAGCTTAACTGGCAGTGGAGTCTCGGCTCGCAAGAACAATCCATTTCGATTGTATTATCGAACTTTTTGCGAGTCGTGAAGCCCGCAAAGCACCACTGGTGTCATTTGAAGGCAGTGGGTGCACCCGGTATTGTATGGACCTCTATTACTCGAGCGGACAGTGTTGTGTTTGTGTAATGCCCGACACCGGTCCTTGTATATACGGCGAATAGCTATCTTTATCACACCTGCAAAAGGCTGTTGGAAATGATTGTTGTACTGTTTTTAGGCTCTAGCCGTTTTTCTAATCTGTCGAGGTTTTGACATCGCTCCTGAAGTAACAGTCCTTACTCGGGTTTTTTTTTCAATGGAGCGGGGTGCTACAAGTCTAATCCTTTTACATAATTTTTCCTCAGTTACTAACCACTCACGTGTAAACAACTTTATGTTCAAGTGGTGATGTAGATAATAGTTCACTTGTCCTAATGTTTGCAGTCTATATTTCGTTACTGAATAAAATGTAGATATTAAGAATCGAATTGTAAACATACATTATATGCTGGGAAAATAATTTACGATTACAATCCCAAGGGGCCCGGAGAGGTCGTCTGTCCCGGGGCCCGGGCTGGCTCTCGGCGGCCCTGAGTGTGATGTATATGTTTTCGCCTAGTCAGACCTATCCTCTGACGCACTAGTAATCTGAACCCACAACGGTGTTGTGTTATCATTGTGGTGAGACTGAGAGCGAACCTCATCCCACCCTGCTACATTTTTGGCGCCCAATGTGGGGCACTGGGCGAAACTTTGAGTGAAGCTTAGTGCCGAAAATGGAATTGACAGAAGAGGAAAAGCAAGTGCTGGAGGCCTACAGGAATCTGGCGGTGAAGCCCACAGCAGACATCGCCGCTAACTTACAACAGTGGATGGCAGACAATGCCGAGACAACGGGAGCTACACTGTCGAAGGCGAGTGGGCCGCAGATACCACGACTGCCACCCTTCTCTGGCGGGAGAAACAGCGACACGGCGCTCGACCTCTGGAGGTATGAGCTGATGTGCTTACGGGGACGATATACTGATGACATTGTGTTGGAGGCTCTTCGCCGTTCATTGAAAGGAGAGGCGGCAAGAGTGGCCATGCGTCTGGGCCCGCAAGCTACACTAGACGAACTGCTGAAAAAGTTTGACAGCATATTTGGTCTGGTGTTATATGACCAGGACATACTCGGCGCCTTTTACAACGCGCGCCAGGAGGCAGGGGAGGATGTTACTCAGTGGCGGTGTCGCATTGAAGACACCCTGACACAAGCCCTGAATGCGCGCCTCATTGAGAAGCGGGTGTATGATGAGACGCTTCGCTGCAGACTATGGGGTGGCCTGCGTCAGCCCCTGAAGGACAGGACTGCCTATAAGTTCGAGATGGAGGCCGACGTGGATAGTCTATTCCGCTTCATACGGCAGGTGGAGAGAGACGCCGAGGAACCAGCCCACAGACCAGGTGCTGGTAGACAAGCAGCAGCTAAAGTGGCACAACCGACCCCCAACGAGGACTGGAGAGCGGAGGTGCAGAAGCTGTCGGCGGAGGTACAGTCGTTGCAGCGGCAACTGCAACAGAGGCCAGGCGACGGGCCCGCTGCCAGCAAAGAGCCAAAGCAGCGGCCGCCACGCACCTCCTATGAGGACGAGGGGCCGACATGTTTCAGATGTGGTGGCAAAGGCCACATTCAAGTGGGGTGTCGAGTGCGCGCTGACCATCTGCGCACACCGTTAAACTACAAGCTGGTCTGCAGAAGGGAGCAACCGGTAGGCCAACACCCGCCAGCACGCGGCCCCGGTTGGGAGGAAACATTGATAGGACCCAGCACGTGTGTAGATGTCCGTATCGAAGGTGTAGCCACAGCAGCGCTACTAGACACGGGTGCCACTGTATCGACTGTGACGGACACATTCTACCGTCAGAAACTGGCACACCTGGCCATCCGTCCGCTTCAAGAAGTGTTAGATATTGAGTGTGCAGATGGCCGACTGCTCCCGTACCTAGGGTACATCAAAGCAGACATACGAGTGGAGGGGGCAGGGGGCGGGATTGACAGCCTCCCTTGCCTATTGTTGGTGGTGTCATCGACCAGGTACAGCGACAATGTTCCAGTGCAGCTAGGTACAAATGTCCTGGAGCAACTTATGCACCAGGCACAAGAGAAGCATGGACCCCAGTTCCTGCAGGAGGCACAGCTGCAACCATCACTGCATCGTTCTTTTAATTGCCTAGCGATGCGAAACAGAGCTCTGCGAATGAATCGCAATAGACTGGCGTACGCGCGCTGCTTACAGACCATCAATCCAGTCAACAAGGTTCCGTGCGAACGCCCCACAGGTATGACCAAGGCGGCACCAAACTGTGTGGACTCAATGACTATCTCGCCACATCTGACAGTGAAACAGAAGTCGAGCATCGAAGACATGATTAGCAGCCACACCGAAAATTTTGTAACCAGCAAAACGGATGGTGGCCAGGTCACACGTGTGAAGTGCAAAGTAGAGCTAGCAAACGGCTCAAAGAAAAAACGGTCTCGTAACCGCAACATGCTGCTACCAGTGGGCGGCATATTAGAGGATAAACATCAACAAGAAGGTGCGAGAGATCACTTGCCTCATCGCAGGCCACGAAAACCACGCCGCCCGCTCAGAAATGACAACAGAGCAGATTCATCGGCCCGTGAAAGTGAGAGCGACAGCGACACATCTAGCACAGCGCTCGTACATACACGGCCGCCAGCCACCGGGTCAAGAGGGCAACCGATGGCGAGTGCAGTTAGTAGCGAGGAAGAGCAGGGTAGGGACGAAGACGAGATGGAGTTACCCCGTCCGGTCCCTGACCCAGATTCAGAAGCCACCGCGCAGCCTCCATTGCCTAACGTCAACGACAGGGAAGTCCCATCCGCTCAGGAAGGGGGGGGGGAGAGGAGGAGGAGGGCGCCATGCAGCATAAGGTGATCACACCACGCCCCTCGAGTGTCAGCAAGGCCACGTCAGCAACCATCGTGGATGAGAGGCGACGAATTTGTACTTCGCCAGCGGCCGAGCCCAGACGATAGCCTGAGGTGCCAGAAGATTATCTTGTTGCTGAACAAACTGTCTTCAGAGAAACTTCCTGAGAGTGTTATAAGCATGTTAATCGAGGCTGTCTGGCCACTGTTGTAAACACACACAGACTCGCACGCTATTCTGGCTTTATGAGGAAAGGACTTTGACGATATTGTGATTGGATATATGTAGATTCATTTACTCTGTATTTTATATATGTTTGTAGTATGTTTATATTAGAAAAACCGGGTTGCAGGTTTAAATGTCGAGGACGACATTTCTCCTCGAGGGGGTGTGTATAGTAGTATGGGGTATGGCACGCACAGACACAGGTACACACACGCATTGCACACACACACACACACACAGGGATAGAAAGGTAGGTGACATACCTGGTGACCGAAAGAGAGTGGGAGGGGGTTGGGGAAATGGCGACCCGGCCGAAGGAGAGCGGAAGGGGGTCGCCTAGTAACAAGGACAGGGCTTCTGGAAAAGTCGGGTGTGAGGGGAATAAGAGGGTGAGAGAGGGAGGACAGAGAACAGTTGGACGGAGAGTTGAGAGGTGGGAGCATCGCCCCACCAAGCAGTGTGATGTATATGTTTTCGCCTAGTCAGACCTATCCTCTGACGCACTAGTAAATCTGAACCCACGACGGTGTTGTGTTATCATTGTGGTGAGACTGAGAGCGAACCTCATCCCACCCTGCTACAAACACATTAGTTCATCTGTGAACACAATGCATTCTTTAACAACTTTACAATGTTCATGAACGTTTGGTCTCTGCTTTTTTGATGTTTATGGTTTCGTGGATGTCGTGTTCTGAACTTGTAACAAACATTTTACGCTGTGGTCTCTTACTTTCCTACTTAAATAAAACGATGATAATAATCGCTCTTTGATACTGTGAAATAGTTGTCTTGTATTCCTTTTTTTTAATATTTTCATATCTTTGCATAAGGTCTGCTCATTTCCTGTTGATTGGTATTATCGCTGTAAATTTTGCATACAACAAGAGACAAAAAGTCGCCTTCATCATCACTTAGATCACACTTTTTATAGTATTTATATAATTGATTCACAAACACACCATTATTAACAATTTTTTATTCGCAAATACAAACCCGTGCGTGCAGGCCGCACACACCCTCCCTCTCTTTCTCTTTCACACACACACACACACGCACGCACGCGCTTGCTTGCTTGCAAACATACATATTTTAGTAGAATTTTTTTCAGCAAAGACTTTCTCTCGCTTTTTTTCTACACATTTACAAGAAAGACGTCGTTTTCAATCTTTTACGAGACTAAACACTTAATGTCTGTTTGATACTAACGTCACGTGGTCGCTACATGTCAGTCGCTGTGGACCAGACTTCATCCTACGTCCCCCGAACACAATCTACACACAAAGGTAGCCCATGCTGCCAATGCAAACCTTGTGTTGTCTCCCCGCACTCTCTCTGTAATCACATACTCTAAATACTCTTATATTTAAAGAGAATTCTAGAACCAACTACAAGTACTAACCACCTTATCTTAGTGATAAATGGAAAGAAAAAATTCAGTGAAATTTTGTTTGCATCATAGCCTAAAAAAAAAAAATGTCAGGAATAATTTAATACGATTTAGACTAGGAATTAGCGAACTAAATGACACTAACAAATATTTCACAATATAAAACAATCTGTTCTGCTTTCTGTTACAATGTAAAACGTGTGCTTTTAAATACTTGGACAAGAAAGACAAGCCGGAAACGGCATACTTGATCAAACTGCGGTTGTCACTCTTTTTAACGGCTTGGGCCTTAAAAGTCTCCCTATACCACATGGCAGTAACCACAAGATGGTGGTGTTTTTTTCACCCTTGGAACCTGTTTGAAAGCAATAGCTGGAGACACGTCCGTCTAAGGAATGGGAGATCTTAAGGTCAGGCTGTGAGGAGAAATTTACAACTGACAATTAATAAAAGACACACATAAACAAATTATAAGAATATGTTATATAACACCCCACATCTACTTGCAGAGGAAGAAACGGATATTAAACCACTATAGTTTATACTGTGTATAAATTCCGGGAATAATGCAGCGCCTGCACCATGTTCACAGTAGTGCGTTCGGGTCTTTTATTCCTTTTTTGATTATTTCGAGTGCGGGGGAGGATCTTGTCACCGTGTGTGTGCTAGGTCAGCTGTGTGTGTGTGTGTGAACGTTTTGTTAATACTGCATTGTTTACATTGGACTCTTTATATTGACATTTATTTTAATGATTTGTTTACTCGGTATCATGATCAAACCGGCCCTCCGAGGGATCATGTCTGTGTCGCAACGAAAGCATATCGGTACAGCAATATAGAGTTATGGCTTTAAAGGAAGTAAATACCCAAGGTAGGGGCCAGCTGCACAACATGATTCTAAAGCTTAAAACTGTCCTAAAGAAGCAAAATCTCTTCTATGCCATTTAGATGCATTACACAAGAACATACAAAAAATTGTACTGACAGGACGGAAAATCAGACTTAAACAACTTTATCTTATTTATAGCAGTTTTAGTTTTAAAAATTCTTAAACTGTGGTATGCACTTTTATCTAAAAAGATTTAAGACTTAAAAGTATTTAAAATTAGAAATGTGTTGTGCAACCGGCCCCAGGGATATAAGCTAAGTTACCTGTCAGCCTGTCATGGGGGGTATGCGGGCGGATGGGGGGGGGGGAAACGCGTCGCATCAGGCCGGGTCATCGCCTTTATCAGCCTCATCGCCAACGCGTGGGCACGTGACATGGCTGTGTCCCTGGAGGCGACCAAGCTCTCACCAAGAGTTGCGAGGAGACAAACCTGTGCGCAGGCGCCCACGTGACCAGCGGCTGCTCAGGTTTCGGACCTGCGGAGGATCCCCCTTCTGTGTGCAGGATAGACAGGAGGAGGGGGGTCAGCGCTGGAGTGCCGCACAGGACAAAGCAAGCCACAGTGAGACTGTGAACACTCGACGGACAATTTTCTCCCCCCATTGCTACACCGCAGTGTGTGCGAGTGCTGTGTCCCCTGCTTCCCGCCTCCCCTTTTAGTTCATCTCTCTCACTCTCCCCCCTCTCTCTTTGGTCTCTCCCCTGTGCAGGGGGGCACGCGTGTTTTTCTTCCTTGTTTGGGTAGGTATATGAAGCTTTTTTATTATCATTTTCTCTGTGTAATAAATTTGTTGTTTGTAGCATTCATTCCGTCTTTGTTTTAATCTACGCTATTCAGTGGCTCGATAGGCACGTCGTGTCCCGCCTCTGGCCGAGCGAGTGGTTGTGAGGTTGTGTCGCGATTTTGTGTTGTTGATCCAGCTGTTTCTTCAGACTTTCTTAATGGATTGACATATTATTTTTAAAGTCAGACAGGTCATTCTGACATGTGGCAGTAGATACAAGGCGAGAAAAAAAATCTAAAGACTCTTTTTACAGCTTGTGAAACATATCAGCACAAGGGAGTGAAGGATACAGGGAACAAAAACAAAAATCAAGAAAAAGAGGTTAAAATAGGTAAACATTAATAACGCAGAATATATAAACAGTTGAACGCTTTATTCAACAGAAAAGCTAGTATAGGCGATATTGGTCATCTGACAGCAGCCAGTGATGTAGTGGAAAGCAGTTCCTGGCTGGTGAGGACTGGCTACATCGGCTACAGCACGACTTCTCTCACGTACTGACCGTTTGACATGCCACCCTGACGGACGTTACCGCTATGTCTTCGTCGACCCGAGCCTGGATCTGAAATCTGACGGGCGAGCGGACTTGGGTTGTTGGCAACATACTGAAAGTGAAAAATTGGGAAATGACAAACTCGATGGCCATCTTTAGTATAGCAGTGCGCGTGAACCTGCGCGTGTGTGCGTGAAATAGAAAGAGTATGTATGTAGAGGGGGAGATGCAGAGCTGAATTCTATAAACATATATTTTGTTAAAAAAAAGAATGTGGATTTAGATAAAGCATACATGCATTGGGCTTGTTCTGCCCTTCTTGTATTTTACGGGGAGAAAAATTTTCTGATATCACATCATCACTGAAGCAGTCTGACTATTTTGTGTTTTTATTGTCTATATGTTTATATGATAATGTTGTGAAATTGAATGCTTATTTTTATCTTTTAATTTGATCTACTAAAATTTGTATTGATGAAATGACGATAATATTCGCAAATTAACATAAAGTGACTTGCAACTAAAACTTGTGTTGTTTCGGTCACATAGCTAATTTAAAAAATCTTCTGGCTTTGTATGGCAAACGTGTGTATTTATTTTACATGTAAGTATTGTATACTTGTAAAGCTCAGAAGAAACTACCCCAGTACAAAATATTTTTGAATTGTGTCTAAAGCGACTCAAGTGTTCAGCTACAATTTTATTCATGAAAATTTACCTTCTGACCAAACAATCTAAAAAGGCAAAGCCGTTTATTTTCCCAAAAAAAATAATTTATTAAATTTTTTGTTGTTTCTTTAAGCTTGCCCTGTTGTAATTCTTGAGAACGCAGCAACAAAATACGTCAGTATGTTACGTGTTGGTCAATAAAAAAAGATTTATTGTTTAAGTAACATCCTAGTTTCAAATAATAAGGACCTCACTAATAATTATCCTGGTAAGCTTGCTGCAGTGGCCTGTACTTTGTACTTTGATGTGTTCTGTGAAGGAAACCCAAGTCAAAATAAAGCATCTGAAATACATAAAATTAAAGTGAAGGTGACTGGTTGCATATTCTCTGACATCGTACCTTCTTTACTTTCGCGTCCAAAATCGCCACCACGGCCATCGTGATGAGAAAAATTAGAAGGAGCCTCGTCTGCAGAGGACAAGCAAGAATGTAAGCAGTGCTCAATAAGTGCTATAGATTTAGTGTCTAACATCTACAACACAGCAATGAATATCAGCGAAATTGTAATCCAAGTCATTAGCAGTTTCGCGATGACATCTATGCATCCATTTCTTTACTAATACATTCATCATAAACAGACAAGTACTATTCACTACGCACAGAAAAAATATCTGTTGACCTCTCTCTCTCTCTTTCTATTTTATTTATATATATATTTATGCACACAGACAATATATTAGGATAATACTTACAAACATGTTTACTGTTACTGATGGTTGGGTCGAGAACACAGTAAGCAATTTGCTGAACTGGTAACTACAAGTATTGTCTTGGTCTTTTTAAAGAGGAAAATTTGATGACAGAACTCACGTGATGCCGACGTGGCGTCCAAACAAGACTGCATCCACGTGACCGCCCACTCAGCCAGCCAGTGCACTAGGATGTGTCAACGAGCGGTTTGGGGCATCACATAGTACTATCGCACAGCTGTAATATCAGGCAAAAATATCGATAATGTGCAATTTTACACACGAACAACAGAAAAAATCTTAACTACACCTCAGCATGTTGTATTATGTGATATTACATAAAATCATGCAATAGTGTGCGATACTATGTATCACTGCATGTACTTTATAATACTGTCAGTGCAGATTCCTCTTTTATGCTGGTGCACGGTGTATTAATCATTAATCCAATAAACAAGAAATTCTCATCAGTCAAGAAACCTGGTTTTTGCTAAAACTCCTGCGTTACTCGCATAATTATTGGAATGATTGACATAAGCCACTGGAATTTTCCGACAGTCTTCTGTAAGTTTAGTGTTCTTTTCGAGCAATAAAAGAAAACAAGACCACAGCTTTTTACCCTGTCTTCTATACTTACTTACCTATTCCTCTTCGTACCTAGGTGGTACATAAGGCATCCACTAGAGACCTCCATCCAGCAAGTCTGGCTACGTCGCTCGAGGTCAGCTTCTGGTCCCTGAGCTCCCTCTCTTTTGGCCGGCCACGTCTCCTCTTGCCATCCGCTGTCCAGTGAAGGGCTAGTTTGGGAGATGCCTCTGGTTTCATTCTGCACACATGTCCGAGCCATCTCCATCTTCTTTTTTTAATTATGTATACCCTCTACTATAATCGACGCCTCCATCTCCACGCTTAAACGTAACACAATGTTTATTAAAACGGGGATGAAACTACCAAAGATCTCAAAAAAAAAGGTGAGGGTCGTCCCGTAAATAGCATTAATAGTCGTTAGGGAGTGTGGGCTGCTAGTGACCTCACTTTTCTCCTCTCCCTGCAGTTTGAACGCTAGAGCTCTAACCACTCCTCTTCCCTCCAAAAATATTCTGATTTTTCGTATAATATCTGTTTCAGCCAGTGTACAAAGCTCTTCCTTAAGTCTACCAAGTCTATTTAAAAACAATATTTTGTTTCGTCTGCAGCAGTTGACGCACCAGCTGTTCCACGTCGCCATGTGCAGCGCTGTATTAGCCCTGTGTTCGTCCGAGCAAAACCTCTCTGTACTCATTATCACACCATTGTTAAATTTTCTGCTTCAGACATAAACATGGCGGAGCAATATGCGTTTAAAATTTATTGTCTTATCGAGCTCCATTTTTCCAACTGAAAGGACTTCATGAGTTTTAAAACACTAACAATAAATATAACACCCTCAGGGTTCATTTGAACTCTTCATCTCTTATTGTCTCTCTCTCTCTCTGTGCGTGCGTGCGTGTGTGTACGTGCTCTTGTGTAAGATAGAGATAGTTTTTGAGAAAAGAAAGATAAGTTTATCATTGTGCTTACAATACATTACTATCGATATCGATAGAACGTTATAGAATAATATTCAAGAGGACACAGTGTTATGAATCACAGTATTCATAACTGCGATATCATTCAATACTATGTGATACTGAATTATTATTTATGAGCATGTAAATCTCATGCGTACAGATTTCTGGTGCACTGTATGTGACACTGAGTCATTTGACCAGAACTTCTGGTCAGCTGGTAATCACAGTCTTTGCTCATCCTGCTTTACTCGGAAATTTACCAAAAGCAATGTACGCAGATCGCAGCGGGTTGCTGATAATTTTCTAAAGAATGTTTATGTTTTCTTCGAGCAATAAAATAACAAGAGACAATTACTTTTTAATTCTTTTTTACTACACAAACTATCTCAGCATGTCGCGGTCTACAGCAGCTCATACAATTCTTTCCTTTTACAATTCGTTTCCTTTCGACACAAGGTCTAGTGAGTAGGTTCAGTTATCTTCTCCAAAGTCAGACAAACTGACTACTGTTCTAGGTTTATTGTACTTACCTAACATGTAATACATTCAAGATAAGAAACAATATGACAGGAACCCAACCACAGCCATGCAGTCACACACGAAGTGGTAAACCATAAATGATATTCTAAACTGTTACAGTCTTGTCGAGTTTAGGATAAAAACATAGTATATACAGATATTTATAGACAGTATTTTAAAATGACTTTATTAAAACGGCAAGCAAAGTTTGATTAAGCATTCATGAAATGAAAAAAAACTTTGATATTTCATAAAATTTCTATTTCGACCAGTGTAAACGAGGCTTTTCTGGAATATTTTTACAAGAATTTCTAAGAACTTTTATTCTGATTCTCAGCAGCAATTAAGACACCAGATGTTGCAAGTCGCCATGTGGAGTTTTGAAAACACCCTCTGTTCATTAAACTAGAACCTTTCTATGATGTATTCATATAACAACAAATGATGAACTGACTGAGCCACTTAGAGATCAAGGGACGTCATGTCGGACACATAGAGCAGACAGCAACTGATAAGGTTCGTGATGTCACTACCGTTCCAAAAACCGTTCATCACAATAAAAGGAAAAGTGTCTACCACCATCACAAATAAAAAACATGAAAAGTCATCAGCTAGTGATGATGTGACTACATTATATAGAAAACATTCATTAATAGCTTCGCTGTCAATAAATATATAAAGCACTGGTTTAAGAGAAAACTAAAGATTTAAGACGTTGTCACTGTCGCCAAGTTTTTTCATAGATGGCAATGCAGAATGTTTGTTATTTTTATATCGTCTATGTCCACGTGTACGGGAATATATACATATATATATATATATGTGTGTGTGTGTGTGTGTGTGTGTGTGCGTGCGTGCGTGTGCGTGCGAGAAATAGAGAGAAAGTGAAGTGGCAGCTTACACAATATCTAATTAACAAGTGTTCTTGATAATAATTAAAATTAACAATAGCAGTTTTTCCGCAATGTCAGCCTACCATAATTAATTTAATGTCGTGGGTTTTCTCACAGTCGATTGGAAAATCTAGGTAAGCTTTCTTTTTTATATTTTAGTCATATTTACATATCGTAGCAGAAATTTCAAGAAATCTAAGAACTGCACGTCTATTATAACACAATGACTTTGATGTTATTGTGCATATTGTCCACTTTGCGCAAATCTACAAAGAGAGCAAGACAATGGTGCAGGTTATCTTTCTGTTATTAAATAAATCACTTAATTAAAAGTTGTGTCCCTTCTTCAACCATAAGCAGCTTGTTTACAGCAGACACACTGCTGGCTGTGGTTGTGGAAATACTGTTTATGAACTGACCACCACGTTAGATTCAGTGACGACTATTAAATCTTTTTCGTACAAAACCATGTCTACGAAAACTTTCAATTTTTTAAACCCCTGCTAAAGATACGAAAAAATATTTCCTGCGGCAACGACTTAGGAGCCAAGTTTGCAGCCGGACATAAAACGGAGACAAATTATTAACGAATAATATGAATGTAAGCGACCCGTCTGTGTTCTCTGTTCCTAATCAAAAACAAATATTAGAACTGATTAAGTCAAGTACAAAATTACTAACTTATCACTCTCTCTAATACAAGTAAGCGCAAGAGAAAGAGACAGAAAAGTACACGTTTATTAAGTTTTGCTATCTCGTTAATATCATTAATTTGCGATGCTTGACATATTCAGGTATAAAATGATAACAAGATAATGAATGCTGTAAACAAAGCTCCACGTGAACCTCTTACATATAATTTTCTAATTGAATGCAATGATAGTTCGAAAGGATTTTAATGATGTGAGAATCTGATATCAATGTGTAAACACATTTGTGTGGTCGTGTATGATCACGTGATGCCGACGTGGCGTCCAAACAAGACTGCATCCACGTGACCGCCCACTCACCCAGCCAGCGCAATAGGATGTGCCAACGAGCGGTTTGGGGCATCACATAGTACTATCGCACAGCTGTCATGGGAATATTGCAAAGCATGAGTACAAAGTTTGACGAAGTAAAAGATGACATCAAAAGACTAAACGACTCCTGCTCAACCCTCCAAACACAAATGCAGGAAATACGCCATGAAAACTCTGAGATTCAACGTCAGCTTCATCAACTCGAAGAAAGAAACGAAAGTCTACAGAAGAAACTGAGCGAAGCAGAGAGGAAGATTGACGAACTCGAAAGCAGGTCAAAGAAAAACAACCTGCTGTTCTTTGGCTTTCCTAGGAAGGAGAAAGAGACGCCAGACGAATGTGAAGCTATTGTGAGTACCTTTATCAAAAACCAACTTGTGTGTATATTCCAGACAATATAGAGTGCATAGACTGAACAACAAGAGCGATTCGCCCATCATCGTCAGATTCACTTTTTCAAAGACAGGACAAACGTAATGAAATCCAAGTACAAACTAAAAGGTTCCAAAATTTTTATTGGGGATGACTTATCGACGCGGACACGTGAAATGAGGAAACTACTGACTCCACATCTAAGGAAAGCGAGGAATGAAGGGAAAAAGAGTGAAAATGGTTTTCGATCACTTATATATCGATGGGAGGAAATTCTACGCTGATGTCAACCGTGCTCTTACCGAAGAAGAAGTTTTGGCCGCCCGGCGAATTATGTTACTTCCATTGATAAAAATGACGAGTGTCCACCGAGTTTACTTGACAGGTCGTGTGACAGTGATTGCAAGTCCAAGGGTACTAACTCCAATGAAGATGGACAAAGGAAAATGCGAGTTATACCCCCTGATTATAGGCTTTCTTTTTTACATTGGAATATATGTGGACTGCAAGGTAAATTAACAAACAACGACTTCCTATCATTCATAATGTCATTTGACTTTATTTGCTTTGTCGAAACATTTATGGAAAACTTTACTTCTACAATCTTTTCAGATTATTTCTGTGTCCACAAGCCGGCTATTAAATATAGGCTAATAGTCAAGGCCGTCGTTCGGGAGGCCTATTATGTCTAATTAACAATAAGCTGGTACCATATATAACCAAAATAGACACAAGTTTTCCTAATCTGATTGTTTTTCGAATTACCAAAAACTTGTTTAATCTTGACAAAGATATCATTTATATTTGTGCATATGTACCACCTGAAGGCTCCCCCTTTTACCCATACACTGGTATTAGCAATGGTATGTCCATTATCGAAGATTGCTTGGTGGAGTGTATGAAAATATGGGGGAAACGTATGTCATTGTAGCTGGAGATTTGAATGGTCGGACTGGATGCTTGAATAATAATGATACTATTGATGCTGACCTTGTCACAGAGTTACTTGTACCTGATAGCCATTCTATTAAGTCAGATAGACTTTCACAGGACCCAGTTGTCAATCAGTATGGAAAACTTTTACTAAATTTATGTGCCTCCTTTGAGCTATACATTTTGAACGGTGTATGTCATGGCGACCGTGATGGTTGCTACACTTACATTACTGATTCAGGGCATAGTGTTAATGACTACTTTTGAATGTCAAAGGAACTATTTTACACCCATACTGCAGCTATCTCACTGTTTTTCAAACAGAGACTTGACTCTGATCATATGCCTGTAAATTTGCAGTTAAATATGCAAGATAGAGAACTGATAGGGAAGTCATGTGAAGAAACAAAAAAGAAATGTACACTGAAAAAATTCTTTGCCTGGGACAAAAATAATGCCTCTAAATTCATAAGTAATATGAATAAAGAGACCTTATTGAACTTGAATCAAGCAATCCAGTTGATAGAAACAGACATAAATGGGGCCCTGGACCTATTCAATAGTTGTATTAAGGAAAATGCCAAGTGTATGGAGAATGTGTCAATACTTGTAAAAAGGATGAGTTAGACAATTGGTTTGACCGTGAATGTAAAAAAGAAAGACAGATGGTATGGAAAGCCCTCAAATCATTTAAAAAATCACTTCTTGATGATGACAGACATACGTATTGTAAAGTAAGAAGAGAATATAAGAACTTACTAAAAAGAAAAAAAGAAGATATTTAATGAAACAATAATACATAAGCTAAAGACTGCCATAAAAAACAAGCAAATGTTTTGGTCCACACTACAAAAAATGTCTACAAAGCGTAGATACCTGGTATCAGCACTTCAAAAAACTACTTGATAAAGACATTGACTGCTCCAATAATGATACACTAGAAGTTAGTGACAGCATTTTTGACCGACCAATTTCAAAAGAAGAAGTATTACATGCCCTACGAAGAATTAAGAATAATAAAGCTGCAGGCCCAGATATGATAATCGGTGAACTTCTAAAACATTCATGCTCTATTGTAGTAGACTTTCTGCATGAATTTTTTAATGAACTATTTAACAAGGGTGTCTTTCCAGAAAAACGGACAGAATCAATAATGATAACATTATTTTAAAAAGGAGATAGGAGCAACCCTTATAACTATAGGGGTATTTCTATTTGCGATGTTGCTAGTAAAGCATATGGTTTCATAATTAACAGTAGATTGCAAGAGTGGATGGATGAAAAACAGGTTGTAGGGGAATACCAAGCAGGTTTTAGGAAAGGATACTCAACTGTGGACCATATGTTTACTCTGTTGGGTTTGATTCAAAAACAGTTTGCTCTCAACCGTAAATTATACGTTGCATTTATCGACTTTGAAAAAGCGTTCTACTCAATAAATAGAAACTTGCTATGGCACGTTTTGCTAAAGAATGGGGTCCCAGAAAAGCTGTTTAAATCTATTAAAGCCATGTATAATAATGTTAAAGTAAGAATCAGCTGTGGTGCACAGTTAACCGACTACATAAACTGTACTAAGGGGGTAAAGCAAGGGGATGTGTGTAGTCCTGTATTATTCTCCCTCTTTATCAACGAAATGGGAATCAAGATAATTCAGAATGGAAAACATGGAGCTTCCTTACCTTTGGATTATTTAGAGTTGTTTATACTACTATTTGCAGATGATGTTGTCTTGATAGCCGAAACAATGATTGGGCTGCAAAGCCAGCTGAATAACTTAAGCATAGCTGCATTTACCCTGGACTTAAATGTAAACTTAGAGAAAAGTAATATTGTAGTCTTCCGCAAAGGTGGGTTTCTAGGAGCAAGAGAACGTTGGACTTATAACAGTACTGTAATACCTGTTGTTAATGTATACAAGTATCTTGGATTGCTGTTCTCCGCTAAGCTTAGCTTTTCAGCTGCATGCCAGGACTTGGCAAATAGAGGAAAAAAGGGCTTACTCTTAATAATGAAAACTCTTAGATCATATAATAACACAAGTGTAGATGTATTTTTAAAACTTTTTGATGCCCAAGTCCAACCTTTACTACAGTATGGTGTGGAACTCTGGGGACTAGACAAGGCATCACACTATTGTGAAGAGGTCCACCTCTTTGCCTTAAAACTCTTCCTGGGGCTAGATAGCCGAACCCCAAATGATTTAGTTTATGGCGAACTACAAAGACACCCAATAACAGTAAATTCAGTTAATAAATGTGTTCGATATTGGTTGAAACGTGTTAGAATGAACGATGACAGACTGCTACGCAAAATTTACAGAATGTTATTTGATTTAGAATTAAAAGGTAAATCAAACTGGGTATCTAATATTAAAAGAAAGTTATTTTCGCTGGGGTTTGGTTTTGTGTGGTTAAACCAAGGGGAACAATGTGAAAGACTGTTTCTAAACAAATTAAAAGAACGACAAGTTTTCTGTAGATGGCAAGAGTCGGAAGATCACATCAATAGCAGTGAGAGATTTTCTTTTTATTCTACTTATGGAATCTCAGGAGCTGTCAAAAAATACTTACAAATAGATCTAGATTACTATCTGATGACAATTCTTGCTAAATTCCGACTGGGTGTATCTAGCATTGCAGTCCATTACTTTAG